>CM029464.1:9241536-10441536 GCA_017140185.1 Eucalyptus polyanthemos subsp. polyanthemos | reverse complement strand
AGATTATTTTGACAGCCTTCACTAGGAGGATCATAGAATTTACCACCACATGTGATTTGGCAAGCCTGAAATGATCAAATATGATCCATATTCAGTGACCAGTTAATTAGCATAAAGATGGCTTTCGGCATCACACAGTGGTTTCAACAATTAATGCTTGATCTTAAGTTGTGGGCACTTATAGTTTTTCTGTGGCACAATTAGTCATGCCAGTGTCAATTATATTCCTATAGTAGCTTTAGTACAGTAAATTCTCTGAGCGAACTCTCTGATCCAACCCACCTCATAGATGTCACTTGAAATCAGCCCCATTCCGAAAGCAAAAGGCATAAAAGCATTGCCATCAAATTTGTCGTCTGTGACTCCATTTCCCACCATGTAACCCTGCATCATGCCATTATATCTGACATCTCAACTAGCTGCATCAAATTAATGACCATTGGATGATCCACTGCCTTAACCAGTCAGTGGAGTATGAAGAAAACTTACCTTGAAATTGATAAGAGGCTTTTCACCAATTTGAATTCCTGCAGGTAGAGTAAATCTCCTATTATTTATTCTACGCAATGCAGGAACCGCCTTTTGTGAATATGCATTACCTTTTACCACTTCTGAAGCAAGAGTTGGCACATAAACTCCAGCATAGGACTCTCCGGAAATATAGAATGGGTTTGAAAGGAACTCTGGATAAAGTTTGAACCACTAGATGGAAATGAAAAGCTTCTGTTAGCCGGGACAGATAATTTTGGGCTGCTGGTTTTCCATTGCTTTTCTCAACCAGTTCAGGACCTCATTACCTTGAGAAGAAACATATGCGTATCAGAGGCAGTCTGTAGGTCTCCCGTCACATAATTCTTTGGATTATTGGAGTAAGACAAACCAACGCCACATGGAGAATCCAGGTATATTATGTTGGAAACCTGAAAGATGTGCAAGAATATGGGATCATAGACTACACAGGGTAAATAATGTCGAGACTAATAAGGGACAAACTATGAGGGTGATTGATATTAGAAATGACAGAAAACTCAATCCATGAGTCAATGTGGCACGCTTGGTTCATATTGTTCAGTAACCATACTGCTTAGTTGCAACTAAAAAGATAAATTTCCAATGACCTTGGACCAGCTGAACGGGTTGAGGTGCAATGTGGGCAAGCTTTCCTTTGGCTTTCCTGCTTGGAATTTAAATGGTCCTGGAAACAAGCACTAGGCTGTGAAGTGGTGCACGACTGTCTGAGGGAAATATGCTCATCACATAAACTATGGTCACCATGAATTAACTTGGATACCATGTTCGTAGATGAATCCATCAAAGCTGGAGCACCCGGGTCCACCATTGAGCCACAATACTACAGGGTCTTTTGAAGGATTCCTTTCTGAAACAATGAAATAGTAAAACAAGTTCTTTTCTCCAGGACTTCCATCTATGGTCATATACCTGCCAATTCCGAATTTCAAACTCGCACGATAACTCAGATACAAATCGAAAAACAGCTAGTCACAAATACATATTTATGGTTACATACCCTGCATAATGTTTAGAGGGGAGAGTTCCAACGAATCCAGGCAAAGAAGATATAACAGATTTTTTTGGAGCTGCTCTAACAGTTGAAACAGTGAGAAGCAAAGCAAGTATAATGCTGCATATGAACTTTAAGATTATCATGACTGCACGAATATAGAAATTCTCGAAGCTCATATATCCTGCTTAACCTACAAAATATTTGTAGATGGAACCAGGAGTACAGTAGAATGTGTCGTCGATGGAGAGAGCAGAAGATGAAACGGAAGAGACAAATTGGTAAAGCTGAAATGCTCTGCGCAAGTATTTTGTACGGTAAAAAGTACCTTTTGACCTGTAAGGTGCAATGAATCGGTGTAAAGAATGAAGGAGAGAGCAAGATACAAATTTTGGGAAAGTGGTAAATGAAAGTGACAAACAGAATGAGTTGTCATGTGCTTTGGTTCAGTCATTCATTATTTAAAAGTTGTATGTATCAAAAAGGATGGTGGTAAAGTTGCATTGTAATTTCTAGGGGTAGAACAGTTAGTCCACTCTTTTTGGGAGCACGATGATTTCCAACTGTCCTTCACATGAGGAGATCATCAAGGGAGAACTGTTAGTCACATGCTTTGGTCCAGTCATTCATTATTTAAAAGGTGTATGTATCAAAAAGGATGGTGGTAAAGTGGCATTGTAATTTTAGGGGTAGGACCATTAGTCCACTGTTGTCGGGAGCACGCAAAGTTCCAACTGTCCTTCACATGAGGAGATCGTCAAGGGAGAACTGTTAAGTCACATGCTTCGGTTCAATCATTCATTATATAAAAGTTGTATGTATCAAAAGAGATGGTGTGGTAAAGTTGCATTGTAATTCTAGGGCTACAACCGTTAGTCCACTCTTGTTAGGACCACGCCGAGTTCCAGCTCTCCTTCACATGAGGAGATCGTCAAGGGACAACTATTGGTCCATTCATGTTTGAATGGGCAGGCCCATGAAGAAGTAATAATGTGGAAATTTAATGCAGAGGGTAAAAAGTCAACTGATGACACGAGAGGATGTATTTCCACTTGTGACCTGAAAGGATGCGTTTCCGCTCGCGAGTTGGTTGAAAAACCATTAACTTGAAGTTACTAGAAAAAAAAAATTGGGATAAAAAAAAAAGACTTAGGGTCAATTTACTTCGAAAAAAAAAATTGAAAAAAAAAAAAAAACGTTTTTGTCATTTTCCAATGCTTGGTTCACTTAGTAAAATGAATCAACAAAAAATGTTTTCCCACTAAAACTTAAATTCAAGAAAACAATTTCCCCTTTAAAAGAATTAGAAAGCGTTTTAAAATGATTTCCTAATTTGAGGGTCCTTGATTAATGAAAATTTTATTCTTGTAAAATATTTTATTCTTAAAAAAATAGAATTTTTAATTATTTTAAAAAATTAAAATTTTTGTTATGATTTTTTTTTTTTTTTTTTTTTTGCTTTTCTTTTTTTCTTCTTTTTCTCTTTTCTTTCTTTCTTTTCCTTTCTACTTCTTCCCCCATCTTCCTCCGATGACCACGTGTCTTGGCAACTATCGACAACCCGAGGAATGGCCAAGATGCAAGTCAGTAAGCTTAAGCCTCAGCCGATCCAGGCAAGCTCGAGATTGTCGGCCCAAGCTTCTTCAAGGTCACTAAGCTTGTGGCTTACTAGATCTAGGCAAGCTCAAGCTCGGCTAAGGTCGGCAAGCTCGTGGCTTGGCAGATCCATGCAAGCTTAGGCTTGGAGACTAGCAAACTTGGGGCTCACCCAATCTCTACGAGGCGGAGCTTGCTCGGGGGCCATCACCAGCCAATAGTGGCAGAGGAAAGGAGAAAAAGAAAAGGAAAATTAAAGAATAGTTAAAAATTTAATTTTTTGATAAAAGTAAATAAAAATAAAAAAGAGAAAATTAAAATAATTAAAAATTATGATTTTTTAATTATTAAAAATTCGAACTTCTTTTTTTCTTGAAATAAATCATGAAATTGAAATTATTTTCTAATAATATTTGAACATAAAAAAAAATCCAATCATATATTACCAAATAAAGGAAAACTAATAATATTCCTAGAAAACGTTTTATCAAAAAGCATTTTCTTATATCATTGAGTTTTCCACGTAACAAACGCACCCTAAGTGTAATTTTTGTTTTGATAGCAATAAAGTCGATGAACTTGCCGCGGTCCCCCGGACGCGTTCGCGTAGTGGCACGGGACTGATACTTGCATCCGCAAGGTTCACGAGGCCGGAACTGCTTGCACCGGAATGCGACATTCTGAGGCCAGCGAATAGGGTTTTTGGACCTCTAGCGCTCTAGTGGGGCTAAGGTGACGAGACTTGTTTACCATGGGCTTACTAGTCGCAAGTGGCACAAGGTGCCCGATTTGAAATGTAATTTGGGACCCTCACGATAATATTTAATGAGGCAGCTATTAGAAGTAAGCATGGTCCAGGTGAGCGGTTTCCACTCTAAAATCGAGAATCGCTAATTAAGGACCAATTCCAAAAAATTGAAACCAAGAACTGCCCGTTGGTCCCATAGATTCGCCCGGGAACCAGAAATTAGGCGGTTTCCCTTTTTTCTTTTTTTCACACCCCTAGTAGCTACGCTAGTCGCCTTTTAACATCCACATGACTCTTTCAAGCTAAGTTACCAGAATTACACAGGATCCACTGCATAACACACGCCATACAATATTGCCGCCGTATCATGTAGATAACACACATGCCCAAAAAATAAGCATGAACTATCAAAAAAAGTCTTTGTATAATTTTAGTAACTCTTAAAACATGATTAGTAACCTTAAGCTAATAAGGTTCAGCCCAACTAGAATTAGTAACTACTCCACGCCATACCAATTTACATGTACATCTTAACAATCTCTTCTTCAAAGTGTGAGCTTAGTATTAGTTTTGTTGTCATCCGGATGATTATGGGATTTCTTCCTTGAGACATTTACTATACATTGGATCAGATTGGAGCCAACCAATTAACCATTGGTTGTGATATCACTTATTAGGAATGAAAAACGTAAACGAAAAGAAATTTGAGAAGAAGACGGACAATTTTTTACATGACCTTTCAAAGTCAGAAAGGGAAAAATCATGCTACCGCACTATGCAATCTTTTTCACTATCAATATCAAGGTTTTCTTTCAAATACAAGAGAGATCGCTCTAATATGTAAAAGGTTGGGCATACGAATGTATGATGGAAGTTACATGTATATCCTTTTATAAAAGTTCACCTCGGGGGCATAGCCCCTAACCCTTACCTTATAAGCCAAGGGCGCTGCCCTTGTACTCTCCAATTCACCGCAGAGTTGGATCCATGAGTTTTTGGCTCAACTTTAACGGGAGTTCCCTTCATCAGACTTCATAATCTCACCAATTTCCCATTTGGAAGCTAATTTTGAAAACGACAATAATTTCTCAATGCTTTCACTCATCTTTGTAACCCAAATTGCCCTAGTGTGACAGCACACCCTTATTGCAATGTGACAGTGCTAGTATGAACACCTGGAGGGGGGTGAATAAGTGTGAAAATAAATTTTGCAAAATATAGTGTAAAATTTTACTTTTAACCTAAGTCTAGTTGACAATAGACTTTGCAGAGGAAATCATATTCTAACAATTAAATAGAGTTACGAACAAAATAAAGGAGTTCATGGAAGAGAATTAGAACACAAGATTTATAATGGTTCGGCTTAGACCAAGCCTACGTATACTCTCCCGCACTGACAGTCCATCGGCTGGATTTCACTATGAATCAAAAGAGATGTTACAATCTCACATCCTTGATTCCACAGTGTAGAGATTCTGCTACACTTCCTCAATGTCTCACCAGTATCTAATCTCTCTTTTGAGTACGAATTTAAGCTCAACAATTGAGTAAGCAAAGTACAAGGAGCTTCAGACTTTGGAATTTATCTATCTCGCACCTCCTCAAATAACTAGACCGTCTTCCTTTATAAACTCCTTCATGCCTTCACAACCGTTGGCACCTTCCAAAGGAGTTCTTCCAATTTACTCGTTGGACAAAATCAATTAGGGAGATCTCGAGTTATTTAAGGAATATGAAGATAGCCCACCAATCCAGCTCGTCCATACAATTAGGATATAGGTTTCTATAAGTAGAACATTCCAAGTATACTTCACCAATCAACGGATCTAAATTACTCAAATTATTTTAAAACAAATAATAGATCTTGAGACGCCATCTCCAGCCGTGAGAACTTCTTTAGCCGCACGAATCAAATCCTTAAAGATATGCTCGCATTTAGATAAGTCTTCTTCGTCAGTCTAGAAACTGTCAATGAGGGAAAACTTTAAATTTTGAGTCTAGTGATCTTTAAACTTTGACGGTAGAGTCTGGAAATCTTCAGACTAGACTAAAGGAAATGTTTTGTCAACTTCAAAACAGATAAGGAAGTTTTCTCCAACACAATATACATCCTTAATTTCTTCAAGATAACGCCTTGGTTGACACATCAACTAAGACAATGCACATCTACTGGTTGGAAAGGGCTTTAGCATGGCTTCTTTCTGTTTCTAGCACCATCATAGGAACAGACTTAAGATGGGGTATTCTGTGTGACTTCCGTTAATATTTATTATATCCCTCAAAGTTTTAATGTAAATTATGTGCCAAGCTTGGATTTTGCCGAATTCATTAGCTCATGCTCCTCAAGAAAATTGATCCTTTTTATGTTATTTAAAATCTAGCCCCTTTATACTCTTATCAAGAGTGCATCATCTAGTCTTCATCAAGGATTGAAAAACCTCTATGTGACGAGCTAATGAAGATCTATAGGCATGCCCCAGTTGAGAGGAAGATTTCAATTGCCCACAGATGATGAGTTTTTTCTATATTTTTATTTTCAGGATGCTCTAAACATATACTGTTGCTTCATCTGTATTTTTTCTCACTCTTGTGAATCCTTAATTGAAGGACCCAATTAATGGCTCACCTTTATTCTTAGATAAACTATATTGAATTTCCAGCATGAAGTTTCTGTCATACTGATCTCTAAGATTATTTTGTTGATTCTATCCCCATCATCCTCAAGTTTATCTCATCATAAAAAAAGAAGGGAATTTTGAATGTGATTTCCCTATTTGTTTCAAGTGACTATTTTGAGAAAAAGGTCAACTATTAGAAACAATGAAGAAGAGAACTCGAAACGAATTTTAAACAAAAAATAGATGAAAGAGACAGACAGAATGAGTTGTTTGACATGCTTTGGTTCAATTATTCAATTATTTAAAAGGATTTTATCTATCGAATGGGATGGTGGCAAAGTTACATTATATTTCTTGTTCCGGCCCTTTGTCAGTCCACTCCTCTAGTCTGTATCTCATCTGCTATTGATATGCGATGGAGTATAACTTACGGAAATGAGAAGTAACTTGTTCTCCTATACAATTTCCTCCTCCTGCCTGCCCTTAATTTTTTGTTACCTTCTTATTTACACCAGAAAAGTTCTGGCACGCAGCCAGTATACTTAGATCTCAACATCTTCGTTAAACAGCTAAAGATTCAGATGTATTAGACTCATGTAAATCTGCACTGTGCAATAACTTCTCATTAACGAAATTGTTTGTTCTAACTATGCTGCTTCACTCTGCTAGGAAAAAAATAATGAGTTGACTGGATAGCATATTACCGAACAAGATTCAGAGAGGTACAATCAACTATGACCAAAAAAAAAAAAAAAAAAGCCTTTAAGGAGCCCCAAGAGTATATGAAAGCTGGAAAGTACATGGTGCTGAAATGTTTATGCCCATTGTTCTCTCTGATGGGGCTAATAAGAGCACCCAGAAAGGGGGTGAATAGGTGATCAAAGAAGTTTTTACAAAACTTAACAGATTAATTCGTCTTCTGAGAATAATAGACTGATGATATAAAAGACTATAACCATTTATATGAAGCTACGAATTAAAGTAAAGAGATTAGGGAAAGAGAATTGAAATACAAGATTTATAGTGGTTCGGCTTGGACCAAGCCTACGTCCACTCTCCCGCACTGATAGTCCATTAGCTAGATTCTATTAAGAACCAAAAGAGATTTTACAGTCTCACATCCTTGATTCCATAGTGTAAAAGCTCTGCTACACTTCCTCAAGGTCTCACAAGTATTTAATCTCTCTTTTGAGTACAACTTAAGCTCAACAATTGAAACAACAAAGAACGAGCAGCTTCAGATTTTGGAATTTTTCTTTCACGCACACATTTGAATAACTTGAGCGTCTTCCTTATATACTCCTCCATGCCTTCATAACCGTTGGCACCATCCAAATGAGTTCTTCCAATTTACTTGTTGGACAGAATCAATCAGGGAGATCTTGAGTTATTTAAGGAATGTGATGATAGCCCACCAATTCTACTCACCTATATAATCAAGATCTAGGTTTCCATAAGTAGAACATTCCAAGTATACTTCGCCAATCAACATATTTAATTATCTGAATTGATTTCCATTAGAATAATTGATCACAAGATGCTATCTCCAGACGTGGGATCTTCTTCAACTGTACAAACTAAATCCTCAAAGATATACTCACATCTGGACAAGTCTTCTTTGTCGGATAAATCTTTTTTTCGTCGGTTTGGAAACTATTAGTGAGGGTAGACTTTAAATTTTGAGTCTGTAGGTCTTCAGACTTTGACTATAGAGTCTACAAGTCTTCAAACTAGACGATGGAAATGTTTTTTCATCTTCAAAACAAATAAAGAAGTTTTCTCTAACACTCTCGACAAGGAACTCTACTTGTAAATACTTCATACAAGTTGTGGTAAAGAAAATTTTATTCTTTCTCATGCCATATAATTGATGTTATTACGTACAGAGAATTCTCACACGCTATGCCATGTCAAATGGTCTTTTGAGATCATGCTTACATAGAACAAAGCTACTTATGCATATCATGTAACAGCATAATAAGTGGCATTATCGTGTTTCAATTGTAGGAATGTGGAAATGTCTGGTAGTGAATTCACAAACTGGAGGTGAGTTAGACAAGTGGGAATGTCTAGTAATAAATAAGACATCATGAAGAAACTGGATGTTAGCGAGACATAATACAATTGAAAGGAAAGTAGGAATGTCTTTGTTGAAAGAGAGTATTCTATGTATTGTATTCTCTTAATCAAAAAAGGATTACAAGAATGCATACAATATATATATATATATATATATATGAGTAACCCTCTCAGCATAAGATTAACTATTGACTATTTTACCCTTATTATTATTTCATAACAGTCCCCCTCAAGTTGGAATGTAGATATCAAACAATCCCAACTTGTTACATAAAAAATTCACTTTATTTTCTCGTAAAAACTTGGTAAAATATCTGCAAGTGGATCCTCCGTTCTTGTACGTTGAAGAGTGATTTCTCATTTCTGAACTTTTTCTTGTATAAAGTGACAATTAACCTCAATGTGCTTGGTTCGCTCATGGGAGACGGGATTGTTTGCAATATGAATAGTTGATTGATTGTCATAGTATAATATTGATGATTCTGATGTTAACATTCTAATTTCTGACAATAACATCCTCAACTGGAGCAATTCACTAGTCACATGTGCCATTGCTCTATATTCTGGCTTCGCACTTGATCGATAAACCACATATTATTTCTTACTCTTCTAGGCAACTAAATTTCCTCCAAGAAATATGCAATAACCTGATATAGATCTTCTACTAGTAGAACATCCAACCCAATCCGCATAAAAAAAACCTGTGGTATTCAAGTGGCCATAATTCTTGAAAATTAGTCATTTACCTGGTGCTTCTTTCAAGTATTTGATAATTTGAAGCACAACATCCCAATGAGTAGTTCGAGGAGAACACATGAATTGGCTTATAACACTAATTGTAAAAGATATATCAGGTCTCATGATGGTAAAATAATTCAACTTACCAACTACTCTCCGATATTTCATTAGGTCATGTAATAATTCTCCATCTTCTACATCAAGTTTCAGATTAGGTTCCATAGGAGTATCAACCGGTTTTGCTCCAACAAGTCCAACCTCATCAAGAATGTCAAGAATATATTTTCTCTGAGTTAAATTTATACCTATATGCGAGTAGGTAACCTCAATACCTAGGAAATACTGCAAACGCTCCATATCCTTAGTATTAAACTGTGTATGCAGAAATTGTTTAAGTCATTGAATACCATCTAAATCATTGCCAGTAATGATAATATCATCCACATATACCACCAAAAGAATACAACCAGCTGAGGAGACAGAACTGAAGACTGAATGGTCTACTTGACAACGCTTTAATCCAAACTTGATAACAGCATCACTAAACTTACCAAACCAAGCACAAGGAGATTGCTTGAGTCCATGCAATGCCTTATGTAAATGACATACCAGATTCTCCCCCTGAGCAACAAATCCAAGCGGTTGCTCCATATACACCTCTTCAGCCAAATCATCATGTAGGAACGCATTTTTGATGTCTAATTGATGAAGAAATCATCAAAAATGCCCTACTAGAGAAATAAAGACACGAACATATGGAATTTCAGCTACAAAAGAAAAAGTGTCATCATAATCAACACCATATGTTTGAGTATATCCTTTAGCGACCAACTGTGCCTTCAATCGATCTACGGTGCCATCATGGTGGACCTTAACCATGAAAACCCAACGACAACTAATAGATTGCTTTCCCACAGGAAGGGTAGTAAGCTTCCAAGTGCGATTCTCAATGAGTGCTTTCATTTTATCCTCCATGGCTTGTCTCCAACCAGGATGAGCAAGAGCTTTAGTAACATTGCTAGGCACAAAAAATAAAGGACAAGGATGAGACAAAAGTATAGAAGGTAGGAGATAAACGATCATAAGATAAAAAGTTGCTAATACGATGATGAGTACGAAGATAATCAGACAAACCGGAGTAAAGTGTATAATGATCCACAGGACGCCCGACAGAAGATCGTGTACCTTTTCGAGTAGCAATGTGTTGATTAGGATTAGGATTGGGGGATGGCACAACAATCGATGAGGGATAAGATGAATCAGGTGATGGCTGTACCTTTGTAATGGGAGTTGTTCCTCGTCTATGGTAAGTTTGATTAGCAAACTGAAATCCTATTTACGATATTGGAAGAAGTGAGATTGGTGGTGGAATTGGTAAGACATGTTATAGCTAGTACGAGTACCTAGAGGGGGGTGAATAGGTATATAAGAGATTTTTCTTGATTATTGCGCAATACTTAGACAGTTGAAGGATTTGCGATAAGTAATAATCAACGTAAGACTGAGTAAAGGAAAGAGAGAATTGAACACGCGGTTTATAGTGGTTCGGCTTGATTCAAGCCTACGTCCACTCTTCTGCACTGACAGCCAATTGGCTGGATTCCACTATGAACAAAGAGATGTTACATTATTGATCTTCCTTGATTTCTAGGTGTAGATGATCTACCACACTCGCTCAAGGTATCATAAAGTATGGACACTCTCTGTGTATACAATTTCGCTCAGAATGAATCGACTAATAATCAAGATGCTTCAGACTCTAGAATTTCTCTATCGATCACATACTCAAACAACTAGAACGTCTTCCTTTTTATACTCCTTTATGCCATCATACCCGTTGGCACTTTCCAAAGGAATTCCTCCAATCTACCCGTTGGACGGAATCAATCAAGAAGATCATTCGAGCTATTAAAGGAACTCGATGATAGCCCATCAATCGTTCGCCCATACAATCGGGATCTTGGTTTCCAAGAATAGAACATTCCAAGAATATTTCGTCGACCATCGGATCTTCAATTGATCTAGATACGAACAAAAGAATCCGTTATATTTATCCAACCAAAAGATCTTCTCCAGAGAGTAGGATTAAATCCTCAACCATATACTTGCTCTGGATTTCCTTCGTCTTTGGATCGAAAGACTATCAATGAGAATAGTCTTGAGTCTTGAGTCTTGAGTCTTGGATCTTGAGTTTGGTGATCGAAAGTCTTCGACTTTAAACTAGACGATCCGAGATATCCGAGACTAGACCGATAGAAACGTTTTGTCGGCTTCAAAATATTCTAGAAAGATTTCTCCAACAATCTCCCCCTTTTTGATGGTGACAAAACTTTCTCGTAGATTTGAACCACTTTGACCGCAAAAACATTTCTCAAGCAGTATGACTATCTCATAAAGATTTAACAAAACAACCAGACTCTGCATCCACAGAAAATTGGTTAGTCTTTCATGAGTAATACCATATAACAACACTTGATATAAATGCAAGTAGTCAAGCATCTAAATCCACGGCCAATTCAGTCAAATTCAAGTTCACACCCAAGTTCACTCAAGTCATACTCAAAGACAAACATATTCAACCACAAAAATAAATTTAAAGTCAAAGAAGGTTGGCTGGTTGGTTCAAATTGCTTCTCCCCCTTTTTGTCATCATTAAAAAAAGGTGAGAAAGGAGTCAGGTCTGCTTGGGAATGCGCACGATATGAAAATCTCCCATGGACTGGACTACGCCTTCTAGCCTCTTCAAGTCTTCCCTTAGTTGAGCTATCTCTTCTCCTTTGGCATTGGCTTGAAGTTGTAGAGCGAGGTCTTTCATTTTGTCCTCTAGGGTAACTGAAGATGCTTGTCCAGCATTCTTTATGGCTTGAATCTCACAGTCCAGAGCATAGATTTGGCCACGCATTTCCAAAAGAACATCCATAATACGACGAAAATCTGCAGAATTGTCCGTCTGAGTACTTGCATTTGCTTTCTCAGATGGAGTGAATGCAGACGATGGCGCTTCTGTATAGTCTTGCAGATTTGGTGTTGACGTATCGTGTTCTTCTTCAGGGAATTGAGAAGCCTAAAACTCTTCTGGGTCTGCTAGAGAACCTTCACTATTGGCAGCATGAGGTGTGGACCTTTGCTCGCCAACTCCCCCTGTCTCTAGGACATCAAAAGGGGAAGAGTGATGATCATGCTCTTCTGTATCTTGATTCTCCTTCTCTCCAGATTCAGCTGCAGACTTTTCTTGCTCTTTTTCTCCTTCTTCTTCAGCTTCTTTCTCCCTCTCTCGATGTTCTTCTTCTTCTCTGTTCTTGGCTTGCTCCTCTTCTTCTCTTTATTTCTTTTGATGTTCTATCGATTAGGGAACAAAACGTCTGGTCCTTATCAAGGCAGTGATTGTAAGATCTTCCTCCTCATCTTCATCCTCCAAGATGAGAGTTCTCTTCTTTTTTGATGGGGCACCAATGGCCTCCTTCCCTTTTCTCTTTGAAACAGACGGAACTGGAGTCTTCACTCTGAATTTCTCCATTGCCTTGGAAAGTTCTTGCAGACGCATCTTCGTTAACATCTTCAAACCTACCACTATCTTATCGCACGGTCAAACACAAAGTGTGTGTGGCGATTCAATATTCATGTGTCTGAAGATCTTGGTCACCAGACCTGGGTAAGGCAATTGTCCCTTGTACTTCGACATTGCTCTGTACATGTGAAAGAGAATAGTGTGAGGAAGAGAGAACTTCATCCCTGAGTTGATTGCGTACATCAATTTTGCCTCTGAATTAGACACATCAGTCTTTGATATAGACTTGGGCCTAATGCAATTGATCACAATTTTGTGCAGCACAATATTGATGGCACGCATCCTTGAATAGATGATTCTTCCCTCTACATCTCTATCTTTGACAAGTTCCAATGAGGCACGAGCAACTGAGACTTTGATTGGTTTATAGCGTCCTCGTTCAACTCCAATTATGTCCGCCAACATGTCCACGTCTAACACATAATCCTGGTCTCGAACACTGAATGATATTCTATTCGCATCTATAAAGCTGAGATTCGAATAGAAATACGCAGTCAGTTGAGCATAACCATTTGTGGTATCAGTGCAAAAACGTTCCAGTTGAAGCAGACTGAACTTCTCCCTTAAGTTCACATTAACAGCATCCAAGAAATAGAAATCAACACTCCTAGGGTTTATCACCCCTCGTTTCAGCAGTCTGAAAAACAAATTCTCTTGTTCCTTTGATTTGAATAACTCCATTCTCTTTCCCTTCACCTTTACAGCAATACCCATTCTAGGTTGAAAATCGGTGAACATTTTATCATCGTCGTTCCCATCAGTCAGATTCGGTCCCGACATACGAGGGTCACTGGGAATATTCGCAAGTGCTTCCTCTGCTTTACCCTTAGGAGCAATTCCCAAATCCTCCGTTTTTTTTAGAAAGATATACTCATTCCCATAATGCTTATCTTTGAGAAAATCATCCACGTATTTCAAAGGAGTCCCAGTACTTTTCAACGCACAGTAAAGTTTGTAAATAAACGAGGGTTTTTGGACTCTTACTGGGTCTGCGTCCTTGATTATCTCTTGCTCAGGTTGTTGACCCGCATCATGTGGGGTAGATGGTGTTGAGTGACGTGGTGGAGAGTGAGTCGGGTTCTGTTGCTGACTCGATAATTCTTCCTCTTCGGTGAGATCGAAATGGGTAGGTCCCTCCTTCATCCTCTGTGGTCCCCTGTTCGCGATTCTTGAAGACTTCCTCGAAGAAGACATCATTCCTTGTCGCTGAAAGATTCCTTTACTTGCTTTCCCAAGAAAAGATGACAACTTTCTCGAAGATGAACACGAAGTAGAAACCGGATTGGGAGGAGAATGCTTTTTAGGGTTTTGAAGATTGAAAATGAAAACTGTATATATATATAAAACTCAGTTTTGAAAAGGGAAGTTCAATCGGTACAAGGAAAGTGTACGAATACCTCTTTTCGAAATCAATAACTGCCAAAATTAATTCTTTTGAAAAGACAAGTTTTCGTTTTTCACGGAGACTACAAAATAACTGAACGAAAGATCATACCTTTTCGAATAACAACTTACATTCTATAGTCATCAATGTCTGAGTCTGAGGATTTAGAGTCTAAGAAATTAGAGTCTGATGATCATCAACTTTCTGAGTCTGAAGGTTGGAGAGTCTCTAGACTTTAACTTCTTCGAGCTTCAAAATATTGAGTCTGGAACGGATAAAATCGAATTGATTTTTCTCCAAAGGCTTTGTGAATATATCCGCTAGTTGATTTTTTGAATCAACAAATTGAATCGAGATTTCTCCATTTTGAATATGATCTCTAATGAAGTGATGTCGAATCTCTATATGCTTTGCTCTTGAATGAAGAATTTGATTTTTGGTGAGATTGATTGCGCTGGTGTTGTCACATTTGATTTCTGTGCATGAGTCTTCAATCCCATAGTCTTGTAGTTGTTGTTTTATCCATAGAATTTGTGAACAGCAGCTTCTAAGGGCTACATACTCTGCTTTTGTTGTTGAGAGAGCTACAATACTTTGTTTCCTTGAAAATCAAGACACTGTCCTGCTTCCAAGCAACTAGCAAGTTCCTGAAGTACTCTTTCTATTAACTCTGCAGCCGGCTAGATCTGCGTCTGAATATCCCAAAAGATTAAAGTCTCCCTTCTTAAGATACCAAAGACCAATGCTTGAAGATGAAGCAACGTATTTAATAATACGTTTTGCAGCACTGAGATGAGATTCTCTAGGATCTGATTGAAACCTAGCACAGATGCAAACACTCAACAAAATGTCAGGTCTATAAGCAGCAAGATAAATAAGTGAACCGATGATGCTCCTGTACAGCTTTTGATCAACTTTCTTCCCTTCTTCATCTTTGTCTATCTTCAAAGAGATTGACATTGGTATATCAGTCTTCTTGCAATTTTCCAATCCAAACCTTTTGACAAGATCATTAGCATATTTTTCTTGGTAAATGAAAGTTCCTTCCTTCAATTGCTTTATTTGAAGACCAAGAAAGAATGTTAATTCTCCCATCATACTCATTTCAAACTCATCCTGCATAGACTTAGAAAATTTCTTGCATAGACTTTCATTAGAGGATCCAAAGATAATATCATTCACATATATTTGAACAAGTAAAAGTCTTTTGTTTTCCTTTTTGATAAATAAAGTAGTATCTACTTTACCTTTGACAAAACCATTCTGTAATAAGAACTTACTTAGTCTGTCGTACCAAGCTCGAGGTGCTTGCTTTAAACCATACAAGGCCTTTTTTAGTCTGAAGACGGAGTCTGGCTTCTTTGGGTCTTCAAACCCAGGCGGTTGTTTCACATAAACTTCCTCTTGGATAAATCCATTTAGGAATGCACTTTTGACGTCCATTTGGAATAACCTAAAATTTTTGTAACAAGCAAACGCAAGTAATAGACGAATAGTTTCTAACCTTGCTACAGGAGCGTAAGTCTCATCATAGTCTATTCCTTCTTCTTGCGTGTATCCTTTGGCCACGAGTCTTGCTTTATTTCGTACGACTTTTCCTTTTTCATTAATCTTGTTTCTGAATACCCATTTGGCTCCAATAACAGTTTTACCTTTTGGTTTAGATGTCAATTCCCGAGACATCATTAATGTTGAACTGTCGAGCTCCTCTTGCATAGCTTCGATCCAACTTTCATCGAGATAAAGCTTCTTCTATGCTTTTTGGTTCAATTTCAGAAATGAGAGCCACAAACACTAGACTCTTCACGTCTTTTGGATCTGGTATGAATTCCTTCATTAATTTCGCCGATAATAAGATCTTTGGGATATTGGACTTATGCTTCCGATTCTTGGTTGATTTGTCGGATGATGATCTCTTTCTTTATTTGAATCTTCATGAACTTCTTGATCTTTGGTCTTCCAGAGTCTAAGACATTTCTTGAGTTGTCAGCTTTGGAAGGTCTGGAGCAGGTTCAGACTCTTCATACTGAGTTTGACTGGATTCATCTTGCGTAGAGTCTTGAAATTTGACATTCATTGACTCCTCCACCGTTTGGCTCTTCTTGTTATAGACTCTGTAGGCTTTGCTTGATATAGAATATCTAAGGAAGATGCCTTCATCTGATCTTTCTTCAAACTTACCAACTTGATCCTTTGCATTTTTCAATATAAAGCATTTGCAACCGAACACATGAAAGTATGAAACAATGGGCTTCTTACCTTTGAATAATTCATAAGGGGTTTTCTCAAGAATAGGTCTTAAGAAGACTCTATTGATGATATAGCATCTGTTGAAACATGACTTCAGCCCAAAATCGTGAAGAAATTTTACTTTCAATTAAAAGAGTTCTAGCCATTTCTTGAAGAGATCTATTCTTTCTTTCCACAACTCCATTTTCCGAGGAGTGTATGGAGAGGAGAACACATGCTTAAATCCAGATTCATCACACAATTTTGTAAAATCTTGATTTTCAAATTCTCCTCCATGATCTGTTCTTATACTTGAGATAACACATCCTTTTTCATTTTGAACCTTTTTAGCAAATTTTTCAAAATACGAAAATGTTTCTGACTTACTTGCAAGGAAATATACCCAAGTAAAGCGGGAGAAATCATCCATAATTACTAGGTAGTATTTCTTACCTCAAATACTCTGGGTTCTGGTTGGTCTGAAGAGATCCATATGCAGCAACTATAGTACATGATTAGTAGAGACATGTTTTATTAGCTTAAATGAATTTCTTACCTGCTTACCCAGAATACATGGTGTGCATGGATCGGACTTTTGATATGGTAATTTGGGTAGACCTCGAACAAGTTTTTGATGAGATTTTGGCTAATTGCTTCATATTGACATAACCAAGCTTTCAGTGCCATAAGCTCGCTTCATCTTGAATTGAGATTAGGCATTGTGATTCATTTAATTTCATGTCTAAGAGGTAGATATTTCCATGTCTTCGACCCATGAAAGGCGAGTAGAGTCTTTGCGATTCTAGAGCAAATTCCTTCTTGAAAGGAGATCTTGAAACCAAGTATCACACAATTGGCTAATGCTGAGAAGGTTATAGTTGAGTCATTTCACTAGAGAAACATTGCTTATTGTGAGATTTCCAATTTTCACAGTTCCAAATCCCACAATGCTTCCTTTGTCGTTTCCTCCAAATGAAACATTTCCACCGTTTACTTGAACAGGCTTTATGAAGCACTTTGAGTCTCTGTCATGTGTCTTGAACATCGTTGTCAAGATACCACTTTACCTTTTTATTGACGGAGACCTGCATTTAAAAGAGAGTCTCAAGCTTTCTTTGGTACCCAAATTTTCTTGGGTCCTTTGGTGTTAGTAGGATAAACATTATTAGGCCATACTTTCTTAACAGGCTTTCAAACCATAGGACACTCTTTTTCAAAGTGATCCTGACTATTGCACTTTGAACACCTTAGAGCATTTCGACCTACAGACTTTACAAAAACTTTCTTGAAATGATTTTTGTAAGCCTCTCTCGACGGTCTTTTCTTAATTATTTCTTTTACTTTAGGAAAATCAATCAAGGGAATTGTTTCCGCTATCATGCCTAGACCAGATTTATTGAAGTAAGGTCTTTGAACTAAAAGAACTTTTTCAAGCTTTTCGAATCCTATCGAAAATTTCTTTGAAATATTTGATAAGTCAGTTTTTAAGAAAACATTTTCTTTCAAAAGATTATCTTCTTTTCTTTAAGAGTAGAAACATTCAGGTCTAAACTTTTAACTCTTTCTTCTAAAATGGTTTCCTTTTGTTTTAGAGCTGAGTTTTCCTTTTTAAGTTCGGAAATCCTTTTGAGAGAAGTCTTAAGGCTGAAACACAGTTCATCAATGTATTTAGAGACTTTGACAGGAATTTTAAAATCACTTACCTCAAATTCCGTATGCGAGTCGATCCAAATACGAGTCGAGTCCGAATGTGCCATCGAGACATATGTTGGTATATTCATTATCACTTTTTCACATTACGTATCACTCCAGGTTTCGGCTTTGAGAGCTTTTCGAAACTTCTCAGCTTTTCCTCTTTTCTTCTTCGAGAAGAGGACGGTTGGGTACGATGTGTCCCTTTTTCTTACATTCGAACGAGACTACATCTTTGTTTGGTTCCTCATCATCAACGAGACTTGGTTTGCTGCCTCTCTGGAAACTTTGTTTCTTTGAGTTGAACCTTCTACCTTTTCTATTCAGTTTTCCGAATCTTCTTATCATTAGAGCAAGCTCCTCGTCGTCCATATCATCTCTGAATCGTATCATCGGAATCATCATTTGATTTTAATGCAATGGATTTCTTACCTTTTGGATCTTCGTCTTCATTAATTCGTTCCACTTCATAAGATCGAAGAGTTCCAATCAGCTCGTCGACGAGATAGAGGCATAATTCTTTGTGTCTCTCTTATTGAAGTCTTTATATGATTCCAATCCTTGGAAAGTCCGCGTGATAGCTTGTTCACCTTCATGGGATCAGAAATTTTTTGTCCTTGGTTCTCAAGACCATTGACAATATCTGTAAAACGACTAAACATGTTAGTTATAGATTCTCCTGGTTTCATTTTGAAGGCTTCATATTGACCGAGGAGAATGTTGATTCTGGTCTCCTTTACTCGATCTGTTCCTTCATAGGTGATATGTAATCTGTCCCATACTTCTTTTGCTGTAACACAAGAAGATATTCTGTTATATTCAGTTGGAGACAAGGCACAATATAAAGAGTAAATTGCTTTTGCATCGAGTGCTTGTCTCTTGTTTATCTCTTCCCGAGTCATTCCACTTGGTCTCAACAGTTTCTTTCCCTCTTTCGAGACCGATGCAGTGAGTAGGAGTGATTCCTCTTTCCACAACGTCCCATTCCGGAGGATCCTTTGATCGTAGGAAAGCTTTCATCTTGTTCTTCCGGATGTTGTAATCCTTTCCATCAAAGTAGGGTGGTCTGGTATTGCTTTGCCCTTCCACCAGCCCTGGTGCTAGCATACTAGCCATGGATCTTTTACTCTGAAGTAAAACACTTCAAATAAAGTAAGAACACGGGCTCTAATACCAATTGTTATAGCTAGTACGAGTACCTAGAGGGGGGTGAATAGGTATATAAAAGATTTTTCTTGATTATTGCGCAATACTTAGACAGTTGAAGGATTTGCGATAAGTAATAATCAACGTAAGACTGAGTAAAGGAAAGAGAGATTTGAACACGCGGTTTATAGTGGTTCGGCTTGATTCAAGCCTACGTCCACTCTTCTGCACTGACAGCCAATTGGCTGGATTCCACTATGAACAAAGAGATGTTACAGTATTGATCTTCCTTGATTTCTAGGTGTAGATGATCTACCACACTCGCTCAAGGTATCACCAAGTATGGATACCTCTGTGTATACAATTTCGCTCAGAATGAATCGACTAATAATCAAGATGCTTCAGACTCTAGAATTTCTCTATCGATCACATACTCAAACAACTAGAACGTCTTCCTTTTTATACTCCTTTATGCCATCATACCCGTTGGCACTTTCCAAAGGAATTCCTCCAATCTACCCGTTGGACGGAATCAATCAAGAAGATCATTCGAGCTATTAAAGGAACCTGACGATAGACCATCAATCCTGTTCGCCCATACAATCAGGATCTTGGTTTCCAAGAATAGAACATTCCAAGAATATTTCGTCGACCATCGGATCTTCAATTGATCTAGATACGAACAAAAGAATCCGTTATATTTATCCAACCAAAAAGATCTTCTCCAGAGAGTAGGATTAAATCCTCAACCATATACTTCGGCTCTGGATTTCCTTCGTCACTGGATTAGAAAGACTGTCAATGAGAATAGTCTTGAGTCTTGAGTCTTGAGTCTTGAGTCTTGGATCTTGAGTTTGGTGATCAGAAAGTCTTCAGACTTTAAACTAGATGATCTGCAGATATCCAGACTAGACTGATAGAAACGTTTTGTCAGCTTCAAAATATTCTGGAAAGATTTCTCCTACAAGACATACTTGTCATTGTCAGGAGACACTGGAGAGACTGTTTGAGTACTATAGAATGGTTGGTCCTCAAAAAATGTCACATTTGCTGATACAAACACTCGGCAACCAGTAGGATTGTAACATTTATAGCCATTCTGAGTTCGAGAGTACCTAACAAAGACACATTTGTCAACACGAGGAGCCAACTTAACAAGACCTAAAGTCAAAGAATGGATGAAACAAACACATCCAAAGACACGTAGAGGTAATGCAAAGGGAGGACAATTTGGATGTAAAATAGAGAAAGATGTCTCCCCCTGAAGAATGGAAGTTGGAAGCCGATTAATTAAGAAGTAGTTTGTAAGAATAGCATGGCCCCAAAATGTTTTCGGAAGATGCATGTGAAACATAAGACAACGAGCAACATCAAGAAGGGGATGATTTTTATATTCAGCTACACCATTTTATTGTGGTGTATATGAACAAGAAGTTTGATGAATAATGCCATGGGAATCAAGAAAAATGTTGAAAACTAGAGGCAACGCAAGATAATCTTTGGCATTATCGAATCGTAGAGTTTCCACAAAAGTATTATATTGATTCAGCACTTCAAAATAGAATTGACCAAAGCAATAAAAAATCTCAGTACGATCTTTTATTAAGAACAATAAGTCATTCGGGAAAAATCATCCACAAATATAACAAAGTATCGGAAACCATATGTATCAGAAACACAGCATGAACCCCATATATTTGAATGAACCAACTCAAAGAGACTAGACACACGACTCTGAAAGTGAGAAGGAAAAGAGACTTTATGGTGTTTTCCAAACTGACAAGCTTCACACTCAAAAGTACTCATAGACTCAAACTCTAGAAACTATCGTCGAAGAATGTTTGGCGGTGGATGACCAGCACAACAATGCATCCAATAGACATCAATGGATATGTGCTTCATAGATGTTGCAGCTATCACCTTCTTGTCTAGATAGTATAGGCCATTTGATTCATGTCCCCTACCAATCATCTTTCCAGTCCTTAGATCTTGAAAAACACAATGAGAAGCAAAAAATGTTATGGAATAAATTAGTTCTTTAGTTAATGAACTAACATAAATCAAATTATATGGAGATTTGAGATGAAGGATAGATGATAGAGAAAGGGAGGAACTCAAATGGGCATCTCCAATGCCAGTAACTTGGGAAATTGAACCATTAGCTAATGTAATAGAGTTGGACACCCACAAAGACAACAATTTAGAGTTACCAGTTATATGATGAGTAGCTCCACAATCTATAACCCAAGAGTTTGACACCGTAAAAAGTAAACAGGATGAACTACCTTTTGAGCTATGTGCTAGAGTTGCAGTGGGAGCTAAAGTTCCTATCACCTGTTGGGAGTGAATCCAAGCCTCATATTTTGCATGTGTCAATGTAACCGAATCTTTTGTATTCTGCACATTAGTAGGATCTGATTAAACTGGTGACGAAGAATCTTCCACTTAAGCAAATGCAGCAATTGTGGGTCGAAGCTTTGGATGAAGCGTGTAGTAGTAAGATTCATTATGTCCAGCCCTCGATAATGGTTACAATATTGAGAGCCACGGCTACCAAGAATTCTATCATGACCACCACGACTTCCACTCTGAATAAACCCACATCCATGACCTTGATAATCATGACCATGAGCTCCATGTCCACTAGAGCCATGAGAAATCATGTCACTTATCTCTAAAGTTGTAGTGGAGATGTTGTCAGTAGGTGTCGAGCATAAGGGTCGGGAGAAAACCTCATCAACTGTAGGAAGGGAGCTTTCGGACATAATCTGCTGACGAAGGGAGGAATATTCAGGCCCTAGTGCTTTAAGAAATAGTAACACTCAAAGATCCTCCCGGCGTTTAACTAATACATTCAGAACATTGGAAGTTGGAAGATAAACATCTAGCTGTTGGCTAGAATAAAGTAGAGCACATTTATCCCAAACTTCCTTAGCATAATTACATTGAATGAAGTGAGGGCTAATCTCCGGATCCATACTAATCCATAATAGTGTACAGATCATTACATCTCTAGCAATCCAATCATCTACTTTACTTTATATCGAGGGAAGTGTAGATGTAAGATAATCATGCTGTCTAGTTGTAGTAAGATAAACTTGTACAGCTTTAGACCATGATGGATAATTAGTGCCATCCAACTTGACAGATGTCAATTGGAAATGCGTCAAACCATAGATGATGTAGAAGCCATCAATATTAACTCCACTTAACTCCAATAATGCAATTAGCCAGATAGGTTGAACACAAGAATTAACCAAACCAAATAAGAATGACACAATAATCAAGCACTTAACTCCAGTTGTGCAATCAACCATAGAACAACAAACAGAAATAAGGGTTCAATTGATCCACCATTGAGTCAATAGACTTCACTGAGAGGCCATAAAATCATACCAACCAGCACTTCAAAGATGACTGGAAACCATCCAACACTTGAAAGATTACCATGTGTATACCAACCAGCACTTCAAGAAGCAATATACTTCAATGAGAATCCATATAAGTATACTGAAAAACAACTTCTGATGCTCTCAGTTCAGGTCGATTTTTTTTTTTTTTTGGGTTCGGGGTGAAACCCTTGCAGAACCAAACAAAACCCTTGTAGAATCGAAGGCTTCCGAAATCCTTAGGATATATGAAAAACACATAATCTAGATCACAAGACAAACAAAGATCAAATCGTGCAATTGGTCTTCAATCCCGTCATCAAGAAAGAAGGTTGAACATAAACCGATTTGGCTGGATGGGCTTCGGCGATTGACACTAGGCAATAGTTCTGTCCAGATCTGCAGGACAAGCGCCGATGGGAGGTAGCAGGTGATGATGATGACTCCGGTGAGGGGTGGCTATGATGATGGATGGATCTAGGTCTGGAGTTCAAACCTTAGAAAACCAATGGACAGATTTGGATCTGGGGATGATGACTGAACGACGATGTGGGCGTTCTTTCTGCTCTGCTGTCTAGAAGAGAAATATGCTGAGGTGGTGGCGGTGGAGGATCTAGATCTAGCAATGGCCTCCGCCGTGGAGCTGTGGTGGTGGTGGGATTGAAGTTTTAACCGTGCTCTGATACCATGTTAAAAGAGAGTATTCTACGTATTGTATTCTCTTAATTTAAAAAAAAAAAAAAGGATTACAAGAATGCAAACAATATATATATGTATGAGTAACCCTCTCAACATAAGAATAACTATTGACTATTTTACCCTTATTATTATTTCCTAAAAGTCTTGTAATGAATAAGACATGCAGGAGCTCTGTGATGTTGTAATAGAAAATAAACCGATCCACTTCTAGCATTCTCACAGGAACAAATAGAACATGGGTATTCCGCATAATTTTATAATACTTATTATCTTGCTTAATATTTGTATGTAAAATCCACATCGAGCTTGGATTTTATCAAATTCATTAGCTTGCCCTCGTTAAGAAAGATGATACTTGTATGTTAATTAAAAATCTAGCTCCTTGATACTCTTGTCAGGAGTGCATCACCCGATCTTCGAGGTTGGGACACCTAGAGTGCCATAAATTGGCATGGAGGGACACTTAAGTGCCAATATCGGAGTAAAATGGGACACTTAAGTGCCACTCTGGCGAAAATCCGGCCAAATGGCTGACGTTGCAATTTTCCGGCGAGTTTGGTCAAAAACGGCGTCGTTTTGCACGCTGACGTGGCGGAGAAAACGCAAAAACGACGCCGTTTCATGTCTACGTGTAAATAATAATATATAAATTAATTAAATTAGATATAAAATATTCACAAAATTTTAAAAAAAGAAAAATTTTAAAAAATTAAGAAAAAAAATTTACAAATTAAGAAAAATTTTAAATTTTAAATTTTAAAAATTTATTAAAAAAAAAAAGTGGGGGGGGGGGGAGGTCGAACGGGGTGGCTCCCTCGCCGCCACCGCCTCCCCGCTGTCGCCGAGAAGGGCCGGCAACGGAGGGGGGAGGGTCGGCCGGGGTAGCCGGCCCCCGGCTAACCGACGGCGAGGGCTGCGAGCCCTCACCGGATCGCGGCTAGGGCCGCGACCCTCGCCCTAGATCTGGGTGAGGGCTCGCGGGCCCTCGCCGCCGGTCGGCCGGCCTCACCGGCCCCTGGCCAAGGCCCGGCGACCCCAGCCGACCCTCCACACTCAGTTGCCGGCCCTTCCCGACGGCGGCGGGGAGGCGGCGAGGGCCCGCGAGCCCTCGCTAGATTTGGGCGAGGGTCGCGACCCTCACCCTAGATCTAGGCGCAGGCCGCGACCCTCGCCCAGATCCGGTGAGGGGTTGCGGGCCCTCGTCGCCTCCCCGCCGCCGCCGAGAAGGGCCGGCAACAGAGTGGGGAGGGTCGGCCGACCGGCGGTGAGGGCCCGCGAGCCCTCGCCCAGATCTAGGGCGAGGGTTACGGTCCTCGCCGCGATCCGGCGAGGGCTCGCAGCCCTCGCCCAGATCTAGGGCGAGGGTTATGGCCCTCGCCGCGATCCGGCGAGGGTTATGGCCCTCGCCGCGATCCGGTGAGGGCTCGCAGCCCTCGCCGTTTGTCGGCTGGGGGCCGGCGACCCCGGCCGACCCTCCCCCCTTCATCGCCGGCCCTTCCCGGCGACGGCGGGGAGGCAGTGGCGAGGGAGCCGCCCCATTCGACCTCCCCCCCCCCCCACCCTTTTTTTTCTATTTTTTCTTAATTTTTTAAAATTTTTAAAATTTTCTTTTTAATTTTTTGAATATTTTAAATATAATTTAATTAATTTATATATTATTATTTACACGTAGACATGAAACGGTGTCGTTTTTGCGTTTTCTCCGCCACGTCAGCGTGCAAAACGACGCCTCGCCAGAAAGTCGCCACATAAGCCGTTTGGCCGGATCTTCGCCGGAGTGGCACTTAAGTGTCCCATTTAACTTCAAAACTGGCACTCAAGTGTACCATTTTAAAGTTATGGCACTTAAGTGTCTCTCGGTGCCAAGTTATGGCACTTGCGCTGTACTTCTGCCCTCGATCTTCATAAAGGAATGAAAAACCTCTAGGTGATGAGCTAACAATGATCTATAGGCATGCCCCACTTGAGAAGAAGATTGCCAATGCCCACAAATGAGTTTTTTCTCTATTTTTTATATATCGGGATGCTGTAGACCTATACCTTTGCTTCATCTGTGTTTTTTCTCGATATGTGACTCCTTAAATGAAGGATGTGATTAGTGACTCACCTCAATTCTTAGATCAACTATTATAAATTGCCTGCATGAAGTTTATGTCATATAGATCTCAATGATGATTGTGTCACCATTCTCCTCATCACAACCAATTATCAAGCCAGAGAGGAAGCAAGGTGAAGTTGAAGATATTATTGAATTATTCGGCAATCTTTCAGGTACATAGAGGAAGTTGTATGTCCTCATGTGCTAAAATTGCATGGTGAGATTATTTTGATTCAATGAGCTGGGAATACAATAAAGCTATATTGGTTTTCCATCTAACCAACGACTATAAAACTCCAACGCCTCTCGTGGCTTGCTTTGAGGGACCGTGTTCCCAGCTCCCTGCAACAGTGAGATAGACAGTAGAATCAGAAGGGGATGTCTGAAAATTTTACCAGGAAAAGCAAGGTAATGGCATGCATCAAGCTGCCTTCTAAAAATCTCCTTCCTCTGATTGACTTTCACTTGCTAGGTAGCTTTTACTAATGGATGATGAAACAAGAATAGGTGTATTGGAGTATGTTGCACATAACCTTGATTGTTAAGAATGTGAAGTTGTTGTCATATCGTTGCAGATACCTGAACCAATTCAAGAAAGCATTTATAGTTAATGTTTAACAGCATAGCTTATTTTCACTACGAATTGGTGTGCTCAACAGTAATAGGTAACGAAAGGAAAAGGTATGATGAAAAGTCGCATGGGCAAAAGGTCATATTTTTCTGGTATGAAGTAGCCACATCTGTGGGTGCTGCTGATGTGACTGGAGTACTTAGCGGTCAAACTTACCCTGTGACTTGATCATCAATCATCCAAGGCCTCCATTCATCAATGATCTTGTAGCCCATTGATCTAGTCCATGCTTGTGTCCCAGTGAATGGTACTGCCATATCATGATCTCCACTGCCAGTACACCAATGAATTATTAACTTAAATCAGTCAATGCATATGCAAACTTGTGTTGATCTGTCCAGTTAGCACAATGTAAAGATGCCACAACAACACACTAACTTGGTGCCTAGCAAGGTCCATCCTAGATTTTTGCTCGGATTTTATTAACCGATGCTCTCTTTAGCTCAGTCAAAAAAGTTTCGAGTCACTACCAGCATCCTTGATTCCAAAAATTAGGACATTGTTGTGGCCTTGTACTTGGTTAGTCTTCACAATATAAGTTTAATTTCATTTAAGTTCTCCTCAACTAGTAAAAAACTGTATATATTTTGTCAAATTCAAACTTTTCTTGGAAACCAAAGGGGTTTGATAGGAGATCTAGCATGTTACCATGTTATTGTGGATGCAGGATTGTTCTGTCGGATATCTCACCTGTATATGAGCACTCGGTAACCCCAGGAAGTTAAGTTTTTGTGGTAAGGGATCATGCTTTCAGTATAACCTGAATAAGTGACTCTTGTGGCACATATTGACCAAGAACCTGCCACGCTTGCCTATTGATTGCATTCCAGATTGATCAGTTATTTGAAGCTTGAGGCAGTGATATGAAATGAGGATAATGTTTTTCATTACCGGTGCTGCATGAATGGCTTTGCGAACTGGTTCATTATTCAACCATGCAACTGCAGCTTCATCATCCTGTGCCATCACAATTCAGCATGTAAAACGGACTGTATGTACTGGAAATCAAAGGGAAGAATGGGAGTACCAAGTGAAGCAAAAATCTGGCGAGGCAATTAATTTGTTCTGACAATCCAAAGTGTTTTGCTTGTTCCCAACTCCGCTCCCCCCCTCCCCCCCGCGGAAAAAAACAATTTCCTTGAACAGAGCTAATGCAGCAAAATCAAATCATACTTAATAAACTGACTGACTGACCACACAAGGCACTTCCTGTGATCCAGGGCTTGAAGCTCCAGCATCTATTGGTGGCCAACAAGGTGAAGCTTGACCAAACATTCCTGTTCGCTTTGGGAGAGGCTTCTTATTCACCCCGCTTGATGGACGCCCAAAGGCATATTTGTGTTTTCACTTTCATTCTTGGTCTCTGAATTACGATAGCATGGCTCAAGAATGTCATAAATGTTTAGACCTGAGACGGCCTAAAAAGTGGCCAAAGCACTCAAGATAATTAGAACCTCGACTCATTTGTATCTACTTGAGTACCTTTTTCTCTTCCTTAAAATTTACAGAAGATGCACAGAGTACTAAAGAAGGCCTCATCAATTTCCAGTATAAGACAGTACGGTGACAATCTCACCTGTACAAATTTCTTAATATTCTTCTGACAGGTTTCACTCTGAGGATCATAGACGCATATGGTTTGGCAAGCCTGAAATGATCAAATATGATCCATATTTAAGCTCACTGTTAATTGGCATCAGTATGGCTTTTGGCATCACACAGAGAGTTCCACAATTAATGCTTGATGTTGTTGATACTTAGTTATTGTGTGGCACAATTAGTCATGCCGGTGTCAATTATCTTCCTACAGAAGCTTTAGTCCAGTAAAATCTCTAAGCAAACTCCCTGATCCGACCCACCTCATAGATGTCACTTGAGATCAGCCCCATTCCAAAAGCAAAAGGCACATAAGCATTGCCATCAAATTTTTCACCTGTGACCCCATTTCCTATCATGTAACCCTGCATCATGCCAATTTATTTGAGATCTCAACTAGGCGTATGAAATTCATGATCGTTCTTTGAATGCTGCACTGCCAAAAATATTATAGAATATGAAGAAAACATACCTTGAAATTGATAAGAGGCGTTTCACCAATTTGAGTTCCTAGGGATAGAAAATCTCATATTACATATTCAATCCAATACAAGAACATTGCCTCTGGTGAGTATGTATTACCTTTTACCACTTCCGAAGCAAGAGTTGGCACATAAACTCCAGCATAAGACTCTCCAGAAATATAGAATCGATTTGAAAGGAACTCTGGATAAAGTTCAAACCACTAGATGGAAAAAAAGAACTAGTGTTAGCTGTGACACATTATTTTGGCCGCTGGTTTTCCAAAGCTTATCCAGAATAGTTTAGGATTGCATTACCTTGAGAAGAAAGGCATGCGTATCAGAGGCAGTCTGTAGGTCTCCCGTCACATAATTCTTTGGATTATCAGAGTAAGATGGAGATTCCAGATATATTATGTTGGAAACCTGAAATATGTGCAAGAATCTGGTATCATACACTGCACAAGTTAAATAATGTTGCAACTAATAAGGGTCGGGCCGTGAAGATGATTGATATTAGAAATGACTGTAAACTCAATCCATCAGTCAATGTGGCATGCTTGTTTCATATTGTTCAGTTTTAATCTAGAACAAGCCATACTGCTTAGTTGCAACTGAATTGATAAGTTTCCAATGACCTTGGACCAGCTGAACGGGTTGAGGGGCAAGCTTCCCTTAGGCTTTCCTACGTGGAATTTAAATGGTCCTGGAAACAGGCACTGGGCTGTTAAGCGGGCCACGACATATCCGAGGGAAATACGCTTATCACATAAATTATGATCACCAGGGATCAGCTGATACCATGTTCGTAGACAAAGCCATCAAAGCTGGAGCACCTGGGTCCTCCATTAAGCCACAGTACTACAGGATCTTTCGATGGATTCCTTTCTGAAGCAATGAAATAGTAAAACAATTTCTTTTTTCCAGGAATTCCATCTATAGTCACATACCTGCATATTCCGAATTTTGAACTCATGTGATAACACAGATTCAAGTCGAAAAACAGCTAATCGCAAGTCCATATATGTGGTTACATACCCTGCATAATGTTCAGAGGGGAGAGTTCCATCGAAGCCAGGCAAAGAAGTTATGAGAGATTCCTTGGGAGCTGCTCTAACAGATGAAACAGTGAGAAGCAAAGCAAGTGTAATGCTGCATATGAACTTTAAGATTATCATGTCTGCACGATTATAGAAATTCTTGAAGCTCATATATCCCGCATAACCTATAATATATTTATAGATGGAACCAGGAGTCCAGTAGAATGAGTTGTCGAGAGAGAGAGAGAGAGAGAATCGAAGACATAAGGGAAGAGAAAAATAGGAGAAGCTGAAATGCTTTGCGCAATTATTTTGTATGGCAAAAACTACATTCTGACCTCGAGAGAGCAAGGACAATCGTTATAAACAATGAAGGAGAGAACTTGATACAAATTTTGGGGAAGTAGTAAATGAAAGAGATAAAGGGAATGAGTTGTTTCATATGCTTTGGTTCAATCGTTCATTGTTGAAACGGGTTGGATGGGTAATATTTTGACAAGTCAAGAGTGGTGGGCCCGAATGAAATTAAAAAAAAAAAACGAAACTGAAAAAAGGAAAGTAAATTGATTTGGTCAATAAAGAGAGAAAGGGTACGCTTTGTCGACAGAAGGAAAAAAAGAGCACGCGCAAGGGAGGGAAGGAAAGAAAAGGAGAAAAAGAAAGGAGGAAAAAAGAAAGAAAGAGAAGGCTTTGTACGTGCTTGAGCACGAATGCCATGCCAAACCAATTCAATTATGTCGCAACGCCTGTCGAATCGCATCCCTTGTTTGTCCAATCAAAATAGTTTTCAGAGTTAGGTTGTATATTCGAAGTTTTGTGAAAATACGTAAAATATCAGTTTTGAAAAATGAAAGGCGGAAAAATAGAAGAAACCTTGAAAAAGTAAACAAAAGAAAAGCAAAAGGTAAACAGTGGAATGCTTCAACCCTTTTTTGAGGACGTAAGCGCGCATGCATGAGTAGAAGGGAGGAAAAGAAAAATAAGGGAAATAAGAAGCAGGAAGGAGAGGGAAAACAAAAAGGAGACGGATTTTGCGTGCGCTCACCACGAACGCCTCGCCAAGCCCGAGTTACTACATGTCGCAACTCCCAGTAAGTGCTCGTGTCCCTCATTAATATGATAGGAATAGTTTTCGGATTTAGGGCTTAAAATTGGAATTTTGAAATTTGAGCCATGTAGTATGAGATTTTAGTTGTCAAGTTATGAAAATTCTTAAGAATAGTAATGCGACGCTCCAGAACATTACAAGTGACACGTGTTTTTTTATAATATTAATATCTTTTAGCATGGGAAAGCATAATCAAACGTTTTGCAATCCCTTCACAAAGAAAATCGTGTAAGTAAATACATCATATTTATACCTTTTTTTAATTTATACCATATTTCAAGTTCACAACTCTACTAGATTTCAAGCAAAAAGGCAAAAGTTTAGGTAGGGGTCACAGTATAATTCCCAAAAGTCAACCTATATAAACGTCTAAATTGAAGTCACAGGTCGATAACTTTTCCCTATGATGTGTCATCATCATCAAGGTCGAAGCACCTCAGCGAATTTACTAACTTGCTATTAAGGTTTTGGTATCGGGCAATAAATCGAAAAGGAATTCACTCTGTGAAACCTCCTCCATCAACCCACACAGTAAAACTATACTTGGTATATATTATTCCAAACTAAGGTTCAAGCACATTTTCATAAAAACCCTCGTATTGCATAGGGATGCCACAATGTAAAAGTTGAAAGGTGACTATCTTACATGTTTGAAAAATAAAAGGAAATGAGTCAAAACCCAGTAAATGAAACCTCTATTTTTAAGATAGAAGAATTCTCTTACCACTTCACTTGATATACACAAAGTGAATGCATAATAATATAGTTAATGTGATAAAAATATTATTAGACTTTACCTTTCCCATTTCATTTACCATAGAAGTCATCAACCAACAATATACCCATCTAGCCTCATGCACGTGTACACCATGTTTCACGCAAACTATGACACCCCAATCATGCCACCTTGCTTTCACCATCTTAATAGTCATTATTTCTTCATTAGTGCAGAAGCATGTATAACGTGAATTATGCAAAGAAGGACAATCATAAACATAATAGGTCAATGTCAATTTCCATTTCATTGGCTTACTTATTTAATTACATGGGTGAATGTAACCAAAACAACCATTAGTCCTAACCTTGGGGTAAACCAAAAAGAAATCTACACCCCGACTAGTAACGCACACACGTGCCACTCCATCTACATGCCCTCCATCGTGAGCAAAACCAAAAACTAAGTGTCATGGGATTCATCACCATGGAAATCAACCCTCCCATAAATCTACCATCCCATGTCACTCCCAACCGTTACTATCTAATTCCTTATTGGGGTCACTGTACTCCAAAGGTCCACTGCTACTACTGTCATTGTCGTCTATGCTGTTGGTGTCACTATCGTCCCAATTTCGGAGAGGTCCCTTCAGCTCATCTCCCTCTCAAATGAACCAGGCAACGAAACGATACGGTATCATGTGAGTGTGCCCTATATCTACCCAAACAGTAGAGCTCTAGCGTACGTATATGCTTTCGGACTAGGACAAAGTGATGCTTTCAAAACCTCACTTAAAATGATAAAGTTGTCTATAATGAGCTAGTTGGGGTATGTTCATTTTTCTAATTATCTGAAAAATTGTAATACAACAGGCATAAGCCAAAGCTTAGCAAAATATAAGACAAATACATAAATCAATTGATCTAACGCATTCTTGATTCCCAGGATTCACCTACAGTGAACATATAATGCAAATGACAAGTACCCAATACTTATAATGTACTCACAAGCACGGGGAGCACACAAAATGTAATTGCACTCAACAAATGTTCCAATTCATGCATAACACATCATTTGGTCCACCCCCATTTCATGATTTTAACCTATGGCAAGTTGGTACCATGTGGGTCACTTCCGACCTACCACTTGACTAGACTTCTAGGTAACCCTGTTACCCCTAGGCATCCCACTCCAAGGCATTTAGGGAACACACAACATTCTAAGAAACTCTCTCTACATCCATTCCAGGTCATCATTGAGGAAATCACGCCACATAGGCTTTGGGTACCACTTTAGTAATCCAATTGCACATCGCCAAGGGTTGCCATCTGTAGCCTCATACGCATCCATCACCACACACGGCATGCATATGATGTGGCATTTTATTCTATCAATTTTGTGCATAGGCTATAACATGTAACTATTACAATAACTTGATATCTCATGCACACTTAATAGCTAGTAATTATAGATTTTGCCACTATAATTAATAATTAGGTTGATACCCTGAAAAATCATAAAGTGGTACACCTGTGACAAATTTACTCAAAACTATTTTTTTGTTAACCATGAAAAATCCCAAATTAATACGCTTGCGACAAATTTATCCCAATTGACCATAAAAAATCTTAAACTAGTACACTTGTGAGAAATTTACTCTAAACTAATTTATTTGATTGTCAAAAACCTTAAATTAGTACATTTGTGACAAATATATCATTCATTAAATTGGATTAATACCACGAAAAATCACAAAAATTGATAACTGTGACAAACCAAGAGTAAAATCCCAAATTGATATACCAACCAACTGTTACGTGTCTTTCAACTTAATAATTTGACTGTAAAATTTAATGGAAATTCACAGATGGTAAATTTGTCAAAAGTGTACTAATTTAAGGTTTTTGGTGGTTAAAAAATTAATTTGGGGTAAATTTATCATAAGTATACAGATTTGTGGTTTTTCATGGTATTAACTCTTAATAATTTGACCATTACCCTCAGCGGCGTAACTGGCTCAAGCTCTCTCCCCCTCACGAAGGGGAGAAATTCGAATCCCAGAGGTGGATTCTTACCTGGAATACTGTGGTAATCACAGTGAATCTTATCTTGTTGGAAAGCTAAGATGTGTTGGTTGACTTTCCAGAAGGCATCATTTCAAAATTCTCATGTTTTCCATTTGTAACTGCCTCATTTTTAAAATTGGTCAGAACAAAATAGATTTGCCCACTTTTAGATTACTTTGATTAAAATAGTTAATTACTTCCAAAATTTCCAAATTTTGGATATGTCACAGAAGAGATGATGACAAATAGTTTTCATGAGAACAATAGGTCAAAATCGACATATAACTTTGCCATTTATTTGCTTGAAATTGGAGTAAAACAGAACCTCAAAGTAGATTATGTAACGCTTGAGAAATTAGTTTTCATAAAACTCAACACCGTTAAAAAAAAAATTTGATGTGCTGTAGAGAAAAGAGTTTTGAATAACTTTTGTGAAGAAATCTCGTCAAGATTCTAGCTAGAAAAATCTATGGAAAATAAAAAATCAGTGAAAGTCACAATCACAACAATACTAGTCAATTAAGAACTGAAGAGAAACACGACCATTTGACCACCCAAATTGACATAGAAAAATATGAAATTTAACTATGTTAAACTTTAAGATATTGAAAGAAACTTTGAAGGAGGAAGTTTCTCAAGATCTGATCTGAAAAAGTAGCAGCAAAAAATGGCAAGTCCTACTGTAATCTCGCAACTTCCACGCATCAAAGCACCACACCACAAGATAGAACAGCCATGCAAGTTATCATTTCACTTCATCTCACATCCACGTGCCATTGGTAACACATGCAAGGCACGAACTCAGCATATAACTTACTGCCAAAGCCATCTATGGCTAAATTTTTCACATGCAAGATCCAAAGATCACTATAAACCAACATGCATCGCATAAAAATGACTCAAGCCTCTCTTTTAAGCCTCGACCAGAGTTGATGTGATTTGGTAATTTTCTATTGACCAATTACTTGATTGGCCACATGCAAGTGGACTTTCTAGGCCAAATTGGATAATTTCATGTAATTTCTTGATCAAAATTGCAAATTAATCGAAATTGAATTCAATTAATATCGTGACACACCTATTCGATTAATTGCCTATACAAAGGGTAACCTACTGTATCCAAATTGACTTTGAATTGATGGTACGACTTCTATGCTAAAAATGAACCAAAGTTTAATATTGAGATTGAGCCTTAATTTGTGAAATTAGCTCTTAGTCTCAACTAGTTTAACTTGAATTTCTTTAATTGAAGTTCATTAGCTTGGTTTCCTATATTCAAGAAGGGTGTATTCCTCAAATTGAAAAGTTCCCAATTTAATATCCTAAAATGGACCCCTTAATTTGGACCCATCTCAAGAAAATGAGTGGAATGAAAGTGTATGTTCGCAAATCATGAAGAATTGATTTGGACCTCCTAATTTGGGCTAAAAGCGATAATTCACATTTTGACATCATTCTTGTAGCTGAATGAACGAGTGAATGAATAATGATCCCTAAATCAAATGCTGTAAAAAGAACTAAGCCTAATTTTGACTAGAATGAAAGTAACTTTATTTTTGGTCGATTTTGAACCTAAAATCAAAAAATTCAAAAAATAAGGTTCTTAATCGATTTTCGTAAAACTTTTTATTTGTAAATTTTTCGATGCTAAAGTCAAATTGAAACTAAAATGAAGTATTTTGTGGATTTTTTTTTAAATTTTTTTCATTTTTTTTTTGGGTTAAAGATTTGACCAAAAGCTAACCCTTTAGTTGACTTTTTTAAAAATGTTGATTTTTGGGTTGGTGTTTGAAATTTTTGAAAATTATTGGGCTAAAGTGAAATTACGACCATTTATAATTTTTGTTGCAAAAAGCCAACTTTTGACCTAGGGTTAACTTTTGATCAAAGAGTTGACTAAAAAGTCAACCCAAAAATTAACTATTTGACTTTTTGGGTTTTCGATGTAAATGAACAAGAAGTTGTTTAAATATGATAAGGTAAAAGCAAGAAATGGAAGATGACACTTTTTATTCAAGAAATGGGATTTGTCCCAATTGGAAAACTTAATCTCGAGTTTCCAAACTTTAATGATGTGTCAACTAAAAATCAAATGTCAACAAAGATATCTTTATAGGTTAGCTACCGAGAATATAAATGGAGACCTTGCCAAGGGAGGAACTTGGTTGCCTTGTCACGGGGCGTTATGCGAGACCATGATTGATATTTGAATCTGAGTTTAATTAATGGATAGACCATTGGTGTATAATTTTGTTGAGATCGATTAATGAACTTTACTATTGATATTTGTCATGATACTATTTATTTAATGAATGTTTTCCGATACACTCATACATATATATGGTAATGTTAAAGGGGCCAATTCCATAAAAAAGCATGAACTTGAGGTGTTATCCCAAAATCTAGCCCGAACTTTATTTTGTCTAAAAAAAAAAAAGCACAAACTTTAGGTGTTGTCCCAAATCTGGCCCGAACTTTATTTTGTCTAAAAAAAAGTACAAACTTTAGGTGTTATCCAAAATTTGGCTCGAACTTTATTTGAGACAAAATAAAGTAAGTATATGACAAGTAGGCTTCACATTTCTATTTAACTACAAGATACACATGCTTTTAATATCTCGCTTTAAGGCAATATAATCTTCTGCTTCCAACCCAGCTTCTAACATTGCAAACAGCTTGCCAATTGTTAATTGATCTAATGACCCTAGCTATGTGCCTTGTCCCTTGGAATTGAAGCTGCTGAATTATTTTTCCCATGAGAATCATCTGTAAAGTTCACCTCATTGGAGGGCAGACTTAAATTTAACGCTGCCTCCAAACACTCGAATGCAGCATCATTTTGTTGTGTTGGATATTATTGATGACGTGAAAATGACATCGGATGACTGTGGAATGAGGGCTAACGAAGGGCTAGATTTGTGACACAAGTGAAAGTTTGTGCTTTTTTTTAGACAAAACAAAGTTTGAGCCAGATTTGGGACAACACCTAAAGTTCATGCTTTTTTTTTTTGAGATAAAATAAAGTTCGGGCAAAATTTGAGATAATACCTAAAGTTCGTGCTTTAAACCCCCCTGGGCGACATTTTGCCACAAAATGCCACCAAGTAAGTCGCCTAGTGTTTCTGCCAGCCTCCTTGCTTTGCAAGGGCTTCAAACTCTCGACCTCTCATCGGGAGAAGGAGCGCCTACCCAGCAAAGCCACCCCAGCGGGTGGTGACAATACCTAAAGTTTGTGCTTTTTTATGGAATTTGCCTAATGTTAAAGTGACATACCTCATTTCATTCATCTTTCGTGTTTTTCAAGTCTTTTGGTTCGTGGTTGTTAAAGCAAAATCATTAATGATAAGGACTTTTGAGTGTTGGATTTTGGTAGTTTGAAACTGTGTTTTTAAGGTGGAACGACGATTATATGTGTATGATTTGGTGTGTGATGGTATGTATCAAAAGGGATGGTGGCAACGTTGCATTGTAATTCTAGTTCTAGAATGTAGTAGTCCACTCTTGTATACATTGATACGTGCTAGAGGAAAACTTGTTGGGAACGTGCAAAATTCCAGCAATCCTTCACGTGAAGAGATCATCAAGGGAGAGTCCAAGACCTAACACTTCAACTATTTGGTTTAAGCTAATGAGGTATAGATCAACTAGAATTATTAACTTTTCCACATCATATACCAATTCTTTGATGTATGATTTTACTAACATAATTCACACATTATTCTCAACAATATCTTACTCAAGTGAGAGCTCAGTATTCATTTTGCTACCATTAGGATGGTTGTGAGGTTATTTCTTTGTGATATTTATTTACATCGGATTAGATTGGGCCAACACTTAATCATTAATTTGGATATTACTTATTAAGAAAAAAATGTAAAAGAAAACAAATTAGGGAAGAAGATTGACAACTTTTTTACATGTAAAACCTTTCAGCGTGAGAAAGGAAAAAAAATCATGCTACTACAATATGCAATCTTTTTCACTATTAGTGTTAAAATCTTTTTCAATTACAAGGGAGATCACTTTGATATTCAATAGGCTACAAAAGTTTGGTGGAAAATATTGCATAGTGTCGTAGCATGAAAAAGATCTTTCGTTCTTGTAGGCGCATAGCTCCCAATCCTTACCTTACAGCCAAAGGCATTGCCCTGTACTCCCCAAGTCATCGCAGATTTGGATCCTCAAGTTTTGGGCTTCAATTTTAATGATACTTTTCTTTATTAGACTTCACATTCTCATCAATCTCTCCTTTGGAGGCTGATCTTCAAAATGACAATAGTTTCTCATCATTTTCACTCACTTTTGTAACCCATATTGTCCTAGTGTAGTGGCACATCCTCATCACTACCATGGAGGGCAACTAAGGCAATGCACAACCTTAATTTCTCAACAGTAACACCTTGGTTGACATATAAGCTACACTTTTGCACCAAGGATCTTCTACAATGACAATGCCACATCGTCTATCAACTCACTAATACAAAATACTTCATGCATTCATGTTTTATCCTTGAGAAAAATACCATTTTTTTTACAAGACACACTGATTGTTACTAAAAAAAAAAAAAAAAAACACTTATCCTGCTGCTTGCATATTTACTTCTGAAAATAATTTAACCAAACTATTTCCTTGCAAACTTCTCATACAATAATGTACTTTACTTTAGTGGTTGAGAGGGACACACACTTCCAAAATCTAGATGTCCAACTAACTATAATGCCATTAAAGGTAAAAACACACACTTCCAAATTCTTATTGTCAATGTCACCACCAAAATTTGCATCAACAAAGTCTTGTAAAGTCATACTGTTTTCCATCAAACATAATGCATACTCACAGTGTCTCTTATGATCTTTGTAGCCACTTTATGAATTCTCAATGTTTTATGCTTGGATCAGCAACGTATGTGCTCATAACTTTCATTATGTGAGTTATGTATAGTTTGGTACATATCATATCATCTATCAAACTGCTGACATTGACACCTTAGCCATATTCTTCACCTCCTTATTATTATTTTTTTTAATGCTTCTTTGAGAGCTTGGGTTGATTTCTTAAATGAGTTCTTTTGGACTTCATGTTCTGAATTTTGAATCTATCTAGCACCTTCTCAATGTACCTTTTTTAGATGATTTTAGAATTTCTTCTAATCTATTTTGTGTGATCCTCATCCCAAGCGCACAATTTGTTGGTCCCAAATCCTTTATTTCGAGCTCCTTTTCCAATTGCCGTTTTAGTTTGTTGATCTCCCTTATGTTAGACCCTACAACAAGCATATCATTTGTATATTAGGGAAAAATGATGTGGTAGTCATCAAATTTCTTGAAGTAATAGCAGTAACTCATTTCACATCTAGCGAACCCATTACAACACATGATAGTATTACATTTCTTTTACCACTATTTAGGAGCCTATAAATGATACAACATTTTCTTTATCCTAACAACTCAAAAACTTTTTGATTGTACCATGCAAATATCTTCTCCTAGGTCACCATGGATGAGTGCAATCTCCATATACAATGGCATTAGATGTAAATTCTTGGCAACAACTCACCATTAGCCTAATAGTAGTTAAATTCACAACTATAGAGGAAATCTCTATGTGTTTGATTCCTTTCTCTTGCTAAAGAAGTTTTGTTACCAATCTTGTCATGTAGCTCTTGCTACTATTAGGTTCTTATTTGACCTTGTACACCTACTTGTTCTACATCACCTTCTTCTCACCCAAGTTTTGTTCTTCCCAACATAATTCAACATATCTTGCATTGTCAACTCCCACTTAATGAAATCTTTAACACACATTGCTTCTGAAAAATGTTTTTGTGATGCCTTACAACATCACACGCTACAAGTGTCTTTTTAGATTATTTCTCATTTTATATTATGAATATGTGGAGGCATATTAAAGCTGTCATAATATTCCATACAAAATGATCATACGAGTTTAATAAAATACATATGCATCTTTTTTATATTAACATCAATATTTCAGTACAACATCCAAGGAAAATGCAAAATATGTAACTCCTAGGATAGTTAAGGTCACCTAACTTGGTAAAATTACAAATTTGCCCCCAAAGCTTCTAAACTTACTTAATAACTAACTAATTAACACTAAAAATCATAAAATAACCCTATTAATAGCCCCATCTCACTTCTATAAATTTCAAAATTGTCAAGAATTTACCAATATACCCTCTTTTTTTTTTTTTTATGCTATTCAAGTTTCATCATAACCCTTTTTTAATCTATCGAGGGCATTCTAGTAGTGAAGGAAGCTTTTCAATTCATACCCAATAATCACAATAGCTTAACATACAATTATTGAAACTTAATCATACATAGAGTAAAATCCAGAATAGATGAAAAAAACAATCAACCAACCAAGCTCAATAGTAACAAGTAAATCATTCAAGCTTATTGATTAAAAGAGTATCACTTATGACTAACTTGATTGATTAAAAGTGACAAGGCGGCAATCCACGACAGTGAGCGAGTGAGCGAGGTTCATAGAGAATTGTTGACAATGAGGCAACACGAACGGAGCCCTAATTTTCATTCATTTTGGGCAACATTGTGTGGTGTCATTTTTGGGCAACGACGTGGTGCGGCACCGTTTAGTCCAACCCAGCCAACTTGGACTAATTGATGTTATCTTCCCATTCCACGTGGACTGGAAATTTTAAAAAAAAAAATCCAACTCAGCCATTTTTTTAATTGTAAAAGCTGCGTAACTATTTTGGCCAGAATATCTCACTGTTGGCACTTAAGTGATCTTTTTTTTTTTTTTTTCTTTTCTGATTTGGCACTTAAGTGAGCTGATGAAAAGTTGTGGCACTAAAGTGAGCGCCCTACACAAGTTAAGGCACTTCTAGTGTCCTTCACTAGGACTCCTTATCCAAATTGAGATGTTCTCTGAAAAAATCAGCCACAAAAGACATGAACAGAGTTGAGAGTCTTCTTCATCTTATTAGACATTATTTTGCGATTTATTCCTCACTTTCCATCTGAAAGTAGATAAAATTCTTGGGCTAAATGGGCTATAATATTCTTAGGAGAGGCAATCCTGACCATTATAGTCATGCCTAGGCAAGTGTTTTTGTGTGGGATATAGGGGGAATTTGTTCTATTCCTTCGCTTTTGATGCTCTCATCACAACCAATTATCAAGCCAGGCAGGAAGCACTGCAAAGTAGAAGATATTATTGAATTATTCGGCAATGTTTCAGGTACATAGAGGAAGTTATGTGTCCTCATGTGCTAAAATTGTATGATGAGATCATTTCAATTCAATGAGCTGGGAATACAATGCCGCTATATTGGTTTTCCATCTAACCAGCGACTAAAAACTCCAATGCCTCTCGTGGCTTGGTTTGAGGGACCATGTGCCCAGCTCCCTGCACAAGTGAGAACCAGTGAGATAGATGGTAGAATCAAAAGGAACGTCTGCAGATATTACAAGGAAAAGCAAGGCAATGGTATGCATTAAGCTGCCTTCTATAAAGTCCCTTCCTCCAGTGTACTTTCACTTGCTAGTTAGCTTTTAATAATGGATGATGAAACAAGGATAGGTATATCGGGAGAATGTTGCACATAACCTTGATTGTTAAGAATGTGAAGTTGTTGTCATATCCTTGTAGATACCTGAACCAATTTAAGAAGGCATGTGTGTAGTTAATGTTTAACAGCATAGCTTATTTCAACTACGAATTGGTGTGCTTAACAGCAATAGGTAACGAATGGAAAAGGTACGATGAAAAGTCCTATGGGTAAAAGGTCATATTTCTGGTGTGAAGTAGCCACATCTGTGGCTGTTGTTGATGTGACCGGAATATCGATAGAGGTCAAACTTACCCTGCGACTTGATCATCAGTCATCCAAGGCCTCCATTCATCAATGATCTTGTATCCCAATGATCTGGTCCATGCTTGAGTCCCAGTGAACGGTACTCTCATATCATGATCTCCACTGCCAGTACACCAACGAATTATTAACTTAAATCAGTCAATGCATAAGCAAACCTGTGTTGATCTGTCCAGTTAGCAAAATGTAAAGATGCCACAACAACACACTAACTCGGTGCCTAGCAAGGTCCATCGTAGATTTTTGCTCAGATTTTATTAATCAATGCTCTCTTTAGCTCAGTCAAAAAAGTTTGAGGTCACTACCAGCGCCCTTGATTCCAAAAGTTAGGACATTGTTGTGGCCCTTGTATTTGTCTTATAAGTTTAATTTCATCCAAGTTCTCCTCAACTAGTAAAAAGCTGTATATATTTTGTCAAATTCAAACTTATTCTGGAAACCAATGGGGTTTCATAGGAGATCTAGCATGTTACTATGTTACTGTGAATGCAGGATTGTTCTGTCAGATATCTCACCTGTATATGAGCACTCGGTAACCCCAGGAAGTTAAGTTTTTGTGGTAAGGGATCATGCTTTCATTACCCCATGAATAATCGACTCTTGCGGCACATATCCACCAAGGACCTGCCACGCTTGCCTATTGATTGCATTCCAGATTGATCAGTTATTTGACGCTTGATGAAGTGATATGAAATGAGGATAATGTTTTTCATTACCGGTGCTGCATGAATAGCTTTGCGAACTGCTTCATCATTCAACCATGCAAATGCAGCTTCATCATCCTGCGCCATCACAATTCAGCATGTAAACGGATTGTATGTACTGGAAATCAAAGGGAAGAATGGAAGTACCAAGTGAAGCAAAAATCTGGGAGGCAATTAATTTGTTCAGACAATCCAAAGTATTTTGCTCGTTCCCAACCCTCCCCCCAGCGGAAAAAAAAAATCCTTAAAGAGAGCTAACGAAGCAAAATCAAATCATACTTGATAAAATTACTGACTCACCACACATGGAGGCTCTCCGTGTGATCCAGGGCTTTGAAGCTCCAGCATCTCTTGTGGTCCAAAAAGGTGAAGCTCGACCAAACATTCTAGCTCGCTTTGGTAGAGGCTTCTTATTCACCCCTGTTCGATGGACGCCCAAAGGCATATTTGTGTTTTCACTTTCATTCTTGGTCTCTGAATTACCATAGCATGGCTCAAGAATGTCATACACGTTTAGACCTGAGACAGCCTAAAAAGTGGCCAAAGCACTCGAGATAATTAGAACTCGACTCATTTGTATCTACTTGAGTACCTTTCCCTCTTCCTTAGAATTTATTGAAGATGCACGAAGTACTAAAGAAGGCCTTATTAATTTCCAGTATAAGACAGTACAGTGACAATCTCACCTGTCCTAATTTTTCAATATTCTTCTGACAGGTTTTGCTCTGAAAATCATAGCGACATGTGGTTTGGAGAACCTGAAACGATCAAATATGATCCATATTAAGCTCACTGTTAATTGACATAAAGATGGCTTTTGGCATCACACAGAGATTTCCACAATTAATGCTTGATGTTGTTGAAACTTAGTTATTGTGTAGCACAATTAGTCATGCCGGTGTCAATTATCTTCCTTCAGAAGCTTTAGTCCAGTAAAATCTCTGAGCGAACTCCCTGATCCACCCACCTCGTAGATGTCACTTGAGATCAGCCCCATTCCAAAAGCAAAAGGCACAAGAGCATTGCCATCAAATTTTTCATCTGTGATCCCATTTCCTACCATTTAACCCTACATCATGCCATTTTGTTCAAGATCTCAACTAGCTGTATCAAATTCACGATAATTCAATGAATGCTGATCTGCCAAAACCATTATAGAATATGAAGAAAACATACCTTGAAATTGATAAGAGGCGTTTCACCAATTTGAATTCCTACAGGGATAGAAAATCTCCTGTTACTTATTCAATCCAATACAGGAACCTTGCCTCTGGTGAGTATGTGTTACCTTTTACCACTTCCGAAGTGTTGGGAATAACGGATCCCCGAAAACCGGATTCGACACCGAATCGAACCCCTAAAACAATGCGGAAGACGAAGCCCGGGAAAACACGCATCACCGATCGTAAAGCACACCACGGATTCGAGCGTACCTTGTTAGCCACAGATTAAACACCAATGCCGAAGAAGAGGAAGAAATTCTGATCCGATGATGTCAATTTGCCTTGAAAGGGAAACGGCGTCGCCTTGAGCGTTTGGAAGAAAAGAGAGCGTTTTTCTTTTCTTTTTCTTGGAGGGAGAGAGGGAGAGGAACGTATGTACGTTCTGATTTCCCAAGAGGTGTGTTCTCTCTCTCTCTCCTCCCTTTTATACCTTTCCCCATCCACGGGCCCTATTCCCGTGGGCCGGGCCTTTTTGGGCCCAACTTGAGCGGATGGGCCTTAAGCCCATCTCATAAATCCATCACGAAGCAAGAGTTGGCACATAAACTCCAGCATATGACTCTCCAGAAATATAGAATGGATTTGAAAGGAACTCTGGATAAAGTTCGAACCACTAGATGGAAAAAAAAGAACAAGTGTTAGCTGCGACACATTATTTTGGCCTGCTGGTTTTCCAAAGCTTATCCAGATTTCAGACCTCATTACCTTGAGAAGAAACGCATGCGTATCAGAGGCAGTCTGTGGGTCTCCCGTCACATAATTCTTTGGATTATCAGAGTAAGATAAACCGATGCCACATGGTGAATCCAGATATATTATGATGGAAACCTGAAATATGTGCAAGAATATGGTATCATAGACTGCACAAGGTAAATAATGTTGCGGCTAATAAGGGTCAGGCCCCAAAGATGATTGATATTAGAAATGACTGTAAACTCAATCCATGAGTCAGTGTGGCATGCTTGTTTCATATTGTTCAGTTTTAATCTAGAACAAGCCATACTGCTTAGTTGCAACTGAAAAGATAAGTTTCCAATGACCTTGGACCAGCTGAACGGGTTGAGGTGCAATAAGGGCAAGCTTCCCTTAGGCTTTCCTACGTGGAATTTAAATGGTCCTGGAAACAGGCACTGGGCTGTTAAGCGGGCCATGACATATCCGAGGGAAATACGCTTATCACATAAATTATGATCACCAGGGATCAGCTGATACCATGTTCGTAGACAAAGCCATCAAAGCTGGAGCACCCGGGTCCTCCATTAAGCCACAGTACTACAGGGTCTTTCGATGGATTCCTTTCTGAAGCAATGAAATAGTAAAACAAGTTCTTTTTTCCAGGAATTCCATCTATAGTCACATACCTGCATATTCCGAATTTTGAACTCATGTGATAACACAGATTCAAGTCGAAAGACAGCTAATCACAAGTACATATATGTGGTTACATACCCTGCATAATGTTCAGAGGGGAGAGTTCCATCGAAGCCAGGCAAAGAAGTTATGAGAGATTCCTTGGGAGCTGCTCTAACAGATGAAACAGTGAGAAGCAAAGCAAGTGTAATGCTGCATATGAACTTTAAGATTATCATGTCTGCACGATTATAGAAATTCTTGAAGCTCATATATCCCGCATAACCTATAATATATTTATAGATGGAACCAGAAGTCCAGTAGAATGAGTTGTCGAGAGAGAGAGAGAGAGAGAGTCGAAGACATAAGGGAAGAGAAAAATAGGAGAAGCCGAAATGCTTTGCCCAATTATTTTGTATGGTAAAAACTACATTCTGACCTCGAGAGAGCAAGGACAATCGTTATAAACAATGAAGGAGAAAACTTGATACAATTTTTGGGGAAGTAGTAAATGAAAGAGATAAACGGAATGTGTTGTTTCATATGCTTTGGTTCAATCGTTCATTGTTAAAACGGGAATGACGGAGATAAACGGAATGAGTTGTTTCATATGCTTTGGTTCAATCGTTCATTGTTGAAACGGGTTGGATGGGTAATATTTTGACCAGGTCAAGAGTGGTGGGCCTGAATGAAATTAAAAAAAAAAACGAAACTAAAAAAAGAAAGTAAATTGATTTGGTCAATAAATAGAGAAAGGGTACGCTTTGTTGAAAGAAGGAAACCAAGAGCACGCGCAAGGGAGGGAAGGAAAGAAAAGGAGAAAAAGAAGGGAGGAAAAAGGAAAGAAAGAGAAGGCTTTGTACGTGCTTGAGCACGAATGCCATGCCAAACCAATTCAATTATGTCGCAACGCCTGTCGAATCGCATCCCTTGTTTGTCCAATCAAAATAGTTTTCAGAGTTAGGTTGTATATATGAAGTTTTGTGAAAATCTGTAAAATATCAGTTTTGAAAAATCAAAGGCGGAAAAATAGAAGAAACCTTGAAAAAGTCAACAAAAGAAAAGCAAAATGTAAACGGTGGAATGCTTCAACCCTTTTATGAGGACGAAAGCACGCATGCATGAGTAGAGGGGAGGAAAAGAAAAATAAGGGAAATAGGAAGCAGAAAGGAGAGGGGAAAAAAAAAGAGGGGTTTCGCGTGCGCTCACATGAATGCCTCGCCAAGCCCGAGTTACTAAGTGTCACAACACCCGGTAAGTGCTGATGTCCCTCGTTAGTCCGATAGAAATAGTTTTCAGATTTACGGCTTAAAATTGGAATTTTGGGAAATTTGAGCTGTGTACTATGAGATTTTAGTTGTCAAATTATGAAATTTCTTAGGAATAGTGATGTGCCACTCCAGAACTTCACATGTGACGCGTGTTTCTTATAATATTAATATCTTTTAGCATGGGAAAGCGTAATCAAACGTTTTCCAATCTCTTCACAAAGAAAATCGTGTAAGTATAGACAACGTATTTATACCATTTTTTATTTATACCATATTTCAAGTTCACAACTCTACTAGATTTCAAGCAAAAAGGCAAAAGTCTAGGTAGGAGTGAGGAGACCTTTCTCCATATTACTCAATAATTCCCAAAAGTCAGCCTATAGAAATGTCTAGATTGAAGTCATAGGTTGATAACTTTTCCCTCCGATGGGTCTCCATCATCAAGGTTGAAGCCCCTCAACAAATTTACTAACTCGCTATTAAGGTTCTGGTATCGGGTAATAAATCGAAAAAGAATCCACTCTGTGAAACCTCCTCCATCAACTCACATAGTAAAACTATACTTGGTATATATTATTCAAAATTAAGGTTCAAGCACATTTTCATAAAGACCTTCGTATTGCGGGAAAATTACTAAAAAAGTCCTAAACCTATTATAATTGTGCCAATTCAGTCCTAAATTTATTTTTTTGACCAATTGAGTTCTAAATCTTTTACTATTATTCCCGATCAGTCCATCTAACCAAAAATGGCCAGCCGGCACTGACGTGGCAATCGGTTTGGCGTCGGCGACATTTTTTAATAATATTTTATTTTTTGAAATATTTTATTAATTATTTTTATTATTTTTCCTTTTTTTTTTCCCTCTCCCTCCTTCCTCCTCCTCTTCTCCTTCTTCCCTGGGCTCCGGTGATCGGCTAGAGGGGAGGGCTAGCTAGTTGCCGGATTGAGGTGGCCGGCGGGGCGAGCCCTCCCCAGATCTGGCGAGGGGGGCCTCGCTGTCGTCGGGTTTGGTGAGGCGAGCCCCGCCTGATCTAGCGAGGGCTCGCCTTGCCAGTTGGCGCACGCCCAGCGACAGCGGGGCAAGCCCTTGCTAGATCTGGTGAGGGCTCGCCTCGCGGTCGCCGGGTGAGGCGAGCCCTCGCCAGATCCTCCGTGAGGCGAGCCCTCACCAGATCTAGTGAGGGGGGCTCGCTTATGGTCTAGTAATTGATCTAGAGGAAGAAGAAGGCGGCGGGGATGAGGCAGGAGTCGAGGAGGTCGAGGATGCCGTTGCAGATCTTGGAGAGCTCGGCCTCGATCTTGGCGCGGTAGTCGCGGATCACGTCTAGCAAGGCCCTCCTCGCTGGATCTGGCAAGGGCTCGCCTCTCGGTCGCCGGGCGAGGCGAGCCCTTGCCAGATCTGGTGAGGAGGGCCTTGCAGAGCTCAGCCTCGATCTTGGCGCGATAGTCGCGGATCACGTTTGGCAAGGCCCTCCTCGCCGGATCTGGCAAGGGCTCGCCTCTCGGTCGCCGGGCGAGGGGAGCCCTCGCCAAATCTGGGGAGGAGGGCCTTGCCAGACACGACGGCGAGCCCCCTTCGCCGGACGAGGTGAGCCCTCGCTAGATCAGGCGGGGCTCGCCTCACCAGACCCAGCGATGGCGAGGGCTCGCCCCGCCGGCCGCCTTAGTCTGGCGACCGGCCAACCCTCCCCTCTGGCCGGTCACCGAAGCCAAGGGAAGAAGGAGGAGAGGAGGAGGAAGGAGGGAGAGGAAAAAAAAAAGGAAACAAAGATTAAAAAATTTAATAAAATATTTTGAAAATATAAAATATTATTGAAAAAATGTCGCCGGTGCCGGCCGGCTGCCAAATCAGCGCCGACCGGCCATTTTTAGTCAGATGGATTGGTCGGGAATAATTATAAAAGGTTTAGGACTCAATTGGTCAAAAAAATAAGTTTAGAACTGAATTGGCACAATTGCAATAGGTTTAGGATTTTTTTAGTAATTTTCCCTTCGTATTGCATAGGGATGCCACAATATAAAAGTTGAAAGGTGTCTATCTTACATGTATAAAAAATAAAAGGAAATGAGTCAAAACCCAGTGAATGAAACCTCTATTTTTAAGTTAGAAGAATTCTCTTACCACTTCACCCAATATACATAAAGTGAATGCATAATAATATAGTTAGTGTGATAAAAATATCATTAGACTTTACCTTTCCCATTTCATTTACCGCAAAAGTCATCAACCAATAATATACCCATTCGGACTCATGCATGTGTACACCATGTTTCACACAAATTGTGACGCCCCAATCATGCCACCTTACTTTCACCATCTTAATAGCCATTATTTCTTCATTAGCGCAGAAGCATGTATAACGTGAATTATGCAAACAAGCACAATCAGAAACATAATAGGTCAATGTCAATTTCCATTTCATTGGCTTATTTATTTAATTACATGGGTGAATGCAACCAAAATAACCATTAGTCCTAACCTTGGGGTAAACCAAAAAGAAATCTACACCCTGACTAGTAACGCACACACGTGCCACTCCATCTACATGCCCGCCATCTCGAGCAAAACCAAAAACTAAGTATCATGGAATTCATCGCCATGGAAATCAACCCTCCCATAAATCTACCATCCCATGTCACTCCCAACCGTTACTATCTAATTCCTTATTTGGGTCACTATACTCCGAAGGTCCACTGCTACTACTGTCATTGTCGTCTATGCTGTTGGTGTGACATCCTGAAATTCGAGTCCTCTAAGGAATGAATGGATATGAATTTCGTCAATGCATTGTTGGTTGATCTCACTCGGAATTGATCACTCCTGAGATACTGACCTTGAGGGGAAAGGCTAATGAGAACATAACTCGTACGACTAAAGGACTCGACCTGGGAAAACGACTTGACCATGAGACTTGCGTGAGGATGATCCTGTAGATAGGCAGGCCGATTCTAAGGACGACTAGAAGTCGATTCGTGGACAGAACATAATGGAACGACGGGTGATTCCGTTTACCATTATCGAACCCGCGAACGACCCTATGTCGATCCTCAGTGATCGTGTACTTTGAAATAAGAATCTATCCTCCGTAATTTCATGTAGTCAAGGACGTCCATGCGTCGAGATGTCTTGAACGTGGTTTGGCACGAGTCGGTTACGCGTGAAGCCTCGGAGCCGCCCGTCAATATGAGTTGTAATCGAAATGGCATTTGGCTAAATTGACATGGCAAGAGAACTTAGGATTGGACTTCGAATTATTGGGAATGTCCGGGACGGACTTTGGATGAAGTTACAGCGACAGTCGACAGAGCCAGTGAAGCCGAGCAATTGAAAAAGGGATTTTCGGATCGAGGAAGCAAACCCGTGATGAAGTGGGCTGAGCCAAGCCAGTGTGGGCCTTAGGCCCAAGGTGGGACAGCCACCATAATGGGCCTAAGTCAAGCAAATGAGCCCATTGGGCCAATCCAACTATTCCTTCTTCTAAGCCCTTTAATAAACCTTAAGCCCATTTGAGCCCAATCAAGCCCAACCAATTCCCGAGCCCGTTCCTGTTCATTTCTAAGCCCATTTCTTAGGCCCGGCCTTCATTTTCAGCCCAAGGAAAGAATGGTAATTGTGCAATGTGAAATGACCAAAATACCCCTAGTTGTAGGGAGAAAAAGGCTAGAGAAGAGAGAGAAGATGATGTCACCATGCATGGGAACTTGAAGCAGCCATTTAATGGCCTTAATGAGGAGTACTTTCAGCCCTCACTTGACTCTCTCTCTCCCCCATTCGGCCTCCAAATCGGACGAGCTCCTCTCTCTCCTCGTTTTCTTCTTCTCCAGTTTCTGCTCCAGCTGACCCTTCGGTGAAGAATTGAGTCATAAGTGGTCTTCCCGGATGAATCAGACAACGAGCCACATATCACCGTAACCGGGAGAGACAGACCGTTCCAACGAGCCCAATTTCGTCCCGAACGGACCTGCCGACCGTACTGTACGGCCGTATCAAGACGCCGGTCGCCGGACCGCCTGGTTCCGCCCTGCTTCGCCTGTTTTGACTTTGCAGCCCGTTTTCTTCCATTCCAGCCGTTCCTTTGCTCATCCCAACCTCCAACAAGACTCCCGAGACCCCTGGGTGTCACCGGTTGCCAGCCACCCTCCTCGCCGGAGCTCCGGCCAAGCCATTCAACTTGTTTTCTTCTCCGGCAGGGCTGTTTTTCAGTGTTTTCAGTGGGAGTCCGAGCTGTGGTTGCTGTGTTGAGCTTGGGACCGCCTTGGATCGTTGTGGTAGAGGTCCCGGAGCGTCGCCTCCGTCGTCACCGCCGCGTCGGCGCCTCCGGCCCGCTTAACGGGTGAGTTTAGCTCCTAATCCTTCGATTAGTGCCTAAACTTGCTTAGGGTTGGTTTAGTTAGATTTAATTCTAGTTTAAGTGATTTTAATTAAGTTGTATTAGCCCTAAGATAGGTGGTTAGATGGATGGATTAGATTAGTCTAGCTTAATCTTGCTTTATTTACTTAATGTGATTTATGTGGTTAATTAAGTATGCTTGGCTTTAATTAATTGATGGTTGCTTTAATTAATGCTTTTAATGATTTCTGAATTTAATTTATAGTTTATTAAATCCTGGGAATTACTGTTCATGCGACACTGTTCACGAGTACTGTTCACCGAGTACTGTTCACGAGCGCTGTTCATCCAGAATGCGAAAAATGTCTAAAATTCATGTGTGCTGATTTTATGAAGTGAATGGATGTGTAAATGCATGGGCATCCGCATGAATTGAGTGATGACTTGTGTAATTGTGTGAGTGATTGTGAAATATAGGTATTTTGATTAGAAAATACCGGGCGTCGGTTTACAACGCCAAAAATGTGTATAGTGGATCCATGGTAGGTTATACATCACCTCGGAGAAGGCACGTGGGCTCGGTGAGTTGGTCTATCACCTGGGAGAATGCACGTGGGCTCGGTGATTAAGTATGGCATCTTGAAAGAGACACGTGGGCTCGGTAATTTGATGCATTACCTCGGAGAATGCACGTGGTCTCAATGAGTACATTTGGCATCTTAAAGAGACACGTGGGCTCGGTGACTTGATGCATCACCTTGGAGAATGCACGTGGGCTCACTGATTCAGTATGGGGTGGAACTCGCTGAAATTTATATCTCACTGGTTATTGAATAACCATTTTCAGGTCCCTAGTGTGAAGAGCCAGGAGCTTGAAGCGGAAGGGTCAGGAGCATAGGTGGCTCAGTAGTTCTTTATGACATAGACCTTCTATATAAGCTTGAAGTGTTTATAAAAGTGTATTTGATTTGAAATTGGTTGTCCTGCTTTTCTATCCCATGTATGTTATTGTCAGGGGATTAGTTAATTTGCTTCCGCATGTGCAATAAAATGAAAAGGGTCAGCGACGCGTCCTGGGAACGTCGCAAATTTCTATCGACCACCGAGGGATGTGCGCGCGCTCGAGGTTCAGGGCGTGACAGTTGGTGTCACTATCGTCCCAATTTCGGAGAGGTCCCTTCAGCTCATCTCCCTCTCAAATGAACCAGGCAACAAAACGATATGGTATCATGTGAGTGTGCCCTATATCTACCCAAACGGTAGAGCTCTAGCGTACGTATATGCTTTCGGACTAGGACAAAGTGACGCTTTCAAAACCGCACTTAAAATGATACAGTTGTCCATAATGAGCTAGTGGGGTACATTCATTTTTCTAATTATTTGAAAAATTATAATACAACAGGCATAAGCCAAAGCTTAGCAAAAGATAAGACAAATACATAAATCAATTGATCTAATACACTCTTGATTCCTAGGATTCACCTATAGTGAACATATAATGCAAATGATAAGTACTCAGTCCTTATAATGTACTCACAAGCGCGTGTAGCACACAAAATGTAATTGCACTCAGCAAATGTTCCAATTCATGCATAACACAGCATTTGGTCCACCCTCATTTCACAATTTTAACCAATGGCAAGTCGGTACTGTGTGGGTCACTTCTGACCTATCACTCAACTAGACTTCTAGGGAACCCTATTACCCTCTAGGCATCCCACTCCAAGGCATCTAGGGAACACACAACATTCTAAGAAACTCTCTCAACATCTATTCCAAGTCATCATTGAGGAAATCACGCCACATAGGCTTTGGGTACCACTTTAGTAATCCAATCACACATCGCCAAGGGTTGCCATCTGTAGCCTCATACGCATCCATCACCACACATGGCATGCATAGGACGTGGCATTTTATTCTATCAATTTTGTGCATAGGCTATAACATGTAACTATTACAATAACCCGATATCTCATGCACACTTACTAGCTAGAATTACAGATTTTGCCACTATAATTAATAATTAGGTTAATACCCTAAAAAACCAAAAATTGGTACACCTGTGACAAATTTACCAAAAACTTTTTTTTTTTAACCATGAAAAACCCCAAACCGATACACTTGTAACAAATTTATCCCAATTGACCATAAAAAATCTTAAACTAATACACTTGTGACAAATTTACTCTAAACTATTATATTTGATTGCCAAAAATCTTAAACTGATACATTTGTGACAAAAATATCATCCATTAAATTGGATTAATACCACGAAAAATCACAAAAGTTGTATAACCGTGACAAATCAAGAGTAAAATGCCAAACTAGTACACCAACCAACTGTTACGTGTCTTTCAACTTAATAATTTAACAATAAAATTTAACGAAAATTAGCAGATGATAAATTTGCCAAAAGTATACCGATTTAAGGTTTTTGGTGGTCAAAAAATTAATTTTGAGATAAATTTATCATAAGTATATTGATTTGTGGTTTTTCGTGGTATTAACTCTTAATAATTCGAACAACTGGCTGTGGTGGCTCCGCTGGATAAGGGCTCCGTTGATCCTTTCCCAAAGGTGAGGGGTTCAAAACCCAGTGGAGACACTTGGTGTCTTAAGTGTGATGTCAGGGTGGTAGATACTCCGCTAGCGTCACCCTGGGTTTACCTCGTCGGCTACCGGCTGTACGGGGGTTCTTGGGTCATCAAAAAAAAAAAACTCTTAATAATTCGAAGTCATCATCAAATGACATCACATCACAGTTAATCTTATCTTGCTCGAAAGCTAAGATGTGTTGGTTGACTTTCTAGAAGACATCATTTCAAAATTCTCATGTTTTCCCTTCATAAATGCCTCATTTTTAAAATTGGTCAGAACAAAATAGTTTTACCCACTTTTAGAAATTACTTTGATTAAAATAGTTAATTTCCAAAATTTCCAAATTTTGGATATGTCACAGAAAAGATGATGACAAATAGTTTTCATGAGAACAATAGGTCAAAATCGACATGTAACTTTGCCATTTATTTGCTTGAAATTGGAGTAAAACAGAACCTCAAAGTAGATTATGATGCCCGAGAAATTAGTTTCATAAAACTCAAAACACCATTAAAAAAATTGATTTGTTGTAGAGAAAAGAGTTTTGAACAACTTTTGTGAAGAAATCTCGTCAAGATTCTAGCTAGAAAAATCTATGGAAAATAAAAAATCAGTGAAGGTCACAATCACAGCAATACTAGTCAATTAAGAACTGAAGAGAAACACGACCATTTGACCACCCAAATTGACATTGAAAAATATGAAATTTAACTATGTTAAACTTTAAGATATTGAAAGAAACTTTGAAGAAGGAAGTTTCTCAAGATCTAAAAAGCAGCAGCAAAAAATGGCAATACAGAATGGTATCGCATGCATGAGTTTTCTAGGCTTGAACCAAGTGCATGAATCAAGTCCTACTGTAATCTCGCAGACTTCCACGCATCAAAGCACCACACCACAAGCTAGGACAGCCATGCAAGATATCATTTCACTTCATCTCACATCCATGAGCCATTGGTAACACATGCAAGGCACGAACATAGCATATAACTTACTGCCAAAGCCATCTATGGCTAAATTTTTCACATGCAAGATCCAAAGATCACTATAAACCAACATGCATCACATAAAAATGACTCAAGCCTCTCTTTTAAGCCTCGACCAGAGTTGATGTGATCCGGTAATTTTCTATTGACCTAATTACTTGATTGACATGAAAAATAATGGACCTACACCATGGGTACATGCAAGTGGACTTTCTAGGCCAAATTGGATAATTTCATGTGATCAAAATTGCAAATTAATCGAAACTGAATTCAATTAATATCGTGACGCACCTATTCAATTAATTGCCTATACCAAGGGTAACCTACTGTATCCAAATTGACTTTGAATTGATGGTACGACTTCTATGCTAAAAATGAACCAAAGTTTAATAGTGAGATTGAGCCTTAGTTTGTGAAATTAACTCTTAGTCTCAACTAGATCAACTTCAATTTCTTTAATTGAAGTTCATTAGCTTGGTTTCCTATATTCAAGAAGGGTGTATTCCTCAAATTGAAAAGTTCCCAATTTAATATCCTAAAATGGAACCCTTAATTTGGACCCATTTCAAGAAAATGAGTGGAATGAAAGTGTCTGTTCGCAAATCTTGAAGAATTGATTTGGACCTCCTAATTTGGGCTAAAAGTGATAATTCACATTTTGACATTGTTCTTGTAGCTGAATGAATGAGTGAATGAATAATGATCCCTAAATCAAATGCTGTAAAAAGAACTAAGCCTAATTTTGACTAGAATGGAAGTAATTTTATTTTTGGTCGATTTTGAACCTAAAATTGAAAAATTCAAAAGATAAGGTTTTTAACCGATTTTTGTAAAATTTTTGATGCTAAAGTCAAATTGAAACTAAAATGAAGTATTTTGTGGATTTTTTTTTTTAATTTTTTTCAAATTTTTTGGTTAAATATTTGACCAAAAGCTAACCCTTTAGTTGACTCTTTTTTAAAAATGTTGATGTTTGGGTCAGTCTTTGAAATGTTTGAACATTATTGGGCTGAAGTGAGATTATGACCATTTATAATTTTTTGTAAAAAAAGCCAACTTTTGACTTAGGGTTAACTTTTGATCAAAGAGTCGAATAAAAAGTCAGCCCAAAAATTAACCATTTGACTTTTTGGGTTTTCGATGTAAATGAATAAGAGGTTGTTTAAAAATGATAAGGTAAAAGAAAGAAATGGAAGATGACACTTTTTATTCAAGAAATGGGATTCGTTGCAATCGGAAAACTTAATCTTGAGTTTTCAAACTTCAATGATGCATTAACTAAAAATCAGATGTCAACAAAGATATCTTTATAAGCTAGCTACCGAAAATATAAATGAAGACCTTGCTGAGGGAGGAACTTGGTTCCCTTGTCATGGGGCGTTATGCGTGACCATGATTGATATTTAAATAAGAGTTTAATTAATGGATAGACCATTGGGGTATACTTTTGTTGAGATTGATTAATGAACTTAACTATTGATATTTGTCATGATACTATTTATTTAATAAATGTTTTCTGATACACTCATACATATGTATGGTAATGTTAAAGTGATATAACTCATTTCATCCATCTTTCGTGTTTTTCAAATCTTTTGGTTCGTGGTTGTTAGAGCAAAAGCATTAATGATGAAGACTTTTGAGTGTTGGATTTTGGTAGTTTGAAATTGTGTTTTTTGGGTGGAACATCAATTATATGTGTATGATTCAGGGTGTGATGGTATGTATCAAAAGGGATGGTGGCAAAGTTGCATTGTAATTCTAGTTCTAGAATGTAATAGTCCACTCTTGTATACATTGGTACGTGCTAGAGGAAAATTTGTTGGGAACATGTAGAATTCTAGCAATCCTTCACGTGAAGAGATCATCAAAGGAGAGTCCAAGACCTAATACTTCAATTATTTAGTTTAAGCTAATGAGGTATAGATCAACTAGAATTATTAACTTTTCCACATCATATACCAATTCTTCAATGTATGATTTTACTACCATAATTCACACATTACTCTCAACAATATCTTCCTCAAGTGAGAGCTTAGTATTCGTTTTGCTACCATTATGATGGTTGTGAGGTTATTTCTTTGCGATATTGATTTACATTGGATTAGATTGGGCCAACACTTAATCATTAATTTTGATATTACTTATTAAGAAAAAAAGGTAAAAGAAAACAAATTAGGGAAGAAGATTGACAACTTTTTTACATGTAAAACCTTTTAGCGTGAGAAAGGAAAAAAAGTCATGCTATTGCAATATGCAACCTTTTTCACTATCATAATTAAAATCTTTTTCAATTACAAGGGAGATTGCTTTGATATTTAGTGGGCTACAAAAATTTGGTGGAAAATATTGCATAGTGTTGTAGCATGAAAAAGATCTTTCGTTCTTGTAGGCGCATAGCTCCCAATCCTTACCTTATGAGCCAAAGGCGTTGCCCTGTACTCCCTAAGTCATTGCAGAGTTGGATCCTCAAGTTTTGGGCTTCAATTTTAATGATATTTTTCTTTATCAGACTTTGCATTCTCATCAATCTCTCCTTTGGAGGCTAATCTTCAAAACAACAATAGTTTCTCACTCATTTTTGTAACCCATATTGTCCTAGTGTAGTGGCGCATCCTCATCACTATCATGGAGGGCAACTAAGGCAATGCACAACCTTAATTTCTCAATAGTAACACTTTGGTTGACATATAAGCTACATTTTTGCACCAAGGATCTTCTACAATGACAATACCGCATCGTCTATCAACTCACTAATACGATGATACTTCATGTGTTCATTTTTTATCCTTTGAGTAAAATACCATTTTTTTACAAGACACACCGATTGTTACTTAGAAAAAAAAAAAAAACCCTTATCTTGCTACTTGCATATTTACTTCCGAAAATAATTTAACCAAACTAGCTCCTTGCGAACTTCTCATACAATAATGTACTTTACTTCAGTGGTTGAGAGGGACACACAGTTCCAAAATCTAGACATCCAACTGACTATAATGCCATTAAAGGTAAGAACATAGCTCGAGTTACTATTCTTTTTGTCAATGTCACCATCAAAATTTGCATCGACAAAGTCTTGTAAAGTCATATTGTTTTCCATCAAACAAAGTGCATACTCACAGAGTCTCTTATGTATCTTTGTAGCCACTTTATGAATTCCCAATGTTTTATGCTTGGATCGGCAATGTATATGCTCATAACTTTCACTGTGTGAGTTATGTCTAGTTTGGTACATATCATATTATCTATCAAACTGCCGACGTGGACACCTTAGCCATATTCTCCGCCTCCTTATTTATTTATTTATTTATTTATTTTAATGCTTCTTTGAGAGATTGGGTTGATTTCCTAAAGGAGTGCTTTTGGACTTCATGTTCTGAATTTTGAATCTATCTAGCACCTTCTCAATGTACCTTTTTTAGATGATTTCGGAATTTCTTCTAATCTATTTTGTGTGATCCTCATCCCAAGCGCACAATTTGTTGGTCCCAAATCCTTTCTTTCAAGCTCCTTTTCCAATTGCTATTTTAGTTTGTTGATCTCCCTTATGTTAGATCCTACAGTAGGCATATCATTTGTATATTAGGGAAAAAATGATATGGTAGTCATCAAATTTCTTGAAATAACAGCAGTAACCCATTATAGTACATGATAATATTACGTTTCTTTTACCACTACTTAGGAGCCTATAAATGATACAACATTTTCTTCATCCTAACAACTCGAAAACTTTTTGATTGTAACATGCAAATATCTTCTTCTAGGTCACCATGGATGAGTGCAATCTCCATATACAATTACACTAGATGTAAATTCTTGGCAACAACTCACCATCAGCCTAGTAGTAGTTAAATTCACAACTATAGAGGAAATCTCTATGTGCTCAATTCCTTTCTCCCGCTAAAGAAGTTTTGCTACCAATCTTGTCATGTAGCTCTTGCTACTATTAGGTTCTTATTTGACCTTGTACACCTACTTGTTCTGCATCACCTTCTTCTCATTTAGTAACTAAGTTAACACCCAAGTTTTGTTCTTCCCAATATAATTCAATATATCTTGCATCGTCAACTCCCACTTAATGAAATCTTTAACACACATTGCTTCTGAAAAATGTTTTTCTGACGCCTTAGAATGTCACACGCTACAAGTGTCTTTTCTGATTATTTCTCATTTTATATTATGACTATGCGGAGGCATATTAAAGCAGTCATAATATTCCTTACAAAATGATCATACGAGTTTAATAAAATACATATGCATCTTTTTATATTAACATCAGTATTTCAGTACAACATCCAAGGAAAATGCAAAGTACGTAACTCCTAGGATAGTTAAGGTCACCTAACTTGGTAAAATTACAAATTTGTCCCCAAAGCTTCTAAACTTACTTAATAACTAACTAATTAACACTAAAAATCATAAAATAACCCTATTAATAGCCCCATCTCACTTCTAGAAATTTCACAATCGTCAAGAATTTACCAATATACCCGTTTTTATGTTATTTAAGTTTCATCATAACCCTTTTTTAATCTATCGAGGGCATTCTAGTAGTGAAGGAAGCTTTTCAATTCATACCCAATAATCACAATAGCTTAACATATAATTATTGAAACTTAATCATACATAGAGTAAAATCCAGAATGGATGAAAAAAAAGAATCAACCAACCAAGCTCAAGAGTAACAAGTAAATCATTCAAGCTTATTCCTTAAATTTTTCACTTATCTTGAGTGAAATTTTCAACAATGAAAGCCTTTAATCACCTTGAAATCAAAATAATTACTAAAACTAACAAGTCTTAGACATTAGAAAACAACAAAGTTATTTGGAAAAATTTCAAATAAAGGCTTGAAATGTTATCATTTTCTCAAATAAGGGTATGAACTGGACTTTGTTTCTCAGTATCTGAAAAATGGCATGAAGTGGTTATGACCATTTCAAATAAGGGCCTAGGCTTGCAGGCCAGCAAAATTTTTTCATTGATCAAGGGTATTTTGGCACAAATACAATTTAAATTAGATTAGATTAGATTATAACTTAAAAAAATTAAAAAGAAAGGGGAAAAAGAAAAAAAAAAAAAAAACAGGTGGGAGGGCGCTTCCTCCCACTTGTGGCCACCACCCCATCCGGGAGGCGATGACAAGGCGAGGGTCACTACCCTCTCCCACTTGCCGGCCCTTGCCTCTTCAGCAAAGGTCGCGGGCCTTCCCCTAAACATTGGCAATCTTGCTAGCCTTCACTACCACCCTACCGACGATGGGGTGGCACTAGACCCTCCCACTTGTGTTTTCTCTTTCTTGTTTTTTTTTTTTTTTGTTTTGTTTTGTTTTGTTTTTAGTTTTTTAAAAGAAAAAAATAGAAAAAAGATTTTTTTTTTAAAAAGGCGAAATTGCCCTTCACATTTGGGGAGTTCATGCCCTTCTTTGAAATTAATATATGCACTTTAGGCCTTTATTTAAAACAAAGTCTGCTTTAGGCCTTTATTTAGGAAAATAAATGCATTTCAAGCCCTCATTTAAAATAATGTCTACTTTGGACTTTTATTTGAGAAAATGATCGCATTTCAAGTCTTTATTTAGAATTTTCCGAAGTTAATTTGATAGAAATAGAGGAAACCATGAATATACCTTGTGGGACACTAGATTGAAAGTGAGGGGTTGGACCTTCATTGTCTTGAAAGAGAGTGGAATATAATTTTTTTTGAACTTGAAGATGTGAAGGTGATGAAGTTGCATGTTCAAGAGAGGAATAAAGGTAATTTATCTCGTCTTTCTAATTTATTCTATATTGAAGAGTATTTTGAAATCAAATATATTAGTTTGAGTTAAAAGCAATAATATCAATTAACAAAAGTTAATATCAATAAATATAAAGTTACTAGAGTTAAAAATAATATGTCATGCATGAGGTCATAAGATCTAGGTTCGATGGATTCAATTAGGGAATATGGGCAAAACATAAAGTGAGAATTAAGACATTTGTCCAAGCTAAAATAGTGGCAAATGGCATAATTTGATTAAGAAAATGGAAATATTAGGTTAGTTTGGACATATACTTTAAATTACACTAGATAAACAGGGAAATCGATATTCATTTGAAATGCCGATAAATCAGAAAATTATTTTGAAACCACTAAAATTATTAACAGAAGATATAAAACAATAGGGAAACATTAACTCAGTAAAAACTTAATGTTTGAAAATTATTCAATACATATTCAAGAGTCTATCAGTTCCCATTCACAATTACTTGTTGACATTCGAATTTTTGCTGACTTTTAGGCTATCCGTTTATTTTAAAAAAAAAAAAAAATATTTATAGAAAAAGATGAATAAAAATAGGTGAGATAAAAATGAATAAAAAGTATTAAAGAAAGAAAAAAGAGTCGAGTGGACCGGTGTAATTAAGCCCATTCTTTTTAATGCTTCCGCAGCCCATTCTTTTTATTTCTTCTTCAGCCCATCCATTTTTTGTTTATTCTTTGAGCCCATCAGAACCTAAAATGAAGAAAAAGCCCAGCTCACACGTCTGTCCCTTCTCTTCCTCACGCGCTCCCCCTAGTCCCCCAGCGAGTTAAAAACGACTATGACGCCACAAGAGTGACGTGAGCGGCAAAAATAATAGCTGAGCTCCGGAGGGGGCAAGGAGGCGCGCTTGGCAAAAAATAGGAGAGAGAGAGAGAGAGAGAGAGAGAGAGAGAGAGAGAGAGGTTGCTGCTGAGAGAAACCGGAGAAAAACGAGAGGATCATGTTATTTGGTTAAGGGGAGCTTTGTAGGTGAAAAGTGAAGGGCTCATCGAAAGAGAGACAAAGCTAACTACGCATTTTACAAGATAGTATACTTCGTCATTGAGCCACGTGCATTCTCTAAGGCGTCATATATGCCAAGGCGATGTACTTAATCACCGAACCACGTGTATTCTCTCAGGCATCTTATACGCCAATGCGACGTACTAATCATCGAACCCTGTGCATTCTCTTAGATGACTTATTCACCAAGGCGACGTATCAATTACCAAGCCATGTGCATTCTCTAAGGCAATATACCAAATTACCGAGCTACGTGCATTCTCTAAGGCGCCGTTTTCGCCAAGGTAACGTACTAAACACCAAGCCACGTGCTTTTCTAGGTGATATATATACTCAACTACTCACGTGCATTCTCTAAAGTGACTTATTCACCAAGACGACCTATTTAGTCACCGAGCCACGTCTCACAACTTTCTTTCTCACCCATTTATATAGCCTATTTAGATATCAAAGGCACTATAGATCCACGTTCGGTCATTTCCAATCAATTACTGAAATTGAACAATTTAGGAATAAAATCCTAAAATTCACAATTAAGTCAATTCAACACAAAATAAAGCTCAATTAAATAAATGGACTGCACCACGATAATCAGTATAAAATTCCGGTTGTCGGCTATCCCTACCTAATTTCCAGAAAATAAATAAATAATTAATTAATTTCGAAAATTATTAAATAAATACAATAAATCCAATTTAGGCCTGTAATGCCTAATTGGAAGCCAAAATGAACTGGGAAAAATCCTGAGGTTCATTCAATAAAATACTATAAGCTTTCTACTTGCTAATGACTAAGTCTAACCACCTAACATGCATCATTAATTTACTAATTTAATTGTTCTAAAATAATCTAATCACCTAACCATGCTTAACTAATACTAATCAACCCTTAAGCATCATTAGCAAACTAAGCAATGATTAGTGAGCTAAACTCACCCATTTTACAATCTGCTTGGATTGAAATGTCGGGAACATCACGGGGGACGTTTTTCTCCAAAGCGGGTCTAGGGTTCGGGGCCCGGAACACCCTCAAAGCAGGCCTAGAAACCTGCTGGAAACCCACAAAATTCTGATCTGATTGAGCTACAAAAACAGAAGTAAACAAGTTGGTTTGGCATGGGAAGGCTCGGGAATGGACAACAGGATGGTTTCGGGTCCAAATTGGTGGCTTGAGAGGCTTCCTTGGTCACTTGTAGTAGCTGGACAGAGACTTGAATGGTTGGACAGAGGGCTAAACGGTTTGAGGGAGGTGGGCAAGGGGCGGCGTGTGCAGCGGAGCACGCACAGGCGGTAGCGCGCAAAACCGGCGACGGTGAGGTGGCGATTCAGCATCCAGGCGGCGTGCGGCTTCAGCTTCTTCTCCAGCTGCTGGTTTCGCACAAAATGGAGAGAGAATGGAGTGGATGGCAAGAAGAAGGAGAGAGGGAAATGAGTGTGGAGCAAGCTTGGCATTGGTGGGTCCTTTGGCCAATCTTTTCCACCAAGTTGTCCCTTACAAGCTTGCCCAAGAAGCCAGCAACCCTTGGCTATCATTTGGCCACACATGCATGCCCAACAACTATTCAAATGGTCCAAAATGGCTAGGGGGAGGGGGAGCTACGAATTTTGAAAGACAAGACTTCAATTGGTCACTTAATCATTCTCAAATCAATCCCATTTGGTCTCCACAATTTCAATTGCCGTCTCAAAGCCTCCATTGATAATTTTTCTCACCCAAGAACCCATCTTGCTTCCCAAATTTGCGATCAAAATTAATCCCTAACCTTGATTGAACAAAAATGGCCATAAATTGACTTTTTTCCAAAAAGTCTCAATTGTCAGAAAAATCTTTTGAGATTGAGTTGTGGGTTCTAGAATTTATTGTGACATGATAGAAGCTTATCGGACTCAAATTGGCGGTTAATTTCACTCTGATGCGTTTTTAGCGTGACCTAGTCTACCGGGTAGTTTTCAGAACTTTTTAGGGCAAATGACCCATGGTAGATTTTCTTCGAGCCACAATGAACCCACTCGACACATTGTTGACTCTCGGTTGTCGTAAAAATCTCGAGAATTCAAATACGGACATAGGGTACCAAAATGACAGTAAAAATCAAATTAGTGTTGGTCGATGAGAATTTCCCAATTTAGTGGCATCACTCATGATCGGTCACACATCTCAGTCAAACTGACCTATCTTTGATCTCAAATCGATTTCATACTGTGTTGCAATGACCTCTAAAGATGAGCACGGTCGAGAAGCCGATTCTTGGTCGAATTTTCGAATCTATTGCCTTAAAATTCCTTAATGGCTTACCCAATTAGTCTAGTTATCTCAAGAGTGATCAGTTCTGAGAATAGCCCTATAGGCGTGTCAATGAAATGCTCGATTTATTTAATAGAAAATAGATTGAAAATTCAGGATGTCATAGCCCTTTTCCAAGACTCCTTTTCCAAATTGAGATGTTCTTTGGATATATTAGCCTTAGTGCCAAGTGACTTCTAACATGCTGCCTCAGGGCGTGAGATCGGGTATATGTGAAGAGACATGCTGCCTTGATGTGTGGGGATGAGGAAGCAAGTGCATCCATTGAGCTGGAGGAAACAGAAAGGCACTGGGACTCGAACAGCTTCTTGAAGGCCTCGGAAGACATGAACAGAGAGATGAGTCTTCTTCATCTAATTAGACATTATTTTGCGATTTATTCCTCAATTTCCATCTGATAAGTAGATAAAATTCTTGGGCTAAATGGGCTATAATATTCTTTGGATAGGCAATCTTGACCATTACAGTCATGCCTCGGCAAGTGTTTTTGTGTGGGATATATGGGGAATTTGTTCTATTCCTTTGCTTTCGATGCTCTCATCACAGCCAATTATCAAGCCAGGCAGGAAGCACTGTGAAGTACAAGATATTATTGGATTATTTGGCAATCTTTCGGGTACATAGAGGAAGAATATGTCCTCATGTGCTAAAATTGCATGATGAGATCACTTTAATTCAGTGAGCTGGAAATATAATGACGCTATATTGGCTTTCCATCTAACCAGCGACTATAAAACTCCAATGCCTCTCGTGGCTTGGTTTGAGCGACCATGTGCCCAGCTCCCTGCACCAGTGAGAACAAGTGAGATAGACGGTAGAATCAGAAGGGACGTCTAAAGATTTTACAAGGAAAAGCAAGGCAATGGTATGCATCAAGCCGCCTTCTATAAAGTTCCATCCTCTGATGGACTTTCACTTGCTAGTTAGCTTTCAATGATGGATGATGAAACAAGGATAGATATATGGGGAGTATGTTGCACATAACCTTGATTGTAAGGAATGTGAAGTTGTTGTCATATCCTTGCAGATACCTGAACCAATTCAAGAAAGCATGTGCAGTTAATGCTTAACAGCATAGCTTATCAGCATAGCTTATTTCCACTACGAATTGGTGTGCTTAACAGCAATAGGCAACGAAAGGAAAAGGTATGATGAAAAGTCCTATGGGTAAAGTTCATATTTCTGGTATTAAGTAGCCATATCTGTGGCTGCTGCTGATGTGACCGGAATACATATAGAGGTCAAACTTACCCTGCAACTTGATCATCAGTCATCCAAGGCCTCCATTCATCAATGATCTTGTATCCCAGTGATCTGGTCCATGCTTGAGTCCCAGTGAATGGTACTACCGTATCATGATCTCCACTGCCAGTACACCAATGAATTATTTTCTGCCATCTGTTAGCAAACTTATGTTGATCTGTCCAGTTAGCAAAATGTAAGATGTCACAAAAACACACTAACTCGGTGCTTAGCAAGGTCCATCCAAGTTTTTTGCTCGGACTTTATTAACTTTCAATGAACAATATGGGTAAGAAAATAATTTGCAGCAAGGGAACACAAGGGAACAACAAAAGAAAGCTTTTTTTCTTTAGCTCAAGTCAAGAAAGCTTACCTTTTGCTCTGCCTTTTTAGGTCACTATTCAGACTTATGTCCTTAAATCATTTTTTTCTTGTAAAATAGGCTTTTTTAAGGCAAATATCTCTGCCATTTGCAATTGATTCTTGTGGATTTTCTTGTATTTTCTTGCTCAAATCTTTCTTGTCTGTCTCCACAATATAAGTTTTTAATTTTCATCCAAGTTCTCCTCAGCTATTCAAAAACTGTATATATTTGGTTAAATTCAAACTTTTTATGGAAACCATTGGGGTTTGATAAGAGATCTAGCATGTTACCATGTTGCTGCAGATGCAAGATTGTTCTGTCAGATATCTCACCTGTAAATGAGCACTCGGTAACCCTGGGAAGTTAAGTTTTTGTGGTAAGGGATCATGCTTCCAGTATCACCTGAATAACTGACTCTACTGGCACATATCCACCAAGAACCTGCCACGCTTGTCTATTGAATGCATTCCAGATTGATCAGTAATTTGACACTTGATGCAATGATATGAAATGAGGATAATGTTTTTCATTACTGGCGCTGCATGAATAGCTTTGCGAACTGCTTCATCATTCAACCATGCAACTGCAGCTTCATCATCCTGTGCCATCACAATTCAGCATGTAAAGCTGATTGTACGTACTGGAAATCAAAGGGAAGAATGGGAGTACCAAGTGTAGTAAAAATCTGGTGAGGCGATTTGTTCTGACAATCCAAGGTTGTGCTCAATCCCCCCAATCCCCCCCCCCCCCCAATCAAAACAAAGAAGAAGAAGAAGAAGAAGAAGAAGAAGAAGAAGAAGTTCTTTAAAGAGAGTTAATGAAGCCAAATCAAGTCATACTCAATAAAACTTTGACTAACTCACCACGCATTTGATGTGAAACTCATCCTGTGATCCAGGGCTTGAAGCTCCAGCATCTCTTGTGGTCCAAAAAGGTGAAGCTCGAAGAAACATTCTTGCTCGCTTTGGGAGAGTCTTCTTATTCACCCCCATTTGATGGAAGCCCGAAGACATAATTGTGTTTTCACTTTCATTCTTGGTCTCTGAATTAGGATAGCATGGCTCAAGTATGTCATACTCGTTTAGACCTGAGACAGCCTAAAAAGTGGCCAAATCACTGGAGATAATTAGAACCCCAACTCATTTGCATCTAATTGAGTACCTTTCCCTCTTCCTTAAAATTTACAGAACATGCACAAAGTGCTAAAGAACGCTTTATTAATTTCCAGTATAAGACATTATGGTGACAATCTCACCTGTGTAACTTTCTCAAGATTCATCTGACAGGTTTCACTCGGAGGATCATAGAATTTTCCACCACATGTGGTTTGACAAGCCTGAAACAATAAAATATGATCCATTTAAGCTCACTGTTAATTAGCATAAAGATGGCTTTTGGCATCACTCAATGACTTCCACAATTAATGCTTGATGTTGTTGATATTTATTGTGCAGCACAATTAGTCATGCCAATGTCAACTATCTTCCTACAGAAGCTTTAGTGCAGTAAAATCTTTGAGCGAACTCCCTGATCCAACCCACCTCGTAGATGTCACTTGAGATCAGCCCCATTCCAAAAGCAAAAGGCACATAAGCATTGCCATCAAATTTTTCATCTGTGACCCCATTTCCTATCATGTAACCCTGCATCATGCCAATTTATTTGAGATCTCAACTAGCCGTATCAAATTCATGATCGTTCTTTGAATGCTGCACTGCCAAAAATATTATAGAATATGAAGAAAACATACCTTGAAATTGATAAGAGGCGTTTCACCAATTTGAATTCCTACAGGGATAGAAAATCTCCTGTTACTTATTCAATCCAGTACAGGAAAATTGCCTCTGGTGAGTATGTGTTACCTTTTCCCACTTCCGAAGCAAGAGTTGGCACATAAACTCCAGCATAAGACTCTCCAGAAATATAGAATGGATTTAAAAGGAACTCTGGATAAAGTTCGAACCACTAGATGGAAAAAAAGAACTAGTGTAAGCTGCAACACATTATTTTGACCTGCTGGTTTTCTAAAGCTTATCCAGAATAGTTTAGGATCTCATTACCTTCAGAAGAAATGCATGCGTATCAGAGGCGGTCTGTAGGTCTCCCGTCACATAATTCTTTGGATTATCAGAGTAAGATAAACCGACACCACATGGAGATTCCAGATATATTATGTTGGAAACCTGAAAGATGTGCAAGAATGTGGTATTTTAGACTGCACGAGGTAAATAATGTTGAGACTAACAAGGGTCAGGCTGCGATGATGATTGATATTTGAAATGACAGTAAACTCAATCCATGAGTCAACGTGGCATGCTTGTTTCATATTGTTCAGTTTTAATCTGGAACAAACCATATTGTTCAGTTTTAATCTGGAACAAACTATACTGCTTAGTTGCAACTGAAATGATAAGTTTCCAATGACCTTGGACCAGCTGAATGGGTTGAGATGCAATACGGGCAAGCTTCCCTTTGGCTTTCCTACGTGGAATTTAAATGGTCCTGGAAACAGGCACTAGGCTGTTAAGCAGGGCACGACATGTCCCAGGGAAATACACTCATCACATAAACTATGATCACCGGGGATTAACTTATACCATGTTCATAGATGAAGCCATCAAAGCTGGAGCACCCGGGTCCACCATTAAGCCACAGTACTACAGGGTCTTTTGAAGGATTCCTTTCTGAAGCAATGAAATAGTAAAACAAACTCTTTTTTCCAGGACTTCCATCTATAGTCACATACCTGCAAATTCCGAATTTCGAACTTGTGAGATAACACAGATTCTGGTCGAAAAACAGCTAGTCACAAGTACATATATGTGGTTACATACCCTGCATAATGTTCAGAGGGAAGAGGTCCATCGAAGCCAGGCAAAGAAGTTATGAGAGACTCCTTGGGGGCCGCTCCAACAGATGAAACAGTGAGAAGCAAAGCAAGTGTAATGCTGCATATGAACTTTAAGATTATCATGTCTGCACGAGTATAGAAATTCTCGAAGCTCATATATCCCGCGTAACCTATAAGATATTTATAGATGGAATCAGGAGTGCAGTAGAATGAGTGGTCGAGAGAGAGAGTCGAAGACATACGGGAAGAGACAAATAGGAGAAGCTCAAATGCTTTGCGCAATTATTTTCTATGGTAAAAACTACCTTCTGACTTCGAGAGAGCAAGGAGAATCGTTATAAACAATGAAGGAGAGAACTTGATACAAACTTTGGGGAAGTAGTAAATGAAAGAGACAAACGGAATGAGTTGTTCCACATGCTTTGGTTCAATCGTCCATTGTTGAAGCGGGTTGGATGGGTAATATTTTGACCAAGTCAAGAGTGGTGGGCCCGAACGAAATTAAAAAAAAGGAAAAGTAAATTGATTTGGTCAATAAAGAGAGAAAGGGTACGCTTGGCTGACGGAAGGAAACCAAGAGCTCGCGCAAGGTAGGGAAGGAAAGAAAATGAGAAAAAGAAAGAAGAGGAAAGACGAAAGAAAGAGAAGGCTTTGCGTGTACTCGCATGCCTCGCCAAGCCAATTCAGTTACATCTCAACGCCTGATAAGTGATCGCACCCATTGTTTATCCAATCGAAGTAGTTTTTAAAGTTAGGTTGTATATCCAAAGTTTTGTGAAAATATGTAAAATATAAATTTTGAAAAAAAAAAAAAACCCCTGAAAAAGTCAACGAAAGAAAAATAAAAGGTGAATAGTGGAATGCTTCAGCCCTTTTATGAGGACGGCAGCATGCACGCATGAGTAGATGGGAGGAAAAAAAGAAGAAGAGAAAGAATAAGAAGAAAGGAGAGGAAAAAAGAAAAAGAAAAAGGAGAGGAGTTTTGCGTGCGCTCGCCACGGACGCCTCGCCAAGCCGGAATTACCATGTGTTGCAACATCCGGTAAGTTCTCATGCTCCTCGTTCATATTGATCGGAATAGTTTTTATATTTAGGGCTTAAATTTGGAAGGGAAATTTGAGCTGTATAGTATAAGATTTTAGTTGTCGAGCTATGAAATTCTTAGGAATGGTGGTTTGAGGCCCCAGCACATCCCTCGTGACACATGTTTCTTATAATATTAATCTCTTTTAGCATGGGGAAGTGTAATCAAACGTTTTCTAATCCCTTCAAAAAGAAAGGCATATAAGTATAGATAACGTATTTATATTTGTTTTATTTATATCACATTTCAAGTTTACAACTCTACTACATTTCAAGCAAAAAGGCAAAAGTCTAGGCAAGGGTGAGGAAATCTATCTCCGCACTACACTTTAGTTTTAAAAGTCAGCCTCTATAAACGTCCAGATTGAAGTCATAGGTCGAAAGCTTCTCCTTCTGCTATGTCTCCATCGTCAAGGTTGAAGCCCCTCGATGGATCGAGCAACTCGCCATCAAGGTTCTAGTACCAAGAAATAAATCAAAAAGGAACCTACTCCGTGAAACCTCCTACATCAACCCACACAATAGAACTACACTTGATATATACTATTCCAAACTCTGGTTCAAGTATACTTTCATGAAGACCTTCATAATGCATACGAACGCCATAGCATAAAAGTTGAGGGGTGTCCATCCTACAAGTCTGAAAAATAAAAGGGAATGAGTCGAAGCTCAATAAATGAAATTTCTAGTTTTAAGTTAAAAGAATCTTCTTACCACTTTACCTGGCACACACAAAATGAATGCATAATAATCTAGTAGTGTGATAAAAATATTATTAGACTTTACCTTTCCCATTTCATTTACCATATAAGTCGTCAATCAATAATATGTTCATCCAGACTCATACATGTACACACCACGTTTTACACAAACTTTGGTGCCTAGGTACATCACCCTACTTTTGCCATCTTAATAGCCATTATTTCTTCTTTAGCGCGGAGGCATTTATAACATGAATTATGCAAACAGGCACAATCACAAACATAATAGGTCTAGGTCAATTTCCATTTCATTGGCTTACTTATTTAATTACATGGCCGAATGCAACCAAAACAATGATTAGTTAGGGTAAACCAAAAAGAAATCTACACCCCCCTAGTGACACACACGTGCCACTCCATCCACACGCCCACCATCGTGAGCAAAACCAAAAAGTGATTGTCGCGGAATTCATTACCATGGAAATCAACTCGCCTATAAACATGTACCATCCTAGAGAAAATATTCAGTGGTATGAGCGCGCCACGCCATCCGCTAACGCGGTGCACACATACCACTTGGATATCGACAAGTGTCATGTGGGACCCGTTGAAAATGGAAGGGCTGGCTTGGCTTGGCTTGGCTCATCGGCAAAAGAAAAGACAGGTCACACTCGTGCGCAAAAGATTTCTCTCTCCTCAATTGAATTTTCTACAATTTTCTCTCTCTCTCTCTCTCTCTCTCTCTCTCCTCAGAACGACCGAGAGCTTCCATTTCCACCTTCGGCTTTGGCTCTGCCTCCTCAAAAGCCTCGCTGGTCAACGACCGAGACCTGTAAGGCGACCCCCTCCACCTTCGATTGTTCCGCTTCCGTTTCCGCCTTTGGCTTTGGCTTTGCACGTCGGAGCCTCACCATGTTGGGTCCCAACCCCCACCATGCCCAACTATTCCCGCAGAGATCAAGCACAAGGTTTGTGTTCGCCTCCGGCTTTGGCTCTGGCTCTAGCTCTTGCCCCCAAAAGCCTCACCAGTCATCTGCCTTTGGCATCCTCCGTCTTCGGCATATGCTCATCCTCCCCGTCCTGTTGGCCTCTGCCACGAAGCCATGGACCTTCGGTAGGAGGGAGGTGGCCTTGGTTTTGTTCTCGCAGCGGCACTAGGCTTTCCGCCATTGACCGGGCGTTGTCCCTAATGCTAGCCCGCTCGGTCGCGAGGGAGATCTCGACAAACTTGGGCGGGGTAGGGTCGACAGCATGGAGAAGAAGGACAGGTGTGGGCTGGAGAAGGATTCCGCTTCTTTGTGGATCGGATGAGCAAGAATCATATTCCCACTGCCTCTCTCTTTAAATTTTAGTCACACTTCGTTGACTTTCTCTCTTGTTGGAAAAAACTTCCTTATTTTTTTAAAGTTGACAAAACGTTTCCATTAGTCTAGTATAAAGATTTGCAAACTCTATCGTCAAAGTCTGAAGACCTCAGACTCAAGATTTAAAGTTTACCCTCACTGATAGTTTCTAGACTAACGAAGAGAAGACTTATCTAGATACGAGTTTATCTTTAAGGATTTGGTTCATTTGGTTGAAGAAGATTTCACGGCTGGAGATAGCATCCCGTGATCAATTATTGGAATCAATTCGGATAATTAGATCTATTGATTGGCGAAGTAAACTTGGAAGGTTCTACTTATGGAAACCTAGATCCTGATTGTATAGACGAGCATGACTAGTGGGCTATTATCACATTCCTTAAATAGCTTGAGATGTCTTTAAATTGATTCTATCCAACGGGTAAATTGGAAAAATTCATTTGGAAAGTGTCAATAGTTATAAAGGCATGGATGAGTATATAAGGAAGACGCTCAAGTTATTTGAGGGTGTGTGTGAAAGAAAAATTTCAAAGTCTGAAGCTCCTAGTTCTTTAGCTATTTTAATCGTTGAGCTTAAGTTGTACTCAAAAAAGAGATTAAATACTTATGAGACCTTGAGGAAGTGTGGTAGAGTTTCTACACTGTGGAATCAAAGACGTGAGAATGTAAAATCTCTTTTGATTTTCAGTGAAATCCAGCCAGTGGGTTGTCGGTGCGGGAAAGTGGACGTAGGCTTAGTCTAAGCTAAACCACTATAAACATTGTATTTCAGTTCTCTTTCCCTAAACTCTTTTACATCTTTAGTCTATTATCTTCAAAAGACGAATTAAGTTGTTAAGTCTTGCAAAACTTCATTGATCACTTATTCACCCCTCCTTTAGGTGCTCTTACTAACCTTATCATCTCTGACTTGACACTCTTGTTCTGCTCATGTCCATGCATTTCTCTCTTGACCGATGAGTTGCCTTCTTCATCCCCTCTCATGGGCTGGTTTTGGAATGCATAGTCGAAATCCCGAATGTGTTGTTTCTACATCTTGTTGGGTTGTTCAGTTGCTAGCGAATGCGCGAGTAGCGAGGGAGCACGAAGGTGGATTCATTCAATCATCATTTGCCGCCATGCCTCGTGTTTTTTTTTGGTTAATTGGAACCTTGCAACTTAAGTAGATTAATCTATTAGGTGAAGCCGTTAAGGGATATAAATGCGGTAGACTCGAGAATTTGATTGGAAATTGACTGCTTGATCGTAATAATCGGCAAAGGTCAATATGAAACTGTTATAATCGATTTGTGATTAGGTATAAGTTGATTCGATGGAATGACATAATTGAATTGCGGGTGATTATGCATGATTGTGAAATTCGCGTCGAATAACACTAACCCGATTTTCTATCGATTTTATACTCGGGACACGTAATTGAAACCTTGTGATTTTTGCAACAATTGAGAGTCACTTACGAGTCGGAGATACACAAATGTGGATAAAAAATTATCGACCATGGGTCAAACATGCTAAAATCGCTAAAAGCTACTCGATAAGTTAGGTTGTATTAAAATCGTGTTTGGTCGATTTTAACCATGAAATCGAATTAGGTTTCGGAAATCGGATGTTCGAGCGTGTCACGATTCATTTTTTGGACGTTGTCTCATCTTTTGGAGAATTTTCGTCGAGTCCAGAATTTTGCAGAAAAATCAATTTTGGACAAAATTAAATAAAGGAAATTCGGATGGGCTGCTTCAAGGCTTTATTTGGCTGCCAAAAGGGATTAAATTGTGAAGAAATGAAGGAAAATAGCCATTGGAGGAAGCCTTGACTAAGTGGCTAAAGACTTTGGAGGTTTAACACTTGAGTACTTAGATATTTCCTTAGGATTCTAATTGGCCCTTGTCTTGACTTTTTGGCTGCCCTTCTTCTCTCTCTAATTCCCCTCCATCCCATGCACATTCATCCCTTCAGCCGATCCCCTTCCCTTTTGCCTTCTTCTTCCTCTCTTTTCCTTCATGCGTCTTCCCTTTTCTTTCCCTCTAGTTCTACACCTCTCATTTCCTTTGTGCCGCAAGCCTCTAGCCAGCTCATCCACCTCACATGCCAACACCACCAGCCTAGTGACAACAGCTGCCCGTCTACGTACCTTGTCGCCAGCACCACTAGTGTTGCTCCTCAACGCCTCAGCCCAGTCTAGTCACCAGCTCGCTCAACTCTAGCAGCCATCGGACCCCTTGGCCGCACCACCACTACTGTTCCAGCAGCCAACACCACCTGATCATCCCAGTAGCGCCCCTGTGTCCAACTGCCATTCGAGCCCCAGCAATCGCTACCACCAACCACGCCTGCCAGCTCCTTCGACCAACAACCTACAGAACAGAACTGAGACCAGCCCTTACTGTGAGCCTCTTGTTGTTTTTAGCCTCGGTCGGTCCTCCGTTGGAGACACGGTAGCCTCAAGTCTTAGTCACCATTGTGCCACCGTCGCCATGAACCCGTTGCCGTTCTAATTAGGTGAGTTAACTCCGTAATCCTTGATTAGGTAGTTAATTACGCTTAGGGGTTAGATTAGTGTTAAACTAGATTAATGTTAATTACTTAGTTAGATGAAATAGTTAGTTAGGTTAGTTTGGTTAGGTTAGCTAGTTAGTTAGGTTAGTTAGTTTAGTTTAGTTTAGTTAGCCTACCCTAGGTTAGATTAGTTAACTTGAATTAGTTAGTTAACCATGGTTAGTTTAACTAATCATGGTTAGGTTACTTAAATTATATTTATTTAATTAAATGCAATTTATTTAATTAATCGTAATTAGCGTAAATTATGATGAAATAGCCGTTTAGTGAAATTTTATGCTGATTCTCGTGGTTGAATTTATATGTGAAATTGATTGCTTATTTGTGCAATTGAGTGCTTGGTGATCGTTATGGATTACTATTACAAAATTTGATTTTTTGGGTATTTAATTAGAAAAATACTAGGTGTTAGTTTTTGACGTCGATTTTTATGTACTATATAAAATCGTGGAGTTTTGAATTGGGAGTGTAACAAATTTGATGGTTTGATTTAAATGCGTGACCACGCATGATTATATTAGTGGGATGATTTTTAATACAAAGAAAAGTGGTCAAGTCCATTATTTGAACACGAGGCATTTGAGTGCAAAGCACGGTGTTCTTGGCCAAGTATGTGCACATGTGACTACTACCAAACTCGTCATTCGACGAGAGTCGAGGAGGCGATGCTTGATTAAGTTTGAATGCCCCATGTTAACAAATGCCGGTCGTAGTGGAGGCTCGGCCGATGCTCCTTTATGAAATACCGTCTAGGTGTAGACGTTGCCGTACCGACTGAGCTGGACGATGCTCGATTATGTCGGATGATGGCCAACTGTTGAGTTGGTCGTGACCGATGGGTTGTAATAACTAGAACATGCCTAAGTAGTTGTGATAGTTACGCCTAATTATGAGGCAAAATTGTGTGGCACGGTATGAGACGTGTCATAACGATTTTACCTTATAACCAGGACCCATGTGATTGGTTGAAATATGAAATGATGTGTTCTAGTTATTAATCATGCTTGTGATATTTATAAGTGCATATGTGATGAGCTAATGTGCAGGGATGCGCTAAGGCGATGTGAGTTATGTATGGTGCATGTTTAGGACCACCTTCGAGGCGAATTTGCGTTCTAATCGAGATTTAGGGTTTTGACTCACCGAGATTTATCTCACCCCTTGTGGTTAACCCTTTTTTAGGGCCTTAGTATGGAGAGGCGACCAATTCGTTTTGGGGTAGGAAATAGACTACGAGCCCTCCTACTTCCCTATTCCCGGGACCACCTAGACCCGTGAGTTAGTTGTGACCACTATTTGGGTCGATGAGCTTGCCCTATCATTGGGTACCTCATCGCTTCAAAGCGTGGTTCATTAACTATCCTAACGGGGCTCGGGAGGGTCCTTTGCAAGGTTTTGATGAACCTCCCGTTGGAATCGAGGATGGGGAAGTAGCCCAGCCCATGGACATCAACATCCCTGATGGTGTCGTGGAGAATCTAGAGTCCGAAGCTGAAGGGTCCGGAGCATAGGTGGCCTATGGCTTTCTTTTTTTAGGTATATACTTGTAAATATGAACCCTTAGGTTAACTTGATATGTTTATAAAGTGTGGTTTGTGAAAAGTGTTAGCATGTTTTACTATCCTTATGTTTGATTATTGTCTAGGTGTTTATTTATTTCACTTCCGCATGTGCTTAATTGAAAGATAAAAAAGAAAGGGTTGGTGACGCGTCTTGGGACGTTGCATTTTAATCGACCACTGAAGGATGTGCACGTGCCCGGGGTTTGGGGCGTGACATATACATGATACAGTCAAATGGTTTTCGGATTTTTAGGATGAAGAAAAGGCTGTATCATTTAAGGGCTCTAAATAGTGGTACAAAAACATAACACCTATAGGTGTTGTAGCAAGTTCACTAAATGTGAAATGGACTACTGCCGTTATTTTAAGAAATTTGATGACTGTCATACTATTTTGATCTGATATACGAATGATATGCTTGTTATAGAATATAACACAAGGGTAATCAATAGAGTAAAAAAACAATTGGAAAAGGAGCTTGAACAAAAGGACTTGGAAGCAACAAATTATATGCTTGGGATGAGAATCATGCAAAATAAATCGGAAGGCATTCTGAAATCATCTAAAAAAATTACATTTAAAAGGTGTTGGATAGATTCAAAGTTCAGAGCATAAAGTCCAAAAGCACTCCTTTAGGAAGCTAGCTCAAGCTTCCAAAGGAGCTGTGAAACAAATGAGGAGGCGGAGTATATGACTAAGATATCGTTGTTAGCAGTTTGATATATAATATGATGTGTACTAAACTAGACATAGCTCGCATATTGAGAGCTATGAGCATCTATGTTTTTGATCGAGGTATAAAACATTGGGAGATTGTAAAGTGACTTCAAAGATACATTAGAGGCCCTTTGGGTATGTCACTTTGTTTTATGAAAAATAGCATAATTTTACAGGACTTTGTTGATACAAATTTTGGTGTGTTACCGTTGAAAAATTTACGTTGTGCATTGTCTTATTTGCCCTCCATGGTAGTGACAAGGACATGCTGTTACGCTAGGGAAATTTGAGTTACAAAAATGAGTGAAGGTGATGAGAAGCTATTGCTGTTTTGAAAATCAGCCTTCAAATGGGAGATTGATGAGATTCTGAAGTTTGATAAATGAAAGTACCGTTAAAGTTGAAGCCCAAAACTTGGGGATCCAACTCTTTGGTGATTTGGGGAGTATAGGGTAGCGCCTTTGGCTTGTAAGGTAAATAAAGGTTAGTGGCTATGCCTCTGAGGTGAATTTTTATTAAAGGGTACATATGTAACTTCCACCATACTTTTAAATGCCCCATACCGTTGTACATTAGAGCAATCTCTCTTGTAATCGGAAAAGATTTTGATACTAATGGTGAAAACAATTGCATAGTGCACTAGCGTGCTTTTTTCCTTTTTTCGTTTTACATGTAAAAGAATTGTCAATCTTCTTCCCTAATTTCTTTTCTTTTACAATTTTTGTTCCTAATAAGTAAAATCAAAATTGATGATTAATTGGTTGGCCCCAATCCAATATAAAGTATAATGAATATCTCAAAGATGTAATCTCATAACCATCCTGATTTTTTTTTTTTTTGGTCGTAATAACCATCTTGATGTTAGCAAAATGAATATTGAGCTCATATTTGAGGAATATATTGTTGAAATTCATGTGTGAATTATGTTAGCAAAATCCCACATCAAATAATTGGTATATGACATGGAGCAGTTAGTAATTCTAATTGGTCTATACGTCATTAGCTTAAACTAAATAGTTAACGTGCTAGGTCTCAAGCCCTCCCTTGACCATCTCTTTATGTGAAGAATTGTTGGAATCTTGCATGCTTCCCACAAGTTTTCCTCTAGCGGATATGAATATAGACAATAGTGGACTACCGCATTCTACAACTAGAATTACAATGCAACTTTGCCACCATCCCTTTTCATACACACTGTCAAACTGCAAATCCTACAGGGATAAAGGTAATGATATGATCGTCTTTCCACATGAAGAATGCAGCCTCAAACCACCCAAGTCCAACTATTAAAAGTCTCCATCGATAACGGTCTCATTCTAATGGCCACTAGCCAAGGGACTTGAAAAACACAAAGGATGAATGAAATGAATTATATCTCTTTAACATAACCATATACATATAAGAAAACATTTATTAAATCAATGATATCATGATAAACATCAATGGTCAAGTCCATTGATCAATATCAACAAAATCATACACCAATGGTCCATTCCATTGACAATCTCAAATTACACGTCAATATCCATCCATTGATCAAACTCATGCTCCAATATCATCCATGACCACGCATAATGTCCTCTAATAAGATGACCAAGTTCTCCCATTGGCAAGGTCTCCATTTATAATGCCAGTGGCTAGCTCATAAGGATATCTTAAACTAATATACATACCCACAAGTCCCTCATTGGGCTCACAACAATGTTGAGTATCAACATCAATCCACTACATTCTCTGCAATTTACAAGGCCAAATCTAGAAATCATTTCATATATCTTAATACGTTTCCAAATTATTTGAAACCCAATCGTAAATTAGTTCACAATTCAGTATATAATCTTTCATAAACCATATTTAAAATCAAGGACTTCTCATGTATTTTTTCCCAAAGGTTTCACAAACCCATTCGTAGGTAATCAGTTTAGATTATAATACATTTTCATATATGATAGTCAAATGGTAGTAAATGCTCGATCTAATTTATATAAGAATTATGCTCGTTTCTAACTCATAACATAACTAATCAATTTTGTTTTTGAAACATGAGTTTATAAAATCAAAAAAGAGATAACACCATTTACCTAGAAATTCCCAAACCAAACAATTGGTAGCAAAACAACCCGATGATCTGGCAATCTTGCCAATTAAACAAGAATCAATGTTAAAACTAAGTAAAACTCTACCTCAATTATGAAATGGCTAAAATACACCTAAACAATGACAAATTGACTTATATGGGCTAACATATCACTCACCCAAAGCAATTACTCAAACTTAAACCCAACACAGAACTCACACATGAAACCCTAAAATCTCTCTCTAACTAAACCGTTACTCTAAATTGAGGCAAAGCCCATAGCTCCACAACGCCATAATCCACCACTCAAAATTTGGACTTTGTGGCTTGATTTTCACAAAACTTTGGATATACGACCTAACTATGAAAGTTACTTTGATTGAATGAATAAGGGGTTCAATCACTTATTGGGCATTGCAACGTAATTGAATTGGGTTAACAAGGCGTTCATGGCACGCACAAAGCCCTCTCTCTCTTTCCCTTTCCTCTTCTTTCTATTTCCCCTTTTGTTTCCTTCCCTTCCACGCAGGCGCTCTCGGTTTTAATTTGTCAGCCGAGCGCACCCTTTCTCTCCGTATTGATCAAATCAATTTACTTTTCTTTCTTGCTTTTTTTGTTCGGGCCCACCACTCTTGACTTGGCCAAAATATTACGCGTACAATAGTTTCGAACAATGAATTATTGAACCTAAGCATGGGAAACAGCTCATTCCGTTTGTCTCTTTCATTAAAAGATATTCTCCTACAATAGTTTTGAACACTGAATGATTGAACATGGGAAACAACTCATTCCGTTTGTCTCTTTCATTTGCTACTTTCCCAAAATTTGTATCAAGTTCTCTCCTTCATCGTTTATAACGATTGTCCTTGCTCTCTCGAGGCCAGAAGTAATTTTTACCACACAAGATAATTGCTCAGAACATTTCAGCTTCTCCTATTTCTCTCTTCCCTTATATCTTTACTCCGTCTCTCTCTCTCGACCACTCATTGTACTGGACTCCTGGTTCCATCTATATATATTTTATAGGTCACGCGGGATATATGAGCTTCGAGAATTTCTGTACTCGTGCAGACATGATAATCTTAAAGTTCATGTGCAGCATTACACTTGCTTTGCTTCTCACTGTTTCATCCGTTAGTGCAGCTCCTAAGGAATCTCTCATAACTTCTTTGCCTGGCTTCGATGGAACTCTCACCTCTGAACATTATGCAGGGTATGAAGCCACATATATGTACTTGTGACTAGCTTTTTTCGACTTGAATCTGTGTTATCACACGAGTTTGAAATTCGAAATTGGCAGGTATGTGACTATAGATGGAAGTCCTGGAAAAAAAAACTTGTTTTACTATGTCATTGCTTCAGAAAGAAATCCTTCAGAAGACCCTCTAGTACTGTGGCTTAATGGTGGACCCGGGTGCTCCAGCTTTAATGGCTTCATCTATGAACATGGTATCAGTCATTCACTGGTGATCATAGTTTATGTGATGAGAGTAATTCCCTTGGACATGTCGTGCCTCGCTTAACAGCCTAGTGCCTGTTTCCAGGACCATTTAAATTCCACGCAGGAAAGCCAAAGGGAAGCTTGCCCGTGTTGCACCTCAACCCGTTCAGCTGGTCCAAGGTCATTGGAAACTTATCTTTTTAGATGCAACTAAGCAGTATGGTTTGTTCCAGATTAAAACTGAACAATATGAAACAAGCATGCAGCATTGACTCATGGATTGAGTTTACAGTCATTTCAAATATCAATCATCTTCGCACCCTGACCCTTATTAGTCTCAACATTATTTGCCTTGTGCAGTCTATGATACCATATTCTTGCACATCTTTCAGGTCTCCAACATAATATACCAGGATTCTCCATGTGGCGTCGGTTTATCTTACTCCGATAATCCTAAGAATTATGTGACGGGAGACCTACAGACTGCCTCTGATACGCATGCGTTTCTTCTCAAGGTACTGAGGTCCTAAACCATCTGGCCAAAATAATGTGTCACAGCTAACACTAGTTCCTTTTTTTTCCATCTAGTGGTTCGAACTTTATCCAGAGTTCCTTTCAAATCCATTTTATATTTCTGGAGAGTCATATGCTGGAGTTTATGTGCCAACTCTTGCTTCGGAAATGGTAAAAGGTAATACATACTCACCAGAGGCAAGGTTCCTGCATTGGATTGAATAAGTAATAGGAGATTTGCTCTCCCTGTAGGAATTCAAATTGGTGAAATGCCTTTTATCAATTTCAAGGTAAGTTTTCTTCATATTCTAATGGTTTGGGCAGTGGCAGCATTCAATGAATGATCTTGAATTTGATACAGCTAGTTGAGATCTCAGACAAAATGGCATCATGCAGGGTTACATTGTAGGAAATGGGGCCACAGATGAAAATTTTGATGGCAATGCTCTTGTGCCTTTTGCTTTTGGAATGGGGCTGATTTCAAGTGACATATACGAGGTGGGTTGGATCAGGGAGTTCGCTCAGAGATTTTACTGCACTAAAGCTGCTGTAGGAAGATAATTAACACCGGCATGACTAATTTTGCTACACAATAACTAAGTATCAACTACATCAAGCATTAATTGTGGAAATCTCTGTGTGATGCCAAAAGCCATCTATATGCTAATTAACAGTGAGCTTAATATGGATCATATTTGATTGTTTCAGGCTTACCAAACCACATGCAGTGGGAAATTCTATGATCCTCCGAGTGAAACCTGTCAGAAGAATCTTGAGAAAATTGAACAGGTGAGATTGTCACCATACTGTCTTATACTGGAAATCAATAAGGCCTTCTTAGTACTTTCTGCATCTTCTGTAAATTTTAAGGAAGATGGAAAGGTACTCAAGTTGATACAAATGAGTCAAGGTTCTAACTATCTTGAGTGCTTTGGCCACTTTTTAGGCTGTCTCAGGTCTAAACGTGTATGACATTCTTGAGCCATGCTATCATAATTCAGAGACCAAGAATAAAAGTGAAAACACAAATATGCCTTTGGGCTTCCATCAAATGGGGGTGAATAAGAAGCCTCTCCCAAAGCGAACAGGAATGTCTGGTCGAGCTTCACCTTTTTGGACCACAAGAGATGCTGGAGCTTCAAGCCCTGGATCTCAGGAAGAGGTTCACGTTGAATGTGTGGTGAGTCGGTCAAAGTTTTATTAAGTATGATTTGATTTTGCTTCATTAGCTTTGTTCAAGGATTTTTTTTTTTTTTTTTTTGTTGGGGGGGGGGGGAGGGGTTGGGAACAATGAGCAAAACACTTTGGATTGTCAGAACAAATTAATTGCCTCACCAGATTTTTGCTTCACTTGGTACTCCCATTCTTCCCTTTGATTTCCTGTACATACAATCCATTTTACATGCTGAATTGTGATGGCACAGGATGATGAAGCTGCAGTAGCATGGCTGAATGATGAAGCAGTTCGCAAAGCTATTCATGCAGCACCGGTAATGAAAAACATTATCCTCCTTTCATATCATTGCATCAAGTGTCAAATTACTGATCAATCCGGAATGCATTCAATAGGCAAGCGTGGCAGGTTCTTGGTGGATATGTGCCAGTAGAGTCAGTTATTCAGGTGATACTGGAAGCATGATCCCTTACCACAAAAACTTAACTTCCCACGGTTACAGAGTGCTCATATACAGGTGAGATACCTGACAGAACAATCCTACATCCACAATAACATGGCAACCTCCTACCAAACCCCACTGGTTTCCAGAAAAAAATTGAATTTAACCAAATATATACGGTTTTTTGCTAGTTGAGGAGAAATTGGATGAAATTAAACTTATATTGTGGAGACTGACAAGTACAAGGGCCAGAACAATGTCCTAACATTTTGGAATCAAGGACGCTGGACATGACCTTAAACTTTTTTGTCTGAGCTAAAGAGAGCATTGGTTAATAAAATCCAAGCAAAATCTAGGATGGACCTTGCTAGGGACTGAGTTAGTGTGTTGTTGTGGCATCTTTACATTTTGCTAACTAGGCAGATCAACACAGGTTTGCTTATGCATTGAACAATTTAAGTTAATAATTCATTGGTGTACTGACAGTGGAGATCATGATATGAGAGTACCATTCACTGGGACTCAAGCATGGACCAGATCATTGGGATACAAGATCATTGATGAATGGAGGCCTTGGATGGCTGATGATCAAGTTGCAGGGTAAGTTTGAGCTCTATATGCATTCCGGTCACGTCAGCAGCACCCACAGATAGGGCTACTTCACACCAGAAATATGACCTTTTACCTATAGGACTTTTCATCATACCTTTTCCTTTCATTACCTTTTGCTGTTAAGCACACCAATTCGTAGTGGAAATACGCTATGCTGTTAAACATTAACTTCACAGGCCTTCTTAAATCGGTTCAGGTATCTGCAAGGATATGACAACAACTTCACATTCTTGACAATCAAGGTTATGTACAACATTCTCCCTATATACCTATCCCTGTTTCATCATCCATTATTAAAAGCTAACTAGCAAGTGAAAGTCCATTGGAGGAAGGGACTTTATAGAAGGCAGCTTGATGCATACCATTACCTTGCTTTTCCTTGTAAAATCTGCAGACATCCCTTCTGATTCTACCGTCTATCTCACTGGTTCTCACTGGTGCAGGGAGCTGGGCACATGGTCCCTCAAACCAAGCCACGAGAGGCATTGGAGTTTTATAGTCGCTGGTTAGATGGAAAACCAATATAGCGTCATTGTATTCCCAGTTCATTGAATCAAAATGATCTCATCATACAATTTTAGCACATGAAGACATATAACTTCCTCTTAAGTACCTGAAAGATTGCCGAATCATTCAATAATATCTTCTACTTCAAAGTGCTCCCTCCCTGGCTTAATAATTGGTTGTGATGAGAGCATCGATAGTGAAGAAGTAGAACAAATTCCATATATGTCCCACATGAAAACACTTGTCTAGGCGGGACTATAATGGTCAGGATTGCCTCTCCAAAGAATATTATAGCCCATTTAGCCCAAGAATTTCATCTACGTAGCTCTGTTCATGTCTTTCAAGGCCTTCAAGAAGTTGTTCGAGTCCCAGTGCTTTCTGTTTGCTCCAGCTCAATGGATGCACTTGCTTCCTCACCCCTGCACACCGAGGCAGTATGTCTCTTCAGAGATACCCGTTCTCATGCCCTGGGGCAGCATGCCGGGAGTCACTTGTTACTAAGGCTGATCTTTCAGAGGACATCTCAGTTGTGATGAGAGCGTCGAAAGTGAAGAAGTAGAACAAATTCCGTATATATCCCACACAAAAACACTTGACTAGGCGTGACTATAACGGTCAGGATTGCCTCTCCAAAGAATATTATAACCCATTTAGCCCAAGAATTTCATCTGCTTAGCTGTCTGTTCATGTCTTTCGAGGCCTTCGAGTCCCTGTGCTTTTCTGTTTCCTCCAGCTCAATGGATGCACTTGCTTCCTCATCCCTACACACCGAGGCAGCATGTCTCTTCAGAGATACCCGATCTCATGCCCTGGGGCAGCATGTTGGGAGTCACTTGTTACTAAGGCTGATCTTTCAGAGGACATCTCAGTTTGCAAACATAGTTCCTAGGGAATGCTCAATTTCTAGGAAGGAATATCTACACTAGAAGTCCTAAATCTTGTCATGAAAGTGTAGTTAAGTCCAAAAACTTGTGAGAAATGCAAATAACATCTAAAAATTGCAATCAACTTCTAAAAATTGTAAAATTGATTCAATTAACTTATTCCGTTAACTCTGTCCAATTTGGCCAACGGAAAATGCCGATCTGGCTTTTTCTTATTATTGTCTCTATCTTATGTGGTGATGACTTGGCCAAAACGACATCGTTTTGGTCCAAATCTGATTTTTAATAGAAACTTCATATAAATTAAATTTGAAAATTAAGCTAAATATTAAAAAAAGAAAAAAACAGAGACGGGACAAACCAAGCAGTGAGGGCTCCAAGCCCTTGCCGCCACTGTCCCGCCATTGCCGGGAAGGTTGGTGTTTTTAATAAGTACTCTGGCTTTGGAAAATCATTGACATCTGTTTTCAGATTTGCATAGTTGCTCTTTACCTTGTACTGTTAAATACTTTGTGTCCGGACTAGCTTGACTCTATAGGCTAGCTTGCGGTTGTTGATACAGAGGAGAGAAAGAAATGGAGGAGTTTCCAAAAAGTGTGATGGGAGGACTAGAAAATGTGATGTGGTCACTTAAATCCTTTATTTGAAACAAAGTCCATTCTAGACCCATTTTAAGAAAATGACCACGCTCTAGGTCTTTACTACTGATGATTGGTTTTGTGCAGACCAGAATTTTTATCCCTTTTGGACTCTTCCAAGAATGAGTCTATCCTCTTCTGATTCAATGTTCTTCACTGATACAGGGAGCTTGGCATATGGTCCCACAATACAAACCAAAGGAGGCATTAAACTTCTATATTCGTTGGTTATTAGATGGAAGAACGATCTAACATGAATATATACGTGGTTCATAAGGCAAAATCGTTTTATTATTCAGGCTACAACATGATAGTAGAAAACTTCTATGTACCTAAACGATCGCCAACTTATTCAATAAAATTCTCCCTGGGACATGACAATGGGTTGTGAACGAGCCGTACATGTAACTTATGAAAAGATAGTGCATGGAGAAAACAGGATCCCACCAAAATTTAACCTCTATCCACAGCCAAAAAGAGAAAAAAGGCGCTGAGAGGGTGGTGGAAAATAGCCGCGCTTACCTCTCCAAAACAAGCCCCATAATGAAGTAGTTGGCTCTAGTCTGATGATGAAGAAATTGAAGAAGGCAAGGAAAAATTGTCCACAGGATAACACCAGAGTCATTCTGTTTGATCAATCTCAGGAGGCATTTTTAGCCTTTAATGACGGTTGTTTGGCTCCTCAAAGATCATGCAGTGCTTTCTTTTTCTTTTTTTTTTCTTTTTAATTCTTATTACTTAATATTGGGGTATGGTTCATACTTCCCATCAATAGGATGGCACGGGGATCCTAGTCCCGGTGAGCAGGCGAGGTTTGATGGTAGCGCCTTGAGCTGCCAAAGGTCCTTTATAATTTAAGTAGAGAAATGCAATGTGTCAAATATAGTGGAATTCTCTATTGAACTGACTTTAATTTTAAGGTGAACTAGAATAATAATCTTTTGTCTCGAATTTTCTTTCTCGCTTTTATTTTCGTATTCTTTGTGATTATGTGTCGAATAAAAACACTTAAGGGAGGCCCTTCCTCGTCCGTTGATGATGAAGCAGGACGTTCACACCTCGTACTTTCTAGAGTTTTGTGGCACTTAAACAAGATGGTGTGCCACAAGCCACGCGAATCAATTCCCAAGGGGACTCTGCTAAAGTGGTCTTATCTTGTATCCTAGACGCACGCGGTGTGCATGTCATGATATAGCATGTGATGCCTAGGTGCGACATTTTGTTCTACTCGAGATAGTGGCAGCTACTACGGTGGCTCGATGGCCTCTCGAATTGCCCTACACAAAAGCGTGAAGCGCCAGCTGACGCGATCAAAATGGTGGCAGCAAGGTCGTGTGATGACCACTCCACTTGTGAGATTTTGCAGAGTAGTTCGGGCAAGAGGACGGAATCCGTGACTCGTTTCGCAACCAGATCACCGCGGGTTAAGTTCCATTTCCGGACCGCGAGTAGGAACGTGAGACTAGTCTCTCGTTTTAATTGATAACCAAAAATAAAACCATATGCTGAATTCGTCCCTCTCTTTATTGTATACTAGTATTACCACCTAGAGCGGGGTTAGTAGGTGTAAAAACAAATTAAGCTAATAACAACAGTAGAAGTTATTTTCTTCAAATAAAGTCTGATTGACACCAGACTTCTAATATAAATTGAGATTCAAATAAAATGTTTTGGAAATTAGCAGAACTCAGAAAAATATTGCAACAAACAAATCAACATAGTTTAGAGAAGAGAAAATTAGACACAAAATTCATAGTGATTCAGCTTAGATTAAGCCTACGTCCATTTCCATGCTGACAATCTTCTGGCTAAATTTCACTGAGGAATCAACAGAGAATTACAACGATTTGAGTACAATTACTTAGTGAAGAGTTTCTTTCTCTCTCACTAAGTCACTCTTTTTGTATTTTTCTCTCTTGAGTATAATTATAAGCAATATAGATGAAGAACAAGCGGTTGGAAAGGCTTCAAACTTCAGATTTTTTTTCTCACTCGCACTCTCAAAGGGCCGAATGACCTCCTTAAATACTCCCCCATGCATTTCTATACGGTGGCACTTTCTAGATGAATTTCTTCCAATCAACCCATTTGATGGAATCAATTAAAGAAATCTTGTAGCCGTTTGAAAATTGAGATGAAAATATGATGATCCTAATAGCCCATACAATTAGAATCTTGATTTCCATAAGTAGATGCTTTCCAAAAAGGAACTTGTCTACAAAATTGATTTTATCAATCCGTGATTGATTTCATCAATATTTAGAAAATGTAAGTGAGATTCTCCGTCAGAAAGCCAGATATTAAGGATAGATCTTGCATGTACTGAATCCTTGTTGAACGATCAATAATGCTGAGTCTAATTATATCTCCGTTCTTGACTTGAGTTCAGTATGTATCTTCGTCAGAGTGGGAAAGACTTCTGATGTAAAATAGATTTTAACAGAATTCCACAATATATCATAAAAGTCTAATATTCCTTAGATAAAGAGTAAGAATAAGAGAAAAAATGTTTTGTCAATTTCAAAACTTGAAAGGAGTTTTCTCAACACATTTGTTGTCTCCTAAGTGTTTTATTGTTGATACATCTTAGAAGTAATGAATTGTAGCATTCAATCAGACAAAATACCATGTCATTGCAACCAACTAGAAATTCATCTTCTAAAGAAAGCTCCATTGCTTCCTCAGATAAACAAACACACCAAGAGAAGATTCCACTGTCTTCTTTTCTTTCCACCCTAAATGCCGTTTATTATGCTGTTGACATAATGTGTGTACATAAGTAGCTCACTTCTATGTAATAGTGATCTCAACACACCATTTGACATGGCATAATGTGATATCCTAAATTTCGACTTTGCTTCGATAAAATGAAATTGGCTTTTCACCAACTCTACTACCCGGTAGGTTAGATTGGACAAAAATCACGTCCAGTCGATTTTAACCACGAAATTAAATTCAGTTTCAGGAATCGAACGTTCGAGCGTGTCACGATTCATTTTTAGGACATTGTCTCATCCTTTGAAGAATTATCGGCAAGTCCGAAATTTTCGGACTAAAATTATCAAATGAAAGACCGGGAAGAAGAAAAATAAAAAAAACTATATTATTATTATTTTTTTCCTCTCTCTCCTCCTCCCCCACATGATTCTCCCCCCTTCCCCTCTCTCTCTCTCTCTCTCTCTCTCTCCCCCATGCCCTTCTCACCACCACGCCATCTCCGTCCGCCGCTTGGAGCCGTGCCTTTGCCGTCCTCACCACTGAATTGCCATCTCGCCATCAAGCCTGATGAGCTGCCGCTCACTCAGCGCTGCCACTCCCCCAACATCGCCGCTCGCTCACCGCCTCTTGCTGCCGCTCGCTCGGCCGTCTGGTCCACTGTTGCTCCGAACCGCCACCACCACCCCTAAGTCAAGCCCTCTCCCCCCTTGGCCGTGGGTTAAGCCACGGCCGCCACCTTCGTTGTGTCGTTGGTGCCGTTGTTGGTGTCGTGAAGACTCATGACTTGGTTGCTTTCGCGCCACCATTGCCGTGGACCTTTCGGTTCGCTAATCCGGTGAGTTAACTCTCTAATCCTTGATTAGGTTGTTAATTACGCTTAAGGGGTTAGTTTTGTGTTAATTCTTAATTAGATTGTTACTAAGTGAGATTAGTCTTAAGATGTATTAGTGCTAATCTAGTTTGATTAGATTAGCCTTAAGGTAGATAGTGTTAATCTAATTGGTGAGATTAGCACTAATGAGGATAGATTAGTCCAATTGAGTGGATTTTTTCCCGAATCAGTTCACTAGACCCTTTCCATTTGCCATTTTTATAGATCGAAATGAGATGTGAATTTGAGGTTGATTCTTGCTTGAGAAATGTTTTAGACATCTTCAGCTATGACATATATTTTACTCAAGATTTTTAGAGACTTAAAAGTATGAGATTTTAGCTTCGTCATTTGCAAATAAAATCTCGGACTGTGCTGGAATTGGGATTCTAGGGATTTTTATCAACTCTTATGGTTTTAATTTTAAATTGGTTTCTTCATAAAAGTTGTTTTTCACATCTTTTAGTTTAACATATGCAAATTTCAGATCAAACAAATAAGTTTTGGACTTCAAACCAAACTGATTTTGGAAAACAGACTTTCTGGAAATGAACCTAGTTTTTGTATTGGATTGAGAGATTTACTGGGCTTAATCTAGAAGGATCTGGGCTAAGGTGTCTTCATGATTTTTTTTTTCTTATGTGTCATTTACAACTTATTCAAATTTGAGAATTTTCCGAACTCGTTTGATTAATATTATTGATTTAAACTCGGAGACACGTGAGTGGATTTTTTGCCGATTAGGGCCGATTATGATTTTGTGGTGTTATTGGTGCAATGCTTGTTGGTTTGTTCATATTTGATGATATGGTTGGTTTGTGACATGCTTGAAACTTATGCATGATGATGTGTGAATGGTTGTGCCATGGCGATGGTTTATGGTCATGGCAAAACATAGTTGTTGAAGAGCGATATGTGATTATGTGAGGACTATTGAAAGATAAGGTGATGTGTTGAGGCAATCACATGTGTTGTATGGAGGAAACCGAATGGGTGGTGAGCTGGTAAAGAACTAAATGCTACACGATAAAGTAACTTCGTGTGAGCCACCTCTAGAATCTTGTACCGTTGCTTATTGTAGTCAATGGCTAAGTGATACATGGTGAACTGAGTCACATGGGAGCCACCTCTAGAACTTTACACTATTATCTTGCATAGTCAAGGGCTAAGAGATACACGACAGCGTGACTTCGTGGGAGCCACCTCTAGAACCTTGTACTAGTGCTGTTTGTAGAAAATGACTAAGTGCTACATGATAACAAAATTTCGTATGAGTCACCTCTAGAACCCTGAGCTATCGCTCATTGTGGTTAGGGACTAAGGGCCACACAATAACGGAATTTCGTAGGGGTCACCTCTAGAACCTTGACTTAGAATATGGAGTTTGGATATTGAGAGTGAATATTGGGTGTGGATTGAACCACCGATATGAGTTACCTGCGTCTGATTATGGGACGAAATTGTGTGGCACAAAATGGGACGTGTCATAACGATTTGGTCTTATAATCGGGACTTCTGTGAATATTTAATGAGTGAATTGATGTGTTCTAGTTCTTGAATGCATTTGTTGTATGCATAAGTGTTTATGAGGTGTACTAATATGCAGGAATGTACTAAGGCGAGGTAGGTTTTGAGTGATGCATGTTCAGGACGCCTCTAAGTGAATTATCATCCTAATCGGGGTTTAGAGTATTGACTCACTAAGATTTATTCTTACCCCACCGTGGTTTACAATTTTTCAGGACTCTAGAATGGAGGATCCGGAGTCCGAGGTGGAAGGGTCTAGAGTTTAGGTGGCCTCATAGTTTCTTTTGAGATGAGACTCATGTGTATAGATTGGTAGGATCGGTTTGCTATATTTATAAAGTTTGGTTCGTGAAAAATGGTTGTCCTGCTTTTACTATCCCATGTTTGTTGTTGTCATGGGGTTTGTTTAATTCTCTTCCGCTTGTGCATAAGATAAAAAGGGTCGGTGACACGTCTTGGGAACTTCGCAAATTTTAGTTGATCATCGAGAGGTGTGTGCATGCCCGGGGTTCAGGACGTGACACCCTTTAAAGCTTGGTTTGATGTCACGCCAATTCTAAGAAATTTGAAGGTGTTTGGATGTCTGTGTTTTTCTCATATTCCACAGGTTAAGAGAGACAAGCTGGGAGAGAAAGCTGAACTTGAGATCTTTGTTGGCTACAGTTTAGTATCAAAAGCTTACACAATTTATCAACCACAAATAGGGAAGGTCATCACTAGTAGGGATGTTTAGTTCCTGGAAGATGAGAAATGGGATTGGACAAATTAGTCACAAGGCAAGCACAAGAAGGTCTCACTAGAACCTGACGAGCTGGTGGATAATGTTTAGATACTAGAGGATAATGTTCTAGTTAGAGATACCAGATCTCTGACCGATATATATTAAAGGTGTAGTGTGGCAATTTTGGAACCTACAAGTTATGAGGAAGCTAAAAGTGATCAGAGGTGGATGAATGCAATGATGGAAGAGTTAGATATGATAGAAAAGAACCAAACATTGGAGCTAGTGGAGAGGCCTGAAGATAGGAAGGTGATTGGAGTAAAATGGGTTTTTAGGACCAAACTCAATCCTAATGGCTTAATGAATAAGCATAAGGTCAGGTTGATGAGGAAGGGATATGCACATGTTTGGGGAGTTGATTTCTCAAAAACCTTTGCTCCTGTGGCAAGAGTAGATACAATTAAAATGACTTTTGCATTAACTGCTCAACAAGGATGGAAGGCGTATCAGTTAGATGTGAAATCTGCCTTTTTGAATGGAAAGTTGTAGGAGGAGATTTATGTTGAGTAGCTAGAAGGCTTTGTCACACCGGGCTAGGAGGAGAAAGTTTATTTGTTGAGAAATGCTCTTTATGGCTTGAGGCAAGCTTCCAGAGCATGGTATAGTAAGATGGATGAGCACTTGCTAGGCTTGGGTTTAAAAAAAAAGCCTCAGTGAATCCACTATATATGTAAAGAATTTAGTATCTGACTTAGTGATGGTGTCTCTTTATGTGGATGATATACTGATGACTGGGAGTAATAGTGCTCAAATTACTGCATTTAAGCAAGAGATAATGAAGATGTTTGAAATGATTCATCTTGGTGAGATATTGTATTTTCCAAGAATGGAGGTTAGGCTGACTCATAATGAAGTTTTTATTTGTTAGAAGAAGTACTTGAAGGAGATCCTGAAGAGATTCAACATGGAGGAGTGCAAGAGTGTGAGTACTCCAATGGGTCAGAAGGAAAAGCTTAAAAAAAAGGATGGATCAAAACCTGCAAATGAAAGAGTTTATAGAAGTTTGATTGTGTGACATCCTGATTTTCAGGTCCTGATTTCGATCGGATAAGTTGGGCTTTTCATCGACACTATTATAGTGTTTTTCTCGAAGTTGGCCACTCACGAGATAACTAGACCATCTGGGAAAGTCATTAAGAGATTTTAAGGTAAATAAGCTTGAGAATTCGACCAATAATCGACTTCTCGACCGTGCTTATCTTTAGAGGCCATTACAATACTGTATAAAACCGATTTGAGATTAGATATAGATCGGTTCGACTGAGATGTGTGGCCGATTGTGGGTGACTCCACTAAATTGGAAAATTCTCGTTGACCGGTACTAGTTTGATTTTATTGTCGTTTTGGTACCCTGTGTCCGTATTTGAATCCTCGAGATCTCCACAACAATCGAGAGTCGCCAATAAGTCGAGTGGGTTTATTGTGGTTTGAAGAAAATCAACCACAGGTTATTTGCCCTAAAAAGTTCCAAAAACTACCCGGTAGCCTAAGTCACGCTAAAAATGTGTCGGAGTAAAATTAACTGCCGATTCGAGTCCGATTTCAGAAATTGGAAGCCCTGTCATGTCACAAGTCATTTTAAGAATGTCGATTCAGTCTTAGAAAATTTTTCAGAGATCCCAAGATTTTTATGGAAAATGGATTCAGATGCCACGGAAAAATAACGGAAATTCGGATCGGCCAAGTTGAAAGGATTTTTGACTTGCAAATCAAGTTTCTTAATGAATGGGAATTGCAGAAATTATATGGGCCTTTTCTATATCAAAATGGGACATCAAATTTGGGAATTCGTTGAGGAAATTGAAGACCAAAATGAGTAAATTCGGAATTAGAAAAAGGGCAGCATTTTTTGGCATCAAAATGACATTATTTGTGAAGATAATCCAAGAAAGTATTATTGGACAACTTGGATAAGCTTGAGGGGTTTAAGGGGACCAATTAATCAATGAAGGGATAGAATTGGTGGGCTCCCTCCTTCGGCAACTTCATCAAGCAAGACCAGCCGCCTCTCCCCCCCTTCGTGCGACGCCCTCCACTTCCACTTCACTTTCATTTTCATTTTCCTCAGCATCTCTTCATCTCTCTCTGTGTTCATTTTCCCTCGCGCCAGCACTCATGCTCTCTGCCCCTCTCTTCCACTCACCCTCCCTCTCACAGCCACATAAGCCCACAAAGTGAAGCCTTTTGTTGACCGCAACACTTCGGTTTCCTCATGGCTTTGCTTCAGCAAGCCAGCAGCTACTTCTCCTAGCTCTGCCTCGTTCAGCCATTAGCGGAGTCACCCGAAGCTCTCTCTCTCTCTCTCTCTCTCTCTCTCTCTCTCTCTCTCCGCTCAACCCACGTCCCGCCGCATCCACCGAGCTGCCCCGTTCGGTCAAACCATCTTCAAGGGAGACCGCAATCCTCAATCGAAGCCATCCCACGAATCCTCTCCTCCTCTACTTCGTTTCCCTACCATGTGCCATCATCCCCAATGCCCGTGAGCTTCAAGCAGCCCATTGAAGACTCCAACGAAGCAGCTATCCACGAAGACCGAAATACCCTTAATCGATAGCTGCAACCCACGCGTCCCCAGCATCTCCTTCGTTCGCTGCTCCTTCGTCCAGCATTGATCAACCGAAGCAGCACCTCCAGCAAATTCGGCCCAGCACGTTCGTGCGTTTTCAGCCCACACGATTTTAGCCTAGATTTCGGTCCATCTCAGCCTGAGTGAGCCCAATAGTTGGGCCATTGGAAGCCCACAAAATTTGCAGCAGTCCAGCCTAGTGAAGCAATTTACTCAGCCCATTAAAAAAGTCCAACAGCCCAAGTCTTGGCCCAGCAGCAAGCCCACACCTTTTAAAAGCCCAGCAGAATCAGAAGCCCGCGATTTTTTAAGCCTGCAAAGCAGCCCAAGCCCAGATCAAGCCAAGTCCAAGTCATTAACAAATCTCAATTTGGGCTGAGATTTGTTGGGCCTGTTTTAGGCCCGGCCCGAGTGTTCGCCAACGCCGCCGAAAATTCAAATTTTGGCTGCCGTCGTCGCGGTGAACCGGTTTTCGCATTTAACCAGTGAGTTTATTTACTAAACTCTTCTTAGTAGGCTAATGACGTCTAAGGGGTGTTTAGCTTTATTTAATTAGGAATTAGGTGGTTAGTTAGATTAATTTAGTGATTTAATTATGCAATTATGCATGTTAGGTGGTTAGATTAGATTAAGTGATGCCTAAATAAATTGTGTTATTTATCTAGAAGGGTTCAAGAATTTTCCCGGTCCATATTGGTATTTAATTTAGTGATTTTGGCCTAGGTTGGCATTTTAGTATTTAAATTGATTTATTTAATTAATTTTAGAAATTATTTAATTATTAATTATTTTCTGAAAATTGGTCGGGGATAGCCGGTGACTGGAATTTCGTCGATTGCAATGGTGTGGTTAATTTTTGCAATTGAGTGTTAGTTTGTGCAAATTGAGTGCCAATTGGAATTGTGAATATTTAATTCCAAAAATTGTGAATTTCATTATTTGTTCAGAAAATCCTGGGTGTCGGGTTTTAAACACCGAAAATGGTTTTATATACTATATAAGCCAATGGGATTTTGAACAGAATGTTATGAATTTTCTGGGTCCAATTTGACCGTGTACTCCCACACGACTATTTTCCGGGATGTTTTTAATACGAAGAAAATATGCCAAGATCACTATTTTAATCAAGGCATTTGTGTGCAATGCACAGTGTCCTGGGCCGAGATTGAGTGATCGTGTGTTGGTTAAAGAGAAATTGTCCCAGCGTTTAAGCTGGACGTTACTAAATCCCTTTTCAGCTTACCCATGTATTAGGGTATCGGGTCGCAGTAGATTCTGGACCTATGCACCTTCGGGAATGCCGTCAATGAGATGTAGCCGTGCTCTATGGGGAAGAGACAATGCCTGGCTCTGCCAGTAGATTGTCAAACATGGATGTCGACAATGCTTTGAGTGGCTTAATTAACAATTGGAACGCATGATTGTCTGAATTTGATGCACTTGATTATTAGACAAAACTATGTGGCGTGGAACGGGTTCCTGGTGATTAATTGAATTGATGAGGTGTTCTAGTTGTTATGTGCATTAATTATATGCATTGCAATATGAATTGTATTACCTGTAGGAAGGAAATGAGGCGAGGTAAGTTCCCTATTCTAATTGTGTGGTTGTGTGACTAGAGCGCCCTGAAGCGTATTTCCCTCCTAATATGGGTTTAGTAGGTGGACTTACTAAGACATTGTCTCACTGGTTATTGAATAATCATTTTCATGTCCTTAGAAGGTGGTCACGAAGACCAAGGTCTCGAAGTTTGAGGAGGAGGAGTATGGAGGATCAGTGGACATGTCTTATCAGTATGTCGTAGGATAGTCTCTTGTGAGAGTCGACCTTTTTGTAGGCTTTCGACTAAACTCGTTTTGTGCCTGAATCTCGTTGTTTGTAAAAGTGTGCTTTTATGAATTGATATCTTGCTTTTCTATCCTGAGATGATTATTGTGAGATGATTTATTTTCACTTCCGCATGTGCTTAAAAATCAATGGGTTGGCGACTCGTCCTGGGAAGTCACAAAATTTTATCGACCAGAAAGTGATGGGTATGCACTTGGGGTTTGGGGCGTGACAGATTGGGTGTCATATGTATATCACTACAACTAGGCTAGATATCATGTTTCTTGTAAGTGTCTTGTCTAGATTTTTTAATTGTGCAAGTGAGTTGCGTATGATAGCTGCAAAGAGGGTGTTGAGGTACTTGAAATGTGCTATTTCATATGGGATTAAGTTTTGCAGAGTTTAGGAGTTTAAGTTGCAGGGATATTCTGACAGTGACTAGGCTAGATAAATGGATGGTATAAGGAGCACTTCGGGTTATTGCTTTACATTTGGGTGGACATGTTTTTCCCGATATTTAAAGAAGTAGGAAATAGTGGCTCAATCAACTGCAGAAGCTAAGTTCATTGCAACTAGTGTAGTTGTGAATCAAGATAATGATTAAAGAAGTTAATGGATGATCTGCATTTGCAACAAGAAGAAGACATAGAAGTATTTGTGAATAATCAAGCTACTCTAGCCATTTCACAGAATCCAGTATTTCATGGAAGAACAAAGCATTTTAAGGTCAAGTATTCTAAGAGAAGTGTAGAAGGCTAGAGAGGTGAAACTGGTGTACTGCAATTCAGAAAACCAAATTGCAGATATATTCACTAAGTCATTTCATGTTGGTTGATTTGAACTTCTCAGGTCAAAGCTAGGAGTGTGCAATACTTTTACTAGGAGGAGAGTGTTGGAGTATCAAGGCTGCACTATCTTTCTTTTCTTTTTTTCTTTTTTTGTTAAGTCAGTTTGCTAATGTCCTGTTTTCAAGGAGTTAGTTATTCGTTGTTTTTACTTGGTCAGTCCTATCTTGTAGGAGTGTTTAGCTGCATGTTTTTTTGGTTATTCTATTAGTTTGTTGCTGGTTTTGTGGACCAAGCAAGCTGTTAGTTAGTGGACAACGTGTGTTTATGGTGAAGTTTTGGTCTGTATTTAAGCAATTTCAGTTTTCTAAATAAAAATAAGTTCCCTTCCAATAAAATAAAATAAAAATACAGCTTTTGCTGTCAATTCTTCTTCTGTTCTTTAATAAACAACACAAATGATGAGTTTTTTCTATATTTTATTTTCAGGATGCTCTAGATATATACTGTTGCTTCCTCTGTGTTTTTTCTCGCTCTTGTGAATCAGTAATTGAAGGACACGATTAATGGCTCACCTTCATTATCAGATAAACTATATTGAATTTCCAGCATGAAGTTTCTGTCATACAGACCTCTAAGATTATTTTGTTGATTCTGTCTTTATCATTCTCGGGTTTATCTCATCGTGAAAGAAGGGAATATTGAATGTGATTTCCCTATTAGTTTCGAGTGACTATCATTGAGAAAAAGGTCGACTATTAGAAAAAATGAAGAAGAGAACTTGAAACGAATTTTAAACAAGTAATAGATGAAAGAGACAAGCAGAATGAGTTGTTTGACATGCTTTGGTTCAATTATTCAATTATTTGAAAAGAATTTTATCTATCGAATGGGATGGTGGCAAACTTACATTCTATTTCTTGTTCCGGCCCCTTGTTAGTCCACTCCTCTAGTCTGTATCTCATCTGCTATTGACACGTGATGGTGTATAACTTACGGAAATGAGAGGTAATTTGTTCCCCTGTAAAATTTCCTCCTCCTGCCTGCCCTTAAATTTGTTGTTACCTTCTTATATACATTGGAAAAAGTTCTGGCACGCAGCCAGTATACTTAAATTTAAACATCTTTGTTAAACAAATAAAGATTCAGATGCATTAGACTCATGTAAATCTGTACCATGCAATAACTTCTCATTGACAAAATTGTTTGTTCTAACTATGCTGCTCCCCTGTACTAGGAAAAAAATAATGAGTTGCTTGATAGCATATTACCACACAAGATTCAGAGAGAGGTACAATCAACTATGACCAAAAAAATCCTTTAAGGAGCCCCAAGAGTATATGAAAGCTGGAAAGTACAGGGTGCTGAAATGTTTATGCCTATTGTTCTCTCGACAAGGAAATTTACTTGTAACGACTTCATACAAGCTGTGGTAAAGAAAACCTTATGCTTTCTCATGTGATAGAATTGATGTTATTATGTACCGAGAATTCTCACATGCTATGCCATGTCAAATTGAGATCACCATTACAAAGAACAGAGCTACTTATACACGCACATCATGTAACAGCGTACTAATTGACACGATTGTGTTTCGATTGTAGGAATGTGGGAATGTCTGGTAGTGAATACACAAACTGGAGGTGAGTGATACTAAATACACATCTGAAGGAAAGTAGGAATGTCTAGTAATAAATAAGACATGCAGGAGCTCTGTGATGTTGTAACAGAAAATAAACTGATCTGGAGGATAGTACTGGATGGTGGATCACACAATGTAGTAAGACAAGAAATTCAATAATATTTGAATGGAACAAGGCGTAAGTAACAATTGAAAGGGAAAAGTTAAATGAGTTATCTCAGATGCTTAATGCAGTTAATTCGATTATTATGAAGGATCATCTAGGTGGAAGGCCCTCTAGCATTGCCTCTTTCCGCTTCTAGCGCTCTCACAGGAACAGACAGAACATGGGGTATTCCGCATAATTTTATAATACTTGCTATCTTGCTTTATATTTGTATGTAAAATCTGCATTAAGATTGGATTTTATCAGATTCATTAGCTTGCCCTCGTTAAGAAAGATGATACTTGTATGTTAATTAAAAATCTAGACTCTTGATCTTCTTGTCTAGAGTGCATCACCCAATCTTCATAAAGGAATGAAAAACCTCTATGTGATGAGCTAACAATGATCTATAGGCATGCCCCACTTGAGAGGAAGATTGCCAATGCTACAAATGAGTTTTTTTTCTCTATTTTTTATCTATTGGGATGCTGGAGACCTATACCGTTGCTTCATCTGTGTTTTTTTCTGGATATGCGACTTCGTAAATGAAGGATGTGATTAGTGACTCACCTCAATTTTCAGATCAACTATTACGAATTTCCTGCATGAAGTTTCTTACATAGAGATCTCAATGATGATTGTGTCACCGTTCTCCTCATCACAACCAATTATCAAGCCAGGGAGGAAGCAAGGTGAAGTTGAAGATATTATTGAATTACTCGGCAATCTTTCAGGTACACAGAGGAAGTTGTATGTTCTCATGTGCTAAAATTGCATGGTGAGATTATTTTGATTCAATGAGCTGGAAGAACAATAACGCTATATTGGTTTTCCATCTAACCAGCGACTATAAAACTCCAATGCCTCTCGTGGCTTGGTTTGAGCGACCATGTGCCCAGCTCCCTGCACCAGTGAGATAGACGGTAGAATGAGAAGGGGATGTCTGAAGATTTTACAAGGAAAAACAAGGCAATGGCATGCATCAAGCCGCCTTCTATAAAGTTCCTGCCTCTTATTGACTTTCACTTGCTAGTTAGCTTTTAATAATGGATGATGAAACAAGAATAGGTATATTGGAGTATGTTGCACATAACCTTGATTTTTAAGAATGTGAAGTTGTTGTCGTATCCTTGCAGATACCTGAACCAATTCAAGAAAGAATGTATAGTTAAAACAGCATAGCTTATTTTCACTACGAATTGGTGTACTTAACAGCAATAGGTAATGAAAGGAAAAGGTACGATGAAAAGTACTATAGGTAAAAGGTCATATTTCTGGTGTGAAGTAGCCACATCTGTGGCTGCTGCTGACGTGACTGGAATGCATATAGAGGTCAAACTTACCCTGCGACTTGATCATCAGTCATCCAAGGCCTCCATTCATCAATGATCTTGTATCTCAATGATCTGGTCCATGCTTGAGTCCCAGTGAATGGTACTCTCATATCATGATCTCCACTGTCAGTATACCAAAGAATTATTAACTTAAATCATTCAATGCATAAGCAAACCTGTGTTGATCTGTCCAGTTAGCAAAATATAAAGATGCCACAACAACACACTAACTCGGTGGCTAGCAAGGTCCATCCTAGATTTTTGCTCAGATTTTATTAACCGATCCTCTCTTTAGCTCAGTCAAAAAAGTTTGAGGTCACTACTGGCGTCCTTAATTCCAAAACTTAGGACGTTGTGGCTCTTGTACTTGTCTGTCTTCACATCACAATACAAGTTTAATTTCATCCTAATTCTCCTCAACTAGTAAAAAAATGTATATATTTTGTCAAATTCAAAGTTTTTTCTGGAAACCAATGGGGTTTATAGGAGATCTAGCATGTTACCATGTTATTGTGGATGCAGGATTGTTCTGTCAGATATCTCACCTGTATATGAGCACTCGGTAACCCCGGGAAGTCAAGTTTTTGTGGTAAGGGATCATGCTTCCAGTATCACCTGAATAACTGACTCTTCCGGCACATATCCACCAAGAACCTGCCACGCTTACCTATTGAATGCATTCCAGATTGATCAGTATTTTGACACTTGATGCCCTGATAGGAAATGAGGATAATGTATTTCATTACTGGTGCTGCATGAATAGCTTTGCGAACTGCTTCATTATTCAACCATGCAACTGCTGCTTCATCATCCTGTGCCATCACAGTTCAGCATGTAAAACTGATTGTATGTACTGGAAAGCAAAGGGAAGAATGGGAGCACCAAGTGAAGCAAAAGTGTGTTGAGGCGATTCATCTGTCCTGACAATCCAAAGTATTTTGTTCCCAGCCCCCCACCCGCCCCAAATCATCCCCCCCCCCCCCCCCCCTTTTCCCCACCCCAAAAAAAAATAAATAAATAAATAAATAAAAGAAAATAACTTCCTTGAAGAGAGCTAATGAAGCAAAATCAGATCATACTTACAACTTCAATTAACTCACCACACATTTGACATGAATTTCATCCTGTGATCCAGGGCTTGAAGCTTCAGTGTCTCTTGTGGACCAAAAAGGTGAAGCTCGACCAAACATGCTTGTTCGCCTTGGGAGAGGCTTATTATTCACCCCCATTTGATGGAAGCCCAAAGGCATATTTGTGTTTCCACTTCCATTCCTGGTCTCTGAATTACCATAACATGGCTCAAGAATGTCATACACGTTTAGACCTGAGACAGCCTACAAAGTGGCAAAAGCACTCCAGATAATTAGAACCTTGACTCATTTGTATCTACTTGAGTACCTTTCCCTTTTCCTTAAAATTTACAGAACATGCACAAAGTACTTAGGAAAGCTTTATTAATTTCCAGTATAAGACAGTACAATGAAAATCTCACCTGTTCAACTTTCTCAAGATTCTTTTGACAGCCTTCACTAGGAGGATCATAGAATTTACCACCACATGTGATTTGGCAAGCCTGAAATGATCAAATATGATCCATATTCAGTGACCAGTTAATTAGCATAAAGATGGCTTTCGGCATCACACAGTGGTTTCAACAATTAATGCTTGATCTTAAGTTGTGGGCACTTATAGTTTTTCTGTGGCACAATTAGTCATGCTAGTGTCAATTATATTCCTATAGTAGCTTTAGTACAGTAAATTCTCTGAGCAAACTCTCTGATCCAACCCACCTCATAGATGTCACTTGAAATCAGCCCCATTCCGAAAGCAAAAGGCATAAAAGCATTGCCATCAAATTTGTCGTCTGTGACTCCATTTCCCACCATGTAACCCTGCATCATGCCATTATCTCTGACATCTCAACTAGCTGCATCAAATTAATGACCATTGGATGATCCACTGCCTTAACCAGTCAGTGGAGTATGAAGAAAACATACCTTGAAATTGATAAGAGGCTTTTCACCAATTTGAATTCCTGCAGGTAGAGTAAATCTCCTATTATTTATTCTAGACAATGCAGGAACCGCCTTTTGTGAATATGCATTACCTTTTACCACTTCTGAAGCAAGAGTTGGCACATAAACTCCAGCATAGGACTCTCCAGAAATATAGAATGGGTTTGAAAGGAACTCTGGATAAAGTTTGAACCACTAGATGGAAATGAAGAGCTACTGTTAGCCAGGACACATAATTTTGGGCTGCTGGTTTTCCATTGCTTTTCTCAAGCAGTTCGGGACCTCATTACCTTGAGAAGAAACGTATGCGTATCAGAGGCAGTCTGTAGGTCTCCCGTCACATAATTCTTTGGATTATTGGAGTAAGACAAACCAACGCCACATGGAGAATCCAGGTATATTATGTTGGAAACCTGAAAGATGTGCAAGAATATGGGATCATAGACTACATAGGGTAAATAATGTCGATACTAATAAGGGACAAGCTGTGAGGGTGATTGATATTAGAAATGACAGTAAACTCAATCCATGAGTCAATGTGGCACGCTTGGTTCATATTGTTCAGTAACCATACTGCTTAGTTGCAACTAAAAAGATAAATTTCCAACGACCTTGGACCAGCTGAACGGGTTGAGGTGCAATGCGGGCAAGCTTTCCTTTGGCTTTCCTGCTTGGAATTTAAATGGTCCTGGAAACAGGTACTAGGCTGTGAAGTGGTGCACGACTGTCTAAGGGAAATATGCTCATCACATAAACTATGGTCACCATGAATTAACTTGGATACCATGTTCGTAGATGAATCCATCAAAGCTGGAGCACGCGGGTCCACCATTGAGCCACAATACTACAGGGTCTTTTGAAGGATTCCTTTCTGAAACAATGAAATAGTAAAACAAGTTCTTTTCTCCAGGACTTCCATCTATGGTCATATACCTGCCAATTCCGAATTTCAAACTCGCATGATAACTCAGATTCAAATCGAAAAACAGCTAGTCACAAATACATATATGTGGTTACATACCCTGCATAATGTTTAGAGGGGAGAGTTCCAACGAATCCAGGCAAAGAAGATATAACAGATTTTTTTGGAGCTGCTCTAACAGTTGAAACAGTGAGAAGCAAAGCAAGTGTAATGCTGCATATGAACTTTAAGATTATCATGTCTGCACGAATATAGAAATTCTCGAAGCTCATATATCCTGCTTAACCTACAAAATATTTGTAGATGGAACCAGGAGTACAGTAGAATGTGTTGTCGATGGAGAAAGCAGAAGATGAAACGGAAGAGACAACTTGGTAAAGCTGAAATGCTCTGCGCAAGTATTTTGTACTTTAAAAAGTACCTTTTGACCTGTAAGGTGCAATGAATCGGTGTAAAGAATGAAGGAGAGAGCTAGATACAAATTTTGGGAAGATGGTAAATGAAAGTGACAAACAGAATGAGTTGTCATGTGCTTTGGTTCAGTCATTCATTATTTAAAAGTTGTATGTATCAAAAAGGATGGTGATAAAGTTGCATTGTAATTTCTGGGGGTAGGACTGTTAGTCCACTCTTTTTGGGAGCACGATGAGTTCCAACTGTCCTCCACATGAGGTGATCATCAAGGGAGAACTGTTAGTCCCGTGCTTTGGTTCATGTATCAAAAAGGATGATGGTAAAGTGGCATTGTAATTTTAGGGGTGAGACCACTAGTCTACTCTTGTCGGGAGCACGCCAAGTTTCAACTGTCCTTCACATGAGGAGATCGTCAAGGGAGTACTGTTAGTCACATGCTTTGGTTCAATCATTCATTATTTAAAAGTTGTATGTATCAAAAGGGATGGTGGTAAAGTTGCATTGTAATTCTAGGGCTAGAACCGTTAGTCCACTCTTGTTAGGACCACGCCGAGTTCCACCTCTCCTTCACATGAGGAGATCGTCAAGGGACAACCATTGGTCCATTCATGTTTGAATGGGCAGGGCCATGAAAATGTAATAATGTGGAAATTTAATGCAGAGGGTGAAAAGTCAACTGATGACACGAGAGGATGTGTTTCCACTTATGACCTGAAAGGATGCGTTTCCGCTCGTGAGTTGGTTGAAAAACCATTAACTTGAAGTTACTAGAAAAAAATTGGGAAAAAAAAAAAAAAAAAGGACTTAGGTTCCATTTACTTCACAAAAAATGAATCACTTAGGAAAATGTGTTTCCTCTCATTTTCCAACGCTTGATTCACTGGAAAGCATTTTCCAAAAAAATTTCCTAGTTTTAGGGTCCTTAATTAATGAAAATTTTATATTTATAAAATAATTTTTCTTAAAAAAATCGAATTTTTAATTATTTTTAAAAAATTATAATTTTTTATTATGATTTCTTTCTTTTTTTCTTTGCTTTTCCTTTTCTTCTTTTCTCTTTTCTTTCGTTCTTTTCCTGTCTACTTCTTCCCCCATCTTCCTCTAACGATCGTGTGTCTCGGCAACTATTGACAACCCATGGAGCGGCCAAGATGCAAGTCGGCAAGCTTAAGCCTTAGCTTATCTAGGTGAGCTTGAGATTGCCAAGCCCCAGCTCCGTCGAGGTCACTAAGCTTGTGGCTTACTAGATCTAGGCAAGCTCGAGCTCGGCTAAAGTCGGCGAGCTCGTAGCTCGGCAGATCCATGCAAGCTTAGGCTTGGAGACCGACAAACTTGGGGCTCACCCAATCTCTACGAGGCGGAGCCTGCTTGGGGGCCATCACCAACCGATAGTGTCAGAGGAAGTGAGAAAAAGAAAAAGGAAATTAAAGAATAATTAAAAATTTAATTTTTTTGAAAAAAAAGTAAATAAAAATAAATAAGAGAAAATAAAAATAACTAAGAATTTGGATTTTTTAATATTAAAAAATTCAAACTTTTTTTTACTTGAAATAAAGTCATGAAATTGAAATTATTTTCTAATAATATCTGAACATAAAAAAAAATCAATCATATATTACCAAATAAAGAAAAACTAATGGTATTCCTAGAAAACATTTTATCGAAAAGCATTTTCTTATACCATCGAGTTTTCCACGTAACAAACACATCATAAGTGTAATTTTTATTCTGATAGCAATAAAGTCGATGAACTTGCCGCGGTCCCCCGGACGCGTTCGCGTAGTGGCACGGGACCCATACTTGCATCCGCAAGATTCACGAGGCCGGAACTGCTTGCGGCGGAATGCAATATTCTGAGGGCAGCGAACAGGGTTTTTGGACCTCTAGCGCTCTAGTGGGGCTAAGGTGACGAGACTTGTTTACCTTGGGCTTACTAGTCACAAGTGGCGCCGGGTGCCCGATTTGAAATGGTTTCCGGCATAAGGCGTAATATTTCTTTGCCTAGTTTGGGACCCTCGTGATAATATTCAATGAGGCAGCTATCTGAGGTGAGCATGGTCCAGGTGAGCAGTTTCCATTCTAAAATCGAGAACCGCTGACTAAGGACGAATTCCAAAAAATTAGAACCAAGAACTACCTGTTGGTTTCATAGATCCATCCGAGAACCAAAAATTGGGCGGTTTCCTTTTTTTATGCACACCTCTAGTAGCTACGCTAGTCACCTCTTTTCGCCTTTTAACATCCACATGACTCTTTTAAGCTCAGTTACCAGAATTACACAGGACACACTGCATAATACACACCATAGAATACTGCCTCCGTATCATGCAAATAACACACGTGCCCAAAAATAAGCGTGAACTATCAAGAGAAGTCTTCATATAATTTTAGTAACTCTTAAAACATGATTAGTAACCTTAAGCTAATAAGGTTCAGTCCAACTAGAATTACTAACTACTCCACGCCATACCAATTTACATGTACATCTCAACAACCTCTTCTTCAAAGTGTGAGCTTAGTATTAGTTTTGTTGTCATCCAGATGATTATGAGATTCCTTCCTTGCGACATTTACTATACATTGGATCAGATTGGAGCCAACCAATTAACCATTTAATGTTGTGATATCACTTATAAGAAATGAAAAACGTAAACAAAAAGAAATTTGAGAAGAAGACTGACAATTTGTTATGTGAAAAACCTTTCAAAGTTAGAAAGGGAAAAACCATGTTTCCGCACTACGCAATCTTTTTCACTATGAATAACAAGGTTTTTTTCAATTATAAGAGAGATCGCTCTAATATATAACAGGTTGGGCATACAAATGTATGATGGAAGTTACATGTATATCCTTTTATAAAGTTCACCTCGGGGGCATAGCCCCTAACCCTTACCTTATAAGCCAAGGGCGCTGCCCCTGTACTCTCCAATTCACCGCAGAGTTGGATCCATGAGTTTTTGGCTCAACTTTAACGGGAGTTCCCTTCATCAAACTTCATAATCTCACCAATCTCCCATTTGGAAGCTAATTTTGAAAACGACGATAATTTCTCAATGCTTTCACTCATCTTTGTAACCCAAATTGCCCTAGTGTGACGGCACACCCTCATCGCTACCATGGAGAGCAACTGAGACAATGCACAGCCTTAATTTCTTCAAGATAACGCCTTGGTTGACACATCAACTGAGACAATGCACATCTATTGGTTGGAAAGGGCTTTAGCATGGCTTCTTTCTGCTTCTAGCACCATCATAGGAACAGACTTAAGATGGGGTATTCTGTGTGACTTCCGTTAATACTTATTATATCCCTCAAAGTTTTAATGTAAATTCTGTGCCAAGCTTGAATTTTGCCGAATTCATTAGCTCACGCTCCTCAAGAAAATTGATCCTTGTTATGTTATTTAAAATCTAGCCCCTTTATACTCTTATCGAGAGTGCATCATCTAGTCTTCATCAAGGATTGAAAAACCTCTATGTGACGAGCTAATGAAGATCTATAGGCATGCCCCAGTTCAGAGGAAGATTTCAATTGCCCACAGATGATGAGTTTTTTCTATATTTTATTTTCAGGATGCTCTAGACATATACTGTTGCTTCATCTGTGTTTTTTCTCGCTCTTGTGAATCCTTAATTGAAGGACCCAATTAATGGCTCACCTTTATTCTTAGATAAACTATATTGAATTTCCAGCATGAAGTTTCTGTCATACAGACCTCTAAGATTATTTTGTTGATTCTGTCCCCATCATCCTCAGATTTATCTCATCATGAAAGAAGGGAATATTGAATGTGATTTCCCTATTTGTTTCAAGTGACTATTTTGAGAAAAAGTTCAACTATTAGAAACAATGAAGAAGAGAACTTGAAACGAATTTTAAACAAAAAATAGATGAAAGAGACAAACAGAATGAGTTGTTTGACATGCTTTGGTTCAATTATTCAATTATTTAAAAGGATTTTATCTATCGAATGGGATGGTGGCAAAGTTACATTCTATTTCTTGTTCCGGCCCCTTGTTAGTCCACTCCTCTAGTCTGTATCTCATCTGCTATTGATACGCGATGGAGTATAACTTATGGAAATGAGAAGTAACTTGTTCTCCTGTACAATTTCCTCCTCCTGCCTGCCCTTAATTTTTTGTTACCTTCTTATTTACACCAGAAAAGTTCTGGCACGCAACCAGTATACTTAGATCTAAACATCTTCGTTAAACAGCTAAAGATTCAGATGTATTAGACTCATGTGAATCTGCACTATGCAGTAACTTCTCATTAACGAAATTGTTTGTTCTAACTATGCTGCTCCACTCTGCTAGGAAAAAATAATGAGTTGACTGGATAGCATATTACCGAACAAGATTCAGAGAGGTACAATCAACTATGACCAAAAAAAGCCTTTGAGGAGCCCCAAGAGTATATGAAAGCTGGAAAGTACATGGTGCTGAAATGTTTATGCCCATTGTTCTCTCGACAAGGAACTCTACTTGTAAAGACTTCATACAAGCTATGGTAAAGAAAATTTTATGCTTTCTCATGCCATAGAATTGATGTTATTACGTACAGAGAATTCTCACGCGCTATGCCATGTCAAATGGTCTTTTGAGATCACGCTTACATAGAACAGAGCTACTTATGTACACATATCATGTAACAGCATAATAAGTGGCATTATTGTGTTTCAATTGTAGGAATGTGGGAATGTCTGGTAGTGAATTCGCAAACTGGAGGTGAGTGAGACAAGTAGGAATGTCTAGTAATAAATAAGACATCATAAAGAAACTGGACGTGAGCGAGACATAATACAATCAAAAGGAAAGTAGGCATGTCTTGTAATGAATAAGACATGCAGGAGCTCTGTGATGTTGTAACAGAAAATAAACTGATCCACTTCTAGCACCCTCACAGGAACAGACAGAACATGGGGTATTCCGCATAATTTTATAATACTTGTTATCTTGCTTAATATTTGTAAGTAGAATCCACATCGAGCTTGGATTTTATCAAATTCATTAGCTTCCCCTCGTTAAGAAAGATGATACTTGTATGTTAATTAAAAATCTAGCTCCTTGATACTCTTGTCAGGAGTGCATCACCTGATCTTCATAAAGGAATGAAAAACCTCTATGTGATGAGCTAACAATGATCTATAGGCATGCCCCGCTTGAGAAGAAGATTGCCAATGCCCACAAATGAGTTTTTTCTCTATTCTTTATCTATCGGGATGCTGTAGACCTATACCATTGCTTCATCTGTGTTTTTTCTCGATGTGTGACTCCTTAAATGAAGGATGTGATTAGTGACTCACCTCAATTCTTAGATCAACTATGATGAATTGCCTGCATGAAGTTTCTGTCATATAGATCTCAATGATGATTGTGTCACCATTCTTCATCACAACCAATTATCAAGCCAGGAAGGAAGCAAGGTGAAGTTGAAGATATTATTGAATTATTCGGCAATCTTTCAGGTACATAGAGGAAGTTGTATGTCTTCATGTGCTAAAATTGCATGGTGAGATTATTTTGATTCAATGAGCTGGGAATACAATAACGCTATATTGGTTTTCCATCTAACCAGTGACTATAAAACTCCAACGCCTCTCGTGGCTTGCTTTGAGTGACCGTGTGCCCAGCTCCCTGCAACAGTGAGATAGACAGTAGAATCAGAAGGGGATGTCTGAAAATTTAACCAGGAAAAGCAAGGTAATGGCATGCATCAAGCTGCCTTCTAAAAAGTTCCTTCCTCTGATTGACTTTCACTTGCTAGGTAGCTTTTAATGATGGATGATGAAACAAGAATAGGTGTATTGGAGTATGTTGCACATAACCTTGATTGTTAAGAATGTGAAGTTGTTGTCATATCCTTGCAGATACCTGAACCAATTCAAGAAAGCGTGTATAGTTAATGTTTAACAGCATAGCTTATTTTCACTACGAATTGGTGTGCTCAACAGTAATAGGTAACGAAAGGAAAAGGTATGATGAGAAGTTGTATGGGCAAAAGGTCGTATTTTTCTGGTATGAAGTAGCCACATCTGTGGGTGCTGCTGATGTGACTGGAGTACTTAGAGGTCAAACTTACCTGGCGACTTGATCATCAATCATCCAAGGCCTCCATTCATCAATGATCTTGTAGCCCATTGATCTAGTCCATGCTTGTGTCCCAGTGAATGGTACTGCCATATCATGATCTCCACTGCCAGACACCAATGAATTATTAACTTAAATCAGTCAATGCATATGCAAACTTGTGTTGATCTGTCCAGTTAGCAAAATGTAAAGATGCCACAACAACACACTAAGTTGGTGCCTAGCAAGGTCCATCCTAGATTTTTGCTCAGATTTTATTAACCGATGCTCTCTTCAGCTCAGTCAAAAAAGTTTGAGGTCACTACCAGCGCCCTTGATTCCAAAAGTTAGGACATTGTTGTGGCCCTTGTATTTGTCTTATAAGTTTAATTTCATCCAAGTTCTCCTCAACTGGTAAAAAGCTGTATATATTTTGTCAAATTCAAACTTTTTCTGGAAACCAATGGGGTTTCATAGGAGATCTAGCATGTCACCATGTTACTGTGAATGCAGGATTGTTCTGTCAGATATCTCACCTGTATATGAGCACTCGGTAACCCCAGGAAGTTAAGTTTTTGTGGTAAGGGATCATGCTTTCAGTATAACCTGAATAAGTGACTCTTGTGGCACATATTAACCAGGAACCTGCCACGCTTGCCTATTGAATGTATTCCAGATTGATCAGTTATTTGAAGCTTGAGGCAGTGATATGAAATGAGGATAATGTTTTTCATTACCGGTGCTGCATGAATGGCTTTGCAAACTGCTTCATCATTCAACCATGCAACTGCAGCTTCATCATCCTGTGCCATCACAATTCAGCATGTAAAACGGACTGTATGTACTGGAAATAAAAGGGAAGAATGGGAGTACCAAGTGAAGCAAAAATCTGGTGAGGCAATTAATTTGTTCTGACAATCCAAAGTGTTTTGCTTGTTCCCAACTCCCCCCCCCCCCCCCCCCAAAAAAAAAAAAAAAAAAATGTCCTTGAAGAGAGCTAACGAAGCAAAATCAAATCATACTTGATAAGATGAATGACTCACCACACAAGGCACTTCCTGTGATCCAGCATCTATTGTGGGCAAACAAGGTGAAGCTTGACCAAACATTCCTGTTCGCATTGGGAGAGGCTTCTTATTCACCACCGCTTGATGGATGCCTAAAGGCATATTTGTGTTTTCACTTTCATTCTTGGTCTCTGAATTACGATAGCATGGCTCAAGAATGTTGTAAATGTTTAGACCTGAGACAGCCTAAAAAGTAGCCAAAGCACTCAAGATAATTAGAACCTCGACTCATTTGTATGTACTTGAGTACCTTTTTCACTTCCTTAAAATTTACAGAACATGCACAGAGTACTAAAGAAGGCCTCATTAATTTCCAGTAGAAGACAGTACAGCGACAATCTCACCTGTCCAAATTTCTTAATATTCTTCTGACAGGTTTCGCTCTGAGGATCATAGACACATATGGTTTGGCAAGCCTGAAATGATCAAATATGATCCATATTAAGCTCACTGTTAATTGGCATCGATATGGCTTTTGGCATCACACAGAGAGTTCCACAATTAATGCTTGATGTTGTTGATACTTAGTTATTGTGTGGCACAATTAGTCATGCCGGTGTCAATTATCTTCCGACAGAAGCTTTAGTCCAGTAAAATCTCTAAGCAAACTCCCTGATCCAACCCACCTCATAGATGTCACTTGAGATCAGCCCCATTCCAAAAGCAAAAGGCACATAAGCATTGTCATCAAATTTTCCATTTGTGACCCCATTTCCTATCATGTAACCCTGCATCATGCCAATTTATTTGAGATCTCAACTAGGCGTATGAAATTCATGATCTTTCTTTGAATGCTGCACCACCAAAACTATTATAGAATATGAAGAAAACATACCTTGAAATTGATAAGAGGCGTTTCACCAATTTGAATTCCTACACGGATAGAAAATCTCGTATTACATAGTCAATCCAATACAAGAACCTTGCCTCTGGTGAGTATGTATTACCTTTTACCACTTAGGAAGCAAGAGTTGGCACATAAATTCCAGCATAAGACTCTCCAGAAATATAGAATGGATTTGAAAGGAACTCTGGATAAAGTTCGAACCACTAGATGGAAAAAAAGAACTAGTGTTAGCTGTGACACATTATTTTGGCCTGCTGATTTTCCAAAGCTTATCCAGAATAGTTTAGGATCGCATTACCTTGAGAAGAAAGGCATGCGTATCAGAGGCAGTCTGTAGGTCTCCCGTCACATAATTCTTTGGATTATCAGAGTAAGATAAACCGACACCACATGGAGATTCCAGATATATTATGTTGGAAACCTGAAATATGTGCAAGAATCTGGTATCATAGACTGCACAAGTTAAATAATGTTGCAACTAATAAGGGTCAGGCCGGGAAGATGATTGATATTAGAAATGACTGTAAACTCAATCCATGAGTCAATGTGGCATGCTTGTTTCATATTGTTCAGTTTTAATCTAGAGCAAGCCATACTGCTTAGTTGCAACTGAAAAGATAAGTTTCCAATGACCTTGGACCAGCTGAACGGGTTGAGGTGCAATAGGGGCAAGCTTCCCTTTGGCTTTCCTACGTCGAATTTAAATGGTCCTGGAAACAGGCACTAGGCTGTTAAGCGGGCCATGACATATCCGAGGGAAATATGCTTATCACATAAATTATGATCACCAGGGATTAGCTAATACCATGTTCGTAGACAAAGCCATCAAAGCTGGAGCACCCGGGTCCACCATTAAGCCACAGTACTACAGGGTCTTTCGAAGGATTCCTTTCTGAAGCAATGAAATAGTAAAACAAGTTCTTTTTTCCAGGAATTCCATCTATAGTCACATACCTGCATATTCCGAATTTTGAACTCATGTGATAACACAGATTCAAGTCGAAAAACAGCTAAGCACAAGTACATATATGTGGTTACCATACCCTGCATAATGTTCAGAGGGGAGAGTTCCATCGAAGCCAGCAAAGAAGTTATGAGAGATTCCTTGGGAGCTGCTCTAACAGATGAAACAGAGAGAAGCAAAGCAAGTGTAATGCTGCATATGAACTCTAAGATTATCATGTCTGCACGATTATAGAAATTCTTGAAGCTCATATATCCCGCATAACCTATAATATATTTATAGATGGAACCAGGAGTCCAGTAGAATGAGTTGTCGAGAGAGAGAGAGAGAGAGAGAGAGAGAGAGAGAGAGTCGAAGACATAAGGGAAGAGAAAAATAGGAGAATCTGAAATGCTTTGCGCAATTATTTTGTACGGTAAAAACTACATTCTGGCCTCGAGAGAGCAAGGACAATCGTTATAAACAATGAAGAGAGAACTAGGTACAAATTTTGGGGAAGTAATAAATGAAAGAGATAAACGGAATGAGTTGTTTCATATGCTTTGGTTCAATCGTTCATTGTTGAAACGGGTTGGATGGGTAATATTTTGACCAAGTCAATAGTGGTGGGCCTGAATGAAATTTAAAAAAAAAAACCAAACTAAAAAAGGGAAAGTAAATTGATTTGGTCAATAAAGAGAGAAAGGGTAAGCTTTGCTGACAGAAGGAAACCAAGAGCACGCACAAGAGAGGGAAGGAAAGAAAAGGAGAAAAAGAAAGGAGGAAAAAGGAAAGAAAGAGAAGGCTTTGTACGTGCTTGCCACGAATGCCATGCCAAACCAATTCAATTTTGTCGCACGCCGGATAAGTGATCACATCCCTCGTTTGTCCAGTCAAAATAGTTTTCAGAGTTAGGCTGTATATTCGAAGTTTTGTGAAAATCCGTAAAATATCAGTTTTGAAAAATCAAAGGCGGAAAAATAGAAAAAACCTTGAAAAAGTCAACAAAAGAAAAGCAAAAGGTAAACAGTGGAATGCTTCAACCCTTCTATGAAGACGAAAGCACGCATGCATGAGTAGAAGGGAGGAAAAGAAAAATAAGGGAAATAGGAAGCAGAAAGGAGAGGGAAAAAAAAGAGAAAGGGGTTTCGCGTGCGCTCACCATGCCAAGCCCAAGTTACTATGTGTCGCAACACCCGGTAAGTGCTCGTGTCCCTCATTAGTCCGATAGAAATAGTTTTGAGCTGTGTAGTCTGAGATTTTAGTTGTCAAGTTATGAAATTTCTTAGGAATAATAATGTGACACTCCAAAACATCACATGTGACAAGTGTTTCTTATAATATCAAAAGCTTTTAGCATGGGAAAGCGTAATCAAACGTTTTCCAATCTCTTCACAAAGAAAATCGTGTAAGTATAGACAACGTATTTATACCATTTTTATTTATACCATATTTCAAGTTCACAACTCTACTAGATTTCAAGCAAAAAGGCAAAGTCTAGGTAGGAGTGAGGCACAATAATTCCCAAAAGTCAGCCTATAGAAACGTCTAGATTGAAGTCACAGGTCCATAACTTTTCCCTCCGATGTGTCTCCATCATCAAGATCAAAGCCCCTCAACAAATTTACTAACTCGCTATTAAGGTTCTAGTACCGTGCAATAAATCAAAAAAGAATCCACTCTGTGAAACCTCCTCCATCAACTCACATAGCAAAACTATACTTGGTATATATTATTCCAAATTAAGGTTCAAGCACATTTTCATAAAGACCTTCTTATTGCATAGGGATGCCACTATGTAAAAGTTGAAAGGTATCTATTTTACATGTTCGAAAATAAAAGGAAATGAGTCAAAACCCAATAAATGAAACCTTTATTTTTAAGTTAGAAGAATTCTCTTACCACTTCACCTAATATACATAAAGTGAATGCATAATAATATAGTTAGTGTGATAAAAATATTATTAGACTTTACCTTTCCCATTTCATTTACCACAAAAGTCATCAACCAACAATATACCCATTCAGACTCATGCATGTGTACACCATGTTTCACACAAACTGTGACGCCCCAATCATGCCACCTTACTTTCACCATCTTAATAGCCATTATTTCTTCATTAGCGCAGAAGCATGTATAACGTGAATTATGCAAACAAGCACAATCAGAAACATAATAGGTCAATGTCAATTTCCATTTCATTGGCTTACTTATTTAATTACATGGGTGAATGCAACCAAAACAACCATTAGTCCTAACCTTGGGGTAAACTAGAGGTGTTAAAATGGGTCATAAACCCATTTATGACCCATTTAAATCTTAATGGGTCATAAATGGGTCACTTGTTTATAACAAAAGATAGTTAAATGGGTTTCACAATTAAATGTTTAAGATAAGTGGGTCTTAAGTGGGTTTTAAATGGGTTGGGTTGAAAACTCATCTTTAACAAAAACATTATAATCCCTCCCTCCTCTCTTTAACTTTATAAAAATCAAAATTATAATTTTTTTATTTTTATTTTCTCTTTTCTCTTTTCTTTTTCTTCCTTTTTTTTTTTTCTTTCTTTTTTTTTTTCTTTCTCCTTCCTCCTTCCGGTCGCCGGCACGGCGACGGCCGGCGACCGGCCAGGCGAGCCTCGAGCACGCTGGCGTCGGGCGAGCTCAAGCTCACCGGATCTATCGAGGCATAGGCCTCGCTGACGCCCGGCGAGGCTCGAGCCTCGCCAGTTCCAGCGAGCCTCTAGCTCGCCGGCATCGGGTGAGCTCAAGGCTCGCCAAATCTGGCGAGACTCGAGCTCACCGGCGTCGAGCGAGGCTCGAGCCTCGCCGATCTGGCGAGAGCCTCGAGCTCGCCGGCGTCGGGCGAGGCTCGAGCCTCGCCGATCTGGCGAGCCTCGAGCCCGCCGGTGTCGGGCGAGACTCGAGCCTCGCCAGTTCCGGCGAGGGGCGAGCTCTCGCCCGACATCGGCGAGCCTCGAGCTCGCCGGATTTGGCAAGGCGGAGGCCTCACTAGCGTCGGCGAGCTCGAGGCTTGCCTATGGCCGGTCGTCGCCGGCCGGCATCATGGCCGGTGGCCGGCCAAAGAAGAAGAAGAAGGAGAAGAAAAAAGAGAAAAAGAAAATTATATTTTTAAAATAAAATAAAAATAATTCAAATTTTAATTAAAAAATAATTAAATTTCGATTTTTTTTTAAAATAATTATTTTAAAATTTATAAAAATTGTCCATTAAATTTATATTGTATAAAACTATTTTAGCAATACAATTTTAAAAAAGATAATATATATAAAAGCTTGGAAGTATTTTAATAATATAATCTTTAAAAAAAAACATAGGAATAAGTTTTTCTAAATTTGTTAAATATGAAAGTATTTTATTAATATGAGTTGGGTCGGGTCGGGTCGGGTATGGGTTGGGTGTGAGTTGGGTCGGGTTTGGGTCGAAAAATTTACATTAAGTATAAATGGGTTAATAGGTCAATTTGGGTCGGACCATTAGTTACCCGACCCACCCGTTAAACGGCTCTAGGGTAAACCAAAAAGAAACCTACACCCCGACTAGTAACGCACACACGTGCCACTCTATCTACATGCCCGCCATCGAGAGCAAAACCAAAAACTAAGTATCATGGAATTCATCGCCATGGAAATCAACCCTCCCATAAATCTACCATCCCATGTCACTCCCAACCGTTACAATCTAATTCCTTGTTGGGGTCACTGTACTCCGAAGGTCCACTGCTACTACTGTCATTGTCGTCTATGCTGTTGGTGTCACTATCGTCCCAATTTCGGAGAGGTCCCTTCAGCTCATCTCCCTCTCAAATGAACCAGGCAAGAAAACGATATGGTATCATGTGAGTGTGCCCTATATCTACCCAAACAGTAGAGCTCTAGCGTAAGTATATGCTTTCGGACTAGGACAAAGTGACGCTTTCAAACCGCACTTAAAATGATACGGTTGTACATAATGAGCTAGTGGGGGTACGTTCATTTTTCTAATTATCTGAAAAATTGTAATACAACAGGCATAAGTCAAAGCTTAGCAAAATATAAGACAAATACATAAATCAATCAATCTAACACTCTTGATTCCTAGGATTCACCTACAGTGAACATATAATGCAAATGACAAGTACTCAGTACTTATAATGTACTCACAAGCGCCTGTAACGCACAAAATGTAATTGCACTCAACAAATGTTCCAATTCATGCATAAAACATCATTTGGCCACCCCCATTTCACGATTTTAACCGATGGCAAGTCGGTACCGTGTGGGTCACTTATGGCCTATCACTCAACCAGACTTCTAGGGAACCCTGTTACCCCCTAGGCATCCCACTCCAAGGCATCTAGTGAACACACAACATTCTAAGAAACTCTCTCGACATCCATTCCAAGTCATCATTAAGCCGCCACATAGGCTTTGGGTACCACTTTAGTAATCCAATCACACATTGCCAAGGGTTGCCATCTGTAGCCTCATACGCATCCATCACCACACACGGCATGCATATGATGTGGCATTTTATTCTATCAATTTTGTGCATAGGCTATAACATGTAACTATTGCAATATCCTAATATCTCATGCACACTCAATAGTCAATAATTACAGATTTTGCCACTATAATTAATAATTAGGTTAATATCCCAAAAAACCATAAATTGGTACATCTGTGACAAATTTGCAAAAAAAAAAAAAATTGTTTAACCATGAAAGACTCCAAACTGATACACTTGTGACAAATTTACCCCAATTGATTATAAAAAATCTTAAACGGGTACACTTGTAACAAATTTACTCCAAACTAATTTATTCGATTGCCAAAAACCTTAAACCGGTACATTTATGACAAATATATCATCCATTAAAAAAATCACAGAAATTGTATAACTGTGACAAACCGAGAGTGAAATTCCAAACTAGTACACCAACCAACTGTTGTGTGTATTTCAACTTAATAATTTGACAGTAAAATTTAACGGAAACTAACAGATAGTAAATTTGTCAAAAGTGTACCGATTTAAGGTTTTTGGTGGTCAAAAAATTAATTTGGGATAAATTTATCATAAATATACCGATTTGTAGTTTTTCATGATATTAACTCTTAATAATTCGAAGTCATCATCAAATGACATCACATCACAGTGAATCTTATCTTGTTGGAAAGCTAAGATGTGTTGGTTGACTTTCCATAAGACATCATTTCAAAATTCTCATGTTTTCCCTTCATAAATGCCTCATTTTTAAAATTGGTCTGAACAGAATAGTTTTGCCCACTTTTAGAAATTACTTTGATTAAAATAGTTAATGACTTCCAAAATTTCCAAATTTTGGATATGTCACAGAAAAGATGATGACAAATAGTTTTCATGAGAACAATAGGTCAAAATCGACATGTAACTTTGCCTTTTATTTGCTTGAAATTGGAGTAAAACAGAACCTCAAAGTAGATTATGTAACGCCTGAGAAATTAGTTTTCATAAAACTCAAAACACCATTAAAAAAATTGATTTGTTGTAGAGAAAAGAGTTTTGAACAACTTTTGTGAAGAAATCTCGTCAAGATTCTAGCTAGAAAAATCTATGGAAAATAAAAAATCAGTGAAGGTCACAATCACAGCAATACTAGTCAATTAAGAACTGAAGAGAAACACGACCATTTGACCACCCAAACTGACATAGAAAAATATGAAATTTAACTATGTTAAACTTTAAGATATTGAAAGAAACTTTGAAGAAGGAAGTTTTTCAAGATCTGATCTGGAAAAGTAGCAGCAAAAAATGGCAATACAGAAGGCTACCGCATGCATGAGTTTTCTAGGCTTGAACTAAGTGCACGAATCAAGTCCTACTGTAATCTCGCAGACTTCCACGCATCAAAGCACCACACCACAAGCTAGAGCAGCCATGCAAGATATCATTTCACTTCATCTCACATCCACAAGCCATTGGTAACACATGCAAGGCACGAACTCAGCATATAACTTACTATCAAAGCCATCTATGGCTAAATTTTTCACATGCAAGATCCAAAGATCACTATAAACCAATATGAATCACATAAAAATGACTCAAGCCTCTCTTTTAAGCCTCGACCAGAGTTGATGAGATCCGATAATTTTCTATTGACCTAATTACTTGATTGACATGAAAAATAATGGACCTATACCATGGGTACATGCAAGTGGACTTTCTAGGCCAAATTGGATTATTTCATGTAATTTCTTGATCAAAATTGCAAATTAATCGAAATTGAACTCAATTAATATCATGACGCACCTATTCAATTAATTGCCTATACCAAGGGCAACCTATTGTATCCAAATTGACTTTGAATTGATGGTACGACTTCTATGCTAAAAATGAACCAAAGTTAAATATTGAGATTGAGCCTTAATTTGTGAAATTAACTCTTAGTCTCAACTGGATCAACTTGAATTTCTTTAATTGAAGTTCATTAGCTTGGTTTCCTATATTCAAGAAGGGTGAATTCATCAAATTAAAAAGTTCCCGATTGAATATCCTAAAATGGACCCCTTAATTTGGACCCATCTAAAGAAAATGAGTGGAATGAAAGTGTCCGTTCACAAATCATGAAGAATTGATTTAGACCTCCTAATTTGGGCTAAAAGCAATAATTCACATTTTGACATCGTTCTTGTAGCTAAATGAACGAGTGAATGAATAATGATCCCTAAATCGAATGCTGTAAAAAGAATTGAACCTAATTTTGACTAGAACAAAAGATTTTATTTTTGGTCGATTTTGAACCTATAATCGAAAAATTCAAAAAATAAGGTTCTTAATTGATTTTCGTAAAATTTTCAATGCTAAAGTCAAATTGAAAATAAAATGAAGTATTTTGAGGATTTTTTATTTTTTTCAATTTTTTGGTTAAAGATTTGATCAAAAGCTAACCCTTTAGTTGACTTTTCTTAAAAATGTTGGTTTTTGGGTCAGTATTTGAAATTATTGAAAATTATTGGGCTAAAGTAAAATTACGACCATTTAGAATTTTTTGCACAAAAAGCCAACTTTTGACCTAGGGTTAACTTTTGATCAAAGAGTTGACTAAAAAGTCAACCCAAAAATTAACCATTTTACTTTTTTGGTTTTCGATGTAAACGAATAAGAAGTTGTATAAAAATGATAAGGTAAAATAAAAAATGGAAGATGACACTTTTTTATTTAAGAAATGGGATTCGTTGCACTCGGAAAACTTAATCTCGAGTTTTCAAACTTTAATGATGCATTGACTAAAAATCAAATGTCAATAAAGATATCTTTATAGGGTAGCTACCAAAAATATAAATGGAGACCTTGCCGAGGGAGGAGCTTGGTTGCCTTGTCACAGGACGTTATGCGTGACCATGATTGATATTTGAATATGAGTTTAATTAATGGATAGACCATTGGTGTATAATTTTGTTGAGATTGATTAATAAACTTAACTATTGATATTTGTCATGATACTATTTATTTAAATAATGTTATCTCGATACACTCATAAATATATATGATAATGTTAAAGTGATACAACTCATTTCATTCATCTTTCGTGTTTTTCAAGTCTCTTGGTTCGTGTTTGTTAGAGCAAAAGCATTAATGATGAGGACTTTTGAGTGTTGGATTTTGGTTGTTTGAAACTGTGTTTTTGGGTGGAACCACGATTATATGTGTATGATTCAGGGTGTGATGGTATGTATCAAAAGGGATGGTGGCAAAGTTGCATTGTAATTTTAGTTCTAGAATGTAGTAGTCCACTCTTGTCTACATTGATACATGCTAGAGGAAAACTTGTTGGGAACATGCAGAATTCTAGCAATTCTTCACATGATCAATCACTGTAAATTTGGGAGATTCCGATAACCCTAAAGAAATCAATATTGGGGCAGGTCTCTCTCAAGCGGATGCCAATAGATTGATTGGGCTCTTGAAAGAAATATATGAAGGAGAGTGTGGCCCTCATATGAACGATCATCTCTTGGCTAGAAAAATTATGAGGCTCGGTTACTATTGGTTGACCATGGAGGCCGATTGTATTCAACATGTGAGGTGTTGTTACCAATGCCAAATCTATTGGGAAAAAATCAATGTTTCTCCTAATGAGCTACATCAAATGTTCAAGTCCTCGCCTTTTTCAATGTAGGGCATTAATATCATTAGACCAATTAATCCTAAAGCATCTGATGGACACCGTTTTATCTTAGTAGCCATTGATTACTTCACCAAATGGATTGAAGCCAGTTCTTATGCCCATGTTATTGCAAAAGCGTAGCAAAGTTCATCTATCGTGATATCATCGCCCGATATGGAGTTCCTGAAGCGATCATCACAGACAATAGATCAAACTTGAACAATAAAGTGGTGGATGATTTACTTGGAGAATTCCACATTTGCCATTTGAATTCTTCTCCTTACCACCCACAAATTAATGGAGTTGTGGAGGCAGCAAATAAAAACATCAACAAGATTGTAGCCAAAACAATGGAAAATTATCGTGATAGGCATGATCGGTCACCATATGCTTTGTTTGCTTATCGAACTTCAATTTGTACTTCAACTAGGGCAACACCATTCCCATTAGTTTATGGGATGAAAGCTGTATTACCTATGGAAGTGGAAACCCCTTCACTGAGGGTACTTTCTCAAATCAAGCTCTCTGAAGCTGAATGAGTTCAACAAAGATTTGAACAACTTAATATGATTAATGAAAGCGGGTAAAAGTCTTATGCTATGGACAAAGCTATCAGAAGAGAGTAGTTAGGTCATTTAAACGCAAGGTTAGACCAAGGCATTTCGAGATTAACGATCTTGTCTTGAGAAAGGTTTTACCTATCATTCCAGATTCTCGTGGGAAGTTTACTCCAAACTATGAAGGTCCATATATTATAAAGAAAGTGTTACTTGGTGGGGCACTAATCCTTGTAGAAATGGATGGTCAAGAATTGCCAAGACCTATAAATGCTGATGTTGTCAAGAAGTATTATCCATGAATAAAGTGAAAGGCCTTTGAGCCATTTTTGGATTGAATCTGAGCCACTTTAGGATGTTTGCATCATGCATTTCATGCATACATATTGCATCTGCATGTTTGTTCATTTTGCAGGATCTCTGACGAATATTCTACCTGTTCACAAGAGGTTCATCTCAAGAGTGCAAAACTTTCAAAAGTGTCCATTCTTCTTTTGAACTTAGAAGTGACCCTATCCTTTAGAATGCCAAAAGAGTTGGTTATAATTCTAGAAGTATAGTTAGAGCTCTAGAAGCGAATCCCTATGCTGAGCAAAGCATGTTCTATCCACAAATTTTATTTGACCTTACTTCCAAAAGTTTCCCAGTAGGGTCAAGGAAACATGTCATTTCAAACAAAATTTCATTACATTTTCATTCCCCAGGGAGTTGAATTTAATCAAAGTGTGCTTTGGAAAACCTAAAAAGGATTGTTAAATATGCCAAATGGTAATGCCTAAAATGATGAGAGACAACTTCTTTACCAAACACGTCCTCATACACTATTTGAGATAATTGAGTGAAAAGAACCATGTCTTACGATATAGGATTCATTCACAGTGAATACATGATTTGAGATAATAAAGGCATTTTCATTTCTCAATCCCAAACACTATTAATATCCCTTGCAAGCCACTTTGAGCCAAATAGGGAGCATTTTTAAAATAACCCTGTCAAGAACAACCCCACATTAGGGAAAAATATGGGGTCTTGGTTAAAAATTATGGAGCAAGAGATTAAGAAAGATTTGATTGCTTTCACTTGTATCAATCTTCTTGTGCTAACTTCAAGTGATTTCTTATCGAAACTCGAAGCATCCCAAAGTGACGAAGAGCATTCCGTTCATTACCACAAACACAATTACCCTTTGCTTAGCCAATTTGAGCCTTATACAATTCTTTCATAACCCCAAGTGATGATTATCTCCCCACACTGGGGCAAGGCACATAATTTACCAACAAAATTGAGAATGTTGGTGATGTTTGCAATGCCACTTGAGAGTCCTACATACTCAAAAGAGAATGAAAACTATGGGGCATGAAAAAGCAGTGTACCTGGTAAAAGCAAAGCCAATGCCCGTGAAAAAAAAAATGCAAAGAAGAGTGAAATCCATGATTATGCAAAAGATCATTCATTGAAAAACAAAAGAAATGTCTTGCAAGAAAAAACATGTGTTGCAAGCAATATCATTAGAACAGAGAGCGAAGCTCTCATGTCTCAAGACAAATTATCAAAAGGACCCTCAAGATAGGTTAAGTTTCAAGAGTCAAATTTTTGAAAAAAATCGTGTGGTGGTAATGATGCCAAGATAATCACTTACTTTTTTTTTTTGGTAAGGATAATCACTCATTGTTAACCCTTCAATATTTGAAAATTTTTCAAGCCTTTTTAAGCCTCACCCAAACCAACATTACAACCCTTATCCGAAGTATCTTCCAATTGGGATGGTTCGAGTTGAAATGAGAGTATCACATAGGAACTACTGCTAGAAGGAGTGAAAGCAATCATATCTTATCTTGTCTTTGAGGTTCTTGACTTGTAAACCTAAAGAAGATATTGATTGAATATTTATTTCTTGGTCTCAAAGTACATACCCTTTGTGTACCACACCATCCTACTAGGAATAACAAGGGTATCTTTGAATACTCAAAGTTTCATATCTGAAGCAAGTACTACTCGAGTTTTAGCCAAAGCTGCTGTCCAGGGCCATATAGATTGGTTGAAAGGCCTAAAAGAGAATGTTGTCATAGGAGGGATGATACCCGTTGGTACTGAATTCAAAGGATAAGTGCATCGTTCAAGGCGCCGGCTGCCTCCCTCCTCCTCCTCCCCCACTTTTTTTCTTCAAAAATTAATTAATTAATTTTAAATTTTTAATTTAATTAATTATTATATTAAAATTCGAATTATACCAAAACAACGTCGTTTTTGTGTGTGGTTTTTTGAGCCAGCCCTCCGGCAAGCCACGTAAGCAAAAAAATTAATAAAAAAATGCCACGTAAAATTTCCAGTGATGTTTGCCGAATGTAGCACTTAAGTGTCCCATTTTTTTATTTATAAAAAGTGGCAATTAAGTGTCAATTTCATAACTTTTGGCACTTAATGTCTCTTTGTACCAACTTTCGGCACTTGAGACATTCTTTTGCCATAATTTATGAATCCATAAGAGTTCTTTACCTCTTACAATAATAATAATATACTCAACTTCAATCGTAAACAAAGAAATATATGTAGTAAAAAAAAACAAAATGTCTATCTAGATTAAGATATCATCCAACTTATATTTGGAATTAGGTTAGGCTAAATTCTAATTTAAACTAAAACGTTATCTTAACTAAGTAATCCCTAACCTAAAATTCAACCTATCTAGGAAAAACTATCTAAACTTATAATTAATTAGAAAATAAAATTAAACATGTAATCTTATCTTAATATGCAATGACGTGCAAAGAATGCCCTGGTTCTAGTTTTTTCTTTTTCTTTTTTATGAAATTCGAAATTAAAATTGTCAAATAATTAAACATGCAGTTTAAATTAATGAAATGAAAATCTAACACCCTAAATTAATGTTTTTGGATTTTCATTTTTAAAAATTCGAAATAAATAAATTTCCTATTTTAAACATGCAAAATAATCCTAAAACAAGCAATATTCTAACATGAACCTAATCTAACTCAAATATATAATTATTATTTTTTTTTTTGGTTTTTCTTTTACGGGAGCAATCAAATAAAGGCACCAAGAACAGCACGACAACAAATCAAGCAAGATATCATCCAAACCTATTTAATTTTGAAAATAAATTGATGAATCATATTTCACGCATGAGATCAAATTAATTAATTTTAAACAAAACTACGAATCGTATCTTGAGTATATTGGTGATTTTTCCGTGCGATTGCAAGTTGCGTGAAATTAGATTATCAATCATATGTACATTGTGAAATTATGAAGATTCTCCAATTTAGAAGGCTACTCGAGTTGCAAATATCATGGCATATCGAGGATTTCAATAATGTACATCAAGGAATATTTCAAATAAAGAAACAAAACATTTGAAAACCCAAGAATACAAGATTTTTACCTAATTCGAGTTTTGGTTTCCAAATTTGGTTTAACGTACGGCGGCAACTTGTGAATCACATGATGGAGGCTTGGCAGGGCTCACAACCAGGGTGGCACGGGCGTTAGCTTGGCTGAATGCTGTTCACCACGGGCTTGAAGGGATGCCGGCCTTCGGAGCTCTGGCGAGGGGCAGCAGGTGCGCAGCGGGGTGGCAACCGGCGCAGCAAAGGGGAAAGCTTGAGCTGCTAATGGTTGCTGCGAGCGAGGCGGACGGCGGTGGTGATTGGCGGAGCACTACGAGCGAGGCGGACGGGGTCGTGGACAGCAGGAGGGTCGCGAGCCGGCGGGTTGCAGGCAAGGCGGGGTGCGGCGACCGCCGCGGCGGAGGCACTGCAAGGGGTTTGGCGTCGCGGGTGGCAAGGGGGCGGCTCGCGAGTGCTGGCATCAGTGATGGAGCTCGGCTGCGGGTCGCAGGCAGAGCAACGAGGCAGCAGCGGTAGGCATCAGCGACGGAGCTGGGCTACAGATCGCGGGCGGAGCGGCGAGGTAGTAGCGGCTTCGCGGGGGACGAGCAGATCGCGGGCGGAGCGGCGAGGCAGCGGCGGCGTCGCGGGGAACGAACGGCGGGACGGCTTGGTGGCCGGCGTGAGGCAATGCTGGCGCAATGTCGTGTTGCAGGCGGAAGCACCGATGGCCGGTGGGGCGGCCGCATGAAGAAGAAGAAACTTATTCCTCTCTTTTCTTTTTTTTTTTTTTTTAAATTTCCACTCTCTCTCTCTGCCGCATGTCACCTCTCTCCCTTTCTCTATACTTTTCTGCACACCTTAAGCATTTCAAAACTCAAATTTTGTGTTTTCTTTGACCCGAAAGAAAAGAAAGCCCCAAAAACCAAAAGTAAAACCCCCTACGAAGTCATCAACAGAGAAGCCCTCGTTTGTCCGTGCGCGAGCCGACTTTTATAAGCGGGAGACTTAGGGCGTGCATTGAAACGTTTTTGGAAGACTTTTGTACGGATTTTTTTCCTGGGAACAAAAAAAGAATAGAAACGCATTTGGTTGCATTTCTGTTTTTTTGTTTTTTTGTTCCGAACAAAATAAGAACAAAAAAAAAAGAAACAACAAATTGTTGTTCCAAAAACAAAAATGAAGAAACGTTTTCTCTTCTCTCTCTTCTTCTTCTCTTCTTCTTTTCTTCTTCTTTTTCTTCTTTTTTCTTTCGCCGGTCGCCGGCCTCGGCCATGGCCGGCGACTGGCCGTCGTCGAGGGTCGGCGACCTCACCGGAGCCTCGCCCGGGCCAGCTAGGCCAAGCCTTGCCTTGGCTGGGCGAGGTTCGGCCTCGCTCGAGGGGAGATCTTCGGCTAGGGTTTCGGTGAAGGGCTCCTGAGGACGGTGTGACGGCGGCGCAGCACCAAAGGCTTCGGGATTGGGACGGCGTCGAGCTGTGGGCTTTGGGGCGGCGTCGAGCTGCGGGCTTCGGGGCGCAGGTGCTCGGCTCCGACGGCAAGGTGGCGAGGCTCGGCCTCGCCCGCACCGGCGACGCATCGCCTCGCCTTGCTTAGGCGAGCTCGGGCTCGCCTAGATCCGGCGAGGCCGAGCCTCGCCATGGCTGGGCGAGCTCGAGCTCGCCCAGATTCGGCGACGCTCGGTCTCGCTAGATTTGGGCAAGCCCGAGCTCGCCTAGCCAAGGCGAGGCCGAGCCATGCCCAACCACGGCGAGGCGAGGCCTCGTCGGGGCCGGCTAGCCTCGCCGTGGCTGGGTTAGGCTGCCGGCCCCGTTGGCCGGTCGCTGGAGGCCGGCGACCGGCCGAAAGAAGAAAGAAATAAAAAAGAAAGGAAAAATGGAAAATAAAATAAAAATATTAAAAAAATTAAAAGAAACAAAAAAAGAATAAAATTTACCAAGCGTGTTTCTACTCATTTTTTATTCCCGGAACAAACATTACCAAACGTGTTCTTTTGTTCAAAAACCATTCCCCGGAACAGAAACACTTTTTTTTTTTTTTCTGTTCCCTGGAACAAAAAAAGAACAGAAATGTTACCATTCGTACCCTTAATTTTTGTGGAATATTTTATTTCTTTTTTCAGCACGCGTGAAAATCAATTTTGCTCGTGCATAGCCTCCTGAGTATATCCTCAATATTCTCTTTCATCTTTCTTCTAATATTCCATCTGAAACATTGATTTCAGCCCATATATATATCCATCAGTGTATATTATCTGAATATATGAAAAATCTCCCGTCATATCATTGAATATTGAAAAAATTAACCATCATCTATCACCGGTTAGTCCAATGCAAATGCGAATAAAAAAAATGCTCATAAAACTAGATGCTATGCAATTTAATTTTAGTATTTTTGTTTAGGGGTTAAAAATTAATCCTTAATTTATAATGCAATAAATGATTAAACAAGGTTGCCAACATTTATGTGTCAACAATTTGTTTGATTGCCATCAACTAGAGCTCGTTCATCCCCATTTATAAGTCGAGATTCATGCGATTCTCCCAAAGCTACAATTTTATTTCTCTGAAAGTCCTTATGCTTTTGTCTCGACTATGCAAGTTCTCATCATCATCATCTCTCGGGTAATTCATATCTCATAAAGTTTCATCATATGATTCATTGGATTAGAGTGGGAAGTTACTCTATCCAATGAATTTTTTGTCACTTGAGTCCTCACCAAAGACTCTTCTTGACTGTGCTATATGTCCTGCCTCCCTCTCCTCCCTATTCCGAGTAAGCTATTGTCCTTCTCTAAAATAGATTCACACCCAATCTAAGTAATTGATTCAACACGACTTTTTACTTCTACTACTTGAGTGCTCTCATCATCTTCATCATCTTTGTCTTCATAATATTAATTATCACCATAATACTTAACATATACAATAGCTTCTTCGCCATGAAAATAATAATAAACAATGTCCTTTATACCATTATCATCGTCAAAGGTTCTCAAACCCTCATTCAATTCTTTCTCAGGAACATAATAGTGAATTTTTCCATTTTGCAACGTAACTAATACACTATTTCCCTCACGAAATTAATATATGATGGTTTACTTACATCAACATAAATAGTTTATTCGTTTCCACCAGTATATTCCCATTCATTAGTGCCAATGATAATTTTCCAATCTGACAATGACGCCTACGATATTGTTATCCCCCACGCTAGCCCTGCACCTAAGAAAAAATTAGTTTTTGGGAACACAATACAGAAAAAAACAATGTCCTTTATGCCATTATCATCATCAAAGGTTCTCAAATCCTCATTTAATTCTTTCTTAGGAATACAATAGTGAATTTTTCCTATTTTGCAACATAATTGATATACTATTTCCCTCATGAAATTAATATATGATGGTTTACCTACATCAACATAAATAGTCCATTCATTTCCACCAGCATATTCCCATTCATCAACACCAATGATGAATTTCCCAATCTGACAATGACGCCTACGATATTGTTATCCCCCATGCTAGCCCTGCATTTAAGAAAAAAAAAATTAGATTTTGGGAACACAACACAGAAAGGATGAATGACAACTTAACATGGAAGTCCCCACAATAGCACCTACTTAAAAATAATAATAACAACTCGATGATTTCTCTATTACTGGACAGAAAGCAACAATAGAGTGATTAGGGGTTGATAAAATAATTTGAGGTCCCCACATTGTCAGCATTAGTGTAAAAACAACGAGGCATCAAGTATTAATAATCCTAATTTTTCCCTCCTCACCCGATCCCTAATTTTTCCCTCCTAAACCCCTAATTTTTTTCCCTCCGATTGACTAACTCAAAGAGTATCACTTATGACTAACCTGATTGATTGAAAGTTAGAAAGCGGCGAGTGATGACGGCAAGTGAGAGAGTGACAGGCGGCGAACAAGCGAGCGAGGGTAAGCAATGTTCACAGAGAATCGTCAACAATGAGGCAACATGAACGGAGCCCTAATTTTCGTTCATTTTGGGCAGCATGTGGTGTCATTTTTGGGTAACAACGTGGTGTGATGCTGTTTAGTCCAACCCAGCCACCTTGGACTAAACGATGTTATCTTCTCAGTCCACGTGGACTGGAATTTTAAGAAAAAAAATTCCAACTCAGCTCTTTTTTTTTTATTATTGTAAAAGCCACGTAACTATTTTCGCTGGAATTTCTAAACGTTGGCACTTAAGTGAGATGACGAAAAGTTGTGGCACTAAAGTGAGTACCTTACACAAGTTAAGGCACTTCTAGTGTCCTTCTCTAGGACTCCTTATCCAAGTTGAGATGTTTTTTGAAAAAATCAGCCTTAGTGCCAGGTGACCTCTAACATGCTGCCTCAGGGCGTGAGATCGGGTTATCTCTGAAGAGACATGCTGCCTCGGTGTGTAGGGATGAGGAAGCAAGTGCATCCATTGAGCTGGAGGTAACAGAAAAGCACTGGGACTCGGACAGCTTCTTGAAGGCCTCGAAAGACATGAACAGAGAGATGAGTCTTCTTCATCTTATTAGACATTATATCGCGATTTATTCTTCACTTTCCATCTGATAAGTAGATAAAATTCTTGGGCTAAATGGGCTATAATATTCTTTGGAGAAGCAATCCTAACCATTACAGTCATGCCTAGGCAAGTGTTTTTGTGTGGGATATATGGGGAATTTGTTATATCTTCACTTTTGATGCTCTCATCACGACCAATTATCAAGCGAGGCAGGAAGCACTGTATAGTAGAAGATATTATTGAGTTATTCGGCAATGTTTCAGGTACATAGAGGAAGTTATATGTCCTCATGTGCTAAAATTGTATGATGAGATCATTTTAATCTAATGAGCTGGGAATACAATGACGCTATATTGGTTTTCCATCTAACCAACGACTAAAAAACTCCAATGCCTCTCGTGGCTTGGTTTGAGGGACCATGTGCCCAGCTCCCTGCACAAGTGACAACCAGTGAGATAGATGGTAGAATCAGAAGGGACGTCTGCAGATTTTACAAGGAAAAGCAAGGCAATGGTATGCATTAAGCTGCCTTCCATAAAGTCCCTTCCTCCAGTGTACTTTCACTTGCTAGTTAGCTTTTACTAACGGATGATAAAACAAGGATAGGTATATTGGGAGAATGTTGCACATAACCTTGATTGTTAAGAATGTGAAGTTGTTGTCATATCCTTGCAGATACCTGAACCAATTTAAGAAGGCGTGTGTAGTTAATGTTTAACAGCATAGCTTGCTTTCACAAAGAATCGGTGTGCTTCACAGCAATAGGTAATGAAAGAAAAAGGTATGACGAAAAGTCGTATGGGTAAAAGGTCATATTTCTGGTATGAAGTAGCCACATCTGTGACTGCTGCCGATGTGACCGGAGCACATACAGAGGCCAAGCTTACCCTGCGACTTGATCGTCAGTCATCCAAGGCCTCCATTCATCAGTGATCTTGTATCCCATTGATATCGTCCATGCTTGTGTCCCAGTGAATGGTACTACCATATCATGATCTCCACTGCCAGTACACCAATAAATTAACTTAAATCAATCAATGCATAAGCAAACTCGTGTTGACCAGTCCAGTTGGCAAAATGTAAAGATGCCACAACAACACACTAACTTGGTCCCTAGCAAGGTCCATCCTAGATTTTGCTTAGATTTTATTAACCAATGCTCTCTTTAGCTCAGACAAAAAAGTTTAAGGTCACTACCAGCATCCTTGATTCCAAAAAGTGAGGACATTGTTGTGGCCGTTGTACTTGTCAATCTTCACAATATAAGTTTAGTTTCATCCAAGTTCTCCTCAACTAGTAAAAAACTGTATATATTTGGTTAAATTCCAACTTTTTCCAGAAATTAATGGGGTTTGATAGGAGATCTAGCATGTTACCGTGTTATTGTGGATGAAGGATTGTTCTGTCAGGTATCTCACCTGTATACAAGCACTCGGTAACCCTGGGAAGTGAAGTTTTTGTGGTAAGGGATCATACTTCCAGTATCAACTGAATAACTGACTCTACTGGCACATATCCACCAAGAGCCTGCCACGCTTGCCTATTGAATGCATTCCAGATTGATCAGTTATTTGACGCTTGATGCAGTGATATGAAAGGAGGATAATGTTTTTCATTACAGGTGCTGCATGAATAGCTTTTCGAACTGCTTCATCATTTAACCATGCAACTGCAGCTTCATCATCCTGGGCCATCACAATCAGCATGTAAAATTGGATTGTATGTACTGGAAATCAAAGGGAAGAATGGGAGTACCATGTGAAGCAAAAATCTGGTGAGGCAATTAATTCGTTCTGACAATCCAAAGTGTTTTGTTCGTTGTTCCCAACCCCTCCCCCACACAAAAAAAGAAAAAAATCCTTGAACAGAGCTAATGAAGCAAAAACAATTCATACTTAATAAAACTTTGACTGACTCACCACACATTCAACGTGAACCTCTTCCTGTGATCCAGGGCTTGAAGCTCCAGCATCTCTTGTGGTCCAAAAAGGTGAAGCTCGACCAAACAATCTTGTTTGCTTTGGGAGAAGCTTCTTATTCATCCCCATTTGATGGAAGCCCAAAGGCATATTTGTGTTTTCACTTTCATTCTTGGTCTCTGAATTATGATAGCATGGCTCGAGAATGTCATACATGTTTAGACCTGAGACAGCCTAAAAGGTGGCCAAAGCACTTGAGATAAGTAGAAGCTTGACTCATTTGTATCAACTTGAGTACCTTACCTCTTCCTTAAGATCTACAGAAGATGCACAAAGTACTAAGAAGGCCTTACTAATTTCCAGCATAAGACAGTACAGTGATGATCTCACCCGTCCAACTTTCTCAAGATTCTTCTGACAGGTTTCACTTGGAGCATCATAGAATTTCCCACCGCATGTGGTTTGGTAAGCCTGAAATGATCAAATATGATCCATATTATGCTCACTGTTAATTAGCATAAAGATGGCTTTTGGCATCACACAGAGATTTCCACAATTAATGCTTGATGTTAACGATACTTAGTTATTGTGTAGCAAAATTAGTCATGCCGGTGTCAAAGATCTTCCTACAGAAGCTTTAGTGCAGTAAAATCTCTGAGCTGAACTCCCCGATCCAACCCACCTCATATATGTCACTTGAAATCAGCCCCATTCCAAAAGCAAAAGGCACAAGAGCATTGCCGTCAAATTTTTCATCTGTGGCCCCATTTCCTATCACGTAACCCTGCATCATGCCATTTTGTCCGAAATCTCAACTAGCCGTAACAAATTTATGATGATTCATTGAATGCTGTACCACCTAAACTATCACAGAATATGAAGAAAACTTACGTTGAAATTGATAAGAGGCATTTCACCAATTTGAATTCCTACAGAGAGAACAAATCTCCTATTACTTATTCAATCCAGTATGGGAACCTTGCCTCTGGTGAGTATGTATTACCTTTTACCACTTCCGAAGCAAGAGTTGGCACATAAACTCCAGCATAAGACTCTCCAGAAATATAGAATGGATTTGAAAGGAACTCTGGATAAAGTTCGAACCACTAGATGGAAAAAAAGAACAAGTGTTAGCTATGACACATTATTTTGGCCAGATGGTTTTCCAAAGCTTATCCAGATTAGTTTAGGACCTTATTACCTTGAGAAGAAACGCATGCGTATCAGAGGCAGTCTGTAGGTCTCCCGTCACATAATTCTTTGGATTATCAGAGTAAGATAAACCGACGCCACATGGAGAATCCAGATATATTATGTTGGAGACCTGAAAGATGTGCAAGAATATGGTATCATAGACTGCACGAGGTAAATAATGTTGAGACTAGTAAGGGTCAGGCCGTGAAGATGATTGATATTTGAAATGACTGTAAACTCAATCCATGAGTCAATGTGGCATGCTTGTTTCATATTGTTCAGTTTTAATCTGGAACAAACCATACTGCTTAGTTGCAACTGAAAAGATAAGTTTACAATGACCTTGGACCAGCTGAACGGGTTGAGGTGCAATACGGGCAAGCTTCCCTTTGGCTTTCCTGCGTGGAATTTAAATGGTCCTGGAAACAGGCACTAGGCTGTTAAGCAGGGCACGACATGTCTGAGGGAAATACGCTCATCACATAAACTATGATCACCAGGGAATGACTGATACCATGTTCATAGATGAAGCCATCAAAGCTGGAGCACCCAGGTCCACCATTAAGCCACAGTAATAGAGGGTCTTTTGAAGGTTTTCTTTCTGAAGCAATGAAATAGTAAAACAAGTTCTTTTTTCCAGGACTTCCATCTATAGTCACATACCTGCATATTCCGAATTTCGAACTCATGTGATAAGACAGATTCAAGTTGAAAAACAGCTAATCACAAGTACATACATGTGGTTACATACCCTGCATAATGTTCAGAGGGGAGAGTTCCATCGAAGCCAGGCAAAGAAGTTATGAGAGATTCCTTAGGAGCTGCTCTAACATATGAAACAGTGAGAAGCAAAGCAAGTGTAACGCTGCATATGAACTTTAAGATTATCATGTCTGCACGAGTATAGAAATTCTCGAAGCTCATCTATCCCGCATAACCTTTATAATATTTATAGATGGAACCAGGAGTCCAGCAGAATGAGTGGTCGAGAGAGAGAGAGAGAGACAGAGTAGAAGATATAAGAAAAGAGACAAATAGGAGAAGCTGAAATGCTCTGCGCAATGATTTTGTACGGTAAAAATTACTTGTGGCCTCGAGAGAGCAAGAACAATCTTTATAAACGATGAAGGAGAGAACTTGATACAAAATTTGGGAAAGTAGTAAGTGAAAGAGACAAAACGGAATGAGTTGTTTCCCATGCTCTGGTTCGATCATTCAATCATTCATTGTTCAAAACTATTGTACGCGTAATATTTTGAATGAAAGAGACAAACGAAATGAGTTGTTTTCCATGCTTGGGTTCAATAATTCATTGTTCAAAACTATCGTGCGCGTAATATTTTAACCAAGTCAAGAGTGGCGGCCCGAACAAAAAAAGAAAGAAAAGTAAATTTGATTGGTCAATATGGAGAGAAAGGGACCGACAAAAGGACACCGAGAGCGTCTGCGTGGAAGTGAAGGAAAGAAAGAGGGAGAAAGGAAGATGATGAAAGGGAAAACTGTTATGCCCCGAACCCCGGGCACGCGCACATCCCTTGGTGGTCGACTAAAATTTACGATGTCCCAGATGCGTTGCCAACTCTTTCATTTTATGCACATGCGGAAGCGAACTAATAAACCCTAGATAACAATTAAACATGGATAGAAAAACAGGACAACCTATTTTCACAAAACATACTTTATATATACATACCAAACTAGTCATACAAGTCTATATATAGAAGGTCTGACCCAAAGAAACTATTGGGCCACTTATGCTCCGGACCCTCCAGCCTCGAGACCCGAGTTCTCCATTTAAGGATCTGAAATTATTTAAACTTCCACGAGATGAGATAAAATCTCAGCAAGTCAACACCCTAAACCTTGATTAGGATGAGAATTCACGCAGAGGCATCCTAAATAGACGTCACATACAAACTTATCTTGCCTTGGCACCTCCCTGCACATTAGCTCATCACATATATCATATGCACACAACAAACGTATTTTATAATTTGAACACATCAATTCATCCTTTAAACAATCATAGAGGTTTCAATTATAAGACAAAATCGTTATGACATGTCATATTTCGTGCCACAGAATTTTGTCTATGCGGCTATCTCATATTGATTGTTCATTCCATGTTCAATATCTAAACTCAAGGCTTTAGAGATGATTCTCATGAAATTACGTGATCATGTACCACTTAGCCCTTGACCACATATAGTAATAGTACAAGGCCCTAAAGGTGGCTCCCATGGAATTACATTATCGTGTAGTACTTAGTCCTTGACCACAAGGCCCTAGAGGTAGCTCCCATGAAATTACATTATCGTATAGCACTTACCCTTTACTATGCATGTCACTAGTGCAAGGCTTTAGAGGTGGCTCCCATGTGACTCAAGTCGCCATATAGCACTTAGCCCTTTACTACAAGGCCCTAGAGGTGACTTACACGAAATTCCGTTGTCGTGTAGCACTTAGTCATTTACCTGATCACAACACATTTGATTTCCTCAACACAACACATCATCTTTCAATAGTCATCACATAATCACTCAATTGCATAATTTAGCAATCGAGATTTCACATATTAATGCAACCACATCACTAAATATACATTATCTAGCAAGCTAGATATCAAGAACAACGACAAAACTACAATTGGTCCTAATCGGTAGAAACTAGGACCATTCACACGTCTCCAAGTTTAATTCTGGAAACATAATCAAACGAACTCGAAAAATTCTCAAATTTGAATATATTATAAAGAACACTTAAATGAACATTTTTCATAAGACACTTTGACCCAATACTTCTAGATTAAGAGCAGTAAATCGCCCAAACTGTTGCAAAAACTATGACCGTGCTCAGAAAGTTTGCTTTCCAAAATCAGTTTGGTTTGCAGTCTAAAACTTATCCGTTTGATTTGAAATTTGATTCCGTTAAACTACAAGATGTGATGCACAACTTTTGTGAAGGCACTCTTTTGAAAATGGAACCATAAGAGTTTATAAAAATCCTTTGAACACCAAAAGGTTACTGTATCTAACATAATCCGAGATTCTGTTTTGCAAATGACAAAGCTGAAATCTCATTCTTTTAAATTTCTAAATTCTCGAGTAAAATATATGTCATAACTAAAGATGTCTAGAACATTTTTCAAGGGGAATCAATCTCAAAATCATAGCATATTTTCCCCACAAAAATGGTAAACGGCGAGGATTCAGTAACTAGATCCAAGGGAAATCCACTCAATTAGACCAAACCACACTCATTAATACTAATCTAACCAATTATATTAATATTAATCCATCTTAAGACTAATCTAACCAAAATAGATTAACACTAATCCATCTTAAGGCTAATTTAACTTAATACTAATTTAATTAAGCTAATTAGCACTAATCTAACCCCATAAGTGCAATTAACAACCTAATCAAGGATTAGGGAGTTAACTCACTAGATTAGCAAAGTGATGGGTCCATGGCAATGGCGGCGCGAAGGCAACCAAGACCCGAGCCTACGGTGTCTCCAACGGAGGGTTGGAAGAGACTGAGCTATCTGGTTGGGCTCGGCTGTGGCCTTGGTGGCTACTGGATGGTGGCTCGGTGGACATGGAGGAGCTGCTCAGCTTTGTTGCTAGATGGCTGGGTGACTGGACTGAGGTTGCTGTCCATGGGGGCTGCTGGCATGAAGGGAGTTGGTTGGACGTGGGCTGCTAGGGAAGTGTGGCCGGTGAAGTGGTGGTGGCAAGATGCTAAGTTCGTTGGGCGCTAGAGTTGGTGGGTGTGATACTGGAGTGTTGGGCGTGAGTGGAGATGGACGGTGATGAGAAATGATGGAGTGAAAAAGGTGAGGGAGAAAGGAATGTGGGCAGGAAAGGGATGAACAGAAGTAGGGGGGAAAGTCTCGCACGCATGGGGAAAGGAGAAATTGGAGAGAGAGAAGGAAAGAAAGTCCATTGGGTAGCCAACTAGAAAACAAGGGAAATATCTAAATAATGATTACATTGGCACAAAATTCTTTTGCCCATCTTTGTCAAGGCAGCCTCCAATGGAAATTTTCCCTCAATTTCTTTACAAAACAAATGAAATTGGTGGCCAAAATAGTCCCCTTCAATAGCCATACAAATTTCCACCAATTTCTTCTCAATTTCTTCACAAACCAAGCCATTTTGGTAACCAAAAAGTTCATAGTAGTAGCCCATACGAATTTCCATTCAATCCTTCACATAACAAATCAAATTGATGGCCAAAATCCAATTAAAGGTGCCCCTCCGAATTTCCTTGATTTAAATTAGCCAAATTCAATTTTTCCACCAAAATTCCTGGCTCGACAAAATTTTCTAAAAAGATTAGAAGAGGTCCTAAAAATAAATCGTGACACGCTCGAATGTTCGATTTTCAAAACCGAATTCAATTTCGTGGTTAAAATTGATCGGATGCGATTTTAGCGCGACCTAACCTCTCGGGTAGCTTTTAGGGATTTTAGCACGCTTGACCTATGGATGATAATTTCGATCAACATTTGTGCATCTTAAACTTGTCGGTGACTTTCGGTTGTCGTAAAAATCTCAATATTTTAATTACAGGCACCAAATATAAAATCTACTGAAAAACGAGTTAGTGCTATTCAACGAGAATTTCGCAATCAGGCATAATCACCTGCAATTAAATTACATGAGTCTGTCGAATCGACCTATATCTGATCACAAATCAATTATAATGGTATCGTTTTGATCCTTACCTATTATCACGATTGAGTGTTCGATTTCTGATCGAATTCTCAAGTCTTCCGCATTTATATCATTTAATGGCTTCACTTGGTAGATCAGTTAACTCGTGAGTGGCCAACTCAGAAAAAAAAAAAAAAGGACCATAAGCGCGTCGACAAATGCCCATTTCATATTATCAGGACGGGGTCAAAATTCAAGATGTCATAACTCTTCCCCTCTTATTAAAATTTTTGTCATCAAAATTTAAATCATTATAATTCTTCTACAAAAATGTGGGGGTATTGTCGTCTCATCAATTTTTCGCTTTCTCAAGTAGCGCTTTTTGTTTAGTGGTGTTGCCAGACCACTTTAACCAAAGAGATTGTCTTGGTACGCAAAACTTGTTCCTTCTGATCCACGATCTAAACTGGTCTCTTTCCACGTATGACACTTTGCTATCCACGTCTAATTCGTCAAAATTTAGCATGTGGCTTAAGTCAAGCTTGTAATTCCTCAACATCGACACGTGGAAGATGTCATGCACCTGAGCAAGTCTTGGTGACAACGCAAGACGATACGCCAAAGTCTCAATTCATTCCAAAATCTCGAAGGAACCGACGTACCTCGGACTTAACTTTCCTTTCTTGTCAAATCGCAAAATACCCCTCATTGGTAACACTTTAAAGAAGACATGTTCGCCAACTTGGAATTCCAATAGTCTTCACTGCTTATCTGCATAACTTTTCCGATGACTCTAAGCAGTCTTGAGTATTTCCCGAATAATTTTGACGGCGTTGATTGATTGTTGGACTAACTCAGAGCCCGTAATCTTACGCTCCCCAACTTCATCTCAACAGACAGAAGTTCTGCACGCTTTGCCATACAACGCTTCAAACAATGCCATCTAAATGCTTTGTTGATAACTGTTACGATGAGCTTCTGACAAGATCTCCTCCCTAAGCTCTGCATCGTCAAGTATACACAATCGCCATGAAACTTTAATGTTCCATCCTCAGAAACCTGAAAGTCAACTTTTCTCTTTTCCAAATCTTCCTACATAATCTTCTGGATCTCAGGGTCTGTCAACTGCAACATCTTAATCCTTATCAGCACTTTCAATTTCAGTTCAATTATGAAGGTGGCCATAAGACTTGAAAGGTGGCTTACCTCAAATTTAAAAACCGAATCTCGAGCTCCTTCAAGTAAGATCCATTCATGGACTATCATTTGTGCAATCGAAGACTTTTGACTCAACGCATTTGCAACCTTGTTAGCTTTTCTAGGATGATACAGGATTTTGCAGTCATAGTCCTTGAAAAGTTCCATCCGACAACAACTGTCTCATGTTCAACTCATTCTGAAAGAATAAATACTTTAAACTCTGACTTTACCAAAAAAAAAAAAAATACTTTAAACTTTGATAGTCTGTAAAGATCTTGAACTTTTCTATGCACAAGTAATCTCTCTAAATCTTCAAAGCGAAGATAATTGCTGCGAGTTCTAAGTCATGCGTTGGGTAATTCAACTCATGAGACCTCAACTGACGGGACGCATATGCAACCACTCTTCCATGTTGCATTAAAATGCAACCCAGTTCTTTAAATGACGCATCACTAAAAATCTCATACCCTCCAGGACAAGATAGAATCGTCGACGCGAGTGTGGTAGTTAACTTCTGCTTAAACTCTTGAAAACTATACTCGCACTTATCTGTCCATTCAAACTTCCCTTATTTCTTCAGCAATCAAGTTAGAGGCATGGCTATTGCAGAGAATCTTTCCATGAATCGTTTATAATAGCCTGCCAATCCCAAGAAACTTCTAATCTCGGACACTGTCGTCGGTTTTGGCCAGTTAATAATTATTTCAATCTTAGTCAGGTCTACGGAAATCTCTTCACCAAAAATCACGTGACCTAAGAAAGCCACACAAGTTAATCGAAACTCGCATTTACTAAGTTTGGCGTACAGTTCGTATTCTAGCAAAGTCCGGAGCACTGTCCTTAAGTGTCTTTTGTGCTCCTCAATTGTTGTATCAACTATGGTTACCAAATAACCTTGGCAACCAAACTCTAATCATCGGGTTGCCTCAAGTGATGAGATTAAGGTAATTGAGTGTCTTCCTCGACTTCCAATAAACTCGAAACTTTCACCCGCTAACGGCCTAAATTGAATTGCTTCGCAATAACAATTTATTACAGCAAGATGCTCCTCCTTTCTTTGACCTCATTTGTTGACACCTAATATTTAAAAATAATAATAATAAATAAAATAAAAATTCGATTTTGGAAATTTTTTGTTGAAAATATATCTTCATTTCAAAATTCAAAAAAATTCAGTTTTTATTTGATTTTGGAGCCTTCTTATTGTTAGAGTCGTTGAGTGAATATCTTGCAAAAACAACTTTGAACGCTTTCACTATAAAAGGCGAGGCTTCAGACCGAGTGATGGGGGGTTTTTCTCTTCGTCGAAAGAAAAAACACAAAAAAATGTAAAATAGTCAAAAAGGAGAGGAAGACGTCCGGGGGGGATTCTCTTCATCTTTCGTCGAAGAAAAAAATAGAAAATTGAAGAGAAAGAAAAAAGTGTGGGGGGGTCTTCTCTTCGTTCGGCCAAAAAAAAAAGGAAACATAGAAGGAAAAAGTAAAAGAGAGAGGAAAAGGAAGAAAGGACGTGCAGCAGGGTGAAAAGAAAGAAGTGAGAAAAGTACAGCAGAGCACAGCAACAGAGAGAGAGAGAGACAGGTGAGTGAGACGTGTGAAGGAAAGAGAGAGAAAGTAAGCAAAAACAGAAGAAGAAGGAAGAGACCGGCGCCTGTTGTTGGTGCCCCGATCCGGCGCACCATCGAGCCAGCGCTCGCGCCGCCGCATCCACACCATTGCCGCTTCGCCCTTGCTCCCTCCCCAATGGACCTCCAACCCGACACCCCTGCGGAGCCTTAGTCCAGTGACCGCGCCTCAGAACACCCGCAGCTCATCTCCATTGCGCCCGCCATCATCCGCCTGTTCGTCTGACGCCAGTAACGCCAACGACGCCCTGCTCCACCTCTATTTCGTTTCTGCGTCACCTCTGCCCTATTGCTGCCCTGCTCAGCTGCTGTGACCCGACGCCAGTGCCAGAGTTTCCCCGCTACCGAGAGCCCCGACGACAGCAGATCTAAGCCAGTCATCGCTCCACCGCCAAGTGAGCCCTGCACCAGCCCGCGCCTTCGCGTTCCTGCCCTGCCATGTCTTCGCCCCTGTTTCGTTATGCTTTCACTCCGCTTGCATCCACGTCAACCAGTGACGACCCGCCTCCGCTGCTCTCATCGTGCTCCTGCCCTCGCCTCTGCCTGACAATCGCGCCAATAGCTCTCCCGCACCCCAAGCGCCGAAGCCCGCGCTTGCACCACCCACTGCCTGAGCGTCGCGCATCCTCCGCCTGCTGCTGACACGCCATCTCCGTGACCGCCCAGTGCCCGATGCCTGCCTCCGCATAGCTCTCTGCTCCGCACCTCTGCTCGAGCCCAAACCAGTCACTAATTTCTCTTCCCTACAGCTCCAAATTGCCAGATCTCGCCGGAGCTCCACACCTCCGCGACCTTCGATCGTTGGCGACACCACCGTTACAGCCGCCGCGCCTCACTGGAGCCGGTGACCAGCCGCACGAGCACAAGCTGTGCTTGGGAAGAAAAAGAAGAAAGGAAAAAATAAAAGAAAAAGAAAAGGAAATTAGGTAGTTTTATTTTCTTTTTTACTTTAATTTGTTTATTTTTTTAAGTTTAGTTATTTAAATTGGAACCTCATGAATCTTCTAGGCATTATCCGTTAGGATTTTGTCCGGAATTAATGTAATTATTAATTTAATCGAGAGATCTCGGATTATTTCTTTAATTATATTAATTTTTGGACTTTTGGTAGAATTTTAATTATTAATTTGATTCGTAAGACTTTGGATCAGATTTTTAATTATTTTGATTTCTTTGTCGTGATAATTAGGGTTATGATAATCGTTAATTTAACTTGTGAGATAACAAGTTATTTTTTTGATTATTTTAATCATTTATTTTGTTGATGGCTTAGATTTAATATTTATTTAATAATTACTTATCTTTTAAAAAACTAAACAAATCAAAATCTTGCATTAGAGCATGTAGGTTTATTTAATTAGAATTTTTTTATTAGTAAAATTATATCATATCTAGAATTTAGGTACTTAGGTCCATACACATTTCATATTTAAGATAGCGCATTTTAATTTTTAAGATGCATATAGAATTATGATAATTTTCCTTTAATAAAAATCAAAACAAAAAAGAACAAAAGAAATTTTATTTAGGTTATATAGATTTCATAATGTGCACACCATATGTTGCGCTTTAATTAGTGGGTTGTAGGTTAATACTTTAATACTCCCATCGTGTAGTTGTTTTTAATTTTTTTTTTAAAAAAAGCCAAAGATTAGTATTGCATCATTATGTTATTTTTAAAAATTATTAAGTCTTATTAAAGAAAAAGAAGAAAACACAAAAGTCATTTATTTGGTTAGTTAACAAGTTAGTTCATAATTAATCCTATTTCATGTCATCATTGTTAATGTAGGTTGCATATGTGTAATAAAAAAAATCATTAAAAAATCATAAAAAGAACATGCATATAGAATTACCACATCATACATCTCATATCATACAGCATATGCATATTAAGTTAAATTAAGATTGCATATAATTAACATTTTTAAAAGAAAAAGAAAAATTAGGTATCCTTTCATTTAGAAATCATGTTTAGGGCATGCATTTTTATTAGTATTTTTTATTGAATGTTATTTTATTGATTGTGTACCCGCATGACCACCATTTGCATGTTAGTAGCTTAGGTTAAAATTAATCAACATTGCATGCAAAATATTTTTAACATTAAAATAAAAATGTACCGAAATGGCATTAGACTAATCTAACGTAACCATGTCCCCGGACCTACTGAATCTGGTTCGCAATAGTAAAGTATTCTCCCATACTTTACTTGGGTTTCTAACCAGCCCTAATTGGTTAGTGACGGCTCCAAATTGAATATAATTGCATGTTTGAATAGATTAATTTCTTAACATCAATTCGCGATTGGTAGGACTTAAGAGGGTCCGTGTTAAGTCTTCGGACTTAGTAATCCATTAGCCCTTTCAAATAATTCACCTTCAAAAAAAATTTGGGAAGGTCGCGACAGCTTGGCGACTCCACTGGGAACAGAGTTAAAACTCATAGTGGACATAAGCCTGTTTTTTTTTTTTTAAATATATATTTTGTTTGGCGATATGGAAACTAGGTACATCCCTAATTTAAGTGTTAAATGTTCTTGTAAATGGGAGGTATAAATGGAGTAGTCTTTGCTAACCCTTATTTTGTAGGTTGGAGTTAAGGATGAATGGTTGAATTTAAACTATAGAAGTGTTATTTGCAATTAAACCGTTGTGCATGTTTTATTGTTTTTAGCACTACACTATTGCACACACGACCTGCTGCCGGACCTGGGCTACGAAAGGATTCTTAGGATGGTGTTGAGAAGGATACTTCCTCTAAAGCGAGACTGCTATATAGAGGTTGACCTTCTCTTCCCCGAAAATTCTTCATGGTGTTGAATGTGTTTGTCCATATTTGCGAGACTGTGTGATTATTAGGCATTCCATTCGACTGAGCCGAGGTTAGGATGACCTGACACATTAATGCAAGACTGCAATGGTTAGATCATCCTCTTAGCTCCATTTTGTTAAGCCATTTAGATAGAAATTGAGCCTCACATTTCATGCGTGTGTCTATGTGATTGTCATCCATTACCAATGAAAGTAAGTTGTTTAAATTCTCACTACTGCAATTTACTTACTTGCAATTTCATTGGTCCATGACAATAGGTTTCATTGTCCGTCTTGTTTTATATGCGATGGAGAAAACCGATTTGCAATTCATTTCCACTCCCAAAAGCATATAAAATGAGATGTTTTGATTTCTTAGTTCAATGTTTAAAGACCTTGATTTCAATTCAGTGCTTTCAATTTTTAGTTCAATATTTGGGGATTTGAATTTTAATTCTTAGTTCATTGTTAGGAAGTTTGGTTCAACGTTTAAAATAAATTTTAAATAAAATGAGGCGATTAGACCATTGTCATGGGCCATTTTCCTATCTTGTCATCATTTCTTACATTATCTCTTTTACTTAGGTGACAACACGGCTTACCCAAGATCGTCAATCCGTACCCGTTCTAGAGCAACAATGGCTAATAACATCGAACAAACGCATGTTGCTGAACAAGCTCACGTTGCTGCCCTCGAATCAGAGATGAAGCAAGTCCTGAATGTTCTTGAGTAGCTCTCTAAGCAAATTGATTCTCTCCAAGCAAACACTGCCCCACCGGCCCCGCAAGTTAAAGTGGTGTTACCACAACATGCTCCAATGGCTGATCCAAGGGATAAAGGAAAGAATACATCCACAGTTGAGCCATCATCCTTTGATGATGCCTCCAGGGTTAAAATTACTGACACGCCTCAAATTGTTGTTGATGAGGAGATACAAGTGATACAGCTGGCTGTACCGAAGACTGAGCAAGAAAAACGTTTGGCGAAAATTGAGGAGAAACTTAATCAGCTGCAGGGTGCATTTAGCCAACACCCAACTGATCTATCCCATTATGCAAAGATCAAGATACCAAAGAAGTTCAAAATGTTAGACTTTGAAAAGTATGATGGCACCTCTTGCCCAAAGATCCATCTGCAGACTTATGTAGTCAAGATGACCCAATATGTTGATAACATCCCTTTGATGATTCAACAATTTCAAGCAAGCCTGACAAAACCGGTACTACAGTGGTACATTATGACGAAGATTAATCTGTTGGAGACTTGGGAAGATTTGACGGATGCCTTCTTCAAACAATATAAGTATAATATTGATGTCACTTCATCTCGAGAAGATTTACTTTGCACTGAGAATAAGAGGACGGAATCTTTCAAGGCATATGTCACGAGATGGAGGACTGTAGCCGCTCAGATAACTCCAGAGTCAACAGAAAAGGAGCTGATGGATTTGTTCATGAAGACACTCCCGCCTGAGTATCGAAATCGAATGCTGGGATCGACTGCCGAGTCATTCAATCAGCTAATCCCTGTTGGCGAGCGAATTGAAGTAGCATTGCGTGATGGATGGGCATCTGATCAAACCATTTCATATGGGAGAGTTTCAACCAAGAAGGATAAGGAACTTGTAGCGGAGGTTAATGCAGCTTATGTGCAACCATCTCACCCTACCCCGAACACCCATTAGGGAGGAGCACGACCATTCTTTGGCCAACAGAAGAACTCTTCTAGGCGTCAATTTACGCCTCTTCCTAAGCCATTGTCAAAAATCTTGCCAACCCTTCAGAAGAAAGGATTACTTGCTAAGGAGCCTAAGCGACCTAATCCCAAGCGTTTCCCCAACTATGATTCTTCCAAGACATGTGCTTACCATATGGGGGAGGTAGGGCATTCTTTTGATGATTGCTATACGCTGCAACATAAAATCCAAAATCTTTTGGATGCTAAGGTGGTCTCATTCCGCGATGCACAACCGAACATCCAGAATAATCCACTCCCTGACCACCTAGAAGCTGTGAATGTCATTTTCAGTTTTGATGCTGAGCCGACCATGTTTCAGATGATGCATGAGAAAGCAGAAGTGATGGACACCCTAGGGCAACCAAGTGGCAAATTCAATTATTATGTAAAGTATTCGGCTCCTCCCAGCTCCTACTTCGACCCACGGGATATCATCCCAGATGGATGGGGTGGCATAGATGATTCCGCACCTCCAAAGATTGAGAGCTCTGATGACGCACTTGAAGGAATGACTGAATTGTTCGAAGAGAATTTAGTGTTTGTTATCAACAAAGCTTGAGAGTAGGAAAATTTTAATTATTTGCACTCCTCTGCACAGGAGTCTTTATTACTTTCCATATTTGCATATTTGCATTTTCAATTCTAGGATTTCCGTTATTTCAATAATGTAATTTGCTTTTCATCCAATAAAATACATGGAGATTTTTATGTTTTAGGGGCATGTTAAAGTACACCAAACTAGCCCTGTGATGAAATCCTACCCAAAAGAAAACGGCAATGAGCTAATTCTGAAGGCTGGGCTTCTTCATGCTCCCTTGAAAAAAAATTTCAAAATAAAATAATTTTTCAGCATGCATCTAATTTACCTTGTTTGTTTTATTTAATTATCTGCTTTATGTTTAAGGTGCAACCCTGTGCATATTTAAGGAACCTCTATGAGCACCCTTGCAAAGAGGGGCAAGACACGGACACTTAATAGCTTTGACTTTATGATTTGATAGAGCATGGCCTTTTTATCATTTCAGAATGTTTTCACATGATGTGCAATTCACCAATTCCACTTGAAATTTATCAAAATAGATAATTCAATGAAAGATGTTGAGTTACTTGAACTTGCTAAATGAGGCGTGAAAGGCAAGCCTTATCTCATACACAGTCTCTTGTCTATACACTGTGAGATGAGTAAGGAAATGTTTTGTGTTTCAAGGTGAAGAGTTTTCTTGCAAGAAGTACGATAACTAAAATGACGAGGGACAGTTCTTTTCACTACCGGTGAACCATTGTTTAACCCTTCTTTGAGCCAAAATACTTGAAGAATTTCTTTCATACTACCCTTGTCAAGGACCACCTCACATCGGGGCAAATGGAGGTAAGTTGACATTGAAGGAGAGTGAAATGGATAGAAATTTTATTGCTCTCACTTACATCAATATTCAAGTTGTGCTATTACATTGAATTCATGTGGGAACTTAAGTGCCTTAGGATGACAAAGATCGTTTCTTTCACTATCCTACACACTTATATTCTTTGCATGGCCCACTTGAGCCTGCAATTTCATTTCTTTAAACCCAGTTGGTGATCATCCCCTACATTGGGGCAAGACAAGAGACAGATGAAGACCCTTGAAGGTTCGAGTGTCATTTAAAGTATACTTGACACACGCACTGTGCGGAAGAACTGAAATCAAAATAGAATTTAGGGGCAGGAAAAAGCAGTGTGCCTAGTAAAAGCAAGGCTAATGCCCGTGAAATGAAGAAAGAAATGACTGATGAATTGGGGGGCATAAAAAAAAAGGGTGTGCCTAATCGATGCCCATCATCAAAGAAAATGATTTTAAAAGAAAAAATGTTGAGAAAAGATCTCCAGTTGAATAATCATTGGCATCAGATGATAAACTCTTGAGCCAATAAAAAAATCTATCAAGAAGACAATTCGTGGTGAAGAAAACTGATGGCAATGTCAAGATGATCACCAACCTTGACCCTTATACACATCTTTGAGCGTAACGATCCTTTCGTTTCTCAACCTATAAACCCAGCCTATGTTACGTCCCTTACAAAATCTCTTCAGATTAGGACATTTGAATTAACATAGGAATTCACATGTTTTGAGTATTGCTCGAAGAAGTGCGAGCAAGATTATTTCTTTCTCATTTTGCAGGGTTCTTGACTTGTAAATCCGGAGATGATTACAGAATTATTCTTTCAATTGCTTTGACTCAAAGAATCCCTTTGTTAAGCCATTGACCAAGCCCATATTACAGTACCTGTTAAAGACCTCTCAGATTGGTAAGGTCGTACTGATTGCAAGAAAATTCGAACTCTTGGATGATGATAAGATTGAGTGATATATTCCCGCATCAATGGTCGGGACAAGTAACCCCTTCTAAATGAGAGCAAGTGAAAAAGCCTTTTTCACACAAAAAGTGTCTCGTTAAGCATGTTCGAGAGATTCACGACTTAGTGAAAATTGTCTTGATAATTTTTCCTTGTGGAAGTTTGAAAAAGCCATCATGTATGGACCTTTATTGAATTTTTAAAAAAATGAAATTAATTTTTCCTCAAAAACCAAAAGATTTGTCGTTAAAGCCCTAAGTTTGTTCAATCATCTTTGAATACTTGATGAGAATTCCAAGTACTCATGTTTTCAAATGTCTAGTATGAATTCCAGATATTTGAACTTTTAAATACTTGATGTGATTTCCAAGTGTTTGTCTTTTCAAACGTCTGATGTGATTTCCAGATATTTAGTAAATGTTTTCAAATGTCTAGTATGAATTCAAGATATTTCAACCTTTAAATGCTTGATGTGACTTCCAAGTGTTTGTCTTTTCAAACATCTGATGTGATTTCTAGATATTTAGTAAAAGCTTTCAAATGTCTGACATAAGAATTAGATTTTTGAAATTTTAAGTACTTAATGCAATTTTCAGGTGCTTGGGATCTGATGAGAGTTCCAAATCCCTGAAGACTTTGAGCCTTCCAATTATCTGAAGAGATTTCGAGATCTTTGTCAGGTCTCATAGGAATCATTTCACTCTTAATATTACTTGTCAGAATCTCCAGATAAGTATGACAAGTACGTGTTCTTCTTTACATTTGCATTTCATTGAGCATGGACACATTGAGATCTACGTTCTTGACCAAATCATTGCATTTACATGGCATTCTTTATTGCATGACCTTGCATTTATGTGAGTCCATTTCTTTTATAAAAAAAAGTCATTACAATTAACATTTGCATATGCATTTCATATTCATTTTGCATTCATTATGTATAGTCTAAATTTAGGTGTCATTTATCTTTGAAGGAAACCTCTACGAGCTTCCCTTCAAAGAAGGGCAGTGTTGACACATAATATTTAAAAAATAATAAATAAAATAAAATAAAATTTTGGTTTTGGAAATTTTTGGTGAAATATATATCTTCATTTCAAAATTCAAAAAAATTCAGTTTTTATTTGATTTTGGAGCCTTTTTATTGTTGGAGTCGTTGAGTGAATATCTCGCTTGCAAAAACAACTTTGAGCGTTTTCACTATAAAAGGCAAGGCTTCGGAACCGAGTGAAGGGGGTTTTTCTCTTCGTCAAAAGAAAAAACACAAAAAAGGTAAAACAGTCAAAAAGGAGAGGAAGACATCCGGGGGGGATTCTCTTCGTCTTTTGTTGAAGAAAAAAATAGAAAACTGAAGAGAAAGAAAAAAGTGTGGGGGGGGGGTCTTCTCTTCGTTCGGCCAAAAAAAAAAAGGAAACACGGAAGGAAAAAGTAAAAGAGAGAGGAAAATGAAGAAAGGACGTGCGGCAGGGTGAAAAGAAAGAAGTGAGAAAAGTACAGCAGAGCACAGCAACAGAGAGAGAGAGACAGGTGAGTGAGACGTGTGAAGGAAAGAGAGAGAAAGTAAGCAAAAACAGTAGAAGAAGGAAGAGACCAGTGCCTGTTGTTGGTGCCCCGATCTGGCGCACCACCGAGCCCACATTCGCGCCGCCGCATCCACACCACTGCCGCTTCGCCATTGCTCCCTCCCCAATGGACCTCCAACCTGACACCCCTACGTAGCCTTAGTCTAGTGACCGTGCCTCAAAACGCCCACAGCTCGTCTCCATTGCGCCCGCCATCATCCGCATGTTCGTCCGACGCCAGTAACGCCAACGACACCTTGCTCCGCCTTTGTTTCGTTTCTGCGTCACCTCTGCCCTGTTGCTGCCCTGCTCGGCTGCTGTGACCCAACGCCAGCACCCGAGTTTCCCCGCTACCAAGAGCCCCAATGACGGCAGACCTAAGCCAATCGTCGCTCCACCGCCAAGGGAGCCCTGCACCAGCCCGCGCCTTCGCATTCCTGCCCTGCCGCGTCTTCGCCCCTATTTCGTTATGCTCCCACTCCGCTTGCAGCCGCGCCGACCAATGACGACCCGACGCCTCCGCTGCTCTCATCATGCTCCTGCTGTCACCTCTACCTGACGATCGCGCCAGCAGCTCTCCCACACCCCGAGCGCCGAAGCCCGCACCTGCGCCGCCCACTGCCTGAGCGTCGCGCATCCTCCGCCTGCTGCTGACACGCCATCTCCGCAACCGCCCGGTGCCCGACGCCGCCTCCGCACAGCTCTCTACTCTGCACCTCTGCTCGAGCCCAAACCAGTCACTGATTTATCTTCCCTACAGCTCCGAATTGCCGGATCTCACCGGAGCTCCACACCTCCGCGACCTCCAATCGTCGGCGACGCCACCATCACAGTCGTCGCGCCTGACTGGAGCCGATGACCAGCCGCACGAGCACAAGCCGTGCTTGGGAAGAAAAAGAAGAAATGAAAAAACAAAAGAAAAGGAAAAGGAAATTAGGTACATTCCAATAAACCGAAGTTCTACAAGCTTAACCATATTTCCGCTATGCCACTTTGATAAATTATCCCAGAAACACTGCCCCTCCCGACTGGTGCATAGTCTGGTTCATTCCTACCCCCTTCACCATCCTAGAAGTTTGCTAGGAGCCGCTCCTTATCTAGGCCCTCTGGCCTCGGCAATCACTCTCTGCCCTCATCGAATCAAGTCATTACAGGCCCACCAGCCTTCGCCTGGCTCGTCCCCAAGCTACACATCTATTGAAGAGGTCCCGTTTCTATAGGGATTAACTCACAGAGATATTGTCTGCTTTGGCCCATCCCATACCAAGCCGCACAGTTTTACCCTCTAGCGCATGGGTAGACACTATCCCAAGAGGTCACCCATCCTAATAGTGCACTATCCTAAGCTTGCTTATCCTTCAGGTTTAGAGGTATCAACTGACTTCCAATGTTCAGTTTTAAACCATCCCAAAACCTCTTTGTCCCATCCATTGGGTCCTCAATTAGTCCCAACGCATACTTAGACAACTCTACAAACTTTACCTTGTACTAGTCCACTAACATCTAACTTTGACAGAGATGCTGGATCTCAGCCATTTTCTATTCCCTAAAGTCTCAAGTGCCTAAACAATCCCATCCAACTTGGGATCGCTTGGCACTCCTCTTCCGGCACCAGCCTGAGGTGATACTCCTTCCTCGGTACTAGGCTGAGCTGACGCTCTACCTCTACCTCTCGTCTCAGTGCCCTTCCTCTGGCACCTGTCATAGCTACTATGGCCTGTCTTCAAGGCGCTCTCTGCTCAAGATCGCTCATTTTGCATGATCTCTATAGAAACATGCCTTCCAATTCCAACACGGAATTAGATTTCTGAGTAACCCGCACAAAACAATCAATCAATCACAAGCATCAATATACGAAAAATGTCTTTCCTAACTAACTGTCGCGACCTAAAATTTTCAAGGCAATCCACCTGAAACTAGGTTAATGGATTACTAAGTCTTTAAGCTTAGCTCGGGCACTCCCAAGCCCATACCAATTCGCGACTTAGGTTTGAATTTTTAACATGCAAATGATTTTCAATCAGGAGTCGCCACTAATCTATTTTCGGTGGGTCGATTAGAAACCCAAGTAAAGTAACGGGAGATTTACTTTACTCCTACAAACCAGAGATTTATGAGTTCGGGGACTTGGTTACACCAGACTATCCTAGTGCCCTTTCGGTACCTTTTATTTCATTTTAAAAAAATGTTTGGCAATTGAATTGATTTTAATTTAACTTCATAATATGTGTGGTGATCATACATGTGCGCATACCACCAATTTAACATTCAAGAAAACAATTAAATATTGCAAAACATACCTAGAAGCAACGAAAGCATCTGCATTGTTAAATCAGAATTCACATCAGCAACCCTAGATATGATTTCTAATTAACACGCAATTTCAATTTTTGTTTTTGATTTCACTTTATTTGATGAAAATCATGCGATGCATACTAATAATCTAATATGACATGGCAGCGTGGCATAAACTATATGACATGAAGAAATGCAATAATTAAATGCAATCTAAATTACCTAATTTTAATGACATGCAATGTGATGCAATGACATACAAAATTATTTAAACTAAAATGACATGCAGCATATAATTTAGTATGCGAGTTATATGTCATGCGACATTTATTAAATGACTTAGTCTAATGACAAGGAAGTTTTAATTAAATGAACTTAATAAAAACTAAATGACGTGCATTTGATATTTATTTTTAAAAATGCAAAAATGATCTAGCTAGATTAAAATTCTATCTAATTTAAACTAAGGATTAAGTCACATTAAATCCTAATTTAAATTAAGATATTATCTTAATCTAACATGTAATTGATCTAATATGCAATGACGTGCGGAGCATGCCCTAATTCTACATGACATATTCATGATATTTTTTTTATCTTTTTATATTAATTTCGAAATTAAAATTTCACATGCAATTCGAATAATGATAAAACTAACAACCTAAATGAATGCGCTTTTTGTTTTGTTTTTATATTTTTTTCTTTCCAAACAAGTAATTATTTTATAAGAATTAAAATAACCGAAAAAATAATCCGTTGTCTCACGGATTAAATTAATAATTATTTTAACTCTATACTAATTTAACAATTGAAATATTATCAAAATTCCTAAAAATTAAAGTAATTAAAAAAATGACCCGACGTCTTACGAGTCAAATTGATAATTATTTTAATTTGAGATAAAACCCCTAATGTCTACAAGGTCTACAAATATTGACATGCAATACTACAACTTAAAAAAAGTTAACATAACATGAAATAAGTAAAAATAAATGAAAATATAAAAATATACTACCTAATTTCCTTTTCTTTTTCCTTTTGCTTTTTTTTTCTTTCTTCTTTTTCTTCCCAAGCACGACTTGTGCTCGTGTGTGTGGTCACCGAGGAGCCAACGGTCGGTTGCAGACGCGGGCAGCGAACGTGGAACCGGCAATCAGGGGCCACGAGCAACGAACGTGGAAGGTCGGGGTCGCAGCTGCTGGCGTTAGGTCGCACGGCTAGGTCAGGAGCGGCGGGCTTCGGAGCTCCGGCGAGGGCTGGGCAGCAACAGGTCGCGGTGGCGTCGGGTTTCGAGCGGCGGTGAGTGGGCTCAGGCGGAGAGAGACAAGCGGCGACGGGCGGTGTCGGGCTCCGAGCGGCAGTGAGTGGGCTCCGGCGTCGCGCTGGGCAGCAGCAGGTCGCGATGGCCGGCGCCAGTTCTCGGGCTGCTGCAACGTCGCGGGGGATCGTCGAGTGATGTGCACGAATTGCTACGGGTCGCAGGTTGCTGCGCGGCGAAGCTTACGGGTGCTGGTGCGCGGAGGCGCGGCGATGACCGGCTGACTCGCGAACCGGCGGGTTCAAGCGAAGCAGAGGGAGTTGCTGCAGGCGTCGGTGGGCGAGGCGTGGCGTCAGGTCGTCGCGGCGAGCTTCATGGGGAGACCGACGAAGCGGCTGTGGCGAACACACAGTGGCAGAAGCCTCGCGGATGGAAGTTGCAGAGGAGGGGCAGCGGATTTGGGGAAGATGATGAATAGTAGGGGTCAAATCACCTCTTTACTTTTCTCTCTCTCTCTCTCTCTCTCTCTCTCTCTCTCTCTCACGTCTCACTCTCACGTCTTCTCTGTTCCGCTTTTGCTTTTTGCTTTTTCAACAAAAGTCAAACCTTCACTCTTTCCTCTGTTTTCTCTCTTTTCACTTTTTTCAATTTTTTACGAGAAGAAGCCCCCCTCCCGCTCGGTTCCGAAGCCTCGCATTTTATAGTGAAAGTGCTCAAAGTTGTTGAAGATTCGCAAATATTTGCTCAACCATCCAACAGTAAAAAGGCTCCAAAAATCAAACGGTTAATTTTTTTAAAAAATTTTGAAATGAGAATATATTTTCAACAACATAAATTTTCAAAAATCGAATTTTATTTAATTTTTTATTTTTTATTTTTTAAATATTAGGTGTCAACACTAAGCGTCTCATGACCCATCGCACCTTATCACTCCATACACTGACCAACTCTGACACCACTTCGGGTGGGGATGTCACACCCTGAACCTCGGGCACACGCACATCCCTCGGCGGTCGAGTAAAATTTGCGACGTTCCAGGACGCGTCGCCAATCCTTTTCGTTTTATGCACATGCGGAAGAAAACTAATAAACCTCAAACAACAATCAAACATGGGTTAGAAAAGAAAAAAAAAAAAAAAAAAAGACAACCAATTTTCACAAAAGATAAGACAAGGTCCTAAAAATAAATCGTGACACGCTCAAACATTCAATTCCTGAAACCGAGTTCAATTTCGTGGTTAAAATCGACCAAACACAATTTTAGCGTGACTTAACCTACCAGGTAGTTTTTAGGGATTTTAGCGTGTTTGACCTGTGGTCAATAATTTCGATCCACGTTTGTGCATCTTTGACTCGCCGGCGACTCTCGGTTGTCGTAAAAATCCCAATGTTTCAATTACGGGCACCAAATATAAAATTGACTAAAAATCAGGTTAGTACCGTTTGACGTGAATTTTGTAATCAAGCGGAATCACCCGCAATTAAATTACATTAGTCCATCAAATCAACCTATATCCGATCACAAATCAATTATAACGGTATCATTTTGACTCTTGCCAATTATCACGGCGTTCGATTTCCAATCAAATTCTCAAGTCTGTTGCGTTTATATCCTTTAACGGCTTTACCTGGTAGATCAGTTAACTCGTGAGTGGTCAACTCAAAAAAAAAAAAAAGGACCATAGGTGCGTCGACGATATGCCCATTCATATAGATAGGGATGTCACGCCTCGAACCCCGGGCACATGCACATCCCTCAGCGGTTGATTAAAATTTGCAACATCCCATGATGCATTATCGACCCTTTTGTTTTATGCACATGCAGAAGCGAACTAATAAACCTAGACAATAATCAAACATGGGATAGAAAAGCAAGACAATCAATTTTCACAAAAGATGAGACGATATCCTAAAAATAAATCGTAACATACTCGAACGTTCAATTCCCGAAACCGAGTTCAAATTCATGGTTAAAATCGACCGGATGTGATTTTAGCGCGACCTAACCTATTTGGTAGCTTTTAGGGATTTTAGTGCGTTTGACTAGTGGTCGATAATTTTGATCCACGTTTTGTGCATCTTCTATTCGCCGGTGACTCTCGGTTGTCATAAAAATCTTAGTGTTTCAATTACGGACACCGAGTATAAAATCGACTAAAAACCGGGTTAGTATTGTTCGACGTGAATTTCGCAATCAGGCAGAATCACCCGTAATTAAATTACATGAGTCTATCGAATCGACGTATATTCAATCACAAATCAACTATAATGGTGTCGTTTTGACCCTTGCCGATTATCACGGTCGAGCATTCAATTTCCGATCGAATTCTCAATTATGCCGTGTTTATATTCGTTAGTGGCTTCACCTAGTAGATCAGTTAACTCATGAGTAGCCAACTCTAAGAAAAATAACCATAGGCACGTCGAGGAAATGCTCATTTCATATTATCGGAACGGGGTCGAAATTCAGGATATCACAAAAATAGAGAAGGCTTTGTGCGTAATCAGCATGAATGCCTCGTTAAGCCCATTCAATTATGTTGCAAAGCCCGATAAGTGATTGAACCTCGTGTTCGTCCAATCAAAGTAATTTTCATAGTTAGGTCGTAGATCCAAAGTTTTGTGAAAATCGAGCTGCAAAGTCCAAATTTTGAGTGGTGAATCATGGCATTGTGGAGCTATGGGCTTTGCCGAGGGTCTGTTTAGAGCAACGATTTAGTCTTAGCAAGATTTTAGGATTTCACATGTGAGTTTCATGTTGGGTTTAGGTTTGAGTAATCACTTCGAGTTAGTGATATGTTAGCGCATATGAGTCGTTTTGTTAGCGTTGAAGCGTATTTTAGCCGTTTCATAATTAAGGTAGAGTTTTACTTAATTTTAATGTCGATTATCGTTTAATTGTTAGGATTGCTAGATCGTCAAGTCATTTCGCTGCAAGTTGTTTGGTTTGGGCATTTCCGATAAATGGTGTTATCTCTTTTTTGAGTTTATAAACTCATATTTCAAAAACGAAATTCATTAGTTATGTTATGAGTTAAGAACAAGCCTATTTCTTGCATAAATTAGTTTGAGCATTTACTACCATTTGACTATCAGATATGAAAATGTATTATAGTCTAAACTGATTACCAACATATGGGTTTGTGAAACCTTTGGGGAAAGACACATGAGAAGTCCTTGACTTTAAATATGATTTATGGAAGATTATATACTAATTTGTGAACTGGTTTATGATGGAGTTTCAAATAGTTTGGAAACATATTGTGATATATGAAATGATTTTTGAATTTGGCTTTGTAGATCATAGAAGATGTTGTGGATTGGTGTTTATACTCAAAATTGTTGTGAGCCTAATGAAAGACTTGTGGGTATGCATATTAGTTTAAGATATCCTCATGAGCCAACCACCAACAATATAAATGGAGACCTTGCCAATGGGAGAACTTGGTCATCTCATCACAGGACATTATGCGTGACCATGAATGATATTTGAGCATAAGTTTGATCAATGGATGGACATTGACATGTGATTTGAGAATGTTAATGGAATGGACCATCGATACATGATTTTATTGAGATTGATCGATGGACTTGACTATTGATGTTTATCATGATATCATTAATATAACAATCGTCTTCTTTTATATACATATATATATATATATATATATATATATATATATATATATATATATATGTATGTATATATGGTTATGTTAAAGAGATATAATTCATTTCATTCATCTTTCGTGTTTTTCAGGTCCCTTAGTTAGTGGCCTTAGAACGAGATCATTATTGACAGGGACTTTTGAGAGTTGAATTTTGGTGGTTTGAAATTGCGTTCTTCATACGGAAAGGCGGTCGTACCATTACGTTATCAATATAGGATTTGGGGTTTAACAATATGAATGAAAAGGGATGGTGGCAAAGTTACATTGTAATTCTAGTTCTTTAAATGCGGTAGTCCACTCTTGTTTGTGTTGATACGTGCTATAGGAAAACTTGTGGGAAGCATGCAGGATTCCAACAATCCTTCACATGAAAAGAGTGTCAATGGAGAGCCTAAGACCTAGCACCTTAACTATTAGTCTAAGCTAATGAGGTATAGACCAACTAGAATTACTAATTGCTCCATGTCATATACCAATTATTCAATGTTGGATTTTGCTAACATAATTCACACATGAATTTCAACAATATCTTCCTCGAGTATGAACTCAATATTCATTTTGCTAACATTGAGATGGTTATGAGACTATTTCTTTGAGATATTCATTATACATTGTATTAGATTGGGGCTAGCCAATTTATCATTAATTTTGATATTACTTATTAGAAACAAAAAAAAATGTAAAAGAAAAAAATTAAGGAAGAAGATTGATGATTTTCTTACATGTAAAATGAAAAAGGAAAAAAGCACGCTAGTGCACAATGCTATCTTTTTCACTATCAAAATCAAAATCTTTTTCAATTACAAGAGAGATCGCTCCAATATGCAATGGTTTGAGGCATACAAAAGTATGGTGAAAGTTACATATATACCCTTTAATAAAAATTCACCTCGGGTGCATAGCCCTTGACCCTTCCGTGACAAGCCAGAGCACTGCCCTGTACTACCCAACTCACCGCAGAATTGGATCCCCAAGTTTTGGGCTTCAACTTTAACGGTACCTTCATTTATCAAACTTCACAATCACACCAATCTCCCATTTGAAGGCTGATATTCAAAACAATAATAGCTTCTCATCGCCTTCACTCATTTTTGCAACTCAAATTTCCCTAGTGCAACAGCACATCCTCGTCACTACCGTTGGGGGCAACTAAGGCAATGCACAACCTAAATTTTTCAACATTAACACACCAAAATTTGCATCAACAAAGTCCTGTAAAGTCATACTATTTTTAATAAAATGAAGTGTCATACCCAAAGGGGCTCTTATGTATCTTTGTAGCCACTTTACAAGCTCCTAACTTTTTATGCCTCGATCAGGAACATATATGCTCATAACTCCTACTGTATGAGCTATATCTAGTTTAGTACACACCATATCACAAATCAAACTATCGACAACAACACCTTAGCCATATACTCCGCCTCCTCATTTGTTTCACTGCTCCTTTGCAAGCTTGAGTTGAATTCCTAAAGGAGTACTTTTAGACTTTATGTTTTGAACTTTGAATCTATCCAAAATCTTCTCAATGTAATTTTTTTAGATGATTTCAAAATTCCTTGTGATCTATTTTGCGTGATTCTTGTCCCAAGCATATGATTTGTTGCTCCCAAGTCCCTTAGTTCAAGCTCCTTTTTCCAATTGTTGTTTTAGTCTATTGATCTCCCTTTTGTGTTAGATTCTGCAATAAGCATATCATTTGTACATTGGAACAAATAGTATGGCAATCATCAAATTTCTTGAAGTAACAACAATAACCCATTTCACATCTAGCGAACCCGCTACAACACCTGAAGGTGCTGTATTTTCTATACCACTATTTAGGAACCTATAAATGATACAACATTTTCTTCATCCTAAAACTCCTAAAACCTTTTGATTGTACCATGCATATATCCTTCTCTAAGTCACCATGGAAGACTGCAGTCTTCACACACAATCACACTAATGTGAATTCTCAACATCAACTTACCACCAGCCTAATAGTAGTTAAACTCACAAATGTAGAGAAATTTTCCGTGTAGTCAATTCCTTTCTCCTGCTAAAGAAATTTCGCTACCAACCTCGCCATGCACCTCTTGCTACTATTAGGTTCTTCTTTGACCTTATACACCTACTTGTTCTACATTGCCTTCTTCTCATCTAGTAACTAAGTTAACACCTAAGTTTTGTTCTTCTTGAGAGAATTCAATTCGTCATGTATTGCCATCTTCCACTTAACGAATCTTTAACCCACATTGCTTTTGAAAAATATTCTGGTTTACCTTATAGATATTGTTCCATGTGAGAAGTGCGCTCTAGGCAATAAGAAACGTATCATTTTTTCGATGATCGGAAGAGAATCACAGAACGAAAAGTTAGAGTTGGTGTAGGCCAAAGGAGGCTCGTACTATTTCGTTGTTTTTATCGAGAGCTCTACCAAGAAGAGATGGGATTATTTTCCTCAAAATAAATGTTATGTGTTTGCTACTTCTAAAAGATGAAAAACTGAAGTAGAAAATGAGACTTGTCCAAAGATTAAATGTCTAAGTCCAACAACGTTCTTGAGTATGATAGCAAGGAGTTTAAGGAGTCTTGTGCAAAAAATGGATTCAGTATAACAAGATCGATTCTCAATAGACCATAGAAAGATGGAGCTGATGAGAGAACGGACAAAACTTTGAATGAGTGTGCAAGAAGTATGAGAATGTATGCAGGATCACCCAAAACATTTAGGGTAAATGTGGTTGATAGAGCAGCTTACTTGATCAATAGAGGACATTTAGTTTCACTTGATTCCAACCTACTACAAGCATAATGGACCAGAAAAGAAGTTAAGTCTCACCTATAAATTCTCTGTCGTGTTCATATGTGTACATAGTTCTAAAGATGGAGACAAGCTTAATGCAAATGCTAGAAAATATGGATATAGTTCTAATAATTTTGGCTAACGGTAAGGAAATGAACAATAGGGAAATAATAATGTTACATTCACTTAAAAATGTTGTGTGAGAACGAATCTTTGGCAAAATCTAGTTGGAGGAACCCAACAGAGGATGCTAGAGAGATTGAGTTGAAAGGGTTTCTATGTTCAAGTTAGAAATCTTAATACCATTATTTTAAACTTTAATAAAAATCCACAAGAAGAAATCACCTATACCTGAACATACTTTTAGAAGATCTTGTAGAACTTTTCAATTAGTATAGAGAATTCTTTCATCATTGCATTATTTGGTTTTGACTATTTCAGATCAATCAGTTTTCCCTTTATGCTAACCCATTTATCTCCTTTTCGCTCATGTGTCAACAAATAGTCCTGTATCATATGATGTCTAATTAACTTATAAAGAACATATTTCTCTCAAGGGTGGAAACATATTTGCCATCATTCAATGTCATATGATGTCTGATTGATTAAGGCTAGAGACATATTCTACATCATTCAATTCCATACACCCTATCCCATAATAGATAAAGGTTTATCATCAACAAAATAAACCAGAACTCGTTGATACCTCATCATGGAACTTTTTGGGATTCACCTAGAGAGATATGATTCACTAACAGAAAGCCCAAGTTTGAGCCGGTCAAGATATTCAATTTGACCTATCTTCACTCAAAAGCTTAAGTCAGTGAGTTCCGGGTTCATTCTAATGCAATTAACATGTGCATCTCAACAATACTTATGGAAATGAGAAGTGAGGCGTTCTTCTTCACAATTTCCTCCTCATGCTTGCCCTTAAATTTTTCTTTTTCCTTCTTATTTAATCAGGAAAAGTTCTGGCATGCAGTCAACTCACTTAGGTTTAAACGTCTTTCTTAACCAACTAAAGACATAGATGTGTTAGACTCATGTAAATCTGGCAATCGTGCATTAGCTTCTCGTGTGTTCTATCTATGCTGCTCCACTGTGCGAGGTAAAAATATAAACAAAAAGTTGGCTGGATAGCATATCACCAAACAATTTTTAGAGAGAGGTAAAATCCCAAAAAGCCTTTAACGAGCCCCAAGAGATATTAGAGCTGGAAAGTACATGTTGCAAAAACCTTTAATGCCTACTGTTCTCTTATAAGAAATTATGGAATTACAGACATCTGGAGTGCCAAAACTTGGTATAAAGGGACACTTAAGTGCTAAAAGTTTGGAAAGTGACACAAGTGCCAAAATCGGAACAAAATTGATCACTTAAGTGCCACTCTGGCCAAAATCCGGCCAAAATGTAGACGTGGCGATTTTTCGGCGAATGAAGTGCAATATGATGCTGCTTTGCACGCTAATGTGGCTAAACAATACAAAAACGACGTGTTGGTGATGATATCGTAAAAAAATTAATATAAAATTTAATTAAATTTAATTTAAAACTAAACTTATTTTAAATATTTAGAAATAAAATAAAAATATTAAAAAAACTAAAAATTTAAAAATATGTAAAAAAATAAACTAATATTATTTAAAACATTTAAAAATAATTAAAAATATTTTTAAAACTAATTTTTAAAAATATATATTTTAAAAAACTAAACATTTAAAACATTTAAAAACTAAACTTAATTAAAACATTTTAAAATATTTAAAGGGGGGGCCCTTCTAGTGGCAGCGGGAGGCGGCGGTAGTGAGGGCTTAGCCCTTAGCCGTCTACCCTTTTTTTAATTTTTTTAATTTTTAGTTTTTTAATGTTTTTATTTTATTTTTAAATGTTTTAAATAATTTTAGTTTAAAATTTAATTTTATTAACTTTTATATGAATTTTTTTACCACATCAACATCAAAATAATGTCGTTTTTGTATTATCTAGCCACGTCAACGTGTAAAACAAAGTCGTTTTTACACTTCTTTCGTCGGAAAATCACAACGTCGGCATTTTGGCCGAATTTTAGCGAAGTGGCACTTAAGTAATCCAATTTACTCCAATTTTAGCACTTAAGTGTCACTTTCCAAACTTTTGGTACTTAAGTATCTCTCCGTGCCAAGTTGACACTTGGAGTGTACTTCTGCTAGAAATTTTGCTAATAGAGACTTACATAGAAGTTGTAAGGAAAAAATGATGCTTTCTCAAGCATTGAATTTATGTTGTTATGTACAGTGAATTCTCCCATGCTATGCCATGTCATATGGTCTTTGAGGTCACTGTTACATAGAATATAGCTACTTATTTACACGCATCATGTTAACAACAACATAAACAGTAGTAACATCTATGGGGGGAAAGAAAAGAAGATAATGGAATCTCCTCTTCATGTTTTTCCTTATTTGGGGAAGTAATGACCGGATCTTCAAAAGATGAAATTCTAGCTAGTTGTAATGACTTAGTGGCCAGTAAATAATGGTTTACCTAACTGACCTAAGTGCCCTATCTGATTAAACGCTGTAACTCAACTTTTGAGATACATTTACTACCTAAGACTTGCGAGACATCAGATAAAAAGATGAAACGAACAATAAAGAGAGGGCTGAATTTTGTATTTTGTTTCTTTGGTTATTGATGGTAGTGGCTTACAGAATGTTCTATCCAGGGTGTGCTTCCTTGGCATGTTGTGCACATGAAATGACATTAACCTCTTGAGATTCAGTAATAATGCAGCCATCTCTAGGCAGAAAATTCTTTACCGTTATCAAAGTGGATAGCATGTTATTTTGAAATTATTCATGAACTTTGAGGCAATATTCAATAATGTCCTCAAACTTTAATCGATTTAATGTAATCCATGAAGTAGTGGTAAATATTCAATCTAATCTCTAAATTATATTGTTGACACCTTATTTTTAGTCGATGTGTCATTAAAGGTAAAAAGATCGAAATTAGGGACTTTGATCGCAACATGAGCTTGTTTCTTGAACAAAAAGGTGTTGTTTTTCATTTCTTTATGTTGTTTTGTCATTGTTAAATAATTTCTTATTCATTTCCATCGAAAACCCAAAAAGTCAAATGGTTGACTTTTTTGTCAACATCGGGTCAAAAGTGGCTTTTTGCACAAAAAGATCCTAAATGATCCTAATTTCGCTTTAACTAAGTTACTTTTCAAAAAATTTAAAGATTTGACCCAAAAATCAACTTTTTAGGAAAATTCAACCAAAAGTTGATTGACGAAAAAATTAAAAAATTCAAAAAATCCACAAAATACTTCGTTTGTTTCAATTTGACTTTAGCATTGAAAATTTTGCAAAAATCAATTAAGAACATTGTTTTCCGAATTTTTTGGTTTAGATTTAAAATCAGCCAAAAATAAAATTACTTCTGTTATAGTCATAATTAGGCTTAGTTCCTTCTACGACATTTGACCTAGGGACCATTAGCCATTCATTCATTCATTCAGTTTTGAGAACGGTCATGTCTTTTTCATGATTTGCAAACGAACACTTACATTCCCCTCATTTTCTTGAGATAAGTCCGAATCCAGGATCCATTTTAGGAGATTCATTTAGAACTTTTCAATTTGAGGAATTCAACCTTCTTAAATATAGGAAAACCAAGCTAATTAACTTTAATTAAAGAAATTTAAGTTGACCTGTTTGAGACTAACGTTTAATTTCTTGAATTAAGGTTTAATCTCACCATTAAACCTTGGTTCATTTTTAGCATAAGAATCGTGACATCAATTCCAAGTCAATGTGGACACAATTGGTTACCCTAAGTATGGACAATTAATCCAATAGATGTCTCACGATATTAATAGAATTCAATTTTGATTAATTTGTAATTTCGATCTAGAAATTACGTGAAATTGTCCAATTTAGCCTAGAAAGTCCAATTGCATATATACATGGTATAGGTCCATTATTTTTCATGTTAATAAAGTAATTAGGTCAATAGAAAATTAGCATATCGCATTTATATGATTTAATTGGCTTATTCTCTTTAGAATCGAATAGTTTTTCCTCAAATTAAACAAGTTTTCCTTTCATTTTGGTCCTTGAGGAACGAAATTGCACAAAATTTATAATCCCAATGGCCACGCTGCCCAAATCATGATTGAACTAATCGAACCAACTTGGACTAGTCTGACCAATTCAATCAATCATTGGTGGAGGAAGTCGATTCAGCCTTCTGCTAGTCGACTCTTGGAGATTGGCGGCCATCGGGGGGTTTTTTCGTTGCGTACATTTCGTTCCTACGCTCTCAACTTTCCATATTTGGCAAAACCCCTTGATTTTGTGGAATTACAAAATTGCCCCTAATTCGGCCTTAATTGCAAATTTAGTTTAAATTGTCAATTTTAGTACATCGACACCATCTAGATGATACATTTTGACCATGACTAACCCTTAATGACTCTAATTAGGCCAGCCAATTAAAGTTTCAACTGTTGGATCGAACTGACGGTCAAGATTTGATCTTAAAGGGGAAGTATATAAGCATTTTTCCCTCCAAAACTTAGGGGGATTCATTTTACACATTTTCTAGATCTAAAAACTCAAATGTTCTCTCTCTCTCTCTCTCTCTCTCTCTCTCTCTCTCTCTCTCTCACCTCCGCTACCCTCTATCCTCGTCATGGCTACCGTCCCCTCTGACCCTCATTGGATCTGCCCGCCCAAAGGCTAATCCTCCTCTCGGCAGGCAATTATGATTGTCAATCCAGCATTTATTTCTTGCTCTTGATGTTAATCCTTGACAATTCATGAGGTTTGACAAAGTTTCGATGATCGTTGATTGGCAATCATTCAAGCGTAATCGTTCATGTTCAAGCTCAAGTTTAAAGGTAAATAATCCAAATTTGAATATGATGAAGCGAAATCGAGATAGTCGATCGAGACTAGTATTCAAATCCTAGGACTATATCTCATGTTTAGATCTATGACTTGAATGTTATGTGATGAGATTTGATGATGTTGTGTTGATTAAAGATGAGATTGAACATGATTTTACATGTTTTACTTAGTTTTGTAAAAATCGTATGCTTTGGAGTGACTTTCTGTTAGGGCTGATCTGAGGTCCTAAAACTCATTATTTTGCCTTGAAATGTTCTGGACATGTGATCTACATTCAATAAGATTCAATTCGATATGTTACGGGCCTCGAATGGAGTTTGTTTGATACTTAAAATTCCATCTTGGAATTTCAATGATTCCGTTGGATATTCATGATGTTCTGGTTGTTTTGGTTTTTGAATGGATTTTTATGTTGAGATTTTAGATATGGTTTCTCTTAAAAGTTGTACGAAATTGTGTTGGTCACAACATATCTGCTTTCTGACCCCCAAAAAAAAAAAAAAACATATCTGTTTTCAAGAATTTTTGGAGTAGAGTTGATTAAGCAAATCGTCAAAAAATTGTCATCATACTGTTCTGTCCTATTTGAGTCCGACTCATGTTTGCTCCGAAATGAAGTAATAAACTTGTTCAATTGGATTTTCATCCTTCACAAATCATAGAATGCATCATAAGCTTTCTAACTAGATATAATTCATGCTAAATGATTGTCGTTTACTAGGTCAATCGCTTGTGTAAAGACATGTTCAAACTGCTACAATTTGAAACATTGATTGCCTTGTCCTGTTTTATCATTTTCGTGTAGGCTTTTTGTGAATCAACCTATAATTTGGTGTTTTCACAAAAAGACAATCATGACATTGCATTCTACATGCAGGAATTTTCATACAATTTTACCATGTGACTAAATCATTGAAAACCATTCATATTTTGTGTAACCCTTGCTACAATTGCGGCTGATCATGTACCTATAAAAATATCTTCATTTGAGCTCCATTAGAGTGAAATTAGTGCATGATATCTTCTAGACATGTCTAGAGCATATCATAAGCTTTGTAATGATGTACGGCATGCCTCATTTGAAGATCGTTTACTATGTGAAAACCATACACCAAGTTGACATGTCACAACTGAAATTGTCATGCATTTTGTCATAAGTGCTCATTAATGGTAAGTCACTTATCAATATTAATGAATTTGTGTGACTTCTTGCACATTGATTTAGGGTTAAATGTTTTAACCAAACTTGTTCATCACGTTCAATTTTACATCATGTTTGAATTTCACAATTTTCATGCATTGTTCAAGTAGTTAATAAGCCAATTATCATGCATCATATTCTGCCATGCATATGACTGATTTGCATACTTTTGCAATTATCATCATTTGACCATGAATTCAACCCTAATTGAACTTGGCATCTTTCAGAAAGTCTTAGGGCACGTTTTAATCTTTCCAATGACGCTAATTTTGCACCATTTGCATGTCATTTGTCTCATTTTCCATTTTTGCAAAATTTGCCTTGAAGTTTGCTATGAGTGAAATTTGGAATGCTTGTTCTACTCTGTTTTTTTTTTTTTTTTTTTTTTGGTCGGTCGGTCCTACTCTACTCCTACTCTAACTCTCACTCTCAAACTTTTGCTCTACCTCCTTACAGGGCGTGGGAGTCGAAACCCAAGCTTGAAACTAAATCATCCCTAACCCAACCCTCCCAAGAAGGTAGGGATTCGAACCCCCCATCTCTCCCTTCTATGTTGAAAGGGTGGCCACTGGGACAAACCCCAGTGGTTGTTCGACCCTTGTTGAGTCAGACCTATTTTTATTTTTCTATGGATTTTTTGGTAAGGACTTTGAAGTCGGTTTCTCAACAAAATTTGTTTGTCTATCTCATGACTATGTCATGGTGAAATTTCAGAATTTTTGGACATTATTTACTTGGACAAATTGTTGTTGATTTGCGATGATGTCTTGCTGCCCTGTTATGTTTCTAATGTGATGCTATATGTTCTTGATTTTTTTTATAAATTCATGTATGGCTCATCTTAGGAAACTTCTTTCATGAAAATTGTTCTTTATTGTGTGCTTGATGTTCTGTAATTTTCTTGGAGCCAATTATCCATATATTTTATTCTAATTGCTTTGATCTTGGTTCCCATGTTTGATGATTTTTGTTGTAATTCTCTGCTATTATTCTTTTCTAGGATTTTTTAAAAATGTTTTGCATATTGAATTCATACTAGTCTTCATGATTTTGATCCTCGGTTTTTGAACTTCATACACACATGCCCAAAAAATAAGCGTGAACTATCAAGAAAAGTCTTCATATAATTTTAGTAACTCTTAAAACATGATTAGTAACCTTAAGCTAATAAGGTTCAACCCAACTAGAATTAGTAACTACTCCACGCCATACCAATTTACATGTACATCTCAACAATCTCTTCCTCAAAGTGTGAGCTTAGTATTAGTTTTGTTGTCATCCGGATGATTATGGGATTCCTTCCTTGAGACATTTACTATACATTGGATCAGATTGGAGCCAACCAATTAACCATTAGTTATGATATCACTTATTACGAACGAAAAACGTAAACGAAAAGAAATTTGAGAAGAAGACGGACAATTTTTTACATGAAAAACCTTTCAAAGTCAGAAAGGGAAAAATCATCCTACCGCACTACGCAATCTTTTTTCATTATCAATATCAAGGCTTTTTTCAATTACAAGAGAGATCGCTCTAATATATAACAGGTTGGGCATACGAATGTATGATGGAAGTTACATGTATATCCTTTATAAAAGTTCACCTTGGGGGCATAGCCCTTAACCCTTACCTTATAAGCCGAGGGTGCTGCCCCTGTACTCTCCAATTTACCGCAGAGTTGGATCCACGAGTTTTTGGCTCAACTTTAACGGTAGTTCCCATCATCAGACTTCATAATCACACCAATCTCCCATTTGGAAGCTAATTTTGAAAACGACAATAATTTCTCAATGCTTTCATTCATCTTTGTAACCCAAATTGCCCTAGTGTGGTGGCACACCTTCATCGCTAATATGATGATACTTGATACTTAACTGAGACAATACACAGCCTTAGTTTCTTCAAGATAACACCTTGGTTGACACATCAATTGGACTTTTTGCACAAAGAATCTTCTTCAATGATGGGGCCACATTATCTATCAACTCACTAATATGATGATACTTGATACTTCTTGTGTATGTGTTTTAACCTTGAGTAAAATACCATATTTTTTACAAAATAAATAACACTTTGATTTTTTTATTGAAAAAACACTCCTATCTTGCTTCTTGCATTTTTACTTCTAAAAATTCTTCAATCAAATTATCTCCTTGCCAACTTCTTGTATAGCACCGTACTCTGTTTCAAAGGTTGAAAGGGACATCTACTTCCAAAGTCTAGACATTCAATTGACTACATTGCCACTAGAGGTAAAAATATAGCTGGAGTTGCTTTCTTATTATCAATGTCACCACCAAATTTGCATTGACAAAGCCTTGTGAAGTTAAAGTTTTTTGTGAAACAAAGTATCATACCTAGAGTGCCTCTCATGTATCTTTGTAGGCACTTTGCAAGTTCCCAATGTGTTATTTCTAGATCAGCAATAAATATGCTCATAACTCCCATTGCATGAGCTATGTCTAGTTTGGTACACACCATAGCATACATCAAACTACAACAACTTACACATAAGGCACTTTAGCCATATAGTCATCATCCTCATTTGTTTTTGGTGATTGCTCCTTTGAGAGCTTGAGCTAACTTCCTAAAGAAGTTTTTCTAGACTTTATGTTATGAACTCTGAATCTATCGAACACCTTCTCACTATACTTTTTTTTAGATAATTTTACAACTCCTCTATTTTGCATGATCCTCTTCCCAAGAGTATGATTTGTTGTTTCCAAGTCCTTCATTTCTAGCTCCTTTTTCCAATTGCTACTTTATTCTATTGATCTTAATCATGTTAGATCCTACAATAAGCATATCATTCTTATATTAGAACAAAATTTTATGGCAGTCATCAAATTTCTTGAAATAACTATAGTGATTCAGTTCACATCTAGCAAACCCATTACAACACATAAAGTTGTTACATTTCTTGTACACCTGTCTAAGAGCTTGTAAATGTTACAGCCTTTCCTTCATCCTAGAAGCCTAAAAACCTTTTGATTGTCCATTGTGGATATCCTCCTCTAAGTCACCATGGAGGAAGGTAGTCTTCACATAATCACACTAGATGTAAATTATCAGCAGCAACTCAACACCAGCCTCATAGTATTTAAATTCACAACTGGAGAGAAAATATATGTGGAGTCAATTCCTTTCTTCTCAAAATGAGCTTTTACTACCAACCTCGCATTGTACCTCTCGTTGCTATCTGGTTTTCCTTTGACCTTGTCGCGACCAAAATTTTCGGGGTGTGAACCACTTAGGGTTTGGCTAATGGATTGTTAAGCCTAGACTTAACTCGGACTCTCCCAAGCCCATACCAATTCGCGACTTAGGTTTGAATTGTTAACATGCAATTGAATTTTAACTAGGAGTCGCCACTAATCTATTTTTGGTGGGTCGATTAGAAACCCTAGTAAAGCAATGGGAGATTTACTTTACTCTTACGAACCAGAGACTAAGGGTACGGGGACTTGGTTACGTTAGATTTCTCTAATGCCCTTTCAGTACCTTTCTTTTTATTTTTGAAAAATGTTTGGCAAGCAATTTAGATTGATTTTAAATCTATTTCCCTAACATGTGAGGTGATCATACATATGCGCATACCACCAATTTAACACTCAAGAAAGCAATTAAATATTGCAAAACATACCTAGAAGCAACGAAAGCATTTGCATTATTAAATAAGAATTCAAATCAGCAACCCTAGATATGATTTCTAATTAACACGCAATTTCAATTTTTGTTTTCACTTTATTTAATGAAAATGATGACTTATGCAATGCATGTCACTATTCTAACATGAAATAATATGATAACATGACCAAAATTGTATGTCATAAATAAGCATGCAATCTATCCTAAAGCGTGGATGAATTCATTCTAATTCTTTTATATTTTCCATGAAATTTGAAATTAAAGAAATGCAACAATTAAATATGCAATCTAAATTAATCAAATGACCTAATTCTAATGACAGGTAATGCGATGCAATGACATACCAAAATGACACGCAACATACGATTTAGTATGCGAGTTATATGTCACGCGACATTTATTAAATGACTTAGTTTAATGACGAGGAGGTTCTAATTAAATGAACTTAATAAGAACTAAATGATGTGCATTTGATATTTCTATTTAAAAATGCAAAAATGATCTAACTAGATTAAAATTCTATCCAATTTAAACTAAGGATCAAGTCACATTAAATCCTAATTTAAACTAAGATATTATCTTAATCTACCATGCAATTTATCTAATATGTGATGACGTGCAAAGAACGCCTTAATTCAACATGATATATGCATGATGATTTTTTGTGTTTTTTTTTATTAATTTCGAGATTAAAATTTTCACATGCAATTCAAATAATGATAAAACTAACATCCTAAATGAATGTGCTTTCTTTTTTTGGTTTTCTTTTTCATGATTCAAAATAAAGTTTTTATTCTAAATAAAAAAGATAAAAACCTAATTCAACATTTTTGGATTTTTAAATTTCGAAATAAGATTACAATTTTAATCCTAAACAAGAAATATTCTAAAGCAAATCTATTCCTAGCTCAAATATTTTTTGGATTTTTATTTTACGAAAATAAGATCGACCAACTTGACAATAGCAAATCAAACAAGATAAGATTGATATCCAAAATTGGTGAACCATATCTCGCGCGCATTTGAGATCGAGTTGTCAATTTTAAATTAAATCGCAAATCAATCTCGGAACGAGATTGGATTATCGATTTTGTAAGAGATCATGAAATCGGATATCGGGCGCAAAAAATCGGACTATCAATCCCTAGCTTGAGGGACTATTTCATGTTGGAATATCAATAATATATTAAGGAATAACTCCACTAAAACAGAATATTAAAGAAATAATAATAAAAACATAAAAGAGAAACTACCTAATCTGATTTTTTTCTCTTTTTCTGTTTTCTTTTTCTGCCTTCTCGAGCACAGCTTGCTCGTAGGTCTCCAAGAACAGTTGGTCACTGCCGGTCGGAGCTCCAGCGAGGGCAAACTGGTGGCGGAAAAGCTCCGGCAACAAGCGGAACGGCGAAGGCCGGCGTGGGGGACTCGCGGGTCACTGCCAATTGCGAACAGCAGGTGCTATGCAAGGGGTTCGGATCCGAGCGGCGTCGGTTGCTGCAGAAGGTGCGGATCAGGTGGCACTCCGGCACGGTGGTGCGATGCGAAGCTTCACGGGCGTCGGGGACGCGAGGCTGACGAGCGGCCAAGGCGAGGTGGTGGCAGCTGCAGGGGCACCTGATTGTCGCGGGTCAGCACAGGCTGAGCAGGGGCGGCGTTGGGCAAATCTGGCTCAAGTCCGGTCTCGGCAGAGCTTTGGTGGGCCGGAGGTTGCGGTCAAGGTGGGTCGCGGCGTCACAGGAGCGATCGTCGGGTGCAGTGGACAGCGACTCGCGAGCGCACGGGAGCGGAGCAGGAGGCGGAATCGGGTCTGGCAGAGACTCCGGGCAGCGTCGGCGCAGGGATCAGGTGGTGGCGTCGAGTCGCGAGGTAGAATCGGCTTCGCTGCTGGGGTCGAGCGGCGGTGGGAGCGTAATAGCGTGGACGCAAGCGAATCTACAGAAAATTCAGCAACGAAGAAGAAGCACAGTAGATGTCTTTTCCTCTCTACAGTCGCACTTTGTCCCTCAGTCCGTCCTCTCTCTCTCTCTCTACTGTTTTCTCTCTGCACCCTTTCAAAACCTCACTTTTTGTGTTGACTTTTCAAAGGCACCAATCCGCACGAAAGAAACTTTTTTTTCTTCTTTTGTGTGTTCTTTTTCGAACTAGAGCTCGAGAGAAGCCTCCCTCTACGTACCCTCTCCCCTCATCGTACACGGCTCCCTTTATAGCCAAATAAGATCTGATCTTCGTGAAATATCTCATCCATTTTTTAATATACACGAAGATTTTCCTATAACCTCCGAATCACAAAATCCTCTTATTTTTCTTATCTCCTAAATATTTTCCGTTGATTTTTAAAGATAAGATCAAAACCCAATTTTCTTAAATTCCAAAAATCCTCATTTCAAATCGCAATTTCAGAAAACGGGCTCTGGCCAATTTGTACTCTTTTCGTGGGCCTAGCCCAGCCTGCTAATTTAAAATCTAAAATCACTAATTTGACCCATCCGCCATTGGTCCAATAAATAAGTGTAAAAAAAATGCAAATTAAAAATAAATGCACCTAAATTTATATGCTATGCAATTAATATTTTTTTTTCAGGGATAAAATTAATCCCTAATTTTTTAAGGCGATAAATGACTAAATGGGTCGCCAAAATTTAGGTGTCAACAGACCTCGTACACATGTTTGTTCTAATTGGAGTTCTTTCATCTCCTACAGTAAAGTTGTGAATTTTCAGAATTTCTACTCAAGGAAAGACGCCATTTTTTGTGGTGTCTTTGATGGACATGGGCCCTACGGTCATCTGGTTGAAAGGAGAGTGAGAGACTCACTTCCTCCAAAATTGAGTGCTTACTGGGAGGTCAATATGAAAACTGGGGATGCTCTCAACAAGACCAGCCATTGTGCCCTGACAGGCATGAATTCTTAAGATGCTGCTTCAATATCTTTGGATGAGGAAATAAGGTCTCTGGTGACCCGGAGGAAATGGAAAACCACTACGGGGTCTTTCAGGCACTCAGGAATCTTTTTGGAAGGCTTTTAAAGTCATGGTTAGAGAACTGAGGATGCACACTAACATTGATTACATCTGCAGTGGCTTTAGTCAAGCAAGTTATTTCCTGACCATAATTAAGGGCCTTCATTCTGATATACTTTCATAGCACAGGGATCTTGATAATGAATGCTTTCGCTGTTTAGGTGAGATCCATACCTTGTGACATGATGTAGATTACTCTCTCATTGCATTTTAGTTAACTGTTGATCCCAAGCCTAATCTTCAAGGTCTAAACACCCACAAACCCCCCCTACTTTCTCCTCCTCTTCCAAACACACAAACACAAACTTGAAAAGAAAAAAGTAAATATGAAATGTCTGACTTATAAACTATAATTCCTGGGTGGCTGGTGTACTCGTTTAAATTAGACCTGTCAAAAGGGTAGGTCGAGTTAGGTTTGAATCGGATCAAAAATGAGTCGATTAGCATTAGCCAATTTAACCCGTTTTAACTCATATTCATGTAGTGTAAATCCAGTGATCCATACCCGACCCGACCAATATCCAACCTAACCCATATTGCTAAAACCCATTTATATTCTAGGAAAACTCACATGCACTTTAAGCCGTAAGCTAATTGGATATAAATTTCAAATTAAATTAAAAATAAAATTATATAATTAAAAATAGCAAATAAATTAAAATGTTTAAAAAACCTATAAATTGAAATATTTATAAAGAATTAGACCATGGACATGCTTCCCTTGTCTGAAGTGAACATATTATTGACCAACTAAAAGCGCAATGTAAAAAATCTTTAACTAAACCTAAGAGAGCTTATTTTTATGATTTTTTAAAAGATGATATTGCTAAAACACTATTATGTAATACATATTTAATGGATAATTTTTGTAATTTTTTAAAAATTAATTTTTAGAAAATCAATTTTTTTATTTTTATTTTTTAAAAATTGAATTTTAATTATTTTTTAAAATTATTATTTTTAATTATTATTTTCTCTTTTCTTTTTTTTTTTCTTCTTCTTCTTCGGCTAGCCGCCGCCATGACGACAGCCTATGACCGACCACAAAGCTCACCAAATCGGGGAGCTTGAGGCTCGCTAGATCAGCAAGGCTCGAGCCTCGAGCCTCGCTAGTCATCAGCAAGGCCTCCACCTCACCAGATCGGCGAGATCGAGCCTCACCAAACGTTGGGCAAGCTCGGACTCTGCAAATCTAGTGGGCTGGCGAGGCTTAAGCCTTGCTCGTAGTCGGCAAGGCCTTGGCCTTGCCAAATTGGCGAGATCCAGCATCGCTAGGCATCGACGGGCTCAGCCGATGTCAACAAGCTCAATCTAGTGAGGCTATTGTCAGCGATGCCGAGTTCTCATGAGGCCGACAAGCTCGAGCCTCACCTAGCCCATCATTGTGTTGACCATTGGATAAGGAAGGAGGAAGGAAAAAAAAAAGAATAAAATAAACAAAATGAAATGAAAAAAAAAATCGATTTTAATAGAAAACATTTTTATAAAGTTAAAGAGGGAAAAAGTGTGCGAGGCTTGGATTGGAAACTTGGAAACGGGTTCTATTCTAACCCACTTAATATTTTAAATGGGTCAAAAATCGGTCACAAATTCTAACCTATTTTCGATCCATTTAAATCAAACTCACTTTTTGGGCCTAATTTTAGTTGGATTTTTAAAAATCTCTAACCCATATATAACCCATTTAAATAAAATATGAATCCAAAAATGGGTTCATGACCCATTTTGACACCTCTAGTTTAAATGCAGGAAGTTGTTAAAAGAGAATAGACATACATACAACCAAACTTGTACCCCTTTCTTGTCAGCAACCAAACAAATCTACCCTTCACTGTTAGACATCGGTATTTTATTTCAGGGATAGATATGATATACGTGATGATACTTGTTATTCTAATTAAAAGTCTAGCCCCTTGATACTCTTGTCAAGAGTGCATCACCCAATCTTCATCAAGGAATGAAAAACCTCTAGGCTACGTTTGGCAGTCGAGATAAAATTCAGGATAGGATATGATTTATCCTATCCTACATTTAGTGCTCGCTCAGGATAAGATAAAGTCGGATATAAGGGAGATATAAGCAAGATAAAATTATCCCATGGGGAGGTGGGATAAAAGTAAATAAGATTTCTAACATCCATAATAAGAAAATTATTTTTCTCGAATAAAAAACTTATTAAATTAAGAAAATTGAAATTATATTTTAATATAAATAATATTTGAATACTAATTTAAGAAATTTAAAATTTAAAATTATTTTTAATTAACCTTATTTTAATTTATATATTCAACTTTAATTCTATCTTATAATAAACATTCAATCTATAAAATATATTTATATTTATTATATATTTAGTTATGTTAGTACAATTTACTATTTGATAAAATTTTATTAAAGAATGATGAAAGGGGAAAAAAGAAATAATATAAAAAAGAGGAAAAATAAATAAAGATAAAAATAAAAATAAATTAAGGAATAGTGTTACGAGAGATTTTCACCATCTCCATTTATGAACATTTAGCTTCATTTATAATGATATGCCGTTTATATAAAAAAAAAAAAATGTACATGATATTCACTGGCTTTAGGATGCCTAGTGGTTGCTCTCCCTAGGCTTACCTCCTTATCTCTCCAGTTTCAGTGGACACATGTGACTACTGATCGTTTACGAGTGGAGATTGGCTGAAGTGGGATGCTACTGTTGTCGGTCTTTGCTTGACTTCTCTGTGGTGACTAATGGCTTCACTGTGACACCTTGCTTCGGAGGGCTATCTGTGCTGCTGTTTGGATCTATCCGTTTGGCGTGTGGCTAGTTCGTTTGCTGTGAGGAGCTATGGCGGTTCTCCCTTTTGCGAAGACTGTCGTTCCTTGCTATTGCCTTCTTGCCTTCGTGGAGGGTCCTCCTTGTTGTTGTTGCCTATGGTCTAGGCTGTTTCTTTGCTTTGTCAATTGCCTTGTTTGCGGCTAGCTTTCTTTTACTTCGACTCCCTTCCACTTGTTCTAACTTGTTGTCACTATGAGTGAAAGTTTTTAGCATCAAATCTTTTGTATAGTTGTTTTAAAGCTCAATATATTCCTTACTTTTACCATATATTATATTATATTATATTATATTATATTATATATATACGACTTTAATACTGCGATTCACTAAACAATGAATAGGATATAAAAAATCCCAAAGATTTCATATCTTATCCTATCCAGTCATATCCCAATTAAAAATCCGGACAACCAAACGTAACCCTAAGTGACAGCTAATGTAGATCTATAGGCATGCTGATCTATAGGCATGCCCCACTTGAGCACCCACAAATGAGTTCTTTTTTTTTTCTTTATTCTTTATTTATCAGGATGCTGTAGACCTATATTGTTGCTTCATCTTTGTTTTTTCTCCATATGCGACTCCTTAAATGAAAGATATGATTATTGGCTCACCTCCATTCTCAGATCAACTATTACGAATTGCCTGCATGAAGTTTCTGTCGTATAGATCTCAACAGTGATGATGTCACCATCCTCCTCACCTTTATCATATCATAAAAGGAGGGAATATTGAATGGCATTCCTCCACATGTTTTTAATGACAGCCTTTGATTCCTCTTATGTTGTCAACAGTCCTTTCGTGATATTATTGAGTAGCCATGTCAATGATACTCCTAGAGATAGATAAGTAGGTTGAATGTGTTGGTAGGATGAACAGAGGGTAGAAGATAATAATAATTATTGCCTCAATGAATCCTCTCATTCGATTATGTTTTTTTTTTTTAACAATAGGCCTAAATAATCACTCTGACAAATTTGCAAACAATTGCCATGTTGCCTTTGCCGGAAAAAGTGATGGTGACTCTGTTTTTCAGCTTTTCCGCTCTCCTAATCATATGACAGAACTGTTTGCCAGCTTCTGCGCGATGGTATCATCTATTTTCAATGCCATTCCTTCTCGAGTCATTTATTACTGCAGTAAGCTTGACATTAGTTCTCTTGCCATGCCATGTAAATTTTTTAATTTCTTATATGTAGTTCAAACTTTTCTACGGTGTCATTGATGGCCATCGTCCATGATTTCGACTAAGAATCCAATTCCGAGAAATTGAGCGTTCCTGGGAACTCCTTATCAAAACTGGGATATTCTCTGAAAAATCAGCCTCAGTGACACTACACGAGTGACTTTTAACATGCTGTCTCAGTGCACGTCGTTCCAAATTTTACTGGATGTCTCTGATGAGACATGCTGCCACAGTGTGTAGGGATGAAGAAGTAAGGGCATCCAATTTGCTGGAGGAAACAGAAAAACACTGGGACTCAAATGGCTTTTCAAAGGCCTTGATGCACATGAACAAAGAGCTGAGAGTTTTATTCATCTTAGGAGTCATTATTTCACAATTCATTGGTCACTTTGGCATCTGCGAAGTGGATAATCTCTTGGACTATTTGGGCCATACTATTTTCTGGAGAGGCAATCCTGAACATGGTAGCATCCTAGGTAAGTGTGTTTCGGTGTGGAATGTATGTGGAATTTGTACCATTCTATCGCCTTCAATGCTTTCATCACAAACAATTCTCAAGTCAGGAGAAGAAAGCACAGTGAAGTTGAAGATCTTATTGAATGATTTGGTAATCTTTCAGGTACATAGAGGGAGTTGTATGTCCTTATCACTAAAACAGTGTGATGAGATCATTTTGATTTAAGAACTGGGTATACAACAACGCTAGATTGGTTTTCCATTTAACCAGCGACTATAAAACTCCAACGCCTCTTGTGGCTTGTTTTGAGGGACCGTGTGCCCAGCTCCCTGCACCAGTGAGATAAGCGGTAGAATCAGAAGGGTTATGTCTGAAGATTTTAGAAGGAAAAAACAAGGCAATTGTATATATCCTGCGGCCTTCTATGAAGTTCCTTCCTCTAACAGAATTTCACTCGCTAGTTGGCTTTCAACAAAATCATAAATGATGAAAGAAGAATACTTATAGTGAGAGTTTGTTGTACATAACCTTGATTGTTAAGAATGTGAAGTTGTTGTCATATCCTTGCAGATACCTGAAACAATTCAAGAAAGCATATATAATCTTGACCAGCATAGATTAGTTCCACTACAAATTGGAGTGCTTAACAGTAATGGGTAATGAAAGGAAAAGGTTTGACGAGGAGTCCTGTGGGCGAGGTGACTGAAAATTATCTAGGTCAAACTTACCCTGCGACTTGATCATTGGTCATCCAAGGCCTCCATTCACCAATGATCTTGTATCCCAATTGATCTGGTCCAAGCTTGAGTCCCAGTGAAAGGTACTCTTCTATCATGATCTCCACTACCAGTACACCAATTAAGATTAATCCAAATCAGTCAATGCGTGTATTGATCTATCCTGTTAGCAAAATGTAAAGATGCCACAACACCATACTAAGTTGGTGTCTAGAAAGATCCATCCTAGATTTCTGGTCAGATGCTGATAATCGATGCTCTGTTTTAGCTCAGTCGACAAAAGTTTCAGGCCACTACTAGCGTCCTTGATTCATAAGAAGTTGGACATTTTTGTGGCCCTCGTACCAGTCTTATCTTCACAGTATGAATTTAATTTCAGCCAAGTCCTCCTCAGCTAGTAAAAAAGTGTATATATGCGGTTAAATCCTACCTTTTTTCTGGAATCTGATGGGGTTCATGTTACCATGTGCAGGATTATTCTGTCAGGTATCTCACCTGTATATGAGCACTCGGTATCCTTGGGAAGTTAAATTTTTGTGGTAAGGGATCATGCTTCCAGTATCTTCTGAATAACTGCCCATGACTCTTGTGGTACATAGCCACCGCGAACCTGCAACACTTGCCTATTGAATGTATTCCATATCGATCAGTTATTTGACACTTGATGCAGTGATAGGAAATGAGGAAATTATTTTTATTACCGGTGTGGCATGAATAGCTTCACGAACTGCTTCATCATTCAACCATGCCACTGCAACTTCATCATCCTGTACCATCATAATTCAGCATGTAAAACTTGGTAAATACTGTAATCAAATGGAAGATTGGGAGCACCAAGTGAACTAAATTCATCCCTTTCTTCCTTTTGTTTGTAAATATGTATATAGGTTGCTAGAATATTAGGGATCTTGTTGCCCCTCTTTGACAAGTAGAGGTTTGGAATTTTGTTTTGGCAAATCAGTTGGCTTTGATCGGTTTAGTTGAGACTAAAGTTCCCCATAATATGTTTGAAGCTATTTCTGGTAGTTTGATGTCAAACTAATGTTGGGTGGCTAATATTGAGCACTTCCATCGAGGAAGCATCTGGGTTGGCTGGAACCCTTCCATTGTCTCCTCTGAACCCTTCTTATCTTCGGACCAGGCGATTCATGGGAATCTCAGATAGTTGGATTCGAGAGCTGTTTGTTGTGTCACTATTGTTTATGCTGAGCACTCTTCACCTCCTAGAGACCTCTTTGGGAGGATCTTGTGCATAAGAGTTCTACTTTACAGAATGTGCTGTGACTTGTTATGGGGGACTTTAATGCTATTAAGGACCCCTCAGACAGGCTTGGATATTCGGACTTATGGTTGCCGTACTTTGATGAGTTCGTGCAATGTCTAGATCAAGCCAGACTGAAAGACCTTAGGTATGTGGGGTTTTGTTACAATTGGTCTACTTCTACGGGCCCTTCTTGCAAGACCAGGAAGATCAATAGGGTCCTGGTGAACCCTTGTTAGAGCCAGGTGTTCTCCTTCTCGGAGGCTTCTTTTCTCACTCCTGGGATTTCCGACCACTCTCCTATGGTGGTCAAGGTCGAGAATCCAGTGTTTCGGAGGAGGCCATTCAAATTCTTTGATTTTTGGATGAAGCACCCAGACTTTGAGACAATTGTGAAGCAAGTTTGGGACTCGCCGGGAGAGGGGACTCCTATGTATAGGCCTATTTGCAAGAGGAAGGCCCTAAAGTGTCGGCTTAAATAGCTTAATAGAGATTCATTTTCTAATATTTCCATAAGGACTGCAAAAGCTAAGGAGGCTTTAAGTCAGACTCAGCTTGGCCTCCTTCAAGATCTGTCTGGTGTCACACTTGTGGACGTGGAGAGGATTCAACATTGAGCCTTCTTGAAACTTCACTCTCAAGAGGAGTCTTTCTTTAGACAGAAAGCTAGAATCAGATGACTGAAGGAGGGAGACCGAAATACGAAATTCTTCCACCATTATGTCAGCAAGAGACAATTGAGAAACAAAATTCTTTCAATGGTAGATTCTCTCGGCAACCAAATCAGCAACCCGCAGCTTGTCCCAGCAGCATTTTGTGGAGTACTACCAAGACCTCCTTATGCCTCGGGTGGAGCATGTTACTCCTTAGGTTTCGAAGATTCGCCAGATCATCAGCTCTCGGCTTAATGATAACTAGATCATCTTTCTTGCTCGACCGTTCACCGACTTGGAGATTCGGATACTCTGTTCTCTCTTGCTTGAGGTAAGGCCCCAGGTCCAGATGGTTTCACGGTTGAGTTTTTCAATGAGAACTGGGGGACGGTTGGTCAGCTGGTCACGACAGCTGTTAAGGACTTCTTCACCTTGGGAAGAATCCTTAAGGAAATCAACAACACCATTTTGGTCTTGGTGCCGAAGGTGCCGAATGCGACTACAATCGACGACTTTAGGCCTATTGTGCGTTATAATACTATTGACAAGATAATTACAAAATTGTTGGCGAACGGGGTTGCTTCTGTGCTGAAGGATCTACTGAGCCCGTGTCAAAATGCTTTCGTTAAGGGACGCAGGATCAGGAATAACATCCTCTTGGCTCAGGAACTATTTTCTAACTTCCATTTGGAGCCTTACTCATCGAAGTGTGCTGTTAAAGTCGACTTTAGGAAGGCCTATGATACCGTAGATTGGCAATTCCTTGAGAGTGTCCTCATTGCACTCATCATGACTTGTGTGCGGACTCCTCGGTTTTCTATTGCGTTAAATGGGGAGCTCCATGGCTTCTTCCCTAATGGGTGTGGCTTGCGCTAGGGCGATCCCATATCTCCCTATTTATTCACTCTGGTTATGGAGGTTCTCTCGGGGATTCTCAAGAAGTGTTCGCTTCAGCCGGACTTTAGTTTCTTTTGGAGATGCAGGTCTACCTCCCTCTCACACTTGTTCTTTGCAGATGATGTTTTCCCCTTTTGTGAAGAACATGTGCCGTGTGACACTCCTCAAGGAAGGTCTACAAATGTTCTCTACTTGGAGTGGCCTATTACCGAATCCGAGGAAGAGTGAGGTGTTCCTATCAAGAGGCTCGCCTTCCTTAAGGAATCAAATCTTGCAAGTTCTTGGATTCATAGAAGGGAGCTTACCAGTTCGGTACCTGGGAGTCCCAATTATTACTTCGAGGCTAAGGAAGACAGATTGCGCTACTCTAGTTAGGCGCATCACCTCAAGGGTGCAGTCTTGGACTCATAGGTTTTTGTCTTTTGTCGACCGTTTTCAACTAATCGGGTTAGTTCTTCATGCTATTCAAGTCTTATGGGTAAGTGTCTTTATTCTTCCTGCGGCAGTGCTGGACTAGATTGAGCGTATTATTAGACAATTCCTTTGGAGAGGCCCCAAGTTGGGCAGAGGGGGTGCTAAGGTCTCCCGGGATGATGTATGCCTTCCTAAGGCGAACAGCGGTCTTGGCATCCGCAGATTGCATGAGTGCAACAAGGCGGCCATGCTCAAACATATCTAGATCTTGTTTTCGAATAAGGAGTTACTGTGGTGCAAGTGGATCCATTCCACCTTCTTAAAAAGAAAGAATTTCTGGGTCGCTACAAAGCCGACTTGTTGTTCTTGGGCTTGGAAGAAGATTCTTCAAATCAAGACAGAATTTCAGCTTAGCTTCTTTTGGATGATAGGTGATGGCCTATCAGTGTCACTCTGGTTCGACAACTGGCACCTTAGGGGCCCCTTGAACTTATATTTCTCATATTTGCTCATCTACAGCTCTGGTCTCTCTAGACAAGCCTCGGTGGCTGACCTTTTCTTTGAAGATGGCTAGGCTATCGAGACGGTATTGGAGTCTTGGGGTTTACTGCTTCCTTTCTTGTTTGGAGACCAAGATCATTTTTGTTGGAGAGAGAGCTCATCCAGCATGTTCTCGGTTGGCTCGGTTTGGGAGGCTTTAAGGCGGAAGAAGACATGTGTCAATTGGCATTCTTTTATCTAGAACAATGCTATCCTACCACGGTACCAATTTCACCTTTGGCTCATCACCAAGTGTAGGCTTCCTACCCAGTCTTTCCTTATGACTTATGGTAGGATTGATGCTGCTTCCTACCCTTTTTGCAATGTTATGCCTGACTCTATAGATCATCTCTTTTTTGGATGTCGCATTACGGCTAGTATTGCTTTCTTTTGGGCGGCTAGGTGTAACCTTCCTTGGCAGAATAGACCTTGGCTTGATAATCTGCGTTGGGCCATAACTATGCTTTCGAGCAAGGAGTTTTATAAGTGTGTTGCCCACTATTCTTTTGGTGCGATGTGCCATATTATTTGGAAGAACAGAAATGGCATTCTCTTCAAGGGGGAGCAGGTTTTTGTTCCAGCCATGAAGAAGCATCTCCTTCAAGTTGTTAAAGACAAGGCGATCACCTTCAGGAACGTGGAGGGCTCCATCAAGAATAGAAGGTTGCAACACTCTTGGGATGTTGACCCCATTATCTTCTCTAGGCCGGTTTGGTTGCCTTTGGCTGCCCATTGTGCTTGCCGCCTGGGCCTTTCTTTGATGTTCTTGTTGTAGCCATTTGGCTTTTCTTGCGGCTTCCTTTCACTCATTTAGAGCCAGTTCTTCATGAGTGCAAGTTTTGAAGCCATCTCGTTTGTACAGTTTGGCTTCCCCAATATATTGCTTATTTTACCAAAAAAAAAAAAAAAAAATCAAGTTGAAAAACAGCTTCTCACAAGTACATATATGTGGTGACATACCCTGCATGATGTTCAGAGGGTAGAGTTCCACTGAAGCTTGGTGACGAAGTTATGAGAGATTCCTTAGGAGCTGCTCTAACAAATGAAACAGTGAGAAGCAAAGCCAGTGTTATGCTACATAAGAACTTTAAGATTGTCATTTCTGCACGAATTTAGAACTTCTCAAAGCTCATAAATCCTGTGTAACCTATGAAAATTTTATAGATGGAACCAGGAGTTGAATTAGAATATGTCGTCGCGAGAGAGAGAGAGAGAGAGAGAGATACAAATAGTAGTCTCGGAAATGCTTTGCACTATCATTTGGTAGGGAAAAAGTACATTCTGTCTGGGAGATAGCAAGGTCGACTGATTAGGTCAACTGATTAAAACAAGGAAGAAGAGAACTTGAAACTAGTTTGGAACAATTAATAGATGAAAGAGACAATCAGAATGAGTTGTTTGACATGCTTCGGTTCAATCATTCAATTATTTAAAGGAATCGTATGTATCAAAAGGGATGGCAGCAAAGTTGCACTCTGTTTCTGGTTCTAGCTCCTTGTTAGTCCACCCTCATCTGCATCTTATCTGGTATCGATCGTGACGTAGGAAAACTTATGAAAATGACAAATACCTGTTTTTATTTACAATTTCCCCTTGGCCGCCCTTAAATTTTCTTCTGCCTTCTTATTTAGAGCCGGAAAATTTTTGGTATGCCGCAGCACACTTAGGTCTAAACGCAATTCTTAACCACCTAAAGCTTCAGGGGTATTGAACTTGTGTCAATCTGGCACTGCACAATAACTTCTCACCAATCAAATTGTTTGTTCGAACTATGCTGCTCCCCGGTGCTTAAAAAAGTAAAAAGTAACGAGTTGGCTGGATAGCACATCACCAAACAGAAAATTCAGAGAAAGGTAAAATCAACTATGACCAAAGAAGGCCTTTAACGAGCCCCTGAAAGCTGGAAAGTACATGGTGCAAAAAAGGTATATGTGTATTTTTTTTTGTAAGATTTTGTTGAATTATTATCAATTGTTCTAAAAACTTAAATTATTATACGAAAGTATGGTTTAATATTTTATTACTCTAACATTAACCCTCATGCTTAATTTGGTCTTTTGCCTAGTACTAAGTGTAGAAATTAAATTCAAGTGGCAAATGGGATATGGAAATATTTAATTACTTTAGCAATAAATTTTGTTTGTAAAGACTTCATAAAAGTAGTGGTAAGGAAAAACTTATGCTTTCTCCTGCAATTGAATCTATGCTATTACGTACAGAGAATCGTTACATGCTATGCCACGTCATATGGTCCTTTGAAATCACTGTTACATAGAAGAGAGCTACTTATTCACACACATCATGTTAACAGCATAATAAACGGCAGTTAAGGTGGGAAAAAATGATAATGGAATCTTCTCTTGGTGTGTTTGCTTATCTGAGAAAGTAACATAACTTTCTTTAAAAATAAAATTCTAGTTGGTTGCAATCACACAATATTCTATCCGATTGAGGGCTTAGCCCTCAGCCACCGATTGCTTTCCTCCTCCTCCTCCGTTATTGTTTTTTTAATAAATAAATATAAATTATTATTTTATTTTAAATTTAATTTAATTAATTTTTATGTTATATTAAAATTCAAATTATGCCAAAACGACGTCGTTTTGCCGACTATAGAAACGACCTCGTTTTGGGTGAATTAGAGCAGAGTCAGCTCTCCGGTGAGTCACCTCGACGAAAAATATTAATATTTAATTGCCACGTATGATTTCCGACTGGTTTCATTGGAAGTGGCACTCAAATGTCCCACTTTTCTTAAAATGTGGCACTTAAGTGTCACATTCGTAAGTTTTGGCACTTAAATGTCCATTTGAAGTTTTGGCACTTAATGTCCATTTGTGCTAACTTATGGCACTTGAAACGATCTTGTGCCCTCTCATCTATATCTCATATGGCATGGATAAGCGATGGAGGAAAACTTATGGAAGTGAGAAGTAATCAGCGGCACTCACTTGAGCGTGATAATTTTTTTTCTAATCACTTGAATACCATGACTTCTAAAACAACATTCATTTGAGCGTAATAACTTTTAATTAATCACTTGAGTGTCATAACTTTTTTAAAACATTTACTCAATTGCTAGAATGTCGGCATGGCATAACACTGGTGCTAAAAGTTCTTAGAAATGTATGGCACCAAGTGATCAATTAAAAAGTTATATGACACTCAAATAATCAAAAGAAAAATTATGGCACTCAAGTAAGCTGCATACAAAAGTTATGATACTCAAGTAATTGAAAAAAAGTTATGACATTTAAATAAGTATCGTATAAAAGTTATGTCACCCGTGACGTGCTTTTCCCCTATCTTTTACCATTTTCTCCTTCCATAATTTTTCTCAAATGTCCCACTTTTCTTAAAATGTGGCACTTAAGTGTCACATTCGTAAGTTTTGGCACTTAAATGTCCATTTGAAGTTTTGGCACTTAATGTCCATTTGTGCCAACTTATAGCACTTGAAACGATCTTGTGCCCTCTCATCTATATCTCATATGGCATGGATAAGCGATGGAGGAAAACTTATGGAAGTGAGAAGTAATCAGCGGCACTCACTTGAGTGTCATAATTTTTTTTTTCTAATCACTTGAATACCATGACTTCTAAAACAACATTGATTTGAGTGTCATAACTTTCAGTTAATCACTTGAGTGTTATAACTTTTTAAAAACATTTACTCAATTGCTAGAATGCCGGCATGGCATAACACCGGTGGTAAAAGTTCTTAGAAATGTATGGCACCAAGTGATCAATTAAAAAGTTTATAACACTCAAATAATCAAAAGAAAAATTATGGCACTCAAGTAAGCTGCATACAAAAGTTATGATACTCAAGTAATTGAAAAAAAGTTATGACATTTAAATAAGTATCGTATAAAAGTTATGTCACCCGTGACGTGCTTTTCCCCTATCTTTTACCATTTTCTCCTTCCCCCGCCTTTAAATTTCCTTTTTTCCTTCTTATTTCAATCCGGAGAAGTTCTGGCGTGCAGCCAGCACACTTAGACCTGAGCATCTTTCTCGACCACTTAAAGATTCGGACGTATTAGACTCGTGTAAATCTGGTGTCGTGCAATAACTGCTCATCCATCAAATTGTTTGTTCTAATATGCTGTTCCACTGTGCTAGGAAAAATAATGAGTTGGCTGGACAGCAGATCACCAAACAAAACTCAAAGAGAGGTTAAAATAACTATGACCAGAAAACGCCTGCCAGGTTAGTGACAACCAATTCTCTTGGAACAGCTGTAGTAAATGAAACAGTGAAAAGAAAGCCACGTAGGAGCGTTATGATTCTCATGACCGCACCAATTTGGATAACTTCACAAAGCGCTGTAGAACCATGCAAACCTATGAGTAAGCTGGTAGACGGTTTGTGCATGTGCCAGGGATCGAGAGAATGAGAGAAAAGCACGGACGTTCAATGAAATACATAAAACAGACGATGAAGAAGAAGACAGAGAGAGGGTGGGAGATGAAAGAGACAAATAGAGGAGACACATGAATGCTTTGTGTGATAATCTTTTTGTTTATTCGAAAGGCCTTCTGTGCAGGGGGAAAGTTCATCAAAACCAATGGAGGAAATGACTGGATATCGGCATAGAATAACAAGTGAAAGATGTAAGAGACAAACAGAAGAGTCATTACTTTTCTTTGTTCCAACCATTTTATGTTAGTAGGAAATTTAACTTGGAGAGGGCGATTGGCAAAGTCATAGTTCACTTCTGTAGGTAATTCAGTGTCGACCGAGGAAAACTTACAAAAGACGTAATATGATGAACAAGGTCCCGTCACATGAGATCTAGCAGTTCTTGATTAGAGCTCCACGTCAAACGTCTTCATTTTTTTCTATCTTCTAGAATGTTGTGATTCTTATGGTTCTATTTTCATTTGGAGTTGCAGGTTCATCAATAATGTCTGATTTACTCTGGCCTTCCTAAGTTCTTTCCTTGAATTGGGAAGATTTTTTTCTCTGTCTTTTGGACATAGTTATACCAAGGTTTGTTACTACGTATATAGAGGAAAAACGGACTTAGCAAGTTTCTCCCTGCTGGATTATCATCTGTGCTGTTCAGCCTTGAAAAAAGGTTTTAGTCCACCTCAAATATACAACAAGAATTTTGGTCAATTAAAGCAAGAAAGTTTTCGTCAATTTGGAGTCAACACACCGGAGTTCCATTGTTCATGAACTTGAATGCAATGCTCTGAGTACGAGTCCATTACAATGCCACAGTAAAGTTGTTTCTTTATAGACAACAGCTACTGTAGAACACTTCCTCTGGATTTGGCATGCCATTGTGCCTTTAATTTGCAAAGTGATTAGTCGATTTTTCTATATGCTAGCAATATCTAGTGTCCAATACCATATATCACCCAGATCATATGTATGAGGATGAAGCATTCACAGATTGCTCGCTGTCCCTAAGATTTGTTCCCTTTGCACTGGCTTAAAGCATAGAGAATGAATGTTGCTATCATAAGAGATCGAGCAATCTAGTGGAAGCTGTCCAGCTACTAGATTGGGTTTCCATCCAGCCAGCGAGTAAAAAAATCCAGTGCCTCCCTGGGCTTGTATTCTGGGACAGTGTGCCCTGCTCCCTACCCAACCAACCTCAGAATAAGTCAGAAGATTATGAGCATGGGATGTTGAGATATATTTTCTTTGAAAAAGGAGAGGATATATAATGGAGGTACTGCCAGAGCTGATAGAATCATCAAATGTTTTGCCTTTGGAAAGATGAACATAACCCGTTGTTATTAGCAGACTTTGTTTGCGAAACTGTATCACAGTCCTCCCATAGTCATTGGTTTTGGACAATGAAAAACTCGCTTGTTGAGAAAAAGAAAAACAGTTCTCATTCCTAAGGACCCTAGCGATCCAGTGCAATATGATGTAGGAGTTGAAAATAAACGATACCACAGTTTTAGCAAGTGGAAAGATTTGGCATGATTTTACTGCGTTGCAACATTTGAAGATGGACAAAATTGTTGATGTAGTTTCGTTGACATACCTTGATGGTAAGGAATGTGAGGTTGTGATCGTATTCTTGTAAGTACCTATAGCAAGTCAAGGTCCAGTTTAAATCAGCTATGGTATAGTGGGATTTCATTATGTTAGCAAGTAAAGAGACTCCTGACAACATCTACTTAGTGCTCGTTACAGGGTTAAATATATCGTCTTGAGTTAGCTGGGGTATTATTATATGTTCTCTAAAGCAATAATGTTATCTGCGAAATCTCTCACTTTCATTCTTTTCCTTTTCTCTATCATGGATACTAGAATTGAGAAATACAGGTTCAGAAATTTACCCAGCTACTTCGTCAGCCGACATCCAGGACCTCCATTCATCCATAATTCTATAACCGAGTGATTGAGTCCATGCTTGGCTTCCAGTAAATGGCACACACATGTCATGGTCTCCACTGCCAGAGAACAGGATTTTTACATTTTTCTGGATCTCAGGATCCTGGTGCCGCTCAAGAAACAAAAGAAAAACCAGGAAAAAGGAAAAGAAGATCGTGTATTTCGTGCTACTTTGCTAACCAAAAATCACTTTCCTCTACAGTGTGTCAACCTGAGGATGAATGGCTATTAAGAAGGAGGGAAAATGACCTCTCTAGTCTGTGACTTTTTAAATGGCTCAATTATTTAAAGTCTTGGCCTAGGGTTCGCATCACGTACAGTCAGAATGCCACTAGTTTGAGATGACCGGAAAAGGCTAGTCAAATAGACACGAACGGAGCTCAACAAGGTGGCCCTAGAAGATAATATAATGCCACTAGATGACAGGAAAAAGCTAGTCAAATAGACGCTAATGGAGCTCAATATGGTGGGCCTAGAAAATAATGCTGTCCCTAGGATACAGATAACAAGAGAATCATCCCGAACCATGAGATAAGAAAGAAATGATTGTTTCTCTTGACTTGAAAATATTTCAAATCCGCAACATGGAAGATATCTGATGGAATAACCCACAAATTAGATCCACAAATGATGGCCCTTATTTGACCTGGAAGATTACCTGAAAATTAATGCACGGAAATTCTGGGTCGTCAGATTCTTGTGATAAGGTATCATACTTCCAGAGTTCTTACGATACTTTATTCTTTCAGTGCATAGTTCCCACGGACCTGACACATTTACCTGCATTTTCATTCACAAAGGATACAGTTGAGAAAACGCTCGTTGTAGAATGAATGTATCGATTCCATATTTTACAGATCAAGTCAAATTACTGATGCTGCATGAATAGCTTCTCTAACTCGGTCATCGTTCAGCCAGGAAGTTGCAACTTCATCGTTCTGTAATTGAAATAAAGAATTCATCATAATAAGCATCGTATAGACACATCTGACCCTCCAGTAAGAAAAAGAAGCGGGGTGTAAATGCACAAGTCTCTGCTGCATATAATATATCGGCGTTTCATGAAAGTAGCTTACGACACAGGCGATGTGAAACTTTTTAGCCAGTTGAGGCCATAATGGAACAGTGCCATCTCTAACAGGTAACCACAGAGGCCAAGCACGACCAAACATCCTCTTCCTCACGGCAAGAGGCCTCTCAGTTACTCCCAACTTCTGGAAGCTTAATGGTAAGATCATGCTCCCATTTGTATCTTGCGCCGGATCATGAAAGCACGGCTCAAGGACATCATATATGTTCAGACTGCTGATTGCCTGAGAAACAGCAACATTTATCAGCAGAGAGTACACCAGTTTGTCCCTTCAAAAGTAGCTGCCAAGATCGCCATGATACCTTGCCCACTTTACTCAGGCTAGCCAAACAACCCTCACTATTGTTGTTGTAGTAGACTTCCCCACAATTTGCATAAACTTCCTGCATTAGTCGTATAATTTCTGAGAAATGATATCAGACATTTGTAGTGCCAACAGAGAATAAATTTGGTCGAATCTGGGGGAAGATGAAAGAAATTAGACATAAATAAAGATCATTTTCTTCATGTTGCTTCCCAAAGTAATCACTTAGAAATTGTCGCGATATCTGGTACAGCCAAAGAAGATTGAACCCACATGAAAGATACCATTTGAAATTAGCCCCATTCCATGCGCGAACGGTACAAGGGCGGTGCCATCAAATTTCTCATCTGTTACTCCGTTACCCACCATGTAACCCTGCGCAAGATGGAAAAGTCTCAAAAGACGATATCGCCATCACTATCTAACTCCTAGCAGAAAGGGGGGTCGCTTAATTACTTACCTTGAAATTGATGAACGGTTTGGCACCTTCATTTATACCTGCAGAAGGACCACTTTCTAAACCTGAATTTCGTCTTTGAATATATTTTTAAAAAAATAGACACATCTGCTAAGCAGGCAATAATTACCCTTTACTACTTCAGCTGCGAGAGTAGGCACATATACTCCGGCATAAGACTCTCCAGCAATGTAAAATGGGTTATTGAGGAACTCCGGGAATAGCTCAAACCACTAGGTGCAGGAAAATTTAATTGGTCAATTAACTCCACCAAAGTCAGGTCAGCCACACCAATCAAGTATGTCGAACTCTTTTGGTGTGATGCTAATTTCTTAGGATTATGCACTTTAGAATACTTATGTCCAAGTAAAGACGACAATACCTTCAGTAGGAAAGCATGAGTAGCAGCGGCTGTTTGTAGGTCTCCTGTATTATAATTATTAGAGTCCGTCGAATATGATAGGCCAACTCCGCAGGGTGAATCCAAGTATACAATGTTTGAAACCTGAGAAAATGAAAAAGATCTTCTTCATAAGGAAATTAAGACTATGTCGGTGGGAAGAAATGGGCATTTAAAACCTAGGCTGCAAAATAATTAGGACATTATCCCTCCTCATCAAAGTAAAGGACATTGCAGTACAAAAGTAATATAGGACCTTGGACCAGCTGTATGGATTCAAATGCAATGTTGGAAGAGCACTTGTAGTCTTTCCTGCTTGGAAGTTGAACGGCCCTGTGGGTACGGTCAGCTTAATTACCAACTTAATGGCGTAATTCAACTCATAGACGAGGACAAAGCAACAAGAAAAAGTCTAACAGACATGGATCTCATGAGTGTAATTGTGCGCGGAGTATGTAGTCATCTTTGTGCATTCGTAACTATTTAATTCAAAAGTATTAAGACTGTATACTGAAATAGACAGTTACTTTACACATGTAATCAGACCTTGTGCTGGAATGAGAAAATATTGGAGAAAATATCGGGTGGTCCGGGACCGTCACGTCAGCGTGGTCCCGGACCACTCATATCGCGCCACATATGAGGGGAGGGGACAAAAGAGAGAAAGAGGAGAGAGAGCGTCAGAGAAGTGGGCCCCGATTTTCATCATTTCTCTGGCTTCCCCATACACATGACCACCACGTCAGCGTGGTACCGGACCACTTACGCGGCGCCACGTGTGAGGAGAGGAGACAGAGAAGAGAAAGAGGAGAGAGAGCGTCAGAGATGGGACAGGGGCAGGTCCTCCCTTGTGCTTATGAAGTATCAAGAAGCGGAGAAAAATCCTCGTAGGAGGAAAACCATAAGTTTAAAGCATGCAGTCCACCTTCAGAGAGCATCTTAAAATGAGAAAATGAAGAGAGTAGAAATGAGAAGCGAGCATACCGTGTTCGTATACAAAGCCATCGAAGCTGGAGCATCCAGGCCCGCCATTCAGCCATAACACAACTGGGTCTATGGTGGAATTTCTTTCCGACACGACCAAGTAGTAGAAAAGATTTCTTCCCGCTGGATTGTCATCTATGTTCACGTACCTGCAAAATCTCAAACAAGATTTGTATTGCTATTATAAATCCAGAAGAAAGAGACTTTTTAACGGTTATAAACTTAAATGACCAAATCATCTCACACAATACATCTATAAACCTACAAAGAACCAACCCGGAGTAGTGGTGCGAAGGGAAAGTGCCAGTGAAGCCAGGTAAAGATGTGACGAGGGACTCTTTTGGAGCTCCTTCAGTAAAAGCAACACTCAAGAGCATGCAAAATAATAAGTTCACGTGAGAGTGGTACTTCTTCTCCATGGCTTTTTGGAATGCAAACGATCAATATTGTGAATTGATGACTCTTGATAGCTCTGAAGGTACAAACACAGAGTAATATAGATTCATCTGAACAAAGGACAAAGTACTGACCAAAAAAAAAAAAAGAACAAAGGACAAAGTAGTGCTTGGATATTAGTGGGTCAAAAAAGGAGGAGAAAAGACGAGAGCAAAATCTTTCTTTTGGGTTGTCGACTGACCAATCATCAGCCGTGACAGTGGTGGGCACTGTGAACGCAGAGAACGTGCGGTCGATGTAATAATTGAGATTTTTCGGGTTCCTTGGTTGCTGCTTTGGAATAACTTTGCTGCTCTCTCTCTCTCTGGGAAGGTAGTAACACATAGACAAAAGGGAGGGGAGGCGTTGCAGGTGAGGTCAAGGGGCAGGAGCAGGAGCCGGAGTCAGGATTTTGATGAGAGAATGATGGGGGCGTAAACTTCAATGTGAGAGAGAGAGGGAGAGAGAGAGATAGGACAGTTGCACCTATTACGTATGGTTTGTTGTGTAATTACCGCTTAATTCTTGAATGGTTTGGTCTGCTGTTGAATCGTCAGCCACTTTTCCTACCTCATCTTTGACTTATGGACTCCACTAAAGTAACCAAGTGAACAAACACAAAAGAATCAGACATAAAAAAAAAAAAACAAACAAACAAACAAACAAACACAAAAGAAAAACACCCAAATAGAAAAACTTTTTTTTTCCTTTTGTGGAGGGTTGAGGGGCGGAGCAAGATCCAGAGGTAAAAGGTGAGCTTCCAGATAGTGGAATGCCGAGAGTATCTTAGCACGCTTTAGGGACCCTACACGTTCTAACCCCGTTAAAGTTGAATGACCAAATACTTTCTCTCGTGTTTCACGAGTGAACATGATTGATCTAAAGAGCAAACACTTTTATCGTGGCCAGCTATACCATATCTTGAATGCGAGGAAACTATTCTCCCTCTCCGTGAGAGGCCGTAGGGTATAAAAGAATATGCCATGGCTGCATTTCTGTTCAAAGTCACACTTTAACCCCATCATCTCTGATTGATTTTGCCATCTTAAAGCCATACCTAACACCTCAACCATGCCTTCTTTCTTAGTACTCGTCGCTCCCAGTTGCGTTCAACCAATTCTCACCAGGGCGAACTGTTCCTCTTGCATCTGCATTAATTTTACTTACTGCTCGTGAGAGTTCGCCTTCCTTGTGCCCCTGTTTGCATTCCATTCCCATTAAAAAAAACAGGTCAAAGCTTTCAAATGAGTAGAAAAACATTTTCTTCACTTCCTAAATTGACATTTGAAAAAAGTAGTTTCCATTTGATTGCCAACTCTTTCCCGAATGCCAGTCAACACCCAGATAATTCATAATCAGGACCCATAATCAGAGGAACTCATAGAAATAGATGGATCCTTCCGATTTAATCACCCATCTGCTAAATGATGCTTCTTGATGCTTCACCTCATAAACACCTCGATGTGCAGTTAATCCAATTGCCTGAGTTGTATGGTAAACTTTCATGTCTTCGCTGTATATAGCAGACTAGAGGTAGATTACAGTATCATGGACACCAATATAATGGTGGATGGGATGTGCTATACAGCACCAAATCAACACGATATATGTACCAGAATACACTGTCAATGTGTTGGGCCACTTGTGGCAAAGCTAGAGAAATGGTGAAAGAAAGCATTCACTATAAAGAAAGGTTTTAAGGAGTCAAATGGACCAGTTAAGATCACTATAATCAGCAAATTGGTATGCTGTGTGTATGCCTTTCAGAAGAAAATATTTTACAGAACAGAGATCCTCGTACAATCCTCAAACAATCGCGAAAAAACTGTGACCCAAGGTAGTAAGGTGTAAAAAAGAATGCAAATCTTCATAAGCAATCTTTGTGTTTTGTTTGGTTGAGACTTTGAAGTTGTTAATCTGCTATAGGAGACTGTGCAGCATATATACGAACAATGACAAAACCGAGAATACTTGTCCCATGACAAGAGTGGTACTTGAACTCAACTCATGCGCACCCACAGAATACACTGCTCCATTATCACCCTTCACCTTGATGCTCGAAGAACCTGAAATTAGAATAGAAACATTACTGCAAATCCAAATACTAGGTGAGTGCTTGTATTGAAGCCTTTAAGATGAATCTGATCTAAATAATTTTCTTATTTTTCCCTCTGGAGAAAATTGTGGTGGATCTTTTATTATTTAAAACTTGAGGAATAACAAAGAAGTGCCGGCAGGAACTAATGTAAGTCCAACTTCCCCCTAAGCAACCACCTAAGCAAATCCCATGCAAACAATTTGGACTGGATCTCATTAAAATTGCACCTTGAGTTACTAGATTTATCGTTGGTTGACTCATATCATGCCATCAGTGAAATACATGTTATGAAACAAAAGAAAATGATAAAAGTTCAAAGAACTACAGGATATGTCATTCTGTCACTTCAAATCACAAAAAGTTGCAAAAAGCTATCAGAATTGCCAGTCTAGAAGGACAACAGATCATCTAGCCAGAGACAAAGACATCTCAAATTAACATGTTAAGAAAAAAAAGGACCAGTCACTCCATGCACAAGAAAATATAGAGGACAATGAATAACTGTCTGATCTATGACAAGTTAATTGACAAGACCTTGTCAGTTATCCAAGACAAAGGCTTAATGTTATACAGTGGAAACTTTCATATGGATGTAAATGCCTTGGTTGACACAGTCGATGACTTGTGTTGTATTTGAGCTCCCTTTTGGTTTTGGGAGCTGTTTTGTCTATGGCCTAGTTTTTGGGCTTTTTTTCATATGGGTTTGCACCCTCTGAATGCCTATTTTTGAACTTTCTAATCTGTGAAAATAATGAAATCCACAATAAAACACAATTTCCACCAGTGTAAACGATTAAAAGGACATCACTCACAATTGTACTCTGTCCATCCAATTGTCTGAGTCTCCAGATCATACAAAACCAGTTTATTTGAAAGCACCAAATCTGCATTTAGACACACGGGTAAATCATCAATATGTGATCAAATCCTGTCATGACGTAGTGTTTACTAGTGAGAGTATGAAAACAATGATCCCACATGGACTAACCTCTACAAAGGAGGGAGAGGGGGACAGAGAAGGGGAGACAGACAGACAGACAGACAGACAGACAGACAGAGATGTATGTCTGGCTGAGTAACTAGGTAAAAGCTTCTGTAGCTAATGGCAAGAGTTGTTAAATTAAAGGAACAATCATCCGGTTCCTCCTCTTTGCCAGAAAGTGGCAAACCCACTGTGGCGCACTGACAGATTGGTCAATACATACATACATACATACATACATACATACATACATACACACACATACATATATATGCAAACTCAGTGGGCAAGAACCATAGAAATAAGCCCCATTTCATAGCCATGTGAACCTAAACAGCAAATGCTTTGAAACTGCAAGTATTAAAGGTTTATTAAAAGTAATTAGCAGTACCTCCCAGAAGGGTCATGTCCTTTCCATCCTTAGATTGGATCCCGCTGTTCATCCAACCAAAACACCAAGCATCTTCCTGCATATAGGTCATGAAACAAGTGATGTTTTACCAGAACTAATTCAGAGATACTCACAATCAATTTGTCAGTAATTTCATGGAAGAGGAAACCAAAAAAATCTAGTACAATAGCCATTTGATCCTTGTGACATCAACATAAGCAACATAAAATTAGAATATCCTCAACATACAAAGCTTGGAAGGAATCAACAACCAAAGTGGCTTAACGATATTTCCATGTCTGAAACAACTCTAGACTACAAAGCTAAATTGTTAGTGTGTGTAGAATATATTACTTACACTGATCTGGAACAAGTAATCATGAGGATAAACTGTCAAAGTCAGAGATCCGGCAAAATGAAACTTGACCACGGGAAATTTATCATCAACACTGCAATCACAGAGGAAGATAAGATAAGAAGCACTCCTTACTACTCTGTCCAACCATGACCCTACAGAATGATAGAATGACAAAAATTGTCTTCAAGCGACAGTAGCATTAGAAACAAAGGCTTCAGAAACATATACAGTAAGCAGAAATTCCTCCACGTATGGAGATAAGATAAAGAGCTGGCACCTTTCAGCAAACTGGAAACAAGAGAATTGGTCTTCAACAGTATGTAATTTCAGTCCAGGCTGCTTAGCCATGATCTAATCACACAAAATTAGTAAAATTAGCGTCATAAGGAAATGACATTCAGAAGAGAAAGGGGAGAACTAAGTAAGGAAGGTAGAAAATCATATACCGCATTCATAAGTTGCTTATAAACCTCATCTGGAAGATAGGCTAAAGTTGTGCCACTGTCAATTACTGTTCCCTTCGCATCCCCACCGTCAAAAACATCTGTTGGAAGTGGTAGAACATCACCACCCACCTCAACTTCCTTCATAATAACATTGTAATGTGGCCTAGAATAGTAATAAGGTACAATTACAAAGAATGCCAGGAGCTGATTAAATGGGACACAAAAGATCGTCACAGAGATGCATTCTTTGGTGAGCAATTGTCAAAGAGATGCATACCTAAACACTTTACAGCCAAAATCTCCAAAAAAACTTTTAAGGGATAAGTCCCACAACAAATTGAATAAGGCATAAATATTTTTTATTGAAAACCATTTGCTTCATAAATTTTACAAATTAAAAACTTCAACCTAATGACAACAGGATAATAATACCACAACAGAGATGAGAAGCAGAAACCGTGCAACATACTGGTCTGGTACCAAAGGAGTAGTGTTGACTTTTGGCTGCACAACATCTCCAATAGCAAAAATTCCACCACCATTTATACTATCCAAGCAGTGTGCAAAAATCTTTTTCACCTTGCCTGATGAAGCAAGCTGAGAAAGCATGGATGAATTCGCTTGCCCAAAACCAAGAATCCCATCTAGAGCTTCAGAGGATGAGCCAAGCTCTCCAGATTGTTTATCCCCACACCTATTAAAGGGAAAAGAAAAATTCATGAACAAAGAGAGCCAGGCCAAAATTGCCAGGCATCTTCACAATAGAAGAAATGCCACATGTAAATTGCCACAAACCCGAATATGACACTCCCATTGGTGGATGACGTTTGAAGGTTTCCAGTCACTTGATCTAACTGCACATAATCCTTCACAAAGTATCCAGTGGTGGAGCTTCCATCACCATATACCACATTGTACAGGCACTGCAGATTCGGCCTACATCCTTGAAGGCGACCATTGTATGTGGAAGTGCAGAACCTTTCATCACACATCACCAGGTCTCCGGTTGATGAGCTCTTAGGGTTATAAAGTGAGAGTTTTATCTGTTTCAGTAAAAACATAATGTATCTGAGCTGAACAAAAGTAGCTAAATTAAATCTGATGACGATAGTTTGAATCTTGGGAACAGAAGAAAACATACCCCTAGGTCACTTTTCCTTGGACAATTGTCACAGCCTATACAATTCACCCACAAGATGTCACTTCCTGTATCAACCTGCACATAGTAGTCCTTTGAGGGAGTTCCAATCCCAATCTTAGCGAAGTACAGCCTGCAGGAGGCAAGAGGTCACACAACTTTAAATTGACTATGCCAGACAACTGAATCACTCAGTTAGCTCCATGGGAAGGCTATGGCTAGAAATTTAAATCCTCAATCCACATTTCATCAAAGACAGAAAAGCACCGTGAGACAAAAGTAAAATTCAAGTGCTGCTTTGTATTGGAGTAGAACAAATTGGTGGACTTGAATGAAAATGAGCTGCCAATAAGCATATATATACCTTAGCACTATTGAAAGTAAAATAACCACAGACATCATATTTAACATTTTGTCTTTCAATGAAAAACTAAGTAGATGGCTTGGAGCATTCCACAGAAAAAATAAAATAAAATAGAAGCCAGAAGAAGGGCAATAAAAATGGAAAGCTACTCTGCAGTCAAAATAATTTAAAGAACTACCCATTGAGGCTAGAGCAGTTACCCTGATTAAACATGGAGTGAAAAACAATAAAACGAAAAATGGCTTTGAACAGAGTGGAAATTCAATTACGAAGAAGGACCAAAGGAACTAGTGCTCTACCAAAAAGTGGCTAAAGGAAGAACAGGAATAGAAAATCCAGGTATCAGAATTAGCAGATAAACTTAAGCACAAGATTACCCAGCCACTTCTTCTTTCCAAATTAAGAAGACAGAAACTTAATGCCAACATTAATCGCCGCAAAACACGGCCTTTAGAATGTGCCTTGAATGAAGGAGAGAATGCACCAGGAAGAAACTATTCTAGCAGAAACCCATATGAAGATTGACAAGCCCGGGCAAGAAATTCAGGTGCGTCCGATCCAAACAATGCCAAGAAAAAAGGCGCACAGCAGATCAAATGGATTAACAAGAAGCAACCGAAAGGAAAGCAAGATTGGAGACCCTGAGAACTAGACAAGCTCCATGTATGTATACACAAGAGAGAAGCCGAAAGAAGAGAGCGGACCCAGTTTCGGAAGGTTGCCCATTGCCGCCCAACTCGAGATCGATGTCGGAGAGGAGCCTCCCGTGGCGGCGAGCGTCGTGGGCTCTCATGGCGGCGAGGCTCCTGTCCTCGCGTCCCTTCAGCTTGTTATGAACTTCGAACACCATATTCCCACAAACCACCGCGGTCAAACTCGACGCCGTCGCGATGGCCAACAGCAATCTCCTCAGATCCATCTTCCCGGTCGAACCCAGATCGTATGCAGAAAGCACCAACCCACAAATCAAGAACGAAACTTTCCTCTTTCTTTGCCCCGAAGATTGGTGCTTTCTGCAGCTAAAGCATTCGGGTTGGGTTCATGGATGCCTCAGAGGCGGAACCATCCATACACGAAGAGAAAAGAGAAAGAGAGAGAGAGAGGAGGCGTTTACTATGGAGGCGACACCGACGCCGGCGGTGGGGATGGTAATAATGCGAAGGAGGGGAAAAAAAATAGTAAACAACGTTGGTTCTCCGTCAGTTATGTGTCTCCACCTTAATTTCTCCAACCAAGTCTGGCTCTTTGATTTTGCTTTGCTTGCTCATGGTCAATACGTCATGCATTACCCTCCCCCCCTCTCTTCCCGACCTGGTAGACGACAATCGACCATTTCCCTCCCCGAACCTTCAGGGATATTTCGTGAAACTTTTCATCTTGTTTATGCTGCGTTGACTTTGAATTTTAAGGTCTTATCGTGCGCGAGCGAACCCACCCTCGACCAAAACGATGAGCAGCTAAAAGTTACGGTACCATCATCTATTCACCACGGTTTCGCACGATCGCGTCGCTTCAGTTCAGGCCATTATCTCTTAGGATCGTTTCCTTCGAAGGTACTCAATTAGAGGGCGAAACTTCACCAAATGGGTCGAACCAGACCGCCCTCCGCAGCATGTGCAAATGAGCTGTAGACGGGATGCAAGCGGCCGGCCATTGCGGGCTCCACGCGTCGCATCGTCGTTGACTACTGACTGCTGAGCTTGCACGGCGGGTTGGTACCGTATTTTTTTGTCTTTCTTTCGATTGCCATTCGCTTAAGCGTCAATGCAGAAGTCCGCAGTACGGACGACTTCCTAAAGTTCTGGAAGCAAAGGGCTTCGTGGCCATCGATCGACCGGCTTTCGATGCCGTCGATGCCCTCTTCCTCCAGCTACTAGCAATGCTTTCACGCAAGGCTTCAAGGCCTCGCGTTTTTTCGATCGGACCAAGCAAACCCGACATCTAGAACGACAACAACGAGGGTGGTTTTCGTTAGTTTTAAGAATCTCGGATCGCACCGGTTAGTCGCATAAATTCCCCTAACGTCCGCCGTTTCTGTGGACGGTCTTTAACTCTCCGTAAGGGTATAAGGTGAATGTTCGAGCTCGCGAAGTTATTTGCAGCGAGGAGAGAGAAACGGGTGGTTTTGGCATAATTATATTTTGGCCTCGGCGATAAATAAGCTTATCTAGAATCTTTGAAAGAATGATACGGTTAATATTAATATTTTTATACATTTTAAAGTTGAATATCTAAACATCCCTTTTGTTCGATCCAATGCCTTGACATTTCAAATGTAAGATCGCCATCAAAACCGGGGAGGGATAATGCCAACTTAGATGCTATCATTGTTTAAGTCTATAAAGATATATTAAATGATTAAAACCGTTTGACTCAACACGCTCTCTCTCTCTTTCTCCTCAGCACCCAACACCTAGTTGACATAGCTTTTACTATGTAAGCTACGTTGCAAATTGTGCTTAGATTTTACTAAGCAAGCAAGTACCATTAGCAAAATCACATGACATGAAATTTTAATTACTCACATTGAACTACATCTAAAAAGTCAAGATACTTAATTGAAAGGTAATCAATTAAGGAAAAAAAATCCAAGTACTTCCATATCATCTAACAAAATAAATAAAGAAAAAAAGGATAATTATCTTACGATCACGATAAAAAGCTTGCAAAAATTGCAAAAGTATGATCTTATATGTAATTCAAGGCGTCTGTTATTAAGTATTCCCCAAGTCTTGTTAATCATACCTAATTTTAAACAATTCAACTTCCAAAGCACTGATTGCAAGTAACACGAGGACAATCAACGCATGGAAAATTGCAAAACTTCTCTAACCGAATGCTTAAACAGTGCCCTCAAATTATTCGTTAACAAAATTCTTATTTTATTTTGGCCGAAAATGGGAGACGGGTAAATTACCTCCGTGGGCTTTTCTCCAGAATTCAGGCCCAAATCATCCCAGCGTCAAAAAGCCCAAAAGCCCAACTAGCACTCGTCTACCTCCTCCTCCACCTCTCGTTTCGGGGGTGGAAAAACTCAGAGCGAACTGACGAAAACAGGCCTGGCGTGCGCTCGACAGGTCCACAAGCCGAAGCCTATTTGCGTACTTCCACCAGCTTTTGCCCACAGAAAGATCGCCATCGCCATTGCCATTCACTCGTTGACGAGAACTAGTGCTGCCACTCTGCTCGCTCAGCCATGGCTCTTCAGCTCTCTCTCTCGGCTTCCTCCTCCCTTCGTTCCCAGAACTCGGTGCCTTGCCTCTCGAGCTCCGGCTCCAGCTCCAGTTCGAGCGCGATCTCCAGCTCGAGATGGTGCTGGTTGGGGTGCAACAACGTGAGCTCGTTGCGAGCTGGTGGCAACGTCGGTCGTGGCGGGAATGGAGTGGTGGTGAAGTGCAGCGTGGACGACGGGGGTTTACACGGTGGGGAAGGTGACGGAGGTGGATAAGGATACCTTTTGGCCCATCGTCAATTCTGCCTCCGACAAGACCGTCGTTCTTGACATGTACACCCAATGGTACGTGCTTCCTCTCGCTGATCCCATCCTCATCTCTCTTTTTGTAAGTTCTTTCTTGCTTTCTGTATAATGCGGTAACCGTTAGTATCTCTAGGATAAGGAGTTTTGTTGTTGTTGTTGTTGTCGTCTTTTGTGACATTCGTGGTATTTTGGGTCGGGGCTCTTATGGAATGCAATCTTTTCACTTTCGAGGAAAGATTAGTGTTTCTGTGACCTGTTCTCTTGCAATATTTGTGGAGTTGCGAGATGCTTTTGAAAGGGTTCCTTTATCGGGTGTTGAGATTGTTGATTCACTACCTGGGGAAAGTTTGAGATGGCTTGTGAAGTTGGACTGGTGGTTGCTGGGTCGTTTCGGAGGCGGGAGTTTCCATCATGCTAACTAGGACTGTCTATACTAGATGAAGTTTGAAAGCGTGTTCTCTATCTAAGGGTTTTGCTCCTTCTGAGTGGTGAGCTGCCGATGAACCTACTTGAGACCAGTTGCTTCTAAAGGAGTATCCCCAGAATTCATTTTGCCCTCTAACTTGATCATTTGAAGAAGCAGCTCAGACAAGGTGGTCAGATTGGTTGCTGGAAACTTAGGATGGATATCAATAATTGTTTGGCCTTTTCTTGTTTGTTCTTGTCTATAATGCTGTTTGTTTATGTAGATACTGCAAGAAGCATTGAATGAGCCTCATAGAAGGATTTTCAAATTACAGCCTGATGATCTCAGTAGAATCAGGACAACATTAATCCAAAAAAGAAACTAAACGTGTCAGGTCTCATGAATGTTGCAACAAGAAATTCTCCTTTAACATTATCTTGGGTGCTGGTTTTGCTGGCCAATTTCTTATATGGTATGCAGTTGGTAGTGTTTTGTAGCAATCAATTTCAGTGATTTTGCTATTATCAGAGAACGTGTTGGGACTGTGTTTAATGACTCTTCCCTTTTGCTGTATACATTTGAGAATATCCTATCCATGTCTCTGCCTCTTGTCTGCAGTAGTGCAATGTGCAAATTTATCTGCCTAAGAAAGGAGCAACTTTGTTTTGCATGTGTATCTGAGGCAGCATGCCCTGGTACTTGCATGTTCCTTTTCAGTTTCTTTGTTTGAATAGGACTTTCATTTCTGTTGAGCACCTCTGTTTCACAAGGCTACTGGTACTTATGGATTAAGTACCTTTCATATATCTTTTTATAAACTTCAAGTTAAGTGGTCATGCTTATTATTATTATTTTTTTGGTAAGTCATCATGCTTATTATTCAAGTAGTCTATATTCAAAAAAAAAAATTCTCATTTCAAAATGTCTATAGATTATTATTGTGCTGATTCTGATGAATGTGACTACATCTATGCACTACCCGTCTGCCCTTTTCCTCTGCTTCATTTTGACTGCTTGAAAATTGCAGATTCCTTGAAACTCAATAATGACATATTGTACATGACAAATCACAAATCAGATCCAGCTAACTATCATGGGTCGCTTCAAGTTCCCAACTTCTGACCTTAGATCTTTGCTGGAGTCGTAATAACTTGTAAATCTCTCGCTTTGAACAACGGTACCATATATTTTTTACTTCTCCTATCTTTGGAGAATGGAAGAAAGTTTGTACCATAGATATCACCTTGAAGGACATTAATAAGGTGCTGCATTATTAACATAGATCCCTGGAATATGTGGCTCCTATCTAATTCCATCTCCTCTCTATTTTTCAAAGTACACGTATGCCACATTCAACTGTATGTAGTCATAAAAGGCCCGGTTTGCTCTCAACTTCTTGTGTGCTGTGTCTTTTGTCTACTGTGTTGCTGCTTCCCAGACTTCATTTGCATAAGTACATGAGAGTGCTTGATAGCATACGCATGTATCGATTCCTCTAGATGCCGAGTTCTTGTACACTCGCTTCCACTCATGTACATGTCATTGTGGAGCTAGCGTCACATTTCTCTTGGAGTCATTCTTATTGAGTTTGGGTATTAGTAAGATTTAGACTTTTTCTTCACTTGTCTGATTCTAATGGTTGATATTTCTTGATTGATAATTTAATAGGTGTGGTCCTTGCAAAATCATTGCTCCAAAGTTTCAAGAGCTAGCTGAGAAGTATCTTGATGTTGTTTTTCTGAAGCTTGACTGCAACCAAGCAACCAAGAAAACAAGGTATATTCTTGCCACCCCCAAGAAAATGAAGAACCTCCTCCTCTCTCTCTCTCTCTCTCTCTCTGAGATTTCTTTGTTTTCCTTTTATTTTCTGGGAAAACTTGAGGGCAGCCATTGGCAAAGGAGCTTGGCATAAGGGTGGTTCCCACATTCAAGATACTAAAGGGAGGCAAGATCGTGAAGGAAGTGACAGGTGCCAAATTCGATGATCTTCTTCTCGCCATAGACACAGTCAGATCCAGCTGAAGAAGGCCCTCTTTTGCGACTGTTGATATAGTACCATCGCAACTTGTCGACCTCAAATCCAATGCTCTTCAGTTAATCTTATCGAAAGTGAATCTATTGAATTCAATGTCTGGGATAAGGACGAGTGTGGTAATTATTGCACTCTTCTCATGGATGATGATATTGTGAAATTTCCTTACTTAATGGCCTTCCCGGTTCCCAATTCCCACGCCCGGAGAATCACTTGCTATTATCTCAACCAAGCATGCACTGAAGCAAGTTTGCAATCGACATTTTGTTGTGTCGAGATGGATATTTACATCTTGGCTGGACTGAGGCACTGCAACAGCCGATGAATACTACTTGTACTCAAAATGTCTTATGCACCGGTTCTACCAGGAAAAAGAGAAAGGAAAAGAAAACACTACAGAGTAAACTGTCCTGGAACTTCATAGCTCAATATGATAGCATCACTCTCGAGTCAAGTAAGTGACATACAGATCCTAAGGGTAAGGCCCTGGTGGAAAGAGAAATTAAAAGAACGAGAACCCGAGTGGACCGCTGCCAAACTGGATAGAGTCACCACAAGTCCGAGACTGCTTCTTCGCAAGCTTCTGGGCAATGCCGTATGCTCGGCCACGGCGGCCGACAGCCCTTTCCGAGCCACATGGTTTTCTTCTTCTTCTTCTTTCCCCGTTTGTTGGGTGCGAAGACATAGGGGCACAAAACCAAGTCCAGGGCCTCAAGCCCCACAGCAATAATGAAGGCCAGGAGCATGCGTTGGAGACAGAGAGGGTCGTGTCACGTGGCCCCAAAGACAGTCCCGCCTTCGGATGGAGACTCCTCACATGAAGTTGTCATGTAACATGTGCTGGTTGCATTTTTAAATTCCCCATTCGGAGCGTCCGGTGCGTGCCTTAGCCTCTCATTTGACCGTTCGTCGCGATCACGCTTGACGTAAGTCCGATATTTCGCAAATATTCAAAAGACGCGATAATATCAACATGAGGATGGTTGGTTTTCTTCGAATGTATATTAAAATATTCTACGTCACTTGACTACATAGTTTTCCCACACTTACCTAATACAATAACAAAGGCTTTGTTCCAATCTACTTTGCTCATGTCTTCTCTTTCTGTTTTTTATTTTTTTGGTCAAATCTCCTCTTTCTAAATTTTTAAACTTTACCAACTGAATCTTAAATTTTTATGTGAAATTTCAATATCATCTTTCGAGTCAATCTGATATCAATATGATGGATTAAGAAAGAATTTAGAATAGATAGATTTTCACATTAAAATAAAGATTTAAGTTACTAATTGAGAGAATTGAAAAGCTTAGTAAATTTTTATGTGAAATTTCAATATAATCTTTCGAGTCAATCTGATATCAATTCCATTTTTTCCAATGCATAATATGGAAAGAAATTGTTTCTTTTTTTCTTTTTGGTGTACAAAGTCAATCTACAATCTCGTTACTTGATCTGAAACTCTCGGGGGCCGACGCGTCAACCGGACCAGTAAGGACGCGCCACGGCGGACGAGCTGATGCGCGCCGCAATGACCAGAATACCCCCCGTCGTCGAGCAGCCGCCTCGGCCTCAACCAACGTAAGACGACGACGCGTTTCGTTTTCTTGTTTCCCGTTTTTCGTTTCGTTTCCGTTCGAACGCGCTACCAGGTCGTTGGTGGCGACCGCCTGCACCGGATGAGTCCTCCGCTAACGAATCGTCATCGCCGTCGCCGATCCTCCGCCGATCCTTCCGAGAAGACGACGAAGGAGAGCAGGTCAAAGTTCAGAAGCGATCTCCATCTCTGACCACTTCCTCCTCTCTCGCGCGCGCGGATTTTCTCTCTCTCTCTCTCTCTCTCTGTAGCGGAGAAGCCGGAGCTGCGGAAGCGGCGGAAGAAGGCGGGGGGGAAGAAATGTGCGGCATATTCGCGTACCTGAACTGCAATGTGAGGAGGGAGAGGAGCTACATCCTCCAGGTCCTCTTCAACGGCCTCCGCCGCCTCGAGTACCGCGGCTACGACTCCGCCGGCGTCTCCATCGACGCCTCCTCCGTCTCCCTCCCCACTCTCGTCTTCCGCCAGGAAGGCAACATCGAGTCCCTCGTCAAATCCGTTTACCAAGGTATGACACCCCCCAATTCCCCTTCTCGCGCTCGAATTTTCCGCTCGCCTCGTGATCTGACGAAGCGAGCCTTATGAAATGGAGATTGATTTCGGAACGATCGGTTGACTGCTTAGTTCATCTGCCCCGCTTGACATGATTCTTGTGGAAAAGGTCTCTCCTTTTTCGTTTTGTTTGTTTCCTACTTGTCTGATTAGTTATGGAAGTGTACTGTTATGCTCTGCCGATCATGGTCGCTGCTATGATTTTCATGCGCACCTCGGATACAGTTCATCTTCTCGATCTGGTTTAGTCTCTTTTTTTTTTAGTTAATTTGCTTTTGTTTGTCCTCGTAAAGGACGTTGTTCTGGGACTGGACAAGCGCCTCGTTCAAGAAGCCTGCCGTGTCGTTTGTCATTTTGTCCCCTTTTGGTCTAATTTCGAGAGAAACCGTCCATATGGTCAGAATGCACTGCTGGATAGCGTCTTTTGGACTGGAATTCTGCTGTTTCTATTCCATTTTAGCCCCTGATGTATCAGAAAAGTTCGATAATCCAAAGGGCTGCCTTCAATTCTTTGGCTCTCTGATCTCGGTGAAGTAACGCAGTTACTTGGCTAAAATAAGGAAAAAGGAAATAAGAAGAGAGAGGTGGAAGCGTCGTGACAATGAAATTGGCCTTTGTTCAGTGTACTTTGATCAAGACAAATCTTATTGCTAACGGTCATGGACATTATCTAAACTCGCTACAAGTTGTTTTAATACCTGAGCTTCTGGGTGAAACTAGATATCCTTTGTGGGGCAAAAGTTTAACCTTATTGCTAATGATTGCTGGACATAATCTAAACTCATTGAGGGGTGAAAGTCCATCTTTTCTCCGAGATTCTCTGAGAAATTAATTCAGCAAAAATACAAGATGAGAGTATTTCCGTTTCAAGCAGCATTAGGATTCCTTTTTGGAGATATACGAATGTTAAGCAGCAGCATTAGGATTTCTTTTTAGAGATAGATGAATGTTAAGCAGTGGTTCATACGTTCACTGTCAAGTTTAAATGCAGTTTTTGGATTGAAGGAAATCCTTGAATTTATTTCTACCATTGAATCTATCACGCCTCATTTGTAATTCTAGGGGTCCCACTGGATTAAATGCTGCAGTTTTATATGGGTGCATGCATTACTCAACATTTTTTTAACTTTGGAGCGTATTTTTGTGCAGGATTTTTCTCGTTTATTCTGTTAAACTAACCTTCTGTGTGGCTGTTCTACTTTGTTATATTTGTGTGATGGATTGTTTGACATCTCCATATTTCAAGTCTTGCTCTGAATATCCCTCAGCCAAGTTCAAGGAACTCACTGTTGATTATATTATCATCAGAGGTTGATGCCACAGACTTGAATTTGGAGGAATCTTTTCTTACTCATGCCGGAATAGCGCACACACGGTGGGCGACTCATGGAGAGCCTGCTCCTAGGAATGGTCATCCTCAGAGCTCTGGTGCTGAAAATGAATTTCTGGTTGTACACAATGGGGTCGTCACTAATCATGAGGTTGGTTAAGGCTTAACTGGCAACTATTTGGACTATAGTATACTTCTATTTATATTTGGGTTGCATTTTGCTATATAAATGATGGAAGCTTTCTTTCACCTTTGAGATGGGTTAGCTTTCAACTTTTCATGTAGGCCAAAAGTTCATCCTTGTCATCGATTATTGTAACGTTACGACAATGTAATGCTTACATCTCCTGAGGTATTGCAGATCATATTGCGTGTTTGGATGATTTTATGCCATAAATCAGTTTATGCATATTAGAGGTATTTAACCTGGACAACTACTCTTTCTTAGAATGTGAATGAAGGCATAGCTGCTGACTAGAGGGAGAAGTTGATTCAATCAATGAAGCTTTATTTGATTGGTCTAGTAAGGGGTGTTATGAATAGGTCACATTAGTCATCGTTGATAATAAACTGAGGCCAAGGCTTATCCTTCTGTCATATTATCATGGACCTTTCATCGAAGCCTTCACAAAGAACATGCAGATTCAAGTGTGTATCATTAACAGCAAATGTCATGTGTACCACAAGGAACCTTGCGACCAGCTGTGGACCTCATTTTATCCCAATGAGAAGCATTTTTAGAGACCAAGACGCTTTCCTAACGAAACTATATGATATGCTCTTAATTTATATGGTATTTTGTCTGTGATGATTCTGTAAAATGGTGTACAATCTCAATGGTATTTCTCTCTAGCTTAAAACTAATGAAGAAATTTTGCCGGTAGATTCTTTTGAGGTTCTTACCTTTTCATTTACATTTGCAGGTCTTAAAGCAAACGCTAATTCGACATGGGTTCACATTTGAATCTGATACTGACACTGAAGTGATTCCTAAGCTTGCCAAGTATGTTTTTGATAAATCTAATGAAGATTCAGGTAATACCTTATATGCAATGAAGATCATAATTGCATTTTAATGAGCTTCTTACTGAGTTTGTGCGTGAAGAAAAGGAAACCTCAGTCAACACAATTTCATGTGACACTGAAATTAAAAAAGATGTTGAAGTTAATCATTTTAGATTTTTGCTTAAGAATCTTCCAATTTAAGCTATATTAATCTATGGATTTTCAATTGAATCTTGTGTAACTATATGAAGGTTGTAGTTTCGGAAATCTGTTCAACTCCTTGTAAACACTAAAGAGCCATCTGATGGATAAAGCATCTGTGACATCTTTCATTGAAAGTATCATTTATGTATGTCAGGCCCATGTTGGCCCAATACTTTTCCCAACAAATGTAGGGGCTTAAAACAAATTGTATTGGTGACTCATTTTCTTTCCGATGGGCCTCAGTAAATGGATACTTACTTCTGCAGAAGCATTTTAGCGTATGAATGACATCATTTTGAGCAAAAGTTGATTTTATTTCTCCAATTGTTTGCTTGTAGTGAATTAACTGGCAATATGGCCACCAATGGGATTGTGCTCAAAATATATACATATTCCACATAATTTGCTTTGTGTCTTGAAGTGTGCTATCATGTTACTTTACCCCAGAGAACAGTGTTCAGTGACATTATATTTATGAATGGTATATTATTTGGACTGCAGGTGACACTGTCCCATTTAGTCAAGTTGTTCTGGAAGTCATGAGGCATCTTGAAGGAGCCTATGCCCTTGTTTTTAAGAGCCGGCATTATCCTAATGAATTGATTGCTTGTAAGCGTGGTAGTCCATTGCTTCTCGGTGTCAAAGTAAGTTCCATTTAAAACTTGGGTGGTACTTGTTGCAAATGAGTTACTTTTGATTACATCTCATGAATCATTTTCTATTTTCAATTGCTTTGTGTCCTTTCAGCTTCACTAAAATATATGCCATGTGTGTTCTTCTAGAACGGAGTCTATTAACCATACTTTAATCAAATGTTTCTTATGATACAATGTTTTCTGCAAAGTGTTGAATAGCATCCGTTTTGCTTGGTGTAGACAGTATATTGAGTTTTTACTTTGGGTCTTAGAGTGCCTTGGAAATGGTAAGCTGGATGCACATTAATTTCCTTTTAGAACCAAGAATTGGAATAGCATTGTTACTGCTGTCCACCATGGCACATATTTTTGATCTTGATACAATAAGTTGAGAAAAGCTTGTGGTTGTCTATGGTGCTGAACTCTTACTTCATATTTAGGTCTCCATGATGCGTCAACTGTAGCTTAGGCTTAGGAGTTCTTTTTTCGAATGTGTAGTTGTTCGTTCCTGTGTATATCTTAACTATGCATTTTCCTCGTCAATTTTTTTTTTCTTGTAATTTATCATAATTGTAACATAGTGATCAATTCATTCAGGAATTGACAGAAGAATCAAGCAAAGGATCATTATTTCATGATGACAAGTACCCTTCGCAGAATGGGAATCCCAGGGAACTGTTCTTATCAAGTGATGCAAATGCTCTGGTTGAGCACACAAGAAAAGTTTTGGTTATTGAAGATGGTGAAGTTGTTCATTTGAAGGTAATTACATAGTTGTTTTGAGGAATTTATGTGTATTCTTAGCCTTTATGGCATGGGCTGCCTTATCAGTCTCTTGATTTTATGTTTAATTGATCTATCAAATGTATCTTAGTTGTTAAGATTTTAGGGGTGGGGGGTACTTCAGTTTAACTTGAGTTCTATTGATTTCGTCTCAGTATCAAATTGTGAATATCCATTGGACTGCATAGCAACACAGTAAAATATGCTCAATATCACTAGTACTAACCACCTATTTAGTTGTACTGAGAACCTTTCGGCTTAATGTCGCCAGAATTCTATTTGGCTTGACTTCTTGCGTATAGCTGAATAGCAGTTTTGTCCTTGTGCATTGGAGGAGCATGTTGCCTGCAATGGAGGTGAACTTTGATGCGGAAAGTCTTGCTATATCACCTCAATCGAGGGCTGATAACTATGATCATTTCTTTCCAGAGTATTTTAATAACATAGTGCTCATGAGAAGCCAAATGCTGAATTTTATTCTACTAATGCTGGTTGCATCAGGATGGAGGGGTATCTATCTTAAAGTTTGATGGTGACAAAGGAAAACACGGTGCACTTTCCAGGCCGGCATCTGTACAACGTGCACTTTCTGTTCTCGAGATGGAAGTTGAACAAATAAATAAAGGAAATTATGAACATTATATGCAGAAAGAAATTCATGAACAGCCAGAATCCCTAACAACCACAATGAGGGGCAGACTTATACGTGGAGGCACCTGCAAAGCTAAGACTGTCCTTCTGGGTGGATTGAAGGATCATCTCAAGACAATTAGGAGGAGCCGGAGGATTGTTTTTATTGGTTGTGGTACGAGTTATAATGCTGCTTTAGCTGCAAGGCCCATCTTGGAAGAACTTTCAGGCAAGTAGTGGATGATAGCTTATGTGGGTTGGACATGTTAATTTATTTTTACCAACTCTTTTCTTGTTTGCTTGCTTTCAAAACAGGAATTCCTGTGACAATGGAAATAGCAAGTGATCTTTTGGACCGTCAAGGCCCAATTTATAGAGAAGACACAGCAGTTTTTGTCAGTCAGTCTGGTGAAACAGCAGATACCTTGAATGCACTGGAATATGCTCTCCAGAATGGTGCATTATGTGTAGGAATTACTAATACTGTTGGCAGTGCAATTGCCAGAAATACACATTGTGGTGTCCATATAAATGCTGGTGCTGAGATAGGTGTGGCAAGCACCAAGGTGAGAGAGTACCTTTTGATATTCTGTTACAGAAACGATCCTCTCTTCTTCATGGTTTTCTTGTCTTTTTTTTCCATGAAATTGATTTACAAGTGCTTTTTGAGCAGGCATATACAAGTCAAATAGTTGTCATGGCCATGTTAGCTTTAGCAATTGGAGGGGACGCTATTTCTAATCAGGCAAGAAGAGAAGCAATAATTGATTGTCTTTTTGACCTTCCAAGTATGTGTCACTTCCTATCTCACCTTCACAATTTCTGAACTTCTGTTGGATGTGCCTTTTCTGTCTAAACTTATGTTGATGAATTGTTTGTATGAAACGTTAAATCCCTTGTTAATATTTTGTAGACAAAGTTAGAGAGGTGCTGAAGCTTGACCAGGAAATGAAAGATCTTGCTAAGCTACTGATTGCAGAGCAGTCACTTCTCATGTTTGGCAGAGGATACAATTACGCTACAGCTTTGGAAGGTTCTTTAAAAGTAAAGGAGGTGGCATTAATGCATAGTGAAGGAATATTTGCTGTTGAAATGAAACATGGTCCTCTGGCTCTAGTGGATGTGCTTGCTTCAGGTTAGCTTTTGTTGTACAGGTTTACTCACATACGTGAAATATCTGTTTGTTCTAAAGCTGAAGGTGTGTCAATGTTAATAGCAAGCAACAATCAGTTATTCAGCAACTCCATGCCCGAAAAGGACGCCTAATCGTCATGTGCTCAAGGGGGGATGCTGCAGCTGTCTCTCTTGGTGGAGCATGTAGAGTCATAGAAGTTCCTCAGGTGGAGGACTGTCTTCAGCCTGTGGTCAATATAGTTCCTTTGCAGGTACATAGTACTTCCAATAGTTTTTTATGCTTGCCAAAATGCTACATCATTTTTTCTTACTCTGCTGAATGTGTTATGACTTGCTGAAGATGAAGCTATGATGTAGATGAGGTGGAACTGGATGAGAGCATCTACCTTTTTGTTTCCTTGATTTGTTTTGTGCTCTTAGTGTTTGTTTTTGCATTAAGAGTTCGGAAATTCTCTCTATGATTTGGCGTTTAGTTCTAAAAGAGAGTATGTTTTTAAGTCTCAACAACTCAACAAAAACAAAAGAAATCAATTTTATTGATTGAGCCTCCTACATGCTGATGCTCACAATTTTGATAGCCATACCAACATTCTTAAGACCAAAGAGTCGGGCCAGAAAAGGAAGGGGGGAGGGGGGGGCACGTGACCTGGTGACAGGGGAGCCGGCGACCGAAGCCCCGGTAAAAAGAAGCCATGTTCTTCATGTGGAAATCAGGACAGGGCCACTGGCAATTTGAATTGAAAAAGAAATGGTTTTAATGCATTTTTTTTTTCTCTTTATCATTCAGGAAAGACGAAGAAAGTTTCAGGATGGCAAACATTCTCTAAAATTTCTCTTAGACTCAAACCCATAGCTGATGATAGAACTAGATTACCAATCTTTAACTTTTGGAGGAATCCTTCATCAGTGGTGGTTGTGAATGACTGATTTATTTATTTTTTTCAATCTTTTTGACCTTAGTTCCATAGGAGCAAGTCAGAATTTTGCTGTTTTTATTTGTTTATATATTCATTGCTTATAGAGTATTTTCAGATTCCTGTTTTTCCTTTCAAATAGCCAGTTTTAGTAGATTTTGCTAATTTGTTTGACATGAGATAAGTTTTAACATTTGGGGTGCAGTTGTTGGCGTATCATCTCACAGTTCTAAGAGGATACAATGTCGACCAGCCTAGGAACCTTGCAAAGAGCGTGACAACAGAGTAGAAGCCCACTAATAGATTTCTTCTGATTATGTTTACCCGGCAATGAAATGGATAATGTCATGAGAATGTAAAGCATCTTTCCAACACGAAATATACATTCTGTTGATCATTTGTACTTTATTGAATGGCAGCCCCTGCAAGATCTTTATTTATGATCAATTAGGAAAATTGTCGCAACCCATTTTTTTGTGCGTTCCCGGCTCGTTATGCAATTACTAGTCAATATGCCTCAAAGTGTCGCACTCATGGTACATGACCATTGTTTCATGATGGACATGACTACGATGATTACAACTTAGTGTCATTTGGGATGCTATGCAACTTAGAGTAATATGTTGCTCATTATTGCCTCCATCTTAATGGTCAGAAAAAAGTTCTATTGCTGAAAATATTAGTTATCTTATTAGCATTTAGTGGGGAATTCCATTTTTCTTTTTATGGACTTTGATTAAAATATCTTTTGTTGCATCATGAGATGTAAAAGGAGCTGGTGGAGGTTGGAAGAGGAAGATTGTATATCCTTATTCAGGAAAATAGGATTGATCAAGTATCTGAGATGTGATTTGCTTCTTTAGCTGTGACCGATTTTTGGCATTACGTATTTCTGTCATGTCGGTTGTCCAACTGTTGGTTAACTCCCGGTTTGTACATTTCTTGGGAAATAGTCCGAGCTAAATTATATTGCGTTGTGATTTTTTTTTTTTTTAGTGTGGTATTTAACTCCTGATATGGTCCAATTTGTTGACTCACATAGGCCTGATTATCCAAATGGAAAGAATTTCAATGTCAACTTGCTCTGGACCAGTTCATTTTATCAATTAATCATACGTGGAGCATATAATGTGACTCTTGCTAGATACCAACAAAAGGAAAATCATAAGCTCCTATTGTCGCTGTTATTCAACGCGACTCTCGCTAGACACCAACAAAAGCAAAACCATAAGCTCCAATTGTCGCTGTTAACGGTTGTCGAATGCAATGTTGTTATTTTTTTCCCCTACTCGTGTTACATTTTCCGGGGGTGTGCTAGGGGTGGGCACCCTCTAGGACATCTGGGGCCATGCCAACCTGGACCGATTCCTGATTCTGGCACGAAGCGCACGCATCCATGACTGTACAAGGCAAGAGCGGTTGGGCCGCCAGTCGGCGAGGACGGAATACCTGGACAAAAATAGATACGGTCTTGTGGTGAACCCTCACGTAAAGGTTTCGAGCGAGACGGCACAAGGGGACCATGGCAAGCAACACGAATGACAAGAGATAGGGTAATGATTGAAAGGGGCCCGGGACCAACAGCGATGCGAGGGAGGCCACTGAGAGGATGGCGGCGAGCATCATGAGGATGTGGAACGCTCGGGCGCAGCAAGCGGAAGCCAACGACAGGTGAGCGACGAGTGCCAATATGCAGTAGAACAGAAGACAGAAGACCGCGAGGGAGGTGGCAAAAGGGTGGGTCTCAAATGGGGACTCGCGTTTCCCTTGGAATTTCACCTCGACGGAGTTGACCAGCACGGGAACAAGGAAGGCGAGAATGGCGTATGGGGAAGCGAAGGCAGGGGAGCCTCGGACGTTTGTATCAGGTCGTCTGCCGGTCGGCATTTGGGTCGGCTTCTTGAGGATCAGTAGTCCTCTGTAGACGACAATGACGGAAGTAATAGAGAGAGATGGCTAGAGGGGGAGCAAAAATTTGGTTTTTATAAGGAGTGTGAAAAGCACAGGTAAGATACCGACCAGGAAAAAAAATGTACAGGTAAGATGAAGTGAAATTCAAAGGGTCCTCAAATTACGGGGCGAATTCAAGGGGGCTATAAGGCTTCTGAAGCTTCCCAGCAGTTTCCAATCAATTCCCCATGAGCCGTCGCGCTTCCTTTTGCAGAAGACGCCGTGGCATAGCTCCACCACCACATCAGTATGGTGCTAACCGCTCAGAGATTGACACACGTGGAGCGATGTAGTGGATGGGTCCCACTGGAACAGGGGTGAAAATTTTCCAATAATTCAAAATCTTGCTCTGCGAAGTCACCGCTGCCCCTATGTGGAGGATGATTATCGAGATGATGAGAGAGAAAGATGGCTAGAGTGGAAGCAAATCTTGGTTTTTACAAAAAATTGAAAAAAAATTATTGGTTTGAATTGGTTTTTAATAATTGAAGACTTGAGAATCTTGGTCCGTTTTGATAAAAAAAATTGTTGGTTTGAATTGGTTTTTTTTTAGTTGAACAGATCTTTGACGGGAGACTTTCACTTCCAAGGATTTCGCGGAAGTTCCCCTGGCTTAGGACATGACGCATGATCCCCCATCCGAGCTGCGATGACGTTAGCCGCGCCGGCGGATGGGTCCCGCCGGGACAGGTATGAAAGTTCTTCAGTATTTCGAAATTTTGGGACCTCCTTCTCATCAAGGAAGAAGACTCCCTCTTCTCTCTCATCCTTTGGAAACTCTCCCTCTCACCTTCGCTCCCATTCCACTGCATTCTGCGGCTCATCGCTACCGCCTCCGCCTCCACCATCGCCTTCACCTCCGGGAGCCCTGTCGACGGCTAGAATATGGCAGCATGAAGTTTCGCACTGGAACTTGCGCTGGTTTAGCATTTAGTAGGGAACTTTTTTTAATGGACTTTGATTGATATATGTTTTGCTGCATCATGAGATGTAAAATGGGGACTCAAATGGAGACTCGGGTTTCCCTTGGAATTTTACCTCCACGAAGTTGACCAGCACGGAAACAAGGAAGGCGAGAATGGCGTGTGGGGAAGCGAAGGCAGGGGAGCCTCGGACGTTTGTGTCGGGACGTCCGCTGGTCGGCATTGGGGTCGGCTTCTTGAGGATCCGTAGTCCTATGTAGACCACGATGACGGAAGTAATAGAGAGAGATGGCTATAGGTGCGAAATCGAATATGTAGATGATGAAGAATGGAATCAGATGATGATGATGAAGAATAGACTCAGCATAAGCAAAATCTGTACTAGAAATGTTCTACATATCTTTGTATCAGAATCTCGTGTTTTTACAAAGTATCAACTATAACGATCAATCCAAATCCTCTGTTCTTCCTCTTCTACTCTGTTTTCATTGTGTGTTTTTATCTCATAGTCAAGCTGACTTTCTTAACCCTACGGAGTTTTATTTCTCTTTATATATAACAAAAGAGAGAAGCTAATTTTCCAGTAACAGAAAAACTGAACTACCAAACTTTGCCAACCGTTTACAACAAAACAACAACCCGTTAACTAAGCAAGCTTGGCGATCCGTGTCTTCTACATCGCATGTTCTTCACCATTGATTAGTCTAGCGATCCACGTAATACAAAGCTTATCCAAGTGAGTTCAGCAGTTATTGAGGCAAGTGCCCAATACTCTGCTTCTGTGGAGGATCTTTAAACAGTGGGTTGTTTCTTGGCTGACCAAGAAAGCAAATTAGATCCAAGAAAGGTACAAAACCCAGTTGTAGAGCGTCGTGTGATAGTACAACCTGCCCAATCAGCATCTGAAAACCCATAGAGGTTTACTGAACTTTGAGAATGGAGATAGATCCCAAGATGTATGGTACCTTTGACATATTGAAGGACTCTCTTTAATTGGTGAAAGTCTGCCACTATAGGATGTTGCATTTTTTGACAAAGAAGATTTGTGGCAAAAGCTAGGTCTGGTCGAGTAATAGTTAAGTACTGAAGACCACCAACCAAGCTTCTGTACTCAACAGGATCTGTTAGCTGATTTGTAGCATCGATCATGGAAAGTGATCGAAGTGGCAAGGGTGTTGAGATTGGTTTGCATTCAGCCACATGAGCTCGTTTCAGTAAGTCTGTCACGCCCCGGACCTCGAGCGCGTGTACATCCCACTGCGGTCGATCAAATATGCGACATCCCAGGATACGTCGCCGACCCACTCATTTCATTACACATGCGGAAGCGAAACAAATCCCCTGACAACATTTAACTTGCGATAGAAGAGCAGGAAACAAAACCACAACATAACACTTTCATAAATCAACGAAATTACAAACAGAGGTCTACGGCCAAAAGTCTACAAAAGACTGGCTCTTAAAAAGAGGTTATCCTACGACCTACAAGTCGTACACGATCTCCAATCCTTATGACTTCACTTCTCCAACTCTTCAAGGCCAACCAAAGCTATCTGGCCACTCCGTCCATCAGGGACCTGAAATGGTTATTCAATAACCACCGAGACAATGGCTCTGCAAGTTCAACCCCTAAACCCCTATTAGAAAGAAAATACGCCCTGGGTGGCCTAGCCACATCACACAGAAGACTTACCTCGCCTCAGCCTTTATCTGCAGATTAGCACAATTTATATAAACCAACCACGTGCAATTATGATAACCAAACAACCATGGCACAATCACATTATCCAACCATTCAACCACTTGGATCGTCTCAGCGATCAATCGATTTCGGCCGATTACATGTCATTCTAGCAAATCATCATCGCTCTCAATCACGGCCCTACCCCATTGGGCGACCTTTAACAAAGTGGCAATTCACGCCCCATCGGCGCGACTCTAATAGGTGGCAATTCACGGCCCCATTGGGCGCGACCTTTATCAGGTGGCATATCACGGCCCCACTGGGCGCGACCTCTAATAGGTGGCAATTCACGGCCCCACTGGGCGCGACCTCTAATAGGTGGCATATCACGACCCCATTGGGCGCAACCTCTAATAGGTGGCATATTACGACCAATCACCCATTAATTTCCACACTTAGAATTTTATAAAGAATCCATATTTATTACAATCAACACTCAATTCGCCACATCCATTCATCAAATTCAAATTCTAAATGCCCAACAGCGATCGACACGAAATTCTGAGTAAATAAGGTCCCAACGAAATTTTCGAATTTTAATAAATAATTAAATTTATTCCGAAAATTAATTAAATAATAATATTCATATTTTTTGCAATCCACCTTCAATTTATAATTTCCGACCATCAATTTCAAAAAATCCGAATACACAAGAACGACCGGCACGAAATTTCGAGAATTTAGGATTAAAACAAAATTTTCGGAATTTAATAAATATTTAAATTTATTCCGAAAATAATTAAATAATAATATTTTAATAATTTCGAATAATGATATATTATTAAATTATTAAATAATTTCGGCATATTTAAATAAATCAAAAGTAAATTCCTTTATGTCACATCAAGGCTTATATTAATATAAACCTTCATTTAGCCTTAAATTAAACTGACTTTAAGCTAATTAAACACATTAATATAATCCACACTTAAATAAATTAAACCAACCACCTAATCACAATTAACATAAACTAAGCACACATAAAGCATAATTAACCCTCTAAGCGAGGTTTAGTGAGTTAAACTCACCGGATTAGCGAACCGAGCGGACCAAAACGACGGGGACGCCAAGGAGAACAACTTTCCTCAAAGCGGGCCGAGCATCCGGGCTCAGGAAGGCGGCCAAAACGGGCCACGAAGGGGCTGCCATACCCATTTTCTGGGTTGCTGATCGGGGCCGAGAGGGAGCAGATCCGGTGCCGGTTCGGGCGGCCAAGGGCGGCGGAGGCAAGGCGAAGCTCCGGCGGGCTAAGGCGGGGGCGCACGGCGGCTCACGGTGGCTGATCCGTGACCTAGGCCGGTCGGACAACCTCCCAAACGTGAAGACGAGCGAGGACGACGGCGAACGAGGGAAGAGTAGCGGCGCGAGCAGGCGGCGCGGGACGGGCGCACGGCGGCGGCGGCGACGACGGCGTGCGAGCGGGTGGCCGGCCATGGCTGCTCCTTCTTCTTCTCTGCAAATTTTTCTGGTCCTTCGCACAAAGAAGATGGAGGAGAAAGGCAACGGGAGAGAGGAAGAAGAGAGGGAGGAGAGAGAAGGAGTGGGGGCTCTTTTCTTTTCTTTCTCCTTTTCTTTAATCCCACAAAATGGCCCACCATGACATCATCCATGACATCACACTCCACTATCTCCCACAACCTTATTCTAATAGGTTCACTTGCAATTTCCGCCGGGGTCCAATTATTTGTATAATAACTTCTTCAATTTCACTCGATTCTCTTCTAATTGAATTAAATTAAAGCCCATAAAATTAATTCAATGTCACCACACTTCAATTCACATCTTCATCTATCCGTAGAGCCAACTTAAGTCCCAAAAGCACAACCAAAAACGGCCTACTAATTTCTCGAGCCAAATTAGCCATTTCTTGATTATTTTGCTAAAAAGCTCGGCTTGCACGAAAAATCTTCCAAAGATGATTCAATGATCTTGAAATGATTTGTGACACACCCAGACTTCCAATTTCTGAATTCGATCTCAATTCCACGGTTAATTTCACTTTGGCACGATACTAGCGCGGCCCAACCTACCGGTTAGCCTTTAGAAATTTTCATGCATTTGACCTGTGGTTGATCATCTCAAGCCACAATGTACATCTTTGAAACATTGGCGACTTACGGTTGTCGGGGTAATCTCAAGGTTTCAAATACGAACACAGGGTACCCAATCGACAGAGAAGTCGGTCCAGTGTCGATCGACAAGGATTATGCGATCCAGTGGAATCACCCACATTCAATCACATGCCTCTATCGAGTCGACCTATCTTCGGTCTCTAATCGACTTTTATTTGTGCCGTAATGACCCTTTGCATTAGCTCGGTCGAAAGGTCGCTTCGGCCAAATTCTCGAGTCGATGCATTAGAAACTCTTAACAGCTTCACCCGATAGATTAGTTTCCACATGAGTGGCCGACTCAAGGAAAAGAACTATATGCGTGCCAACGAAATGCCCGTCTCAATTTATTGAAAATAGAATCGGAAAATCGGGATGTCACAAAGTCAGTAGCATATTTTGTTTGACATAGAAATAGACTTTATGAAGTACGTTTGGCTTCAATGCCCAAAAAATAGTGAAGATATCCAAGATCCTTCATATGGAAGTGAAGGCTAAGCTTCTAAATCAAGGTAGTTAAAAGTTGAGATGAGCTACTAGTCAAGATGATATCATCAACATACAATAGTAATAACATTGTATGTGATTCTACATGAAAGACAAATAAGGAAGGAACTGCTGTGCTACAGAAGAAGCCAGTTTCGAGTAAAAATTTGCTGAATTTATCGAACCAAGCTCTTGGGGCTTGTCGAAGACCATATAAGGACTTTTGGAGTAGACAGACATAACTCGATTTTTGAGGATGTATAAAGCCAGGTGGATGTTCCATGTATACAATCTCATTCAAATCTCCATGGAGGAAAGCATTTTTGACATCAAGTTGATGTATTGGCCACTGTTTCATCAGAGCTAGAGACAGCACGATACGGATTGTTGCATGTTTTACAATAGGGCTGAAGGTCTCAGTAAAGTCAAGTCCTACCTCTTGGTGAAAACCTTTGGCTACTAGTCAAGCTTTTAGTCCGTCAAGGCTCCCATCAGGTGCGAGTTTGGTCTTAAACACCCACTTGCAGTCTATTACATTCATCTGGTCAGTTCTGGGAACTAATGTCCAGGTTTGATTTTCATTTAGTGCACTCATTTCTTCTTCCATTGTGCTATACCAAGCTTTATCAGCTAAGGCTGATTTGATAGACCTTGGTTCCATAGGAACTTGATACTCAGCTAAACAAGCATACTTTGGATTTGGTTTTCTAACCCCAGATTTTAGTCGAGTCTGCATATGATGAACATTAATAGTACCTTGAGAAGAAGGAAGACTAAAATTGTGTTGTTCTTGATCAGGACTAATGCAGCAGGTAGATCATTGTTTGAAGATAAAGAGCTGGAAGTCTGTTGTTCTTGATTAGTAGAGAGATCTGTAGGCATAACTTTTATTGAAGTAAAGACTGGTTGTTCATCTGTTGTGTATTCATTCTGCATTGGTATTGAGGAAGTGGTTTGTGGCTCCTGTCCACTATATAGGTGATGACTATAATAATCATCTATAACAGGATGATTCTGACTTTTGGCTGACTGATGAAGAGGACTATTATCTGTTAAGCTTGTACTTGGAGGTTTGAACAAATGAATTTCTCCAATCCATTGTTTATATAAAGCTGTATACTGTCCAAATTCATTGGCCAATTGCTTTGTGAATCGATAAAAAGTTTCATCAAATACAACATGTCTACTGATATACACACGATTATCTGTAGGTACAAGACATCGATATCCTTTGTGCAGATCACTGTAACCCAAAAAGACACAGGTAAGAGACCGAGAATCAAATTTGTGGTTTGCATATGGTCTCAAGCAAGGATAACAAGCACAGCTAAACACCCTTAAATGATCATACCTTGGCTGTCTATTGTAAATTTTGTTATAAGGTGTATCCATCTTCAGTTTTGGTGTGGGGAGAATACTTACAATGTAATTGGTTGTCACAAAGGCATCTACCCAAAATTTCAGTGGAACTTTTGAGTGATACAACATAGCTAATCCTAGTTCAACTATGTATCGATGTTTTCTTTCTGAGACCCCATTATGTTCTGGTGTGTGTGGACAAGATATAAGCTGTTTTATCCCACAATTCTTCATATGATTTCGAAACTTGTTACTTACAAATTCTCCTCTTCCATCACTCTGGAAGGTTTTAATCTGATGATTATATTGCCTTTCAACTAACTTCTAGAATTGGACAAATATATCATAGAACTCAGATTTCAACTTCATAGGATATAACCAGCTATATCGAGAAAAATTGTCAACAAAAATCACATAGTATCTGAACTTTTGAAATGAGCATACTGGTGATGGTCCCCAAATGTCACAATGGACCTTTTCTAATGGAAAACTTGATGTAGAATCTGACAAAGAAAAAGCTAGTGATGTACTTTTTGCTATTTGACAGCTGCTGCATACATTCTTAGATGTTGAGTTGTAGTGGATCAGCTTCTGTTTCTGCAGATGTTTCACTATTTGTGAATTTGTGTGAGCTAATCTCTTGTGCCATATGTCTTCATCCATAGTCTTTTGCCTCTGAGTAAAAAAAGCTTCTGTGGTCTGTGTATCTATTTGATAAAGCTCTCTAGTTTTCCTTCCGAGCTTCACCATTACTTTGGTATTGTTGTCCTTTACATAAACACCAGTTTTGTCAAAGATAAACGAGCAAGGATAGTCATCTGTAAGTTTAGATACTAAAAGAAGATTCTTCTTTAATTCTGGAACAATCAGAACATCATTAAGAGGTAATGTATTAACCTTTGTAGTCAGCCAAGTATCACCAATGTATGTAACAAGTAAACATGATCCATTGCCGATCATAACAGTATCATGTCCTTGATATTTAGAAAGAGTATGAAGCATACCAGGATTGGCACTGATGTGAGCTATAGCACCAGTATCAGGATACCATTCGCTTCCGTTGAATCTTCAATATGCATTCTTGTTAATGTTCTTGGAATGTCTTCGCTTGATAAGAGTTGTCAAAACGATACCAAAGAACGAAGAGCATCATGTCCAAATCGTTTACATATTTGACATTCAGTTGAATATTGCTTGTTTCTTTCTCATCCTGTAAGTTCTTATTTGAGTTTATAGAAGGATAAGTTTTGGTGTTTTGGTACCTTTGAGAATAAGTGGCATAAGGTCTAAATCCCTGATTAGTTGTAGAGAAAGTATTTCTCTGTCTGAGATGCTGATCTCCTTGTCCTTGGATTAAGGCATCTGTTCTGTAAGTCTAATTTCTTTCACCATAACCAAAGCCTCGACCTCTATTATTAACAGCTCTACCACGACCATAGCTTCGGCCTCCTCTATAACTTCCTCTTTGAGTTGTAAATCCAGAAGTTTGAGAGATGTATTCTCCATTAGTATTTTCTTTAAGCTGTATCTGAGATTGTCCTTGCCCAAAATAGGCCAAATTAGGATTGAACTGATTCATGGAATAGGTCTTCAGCCTTGATTCAAACCTTTCTAATTGGGCAATAACCTCATCATAATCAGGTTGAGGCTTTAAGTAGTATATGGTGGTTCGAAAATTTTCATATTCAAGGCCTAAACCTTCCAATACACCAAACATTTTGGTTATTTCATTCACAGGTTTGCCTATTGCATTCAACTGATCACATATGGACTTATATTCTCTGAGATAAACAGAGAGAGCTCAATCATGCTTCTGACACGATTGTAGCTTTCCTCTCAGTTCGAACTCTCTAGCAATTGACTTATGTGTAAATCATTTTAGGAGTGTTTGCCATACTTCAAACGATGTTTCTAATCTGATTATTAAGCTCAAAATGTTCTTAGTAACAGCCCCACTGATCTAAGATGATATCAATTGATCAGTTCTTGTCCAATCAGTATAATCTGGATTGACAAGTTCAGATTCACAGCCTTCAACCTCTCTTTGCAGCATTCAAGGAGGTGATGATGATGAAGAATAGACTTAGCAGAAGCAAAATCTGTACTAGAAATGTTCTATATATCTTTGTATCAGAATCTCATGTTTTTACAAAGTATCAACTATAACGATCAATCCAAATCCTCTGTTCTTCCTCTTCTACTCTGTTTTCATTGTGTGTTTTTATCTCATAGTCGAGCTGACTTTCTTAACCCTACGGAGTTTTATTTCTCTCTATATATAACAAAAGAGAGAAGCTAATTTTCCAGTAACAGAAAAATTGAACTACCAAACTTTGCCAACTGTTTACAACAAAACAACAACCCGTTAACTAAGCAAGCTTGGCGATCTGTGTCTTCTACATCGCATGTTCTTCACCGTTGATTAGTCTGGCGATCCATGTCTTCTGTATCAACTCATGTCAGTCTTCATCACCAGCTTTCCATTGTTGATCATCAGCTTGTTTTTGTTTTTCGCATACTTGATTTATCGTTTTCCTTCTCAAAGTCACCAGTTGACTTTATAGTAACAGAGTAAGATAAAGATCCTGATCCTTTAACAATAGGGGGAGCAAAAATTTGGTTTTTATAATGAGTGTGAAAAGGAGAGGTAAGACGAAGTGAAATTCAAGGTTCTTCCGGCCGAAAGAAACAAAAGATCCAAGGTTTCTGAAGCTTCCCAATAGTTTCCAATCAATTCCCGATGAGCTCTCGTGCTTCCTTTTGCAGAAGACGACGTGGCAAAGCTCCACCACCACATCAGTATAGTGCCAACTGCCCAGAGATTGACACGTGAAGCAACGTCAGCGGATGGGTCCCACAACAGTATACATTCTTGTACTCTATTGAATGGCAGCCTTGCAAGATCTTTATTTATAATCAAATATAATCAATTAGTAAAAACTATTGAAACCCACACTTTTACACGTTCACAGCTCATTATGCATTTACCTGTCAATCTGCTTTGAAGTGTTGTGCTCATGGTACCTGAACATTGTTTCATGATTGACATAATGATGATGGTTACAACTGAGTTTCATCTGGAATGCCATGCAACTTAGAGCAATATGTTGTTAATTTATTTAAAGGTCATGGAAATGTTCTATTGTTGAAAATAGTAGTTATCATGTTTAGCATTTAGTAGGGAACTTCTTTTATGGACTTTGATTGATGTATTTTTTTTTTTTTTTTTTTTGGTGAAGATTGATGTATGTTTTGCTGCATCATGAGATGTAAAAGGAGTCTGGAGGGGGTTGGAAGAGGAAGATTGTGTCCTTACTTGGGAAAAAAAAAAAAAAGAGCAAGCAATCTAAAAAGAGGGAAAATTTCAAAAAAGAACCCAAAGTGTTATTAATTTCTCAAATAAGGGCCCGAAATGGACTTTATTTCAAATAAGGACCTAACGTAGCCTTAGTTGTTCCAAATAATAGCCTAAAGTGGTTTTAGTTATTACAAATAAGGACTCGACCTTGCCGATTGCCAACTGGCTAAATTTTTCGACTGGTCAAGGGTATCTTTGTCATTTTGTATTTCACCTTCTTTTTTTTTTTTTTTTCTAGTTCTTCTTTTTCCTCTTAGCGATGGTCAACCGGCCACCAGCGATGCCCACAGAGGGCTAAGCGAGGATCGCCCCCGCCAGCGAGGGCCACCCATTTTGGCCACAAGTGAGGGACGGCCTCGCCTGAGCATGGTGACCCTCACCCAGAGGCCACTCGTGAGGTCAGCCCTAGCCGGTCCTAGGGGAGGGCAGGCGATAAGGTCGCCCAACCCTCGTTGGCCTCACCTAGGGCCAGCACGGGTTGACCTCGCGGATGGCCCCTAGGCAAAGGTCGCCAAACTCAGGTGAGGCCATCCCTCACCCAGCCCTTTTGTGGGCATTGCTAATGGCCGGCTAGCCACCGGTGAAGAGGAAGAAGAACTAGCCAAAAAAAAAAAAAAAAGGAAATGACAAATGACGAAAATACCCTCGATCGCTGGAAAGACGAGTCATTATTTGAAACAGACATAGCTACTTCAGGCTCTTATTTGAAATAAACATAACAACTTTAGGTTTTCATTTGAAATAACATCCACTTTAGATCTTTATTTGAGAAAATGAAGGCACTTGAGGTTCTTATTTAAAATAAGGTCCACTTCGGCTCTTATTTGAAAAAACAAAAAAACAAAAAAAAGAGAGGGTACTTTGGGTCCCTTTTTGAAATTTTCCCCTAAAAAGATGTGTGTCATTTAAGGTGCAAGACTTTCAAAGAATCAATCTAAGTATTGGAGACAGGATTTGCTTCTTTAGTTTGGTTTTTGACATTGAGCAGGTCTCTAGAGTGGTGATTGTCTCATCAGTCGTCGAACCGTTAGTTCACTCCCGAATCATGCCTTTCTTGGGAAAAAGTCCAAGGCAACTTGTACCATGTTTTGATTTTCTTTTTCAGTGTGATTTTTACTCCATGATATGGTCCAATTTGCAGACACGCAATGTATTCAAATGGAAAGAATTTCAATGTCAACTTGCTACTAAGCAGTCCATTCTATCAATTAATCGTAAGTGGACAATACATTGGGACTCTCACTAGACACCAACAAAAACAAAACCATCGGTTCCTACTGTCGCTGCTATAGTTGTCGAACACAACGTCGTCATGTTTCTTCCCCAGTCGTATTTTCTTTTCAAGAGTGTGCTAGTGGTGGGCGTCCCGGAGGACATCTGTGGCCGTAGCAACACGGGCCCATCCCCACTTAATTCTCAATTCTGGCACAGAGCGCGCATCCATGATGGAACGAGGCAAGAGTGGCGGGGCTCGTCCACCATGGAGTTGGCGAGAACGGAACACTGGCGCAAACATGGATACGATCTTGTGTTGAACCCACACGTAAAGGTTTTGAGCGAGATGATGTAAGAGGACCACGGAAAGCAACACAAGTGACAAGAGATAGGGGAAACAGCGAAAAGGGCCTGGGAACAACAACGATGCAAGGGAAGCCACCAAGAGTGAAGCGGCGACCATCTTGAGGATAGGAAAAGCTTGGGCACAACAAGCGGGGGCCAACGACAGGTGAGCAACGATCGCCAATGAGCAATAGAATAGAAGACTTGCGACTTCGCCTTGGCACTTTCGCCTCGCCTTGCGATTACGTTTGAGGACGTGGCCACACTCCAAGTCAGCATAATCCCTCTCCGCTCGGTGGGTGACACATGGAGCCACATCCCACAAGGACAGATCTGAAAATTGCCTCTAATAAGCTTAATGCCATAATAAAAAAGAACCTCCAATTTTAGGTTCACTCTTAATTCTATTCCAAAATTTTTTGGTTCCATAAAAAACTCCAACTTTAGGTTTACTACCAATTCTACCATAAACTTATTCTTTTTTTGTCATAGAAGGTCCATTTATTTTGCAAAAAATGTACCATTTCCAAGAAATATTTTCTGAAGAGTCATTTTATAGGAAAATGACTATTTTCCGATATTTGACTGAAACCAAAAAAAAAAAAAAAACTGAAAAGGTATTTTCTGTAAAATCTAAAGGGGAAAATTATCAATAAAATCATTTTTTTAGTGTATTTCTTGAAAAACCCCAAATTATTACATTTATGATAGATTTATCCCAAACTAAATTTTGAATTATCAAAAACTCCAAACTAGTATGCTCGTGATAAATTTTACCGAAACCTTAAAATGGCACATTTATGATAAATTTATTTTATGTTAGTTTTCATTAAATTGAATTAATATCACGAAAATCTTCAAACTAGTATACTTGTGACAAACACATGGTAAAATCGTAAACTAGTATACTTGTCAACTATCACATGTTATCAAATTCAATAATTTGATGATAAAATTTAACAGAAATTAATGGAAGGTAAATTTATTATAGGTGTACCAATTTAGAGCTTTTTGTAGTTAAAAATAATTTTGAAATTAATTTGTCACACGTGCATCAATTTAGGTTTTTTTGTGGTATTAACCATTTTCCTAATTATTTTTTATTTTATTCTTTTTCTTCTTCTTCCTTGGAGGTCGCCACCCACAAAGCAACAGGGTCGATGACAAGCCACAAGCGAGCTCAAGGCTAGTGCCAAAGTCTCGAGCTTGTCGATCATTGCCTTGACTCAACAGTCGAGGAAGAAACAAAAGAAAAGGAAAAGAAAAGAAAAGAAAATATTTTTCAATTTTTTTAAAAATATATTTTTATAAGAGAAAACATTTCATTAACAAGGACCCGAGCCCTAGCACCGAATATCCACGCATGGCCTCTATGGACCCGACCCTAGGGGTCAAGACTGCAGCTTGAGCATTGGTGCCTCAAGTACGACCTTTATAGACCTAAGCTCGGGTGCTAGAGCATCAGGTATAGGCACAAGGGGTTCGGCCCTGGCCGCCCAAGACCTAATCCCAAATGCCGGGACTTGGGAATGAATATTGTGGTTTATGTGCTTAAGTGTGTAGTTTCGGGTTGAAGTGTCGATATACCTAACTATATTTTGAAAAATGTTTTCTTTCAAAGAGAAAATTATTTTCTTGAATTTAAGCTTTAGTAGGAAAGCATGTTTTGTTGATGCATTTTCCTAAATGAACCAAATTATTGGAAAATGAGGAAAATATTTTCTCGGAAAATGTTTTTAGCAAAATAAACAGATATTGACACCTAAATTTTGGCAACCCGGTCACTTATTCATTGTATAGAAAAATTAGGAATTAATTTTTAAGCTCTAAAAAGAAAAAGAAAAAGGAAAAAAAGAAATAAAATAAAATTGCATAGCATATAATTTTTGGTCATCAGAGCAAATAAAAGGAAAGATAAGGGAATATCAATTTGATTGATTATGAATGGAAGGTGGAAATTTTGACTAACCACCCTTGCTTTGGCAAATATTCAAATTTTAGTAAATGCGGAAGCAAATTTCCAGTCAAAAATCAAAAGCCATGAAATTAGGTGAAGAAGAAAGCAAAGAATTTGACGAAAAGGAAAGAATCAAAGCATTTGAGGAAAGATCAAGCAGGCCGCGAAATCATGCTCCAATTTGGAGACCATGAATTAAGGCAACAAGAAAAGGAAGCTCGAAAATTGCTAGTGGTGAGCATAGTTCGGATTGAGCCAATTCACCCTCTAACCTTAGGACCAACCCGCACAGTATTGGTCCTCAATTTTTTAGACTGATGACTGACCCTATTGCGCTTGGGATCGAGGATCGGACCAATCCAGTGGGTTTAGTTCGAATCCAGGGTCAAACTAGGACTAACTGATAGTTTTTTATTTCATTTTTTGTATTCTTTAAAAAAGCGATTGAGGACCGAACTGAGCCAATGGGTTCAGTCTAGTTCTAAGGTCAATCCGAGACTAACCAATAATTTTTTAATTCATTTTTTGTATTTCTTGAAAGGGCAACTGAGGATCAAACCAACCCAATGGGTTCGATGACGAACGAGGTCAACTAAGAAAGGCAAGTGGTGAGGGTCGAGTGGGGTGAGCATCGAACAAAGTGTGCATCAAGTGTCGAGCGGGGAGCAACAAGCCAAGCGAGCATCCAGCGGCGAGCGGCACGAGTGATCCAAAGTGAGCAAGGCGAGTTTCGAGTGGTAAGCGGAGAAGTCAATTTTGGCAAATTGAAGACTAAGAGGACAAATAAGACATAAAAGAATGACTATTAGAGGAAAATGACGTAATGAGTTGTTTATGCTCTTTTAGACACCATAAGGACTCCTTATAAAAACATTTTACTCACTCGTAAATTATAACTATTGACATCGTAAAAGACATTAAAAATCTAAATTATTAAAGAATAATGTAAAATTAATTAAACTCCTCACTAAAGAACTATTTTGATGTCGTTTATTTTAAGGTTTTTTCTAGATAAAATAATTATATATATAGGGACTTGATGCATGTTGGACCAATCGTAAACTCTTAAAACCAAAAAATAACATGCATAGTGTTGGTCTAGAAATTTTAGGATCAAGGACCGACCCGATCTTCCTAGAAACCGGACCAGGACCGGTAGGGTTGGGCCGGTCCGAACCGATGCTCATTCCTAAAAATTGCCATGGAAGGAGGTGCTTGGAACCCCTATAAAAAAAAGGTGGAAATTCGTCAAAAAAGGGGGGAGAAAAAGTAGTCACTTCTTATTTTTTCTCTGACAAAGGTGCAAAAGAAATGAAGAGCATAAGCTCCCCCTTATCTTAGCTGATTGGACACTTCGGCGGTGACCATATATACTTGATGTAAAGCCCAAAATGGAATGACCTGGAATGTTCTCCCCAGGCGTTGCCCGGGCATATATACATACCTACACAGGACCCGAAAGGGACTATTTTGCCCCGTATAAATTGGGTCCGATTAGTCAGTACGATTAACGAAGAGGCTACGTTGGTAAAGTCCGGGGCTCCCACTTTCTATTGCCCAGTCAACAGGCACCTTCTGGGCTGCTTCTTGATTTTTCAAGCCGCAATTGAAGACGCGGCGGTCAACGAGGTGATTTGGTGGGAGGGCCACGTGGATGATCCTAAAATTCTCTCCAATAGGATTAATACCTAAAAGACCTTCTGACTCTAGATCCGCTCTCAATCTTATCCTAAATCTTTATTTTATAGAAGTCATCCAACTTTAGATTCACTCTCAATTCTATCATAAAATCTTTTTTTTCTTAAGTCTATTCTCAATTTTTTCCTAAACTTTTTTTTTCTCATAAATCTATCCCCATTAACCCTACGTCAAAAATTCTCGAGCGAATTGTTCAAGGCTTCATGACCCAAGTGCCTCTAGTGCGAGCATCTTGAATGTGAGCTCTCCAACTGCAAGAAATTGAAGACTCCCAAGCACAAAAGATTGAAGACTAAGCTCAAAATTGAAGATCCTCTGTGAGTTGAAGATAAGCTCTCTTTAGAGTAAGAACAATTGAAGAAAGTCAATCTTGATTTTTCTAGTTTTCACCCAATCCAATAACATGTCGTTAGGATTGATATAAAAATTTATCTCCAAAAAACATCTTTTAAGATGTGAAATTTTAGTAAAAAATTATAGCAATGATGTGAAATGCCATATCACTAATAAAGTTTTGTAATTTTTAGGATCAAATTAGGACTGGATCTAAAGTTGGTGGTTTTTAATAAGACATAAAACAGTTTAAGGCAGAATTAGAATAACTTTGCGAGAAAAAAAAAAATAGGTTAGAAATATCGTAGAAGACCCTCCCAATTTTCCAAACTTTTGGGGCTCCCTCTTGTCTATGAAGAAAGCTCTCTCTCTTTTCTCCTTCACAAAATTCGCTCTCTCGCCTTGGCTCCCAATCCGCTGCTTTCTCTGGCGCATCACTGCTACCTCCGCCTCCGCCATCGCCTCCAATAGCCCCATTGGCGGTTGGAATATGGCAACACCAAGTTTTGCACCGGAACTTGCACCGGTAATTCTAAATTGCACGCCAACTGTTTACACAATTTCCTCTTTTCCCCTTCAGATCTGGACATGGGGTTTCGTTATTGGGGTTCGATCGGCGAAAGTTTCTGGTATTGAGCTAATTGGGAAAACTGTGTGAATGGACATCTTAGTTTTGATCTGATTTGTTGTGCAAGCCGATTATAAAGACCCCACATTTCAAGAGAAGTTTGTGTCCATGCTGGTTGATGGGCTTAGGGAGTTGAATCTTGTGGTGTGGAATGGCAATATCCTCGCTTTCAAGGACTTTGTCAGCACTGCTGAGTAATTACTTCCTGCCTTGAACCCATTTTACTAACGACACTGTTGTGGACTTGTTTTGAATTTTGGTCCTTGAGTGGTGGCTTGTGTTAAGCCACATCAAAATTCTGGCGACATTGAGCGGGAAGCTTCTGAGCACAACTAAAAGAGAATGCAATAATTCATTGTCTTTTTGACATTCCAAGTCTGTGTCACTTCCTATCTCACTTTAACAATTTATGAACTTCTAAGTTGTGTCTACCTTTTTGTCTAAACTTATGTTGAGAGAATTTTTTGTATGAGGCATTAAATCCTTTGCTAATGTCTTGTAGACAAAGTTACAGAGGTGCTGAAGCTTGTGACCAGGAAATGGAAGATCTTGCTAAGCTACTAATTGCACAGCAGTCACTTCTCATGTTTGGCACAGGATATGACTATGCTACATCTTTGGAAGGTTCTTGAATAGTAAAGGAAGTGGCATTGATGCACAGTGAAGAAATACTTGCTGGTGAAATGAAACATGGTCCTCCAGCTCTAGTGGATGAGAGTCTTCCCATTGTTGTAATTGCTACTCATGATGCTTGCTTCAAGTTAGCTTTTGTCGTACAGGTTTACTCGCATCCATGAAATCTTGATTTGTTCTGAAGCTGAAGTTGTCAATGTATACAGAAAGCAACAATCAGTTATTCAGCAATTCCATGCCCGCAAAGGGTGCCTGATTGTCATATGCCCAAAGGGGGATGCTGCAGCTGTGTCTCCAGGTGGAGCATGTAGAGTCATTGAAGTTCCTCAGGTGGAGTGTTGTCTTCAGCCTATGGTAAATATAGTTCCTTTGCAGATACAGAGTAATTCCAATAGCTCTCTATGCTTGCCAAGATGCAACATGTTTTTTTCCTACTCTATTGAATGCGTTATAACTTGCCAAAGATGAAGATATGATGTGGATGAGGTGGAGCTGAATGGGAGCATCTAGCTTTCTGTTTCCTTGATTTGTTTTATGCTCTTGGTGTTTGTTTTCGCACTAAGAGTTCCAAAATTCTCTATAGGATTTGGCGTTTAGTTCTAAAAGAGAGTATTTTTCTAAGTCTCAAAAAAAAAAAAAAAAATCAATTTTATTGATTGAGGTGTAACATTTTGCTGTTTTTATTTGTTTGTTTATTCATTGCTTATAGAGTATTTTCACATTCCCGTTCTGCCTTTCAAATGACCTATTTCATTTTAGTAGATTTTGCTAATTTGTTGGACATGAGATAATTTTTAATATTTGGGGTGCAGTTGTTGGCATATCATCTCACGGTCCAAAGAGGATACAATGTCGACCAGCCCGGGAACCTCACAAAGAGTGTGACAGTAGAGTAGAAGCCCACCAACAGATTTATTTTGATTGTCTTGACCTAGTAGTGAATTGGATTATATCATGAGAATATAAAGCATCTTTCGGACACAGAGTATGTATTGTGCTAATCACTTGTACTTTATTGAATGGCAGCCCTTGAAAGCTCTTTCTTTATGATCAATTAGGAAAAACTGTTGTAACCTACCTTTTTTTAGCATTTGCGGCTTGTTATGTATTTACATATCAATCTGCCTCGAAGTGTCATACACATAGTACCTGAACATCGTTTCATGATTGACATAACAACGATGACTATAACTTACTTTCACCGAGGAGGCTATGGGCGTGCATGGTTGCACTTTTATTTTTTGTTTATGAACAGATTTTCTGTTTTTTTGTTCCCGGGGGATGCTTGAGGGGGAATGCTGCAGCTGTGTCTTTTGGTGGAGCATGTAGAGTCATTGAAGTTCCTCAGGTGGAGGACTGTCTTTAGCCTGTAGTCAATATAGTTCCTTAGGTATAGAGTACTTCCACTAGTTTTCTATGATTGCCAAGATGCAACATCTTTTTTTTCCTTTACTACCGAATGCATCGTAACTTTCTGTTTCCTTGATATGTTTTATGCTCTTGGTGTTTGTTTCATGAAGAATTCCAAAATTCTCTCTATGATTTGGCTTTTAGTGCTAAAAGAGAGCATTATTTTTAAGTCTTAACAGAAACAAAAAAAATTAATCTTATTGATTGAGCTTGCTTGGTTTTTTATTCATTGCATATAGAGTATTTTCATATTCTTGTTCTCCCTTTCAAGTAGTTTGCTTCATTTTACTAGATATTGCTAATTCATTGGACATGAGATAATTTTTAACATTTGTGGCGCAGTTGTTGGCGTATCATCTCACGATCTTGAAAGGATACAATGTCAACCAACCTAGGGACCTCGTAAAAAGTGTGACAATAAAGTAGAAGCCTACTAAGAGATTTCTTCTAATTGTGTTTACTCGGCAGTGAAATTAGGCCATGAGAATATAAAGCATCTTTCTGATACATGGTATACATTATGCAGTTTACTTGTACTTTATTGAATGATAGCCCTTGCAAGATCTTTCTTTATGATCAATCAGGAAAAACTGTCGTAATCCACATTTTTGCATGTTCATGGCTTGTTATGCATTTACCTATCAATCTGCCTCGAAGCGTTGTACTCATGTACCTAAACATTGTTTCATATTATCATGACGACAACTACAATTTAGTTTCATCAAGGATGCTATGCAACTTAGAGTAATATGTTGTTGATTAATGCTTTTGTCTTAAAGGTCGCGAAAGAAGTTATATTGCTGAAACTATTTGTCATTGTATTTAGCATTAGTAGAGAACTCCATTTTTATTTTATTTTTTATGGTGGACTTTGATTGAAGTATCTTTTGCTACATCATGAGATGTAATAGGAGTCTGGTGGAGCTTGGAAGAAAGAGATTGTGTCACAAAAATGCGGGTTATTAAATGTGCAAGATTGATGGAATCGGTCAAGTGTCTAAGATTGCTCATATCGATTTTTGTTGTTAAAGATATATCTTGAGTGGTGATTGTTGCGATAGTCATTCAAACTGAAAGTTAACTCTCAGTCGATACCATTCCTAGGAAATATAATCCAAGGTGGATTGTATCGTGTTCTGATTTCCTTTATCAGTATGATATTTAACTCCATATATAGTCCAATTTGTAGTCACGGAGAGGTCTCATGTATTCGAATGAAAGGAATTTCAATGTCAACGTGCCTCAAAGAAGTCAATTTTATTAATTAATCATATTTTGAATATACGATTCTGCTCTCCCTAGACACCAACAAAAGCAACATCATAAGCTCCTACCGGCGCCGTCGATGGTTGTCCAACGCAATGTTGTTATTTCTCCTCCTGACTCGTGTTTCACTTTCCAAGGAGATATATTCAGTGGTTTGTGCGTTTTGTCAACTTTAGCCAATTACAATTTGATCCATCTATACTGACTCGAACTTAATTAAACAATATAAAAGTTTCAGTCCTCCCATATCTACAGTCCAGCTCACTTTTCTCCCACATCTACCGATATGGTTGTCCTCCATGGCCGTCGGCGCTTCCTCCTCCATCATAGAGCACCACCCCGTTCGGCCAGCATCCACACTGCTTCCGGCGTCACGTGCAGTCGACCCAAGCTACCCCTATGCTCACGGTCGGCTCAGTCCTTGCCTGTTCAGATCTGGACTGGAGTCGTGCGTCCAGATCTGCAAGCCTAGCTCGTCCATGGCTCGCGAGGCTTGTCTATGGCTGTGAGCCTTGACGGCGAGCTCGAGGTCCATTGGCCATGAACTGCGCTCGGTCGTCGGCAGGGCTTCAGATCTCGACTGATTGGGTCATGCTTGGAAAGAAAGCATGGCTTCCGCTCCCTCTGCTTCAGATTTGAACTGAGGTCGTGCTTTCTTAAACAGTGGATGGCACTGAAGGCATGGCAAGCCGCCTGCAGATTTGGCCATGACTGCTCGTCCATGACAGTGATGGGCAAGGTCGAGATCCCGAAGACCATGGACGGAACTCACATATCAAGAAGAAAAGCAGAGGAAGTAGGCGTCCAGGCTGTCGGACCATGGACGGAGCTCACATATCCCGACGGGCATGGACGCCTGAACGCGATGGACCAACGCCGACGATTTCGGCCATGGACGGGCTAGATTCGAGATCTGGAGAACGACGAGACGAAGAAAACAGGCTCGGCTTGAACGCAGTGGTGGTCGGCCTGTTCATGGCGCCGGCGACTCCGCTGGTGGTAACGGCGGAGGAGGAGCGGAAGTCCGCGGCTATGGATGGAGGAGGAAGAGAGAGCATAGGTGAAGGAGAGAGAAGATTTTCACTTAATTTGCATGACATTAATATGTGAACATGTGTCAAAATATCATTGGACATTATGACTGAAAAAATATATCCCACCACGTAGGGCATCGACGGGGTGGCCACATCAACGGTCCATTCTCATTACGAGAAAATGGTAAAATTCCTACTCACTCCCACATAATATCTAGGGTTTCTGGTCTGAGAATATTTTCCCTGGGTTTCTTATTCTCCTACATTTTCCCCTGCTCACTTCCACATATAGGAGTCTCAGTTACCCAGTCCACCTCACTCTTCTTACCCGTCTACACTTTCTCCTCCGTCTCCGGCCATATCGAGCCTAACCTCCTCGTCTCCCTCCGCCACCATCTCCACCGGGGAAGTTTCGGACGCCGAGTCCAAGGAGAGAACTGCCAGGCGGAGTCGCAGATTTGCAAGTTGAACACCGTCGCTCACGGCCGTGGACGAGCCGCTGTGACTGGAGCCACGGTTGCAGATCTGGGAGTCGTTTCCTGGGGTGTGTTGGTGGTGGGCACCCCGTAGGACATCTGGGGTCGTGTCAACCTGGACTGATTCCCGATTCTGGGGCGCTTCAGCCTTCACATGCTGGCCTGGAAGAGGCGAGAGTGGCGGGGTTGCCGGTTGGCCAGGACGGAACAGGTGGACGAAAACAGACAAGAGGACCATGGAAAGCAACACTAATGACAAGAGATAAGGGAAAGAGTGAAAGGGGCGCCGGACCAACAACGACATGAGGGACGCCACCGAGAGTGTGGCGGCGAGCATCATGAGGATGGGGAACGCTCGGGCACAACAGTCGGGAGCCAACGACAGGTGAGCAACGAGGGCCAATGAAAAGTAGAACAGAAGAGAGGAAACGGCAAGAGAGGTGGCGAGAGGGTGGGTCTCGAATGGTGATGCTTTCCCTTGGAATTTCACCTCGACGAGGTTGATCAGCACGGTGACAAGAAAGGCGACAATGGTGTGGAGGGCAGGGAGGTCAGGGGAACCTCGGGCGTTTGTGTGGGGATGACCGCCGGTCCGCATCGTGGTGGGCTTCTGGAGGATCTCGTAGTCCTATGTAGAGGATGATTATTTAAATGATCAGAGAAAGGGATGGCTAAGAGGGGTTTTATAAGGTCGAAGTGGGTCGAGTCCTGCGTGGGAACCCGTTCATTGGGGGGGGGCGGGCGGGCGGGTGTGGGGACAGTGGCTGGGGAAGCCGAAGCTGAAACTGGGACAACCCGTGGGAACTGGGAACCCGTTTAAGTTAATTTTGCTTCGCCTGTTGGGCCGGCGGCGTGCGTGTTACCATACGATAAACAAATGAATTTCATTTTCTGGGATTCTTATTATATCTTACGTTTACTTTTGGGGACTGAAATTCCACGAAGCTTCTGAGTACCCACCCCCGCAGTTCCCTAACACATCACGTGACGTCGTCAGTTCCGTCATCCGATGGCGAATATCGCTTTTCTGAATATCATTTAAAAACAAAAAAAACAAAATTTGTGGCCCTCCTTCTCCCTTCTGACGTTTGAGCTTCACCACATCTATTTTAGAAAATTATCCAAAATACAAAAAAAAAAAAAAAATTGCGACCATTAATCCACTTCCAAACATTTCAGGCATACGAATTCCCCTAAAACATTTTGAAAATTTTTCAATTTAGATTTAAAATGTTTAATTGAACCAATTTAGTCTTATTGCTAACGGTCATGGACATTATCTAAACTGGCTACAAGTTGTTATAATACCTGAGCTTCTGGGTGAAACTAGATATCCTTTGTGGGGCGAAATTTTAACCTTATTGCTAATGATTGCTGGACTTAATCTAAACTCATAGTATTATTGTAGCAGCTCCTCGAGCGAAAAAACCTCTCTACCGCCATGGTAGTTCTTCTCTCGACATGCAGAGACAACCTCTACCGCCATGGTAGTTTGTAGTTCTTCCAGCCATTTTTCATCAATTACCATCACTGACTACCCTCTTATCTCATCTGCCTACTGTCATTTTACACAATCGGCTCCATATGGATCGTACAATTGCTGCATCGTGGAGGAATTCCCCTCCTCGTCGTCTCTTCCTTTGATTCTGAAGCTACATCATATGTCCGACCTCACTATTCTCTTGCTGCTCGTCTAAGGTCTTGCATGTCTCCGATTCTCCAAATGCAACATTGGGTCGGCTCCTTTCCTTAATTCCGACGGTAAGATCTTCTCTTTGTTGGCTTTCCGAATTAGAGTTCGTTTCACTAATGGAGTGCTGGAATGAGGGGATTCACTGTCGTTTGTTGAATTGGGGGGACTAGCTAAAGATTCCTATAGCTTTCTTTCCTGGTCTTAAGTGTCCGATAACCCCAATGGATTCGAATGCACCAGAAGAGTCAGTGCGACTGGATGCCCTGTGTCAACGACTTGGTCGATTATGCTCTGAAAAGGAAATAGAAATTTGGGACGAAGCACCCCCTCCGCAAGGAGTACAAGACTGTCGACTCACCTTGATTGGCAGAATTGTATCCAACCCCTCTGTTAATTTGCCCGCTTTTCAAAACACAATGACCAGAGCATGGAGGACAGAGAGGGTCCACATATCTCAGAGGGACAACGGTCTGTATATTGCAAAGTTTCAGTTAGCAAAAGAGAAACAGAGAATAGCTGATGGTGGTCCTTGGTTGTTTTCAGGACACCTTGTTATCTTTAAACAATGGCTGCCTAATACGCCTTTCCACTGTTATGACTTTCATTGTTGTGCATTCTGGGTTCATGTTTATGGTTTACCTTTGGAATGGAGCACTAAATTACTCCTTCGCCGGGCCGTCCAACAGATTGGTTCAGTTGTTGCTGTTGACTCCACTATATCCGATGGATCAGCCCTCAGAAATTGCAGAGTTAGAATCGAGATTGACCTTGCCAACCCCCTGAAAACAGGAAAGATAATTAGAATAGCTGGGAAAACCTTTTGGCTTGATTTTAAATATGAACGCTTGCCTCACTTCTGTTATTCATGTGGCAGAATCGGCCACTATGCGATGTATTGCCCAGACTTTCCTTATGATGAAGCATTACTAGAGGGTAATAGCAAAATGGCTTATGGTCATTGGCTCCGTGCAGACGTGAAGGAACATAGTCCTTATTGGAAAGCATTCTATAATCCACCAGAACTGACTCAACAGAAGGAGGATACGGTACCTGAAACTCCCCCTGATCTGTAGCAACAACTTCCTTTATTACCTCCACCTGAATATCCCACTCGAGCAAAAGAAGTGATGAATCCTCAGCCAGCAAATCTCTCGGCTGCAGCACCGGAAGTTCGGCATACCACTGACTTGGTACCTGCTTCGACGAAGTTAAAGGCAGTTCAATCTACATCTACGGAAAAGACAAAGCATATACAACGGAACTCACTCAGAAATCTCAGCACAGGGGGTACTTCTAAGAAGCAGCGGCGCTTTTCCCCTTATGAGATGCGACATTTACCCGATCCAGACTTTGATGGCACCCAGCTGATGGACAATCCAGTGTATTCAGCAGAAGAAATGAAACAATGGGCGACGGTGGCTGGCCCTCAACAGCCACCCAAAACCAAATGAAACTACTCTGTTGGAACTGTTAGGGTCTGGGCAATCCCCAGACAGTTCGAGCTCTTAAGGCCTTAGTGGCCAAGGATAAGCCCGACTTGATTTTTCTAATGGCAACCAAGAATTTTGAACTGGTTCTCACCAGCTTGCAACGACGTTTGCATTTTTAGAAGCTTTTTGTTTGTGACCCTGTTGGTCTGAAAGGTGGTCTTGCGCTACTATGGCAGGATAACTTATCTATCGATATCCTCCATGCTTCAGAGGATTATATTGACATGCTGTGCAGTGACTTGATTGTGGACCGAACCATGCGAATTACCTGTCTACATGCACCCTATTCCTACCATAAGCGGCAGTTATTATGGCAAGAGCTACGCCTGATTAGTATTTCCAATACTTGGCCTTGGATTTGTACAGGAGATTTTAATGATATTCTCTACCCATGGGAAAAGGTGGGCAAGCGGTCCGTTGCTACTTCCCGACTCTCCTCCTTTCACTCTTTCATAAATGATTGCTCCTTAATGGAAGTGGAAAGTAAAGGTTGTCGGTTTACCTGGACTAATAAAAGAGTTGGCGACGATCTTATCAAAGAGCGACTTGATCGGGTCCTGTGCACATCCGACTGGCGGGTTTTATATCCTACAGCTGTAGCATTGGCGTTGCTGGCTGTGGGCTCTGACCACAGCCCCCTCCTTTTAGATACTATAGGGCAACCTGGCAAGAGACAAAGACAATTTGTTTATGAAGCATATTGGAATAGGGATCCCGACTGTCAGCACATTATACAGAGGCATTGGAATTCAAGCAGGCATCAACAGTCCATTTTCGATCAAAAGATTCAGGCTGTAACGAGGGCCTTACAGGCATGGAGTAGTGCGAAATTTCAGAATGGACAACTACGAATTACTGCGTTATACCAACAGCTAACCGATCTCACCAACAAACCATCTCTTCACTCTAATGAGACAGAGGATGCATCTCATATTCGGGAAGAAATACGAAATCTATGGCAACAAGAGGAGCAATTCTGGGCTATGCGGTCAAGAATCAACTGGTTGCGTTCGGGGGATAAGAATTCGAAATTTTTCCATGCCTCTACCATACATCGCCGTCAACGAAACCGGATCATCATGTTACAAGATGCCAATGATGAATGGGTGAGAGATCCTCAAGCGCTAAGGGAGATGACGACTACTTTTTTCTCTCAGTTATATACTTCGGAGAGAGCTCGAGACTATGGCCCTGTTTTGGATCAATGCCCCTCAGTTGTCACTTCAGACATGAATAACCAGTTAACTGCCTCGGTCACTATGGAAGAGGTACAAAAGGCAACTTTCCAGTTAGGGATTTCAAAAGCTCCCGGCCCAGATGGATTGAGCGGCCTTTTTTACCAGACTCATTGGGAAATAGTCAAGTATGATCTTCTAAGGTTAGTGGACGATTTTTTTAATTCAGGTTCATTACCAAGAAAGCTTAATAGAACCATTATTGCTTTGATCCCCAAGACCAATCACCCCCAAAGTCTAGAGCAGTATCGGCCAATCAGTCTATGTAACTATGCTTATAAAATAATTTCAAAAGTTCTTGCCAATCGACTGAAACCATGGCTACCGAATCTTATAGCTAAGGAACAAGCTACTTTTGTTAGTGGTCGACATATTCAAGACAATGTTTTAATACTCCAGGAAGTAATGCATCAGTTCAAAGCACGAAAATGGAAGCGAAGGCATAAAGTTTTAGTTAAGACAGACATGCATAAGGCATATGATCGTGTGGAGTGGGATTTTTTGAATGACTACTTGCTTAAGTTGGGTTTTCATCACCGATGGGTCCTATGGGTCGTGCAGTGTGTAACTACTCCATCCCTCAGTGTCCGTTTTAATGGTGAGCCACTACCTTACATCCAACCGAAACGAGGACTCAGGCAAGGTGACCCTCTATCTCCTTACCTTTTTGTGCTAGTCGCCAATGTTCTTTCAACTTTGATTACCCAAGCAATTAGTAGTGGACATCTTAAAGGGATAAAGCTTGCTCAGTCCTGTTTGATTCTATCCCACTTATTTTTTGCCGATGATTCAGTCTTTTTTCTGGATGACACAATCACTGAATGTCTCGCTACTGGACAAACTATTAACAAGAACAAATCGGGTATGATATGTAGCAAATATTGTCCATTAAGTTTGCAGGATCATTTGGCAAGAGATTTCAGGGTTCCTATCCTACAACGATTCGGTAAGTACTTGGGTATCCCCTCTGATTGGGGTAGATCAAAGAGAGACATGTTCTCTTGGATTGTGGCGAGGGTTTCAGCAAAATTGGAAGGATGGAAAGAACGTCTATTATCTAAAGGGGGTAAAGAAGTTCTTCTTAAGGCGGTAGTGCAGGCTATTCCCCAGTATACTATGTCTGTTTTTCAGCTTCCTCAATCTATATGCAAGGGATTAGAACAGCGAATAGCTCAATTCTGGTGGAGGAATGATGTTAGTCGACAAGGGGTGCATTGGCAGAAATGGAACGCACTAAAGATCAGTAAGCATAGTGGTGGTTTGGGTTTTCGTGACTTGATGGTTTTCAATAGAGCTTTGCTGGGTAAACAAGCCTGGAAATTAGTTCAAAGTCCATCATCATTATGGAGTCAACTTTTTAAGGGCCTGTATTTCCCTAATCAATCCTTTTTACGGGCAGAAAATGGGTACCGACCATCTTGGGGCTGGAGGAGTATTCTTGCTGGAAGAGATGCTATCTTACCGAATTTGAGATGGTCTGTGGGTGATGGTAAAAGTATCAGAATTCGACAGGATCAATGGTTACCTATTGGGTCAATTCCAGGGCCCCTTGCTCGAGACGAACCAGAAATTGTGGCTGATCTCATTGACCCTCACCACCAAGCTTGGAATCTTCCACTTATACAGCAGCATTATGATGACTGTATTGTCCGTGAGGTTATCAAACTCCCTATCAGACCACTCTTTGTTTCTGACAAGTTAATCTGGGCAGCAAGTAAGGATGGTCTTTATTCTGTGAAGAGCAACTATCAGTCCCTCAATTTTACGGAAATCAACCGATCAGCTAATGCAGCCTCGACATCTCACAGTCAGGACAGTCATATGTGGAAGAGAATATGGACGATGCGCACGGAGCCTAAAGTTAGAATGTTCTTATGGTCAGTTTTCCATAACGCACTTGCGACCAAAGCTAATCTGTTTAGACGCCATATTACTTCGGACCCTATCTGTGACCTATGCGATCAGCACACCCAAGAAACAATTGAGCACATGTTTTTCTCTTGTTCATGGACAAAGGAGGTATGGCAACATGCTGATTTAATTGCACTAAACATCCCAACACCAGTTCACAACATAGCAGTTTGGATAGCCAATCAAGTCAGGAGTAAGCGTTCGGTACCTGGGCTAAAGCTTATTGCGCATGTCTTATGGCAGATTTGGCGAGGCCGGAATAACTCCATTTTCAGGCACCAGCAACCGAAGCCCCACCTTGTTGTTTTTTAGGCTCGAGCTCAAACCAGCAACTATGACGGAACCAACCCCAGGCGGAGGAAACCACAATCCACTGCCCTGCACTTTGAATTTCTTTGGCGACCCCCTGATCGTGGTACTATAAGATGTAATATAGATGGGGCTTCCCAATAGGGAAGTAACAAGGGATCAATGGCGTGCATCAGTAGGGATTACAAGGGACGACTTACCGATGTTTATTCTGCAAACTTTCCAGCGAACTCAGCGCTTCAATCTGAGGTGCAAGCACTAACTTTCACCCTTCAGCATCTGATGACGACGAGATTCTAAACAGCTCACCTGGAGATTGATTCGGATTGCTGGATCATGCTGGATATCTTGAACCAGAACAAACCGCCGCCATGGCAGGACAGACCACTCTTCGAAGAGGTGAAGTAGCTCCTTCTTTCGTGCCCTAATTTGTGTCTGAGACATTGCAGGAGAGAGGCAAACTCGGTGGCTGATTGGGCCGTGAAGGCCCATGGCCGGCAAGACCAAGCCCGAAATTGGAATATCTTTCCCCCTTTTTTGCTTTTAGATCTTGTGTATGCGGACGCTGTTGCAAGCGGTTGTAATTTTCTAACGCCTTAATATATCGTTTATTATGACCAAAAAAAAAAAATCTAAACTCATTGACGGGTGAAAGTCCATCTTTTCTCCGAGATTCTCTGAGAAATTAATTCAGCAAAAATACAAGATGAGAATATTTCCGTTTCAAGCAGCATTAGGATTCCTTTTTGGAGATATACGAATGTTAAGCAGCAGCATTAGGATTTCTTTTTAGAGATAGATGAATGTTAAGCAGTGGTTCATACGTTCACTGTCAAGTTTAAATGCAGTTTTTGAATTGAAGGAAATCCTTGAATTTATTTCTACCATTGAATCTATCACGCCTCATTTGTAATTCTAGGGGTCCCACTGGATTAAATGCTGCAGTTTTATATGGGTGCATGCATTACTCAACATTTTTTTAACTTGGAGCGTATTTTTGTGCAGGATTTCTCTCGTTTATTCTGTTAAACAAACCTTCTGTGTGGCTGTTCTACTTTGTTATATTTGTGTGATAGATTGTTTGACATCTCCATATTTCAAGTCTTGCTCTTGAATATCCCTCAACCAAGTTCAAGGAACTCACTGTTGATTATATTATCATCAGAGGTTGATGCCACAGACTTGAATTTGGAGGAATCTTTTCTTACTCATGCCGGAATAGCGCACACGCGGTGGGCGACTCATGGAGAGCCTGCTCCTAGGAATGGTCATCCTCAGAGCTCTGGTGCTGAAAATGAATTTCTGGTTGTACACAATGGGGTCGTCACTAATCATGAGGTTGGTTAAGGCTTAACTGGCAACTATTTGGACTATAGTATACTTCTATTTATATTCGGGTTGCATTTTGCTATATAAATGATGGAAGCTTTCTTTCACCTTTGAGATGGGTTAGCTTTCAAATTTTCTTGTAGGCCGAAAGTTCATCCTTGTCATTGATTATTGTAACATTATGACAATGTAATGCTTACATCTCCCGGGGTATTGCAGATCATATTGCGTGTTTGGATGATTTTATGCCATAAATCAGTTTATGCATATTAGAGGTATTTAATCTAGACGACTACTCTTTCTTAGAATGTGAGTGAAGGCATAGCTGCTGACTAGAGGGAGAAGTTGATTCAATCAATGAAGCTTTATTTGATTTGTCTAGTAAGGGGTATTATGAATAGGTCACATTAGTCATCGTTAATAATAAACTGAGGCCAAGGCTTATCCTTCTGTCATATTATCATAGACCTTTCATCGAAGCCTTCACAAAGAACATGCAGATGCAAGTGTGTATCATTAGCAGCAAATGTCATGTGTACCACAAGGAACCTTGCGACCAGCTGTGGACCTCATTTTACCCCAATGAGAAGCATTTTTAGAGACCAAGACGCTTTCCTAACGAAACTATATGATATGCTCTTAATTTATATGGTATTCTGTCTGTGATGATTCTGTAAAATGGTGTACAATCTCAATGGTATTTTTCTCTAGCTTAAAACTAATGAAGAAATTTTGCCGGTGGATTCTTTTGAGGTTCTTACCTTTTCATTTACATTTGCAGGTCTTAAAGCAAACGCTAATTCAACATGGGTTCACATTTGAATCTGATACTGACACTGAAGTGATTCCTAAGCTTGCCAAGTATGTTTTTGATAAATCTAATGAAGATTCAGGTAATACCTTATATGCAATGAAGATCATCATTGCATTTTAATGAGCTTCTTACTGAGTTTGTGTGTGAAGAAAAGGAAACCTCAGTCAACACAATTTCATGTGACACTGAAATTAAAAAAGATGTTGAAGTTAATCATTTTAGATTTTTGCTTAAGAATCTTCCAATTTAAGCTATATTAATCTATGGAGTTTCAATTGAATCTTGTGTAACTATATGAAGGTTGTAGTTTCGGAAATCTGTTCAACTCCTTGTAAACACTAAAGAGCCATCTGATGGATAAAGCATCTGTGACATCTTTCATTGAAAGTATCATTTATGTATGTCAGGCCCATGTTGGCCCAATACTTTTCCCAACAAATGTAGGGGCTTAAAACAAATTGTATTGGTGACTCATTTTCTTTCTGATGGGCCTCAGTAAATGGATACTTAATTCTGCGAAAGCATTTTAGCATATGAATGACATCATTTTGAGCAAAAGTGGATTTTATTTCTCCAATTGTTTGCTTGTAGTGAATTAACTGGCGATATGGCCACCAATGGGATTGTGCTCAAAATATATACATATTCCACATAATTTGCTTTTTGTCTTGAAGTGTGCTATCATGTTACTTTACCCCAGAGAACAGTGTTCAGTGACATTATATTTATGAATGGTATATTATTTGGACTGCAGGTGACACTGTCCCATTTAGTCAAGTTGTTCTGGAAGTCATGAGGCATCTTGAAGGAGCCTATGCCCTTGTTTTTAAGAGCCGGCATTATCCTAATGAATTGATCGCTTGTAAGCGTGGTAGTCCATTGCTTCTCGGTGTCAAAGTAAGTTCCATTTAAAACTTGGGTGGTACTTGTTGCAAATGAGTTACTTTTGATTACATCTCATGAATCATTTTCTATTTTCAATTGCTTTGTGTCCTTTCAGCTTCACTAAAATATATGCCGTGTGTGTTTTTCTAGAACGGAGTCTATTAACCATACCATACTTTAATCAAATGTTTCTTATGATACAATGTTTTCTGCAAAGTGTTGAATAGCATCCATTTTGCTTGGTGTAGACAGTATATTGAGTTTTTACTTTGGGTCTTAGAGTGCCTTGGAAATGGTAAGCTGGATGCAAATTAATTTCCTATCAGAACCAAGAATTGGAATAGCATTGTTACTGCTGTCCACCATGGCACATATTTTTGATCTTGATACAATAAGTTTGAGAAAAGCTTGTGGTTGTCTATGGTGCTGAACTCTTACTTCATTTTTAGGTCTCCATGATGTGTCAACTGTAGCGTAGGCTTAGGAGTTCTTTTTTCGAATGTGTAGTTGTTCATTCCTGTGTATATCTTAACTATGCATTTTCCTCGTCAAATTTTTTTTTTTTTTGTTCTTGTAATTTATCATAATTGTAACATAGTGATTAATTCATTCAGGAATTGACAGAAGAATCAAGCAAAGGATCATTATTTCTTGATGACAAGTACCCTTCGCAGAATGGGAATCCCAGGGAACTGTTCTTATCGAGTGATGCAAATGCTCTGGTTGAGCACACAAGAAAAGTTTTGATTATTGAAGATGGTGAAGTTGTTCATTTGAAGGTAATTACATAGTTGTTTTGAGGAAATTATGTGTATTCTTAGCCTTTATGGCATGGGCTGCCTTGTCGGTCTCTTGATTTTATGTTTAATTGATCTACCTAATGTATCTTAGTTGTTAAGATTTTAGGGGTGGGGGGTACTTCAGTTTAACTTGAGTTCTATTGATTTCGTCTCAGTATCAAATTGTGAATATCCATTGGACTGCATAGCAACACAGTAAAATATGCTCAATATCACTAGTACTAACCACCTATTTAGTTGTACTGAAAACCTTTCGGCTTAATGTCACCAGAATTCTATTTGGCTTGACTCTTGCATATAGCTGAATAGCAGTTTTGTCCTTGTGCATTGGAGGAGCATGTTGCCTGCAATGGAGGTGAACTTTGATGCGGAAAGTCTTGCTATATCACCTCAATCGAGGGCTGATAACTATGATCGTTTCTTTCCAGAGTATTTTAATAACATAGTACTTATGAGAATCTGAATGCTGAATTTATTCTACTAATGCTGGTTGCGTCAGGATGGAGGGGTATCTATCTTAAAGTTTGATGGTGACAAAGGAAAACGCGGTGTACTTTCCAGGCCTGCATCTGTACAACGTGCACTTTCTGTTCTCGAGATGGAAGTTGAACAAATAAATAAAGGAAATTACGAACATTATATGCAGAAAGAAATTCATGAACAGCCAGAATCCCTAACAACCACAATGAGGGGCAGACTTACTGAAGATGAAGCTATGATGTAGATGAGGTGGAACTGGATGGGAGCATCTACCTTTCTGTTTCCTTGATTTGTTTTATGCTCTAAGTGTTTGTTTTTGCATTAAGAGTTCCAAAATTCTCTCTATGATTTGGCATTTAGTTCTAAAAGAGAGTACGTTTTTAAGTCTCAACAAAAACAAAAGAAATCAATTTTATTGATTGAGCCTCCTACATGGTGATGCTCACAATTTTGATAGCGCCATACCAACATTCTTAAGACCAAAGAGTCGGGCCAAAAAAGGAAAGGGGGGGGGGGGGGTGTGTGACCTGGTGACAGGGGAGCCAGCGAGCGAAACCCCAGTGAACAGAAGCCGCGTTCTTCTTGTGGAAATCAGGACAGGGCTGCTGGCAATTTGAGTTGAAAAAGAAATGGTTTTAATGCAATTTTTTTTTTTTCTCTTTATCATTCAGGAAAGACAAAGAAAGTTTCAGGATGGCAAACATTCTCTAAAATTTCTCTTAGACTCGAACCCATAGCTACCAATCCTTAACTTTTTGAGGAATCCTTCATCAGTGGTGGTTGTGAATGATTGACTTTTTTTTTTTTTTCAATCTTTTTGACCTTAGTTCCATATGAGCAAGGCAGAATTTTTCTGTTTTTATTTGTTTATATATTCATTGCTTCTAGAGTATTTTCAGATTCCTGTTTTTCCTTTCAAATAGCCGGTTTTAGTAGATTTTGCTAATTCGTCTGACATGAGATAGTTTTTAACATTTGGGGTGCAGTTGTTGGCGTATCATCTCACAGTTCTAAGAGGATACAATGTCGACCAGCCTAGGAACCTCACAAAGAGCGTGACAACAGAGTAGAAGCCCACTAATAGATTTCTTCTGATTATGTTTACCCGGCAATGAAATGGATAATGTCATGAGAATGTAAAGCATCTTTTTGACATAAAATCTACATTCTGTTGATCATTTGTACTTGATTGATTGGCAGCCCCTTGCAAGATCTTTATTTATGATCAATTAGGAAAAATTGTCGCAACCCACTTTTTTGTGGGTTCCTGGCTCGTTATGCAATTAAATTACTAGTCAATTTGCCTCGAAGTGTCACATTCATGGTACATGACCGTTGTTTCATGATGGACATGACTTCAAGAACAATGTCATTTGGGATGCTATGCAACTTAGAGTAATATGTTGCTCATTATTGCCTTCATCTTAATGGTCACAAAAAAGTTCTATTGCTGAAAATATTAGTTATCTTATTTAGCATTTAGTGGGGAATTCCATTTTTCTTTTTATGATGGACTTTGATTAAAATATCTTTTGCTGCATCATGAGATGTAAAAGGAGTCCGGTGGAGGTTGGAAGAGGAAGATTGTATCCTTATTCGGGAAAATAGGATCGATCGAGTATCTGAGATGTGATTTGCTTCTTTAGTGTGACTGGTTTTGGGCATTACGTAGGTTTCTCGAGTGGTGATTGTCACGTCGGTTGTCCAACTGTTAGTTAACTCCTGATTTGTACATTTCTTGGGAAATAGTCTGAGATAAATTGTATTGCGTTTTGATTTTCTTTTTTAGTGTGGTATTTAACTCCTGATATGGTCCAATTTGTTGACTCACATAGGCCTGTGTATCCAAATGGAAAGAATTTCAATATCAACTTGCTCTAGACCAGTTCATTTTATCAATTAATCATACGTGGAACATATAATGTGACTCTTGCTAGATACCAACTAAAGGAAAATCATAAACTCCTATCGTCACTGTTATTCAATGCGACTCTCGCTAGACACCAACAAAAGCAAAACCATAAGCTCCTACTGTCTCTGTTAATGGTTGTCGAACGCAATGTTGTTGTTTTTCTTCCCTATTCCTGTGACATTTTCCAGGGATGTGCTTGGGGTGGGCACCCTCTAGGACATCTGGGGCCATGCCAACCTGGACCGATTCCTGATTCCGGCACAAAGCGCACGCATCCATGACTGTACAAGGCAAGAGCGGTGGGGCCACCAGTCGGCGAGGACGGAATACCTGGACAAAAATAGATACAGTCTTGTGGTGAACCCTTACGTAAAGGTTTCGAGCGAGACGGCGCAAGAGGACCACAAGCAACGCAAATGACAAGAGATATGGTAATGATTGAAAGGGGCCCGGGACCAACAGCGATGCGAGGGACGCCACTAAGAGCGTGGCGGCGAGCATCATGAGGATGTGGAACGGTTGGGCACCGCAAGCAGGAACCAACGACGGATGAGTGAGGAGCGCCAGTGCGCTGTAGAACAGAAGACAGCAGACGGCAAGGGAGGTGGCAAAAGGGTGGGTCTCGAATGGGGACTCGTTTTTCACCTCGACGAAGTTGACAAGCACGGAAACAAGGGAGGCGAGAAGGGCGTGGGGGGAAGTGAAGCTAAGGGAACCTTGGACGTTTGTGTCGGGACGACGGGTGGTCGGCATTGGGGTCAGCTTCTTGAGGATCCAGAGTCCTATGTAGAGGATGATTATCGAAATGATCGGAGAAAAAGATGGCTAGAGTGGGAAGCAGAACTCGGGGATTTAAAGTCGAAGTCTAGGAAGGCCAGGCAGTTTCTGGGTTGTTGCTTGGGAACTGGACGACCCTCCCCCCGTTCCGTCGTTTCTTTGGTCCGACAAAACCCCGTTGACGAGCGACAGCGACATTCCCTGTTGAGAGCGCATTTAAAGCGCCTTACGATCCCGCGAATGAGCACGTCGTCACGCCCTACGTCGGTATACTCGCTCTCACGGCGGGCGGACTGCGGACACGTGAAGCTCGCCTCGCCGAAACTGATCCGAAAATTTTCTCCAATAGGATTAATATCCTGAAATGATCTTTTGTCCCATAAAAGTCATCCAACTTTAAGTCCCTCTCCCAATTCTACCCTAAAAATCTTTAAGCCCAATCTCAATTTTCCCCTTAACTTTTTTGTTTTATAAATCTATCTCCATTGACCCTTGGTCTAAAATTCTTGAGCGAATTGTTCAAAGGGAGCTTCTCGAACATGGGCTCTTCAACCGCAAGAGATTGAAGACTCCCAAGCATGAGAGATTGAAGATCAATCCTAAAATCAAAGATCCCTCATGAGATGGAAGAAAGACTCTTAATAGTATGAACAATTAAAGAAAGTCAGCCTAAATTTGTCTAATTTTTACCCAAGTACAATATGCAATAAGACGTGATTTAGGCTGATATGAAAATTCATCTCTTTTAGGAAAAAAATATATAGCAATAACTTGAAAGGTAGCGTCATTAAGGGCGATTGGATGGAGGGTCAATGGTAGTAGTTATGGGATTCAAGTAAAAGTTTATGGATTTTTATAGGAATGAATGTAAAGTTGGTGATTTTTTTATAAGAAAAAAATGTTTTAGGGTACAATTAGAACAAAATCAAAAGTTGAGAGCTTTTTATAAGAAAAAGAGTGGCTTGTGTTCTTATCTTGGTTGTTTTTTCCATGGTCTCAAAGGGTTCAGCTCCATCTTTCTCAAAGCTTCGATAATACGGCCTGGCCTCTTTGGACTAAAAAATAGGTGGGTGCAATCAGTTGAATCTATTTCTCTTTTCTTATGCATGTAGAATTATGTATCTTGTTCAAAAGCAAAAAAGGGACCTTTGTGAAAGAATTGAGCTGTGATTTCTCTAATTCACTTGGGTTTCCCAACAATATAATGTGAGTTCTTTAGTACTGTTCACACATTTTGTTTCATAGAACGATATAGGGAGACGACCACTTAGCCTCCCCACATTAGCGTCTTGCCTCACCTTGTGATCTTGTGATTGAGGGCGTGGCCACACTCCACCACATCAACATAATCCCTCTCCACTCAATGAGTGACACATGGAGCCATGTCCCACCGGTACATATCTGAAAATACTCTCTAATATTTCAAAATTTTGGGTCTCCCTCTCATCTTCTCTCTTCTTCTTTCCAAAATTGGCTCTCTCTCGCCTTTGCTCCCAATCCGCTGTATTTTCTAGCTCGTCATTGCAGCATAATAAATACAAATTCATTCAACTATTGAAGTGGGTTAAGCCACATCAAATTGTGGCAAGATTGAGCGGAAAGCTTCCGAGTACAACTAGAAGAGAATGCAATAATTGATTGTCATTTTAACCTATCAGGTATATGTCAATCCCTATCTCACCCTAACAATTTCTAAACTTCTAAGTTGTATCTGCCTTTTCGTCTAAATTTATGTTCAAAGAAATTTTTGTATGAAGCATTATATCTAGAGAGGTGCTGAAGCTTAGTGACCAGGAAATGGAAGATCTTGCTAAGCTACTGATTGTAGAGCAGTCACTTCTGATGTCTAGTAGAAGATACAATTATGCTACAGCTTTGGAAGGTTCTTTAATAGTAAATGAAGTGGCATTGATGCATAGTGAAGGAATACTTGCTAGTGAAATGAAACATGGTCCTCTGGCTCTAGTGGATGAGTCTTCCCATTGTAGTGATTGCTACTCATGATGCTTCAAGTTAGCTTCTATCGTACGGGTTTACTTGCATCCATGAAGTATTTATTTGTTCTAAAGCTGAAGTTGTCAATGTTAACAACAAATCACATTCCGTTATTCAGCAACTCCATGCCCACAAAGGACGCCTAATTGTGTCTCTTGGTGGAGCATGTAGAGTCATTGGAGATCCTCTAGTGGAGGATTGTCTTCAGCCTGTAGTCAATAGTTTCTTTCATAGGTTAAGAGTACTTCCAATAGTTTTCTAGGCTTGCCAAGATGGAACACCTTTTTTTTCCTACTCTACCGAATGCGTTATAACTTGCTGAAGATGAACCTATGATGTAGATGAGGTGGAGCTGGATGGGAGCATCTAGCTTTTTGTTTCATTGATTTGTTTTATGTTCTCGGTGTTTGTTTTTGCATTAAGAGTTCCAAAATTCTCTCTAGGATTTGGCGTTTAGTTTTAAAAGAGAATAGTTTTTAAGTCTCAACAAAAACAAAAGAAATCAATAATATTGATATATATATATATTTTGTTGGTCCTACTCTACTCTTATTCTAATTCCCACTCTCAGACTTTTGCCCTGCCTCCTTGCAAAGCGTGGAAGTCGAAACCCACGCTTGAAACTTAATTCATCCCCACCCCAACTCCCCTTGAGAATGTGGAGATTCGAACCCCCCACCTACCCCTTCCATGTTGGAAGGGTGGCCACTAGGCCAAACGCTAGTGGTTAATTCATTGCTTATAGAGTATTTTCACGTTACCATTATTCCTGTCAAATAGCCTATTTCATTTTAGTAGATTATCTAATTTGTTGGACATGAGATAATTTTTAACATTTGGGTTGCAGTAGTTGGTGTATCATCTCATGATCCTAAGAGGATACAATGTTGACTAGCCCATGAACCTCACAAAGAGTGACGATAGAGTAGAAGCCCAGTAATAGATTTGTTTTGATTGGAATAATCCCGCAGCAAAATGGATTACGTCATGAGAATGTAAAGCATCTTTCTGACACAGAGTATGCATTCTATTGATCACTTGTACTTTATTGAACGGCAATCCCTGCACGATCTTTATTTATGATCAATTAGGAAAAACTCTTGTAACCCACCTTTTTTGTGTGTTTGCGGCTTGTCATGTATTTACTTGTCAATCTGCCTCAAAGTGTCATATTCATGGTATTTGAACATTGTTTCATGATTGACATAAGAGTGATGACTAATGATTGACATAACAACAATGACTACAACTTAGTTTCATTGAGTACGCTATGCAATTTAGAGCAATACATTGTTCATTAATGCCTTCAATTTAAAGGTCACAAAAAAAGTTCTATTGCTGAAAATATTAGTTATCGTTTCTAGCATTTAGTGGGAAACTCCACTTTTTTATGGTGTACCTTTGATTGAAGCATCGTTTGCTGCATCATGAGATGTAAAAGGAGTCAAGTGGAGGTTGAAAGAGGAAGATTGTATCCTTTCTGGGAAAAAAGAGCAGGCGGTTCAACAAAAATGTGTCATTAAAGGTGCAAGATTTTGGTAGAATCAATCGAGAAAGGATACAACAAAAACTCCTGTTTCATACCATTTTTGGGAAAAAGTTCGAGGCAACATGTACCATGTTCTAGTTTTTTTTTTTTTTTTTTCAGTGTGATATTTACTCCACGATATGGTCCACTTTGCAGAGACGCAAAGTATTCAATTGGAAAGAATTTCAATGACAACTTTTTCCAAAGCTGTCCATTCTAACAACTAAGGCTCTGCATGGTAACCTTCCCCAGCCCAAGAATTTCTATTCTTCTCTTCCCCGGAACAAAAAAAGAATAGAAACCTGTTTGATAACGGCAAGTTAGTTTTTTGTTCCCGGGAACAAAAAGTTAGCCCGGGAATGGTTTTGGAATAGAAATGAGAAGTAAAAAAAAGTTACTTCTTGTTCCTGGGAACAAGTTTAAGAAATAAGTGAATTTTTTTTCTTTTATTCTTCTCTTGCTAACTGCCATTGACGTGGTGACCGCCAACCCCGCCGCCACCGCCCGGCCGACCGCCGCCGACCCGATCGCCAACCGCCCGCCGCCCTGACGACCGCCCGACGGCCGCGCCGCCACCGGCCGACCGCCGACCATCATCGCCGGTCGCCGGAGGGTGACTCGACCGTCGCCGCCGCCAGTCGCCGGAGGCCGACCGACCACCGCCGCCTCCACCGATCGTTGCCGGACGCCGCCGATCATCGGTCGCCGTCGTCGCCCGACGTCGCCGCCTGGTCGCCGCCGCCTGGCCGATCGCCGCCGCCGCCGTTGGTCGTTGGAGGCCGACCTACCGTTGCCGCCGCTGGTCGCCGGAGGCCGATTGACCGCCGATAAATCGCCGATCCGCCGATAGCCGCCGCGCCCGCCGTCGCCGCGTTCCGCCGGTTGACCGCCGCCCGCCGACTACCACCGCCGATTGCCGCGCCCGCCCATCGACGCCGTCGACCATGACGGCGTCCAGCGGTCGGGCGGCCGATGGGCGTCATCGGCGGCGTAGTCGGCGGTAGTCGTGCGGTCAACGCGACAACGGCGGCGGGCGGTGATGGCCTCCGGCGGTGGCGCGGTCTACCAGCAAAAATAAAAAATAAATAAATATAAAAAAGAAACTATTTTTTACCAAACGGATTTCTATTCTTTTTCTATTTCTAGAGTAAAGTTACCAAAGCGGGTTTTTTTACGGAGAAATTGTTAAGAATAGAAATAGAAAAGAACTATTTCTGAAAAAAAATTGTTCCCCAGCCAAGAAATGTTCTCATGCGGAGCCTAATTGTTTTTCAAAACTACAAGGCGACTCTACAATAGCAAAACCATAAGCTCCTGCTGTTGCTGTTATTGGTTGTCAAGCGCAACGTTGTCAGGTTTCTTCACTAGTCGTGTTATCTTTTCTGGGGTTGTGCCAGTCGTGGGCACCCCCCTAGCACATCTTTAGCCGTGTCAACACGCGCCAATTCCCAATCCCGGCGTAGAGCGCACGTCCATGTTGGTACAAGGCAAAGGCGGCGGGGCTGCCTTTACACCATGTAGTCGGCAAGAACGGAACGTGGGGACAAAAATAGATACAATCTCATGTTGAACCCACATGTGAAGGTTTCGAGCGAGACGATGCAAGAGGACCACATAAAACAACACAAATAACAAGAGATAGGGGAAACAGTGAAAGGGGCCCGGGAGCAACAACGATGCAAAGGAAGCTACCGACAGTGACGCTGCGAGCATCATGAGGATGGGAAATGCTCGGGCACAACAATCGGGAGCCAATGACAGGTGAGCAACGAGGGCCAATGAGCAATAGAACACAAGACAGAAGACGGCGAGAGAGGTGGCAAAAGGGTGGGTGTCGAAAGGGGACGTGGGTTTCCCTTGGAATTTCACCTGGACGAGGATGACCAGCACGGAAACAAGAAAGGCGAGAATGGCGTGGAGGGTAGTGAAGTCAGGGGAACCTCGGATGTTTGTGTGGGGATGACCGCCGGTCGGCATCGGGGTTAGCTAGAGGATCTGTAGTCCTATGCAGATGATACATGGCTAATACAGGTCCGAGGGGGTTTTATAGTTTTTATTATTTTCTATTCGGTCGAAAGGGGCATTAGCGATGGACCATAATTAGCGGACATCACGAATGAAGGGTTTTGTAGTTTTTTTTTTTTTTTGTTATTCCTACTCTATGCCTACTCTACACTCACTCTCAGACTTTTGCCATGCCTCTTGCAGGGCGTGAGAATTGAAATTCATTCCTGAAACTTACTCGTCCCCACCCCATCCCTTCCTGAGAATGTGGGGATTTGAACCCCTCACCTCCCCCTTCCATGTTGGAAGGGTGGCCACTAAGGCGAATCACAGTAGTTGGTTTTGTAGTTGGAGCGGGGGGATAAATGTCAGCTCTTTCATTGTTAAGAAGTTTCGCGGTGGGTTGCGTGAGATGGTTTTTGACAATTCCGTGACCCTTCGACACGGGGGCTATTCCTTTGCGGGCGACTTGATTTTCACCTCGACGTCACGTGGCCAGAGTAGAACCGAAAAACTCGGGTCTCCTTCGAGTCGGCAGCGAGGTTTACCCGAGAAAACTACGTTTGATGCGACGACTTCCCTTTTTGAGGACGACGTTTTAAGAGTCTTGATCCCCCGATCGAGGACGTTGCCACGCTCCGGGACAACATCAGCGGGGTGTTACGTGATGACACGTCTCACCGGGAGGGTTCTGAATATTCTCCCTATAATATTTTTAATACCCTAAAAAAAGACCTTCGACTTAAAATTCGCTCCCAATTTGATCTGAACTTTTTATTCCATAAAAATCTTAATCTTTTAGTCCACTCCCAATTCTATCCTATAATTATTTTTTCGTCATATCAGGACCCATTTTTTTCTTGAAAATGTACCATTTTCTGAAAAATGCTTTTGAGAAAGTCATTTTATAGAAAAATTACTTTATTTTCAAATATTTAGAGGAAACCTGGAAAAAAAAACTCTGGAAAGTATTTTTATGTAATGGGGAAAATTATTTTAAAAAATCATATTTTTAAATAATTTTTATTTTTAATATATTTTTCTTTCTGCTTCTTCATAAGCAATTAACGACTGACTACAAGCGAATTCAAGCATTGCCCGAGGCTAACAAGGCTCAAGCTCATCAAATTCCAGCGAGCTCAAGCCTCATTGCCTCGGGCAAGCTCCAAAGGCCATGAGCTCGCCCAATGCTCAATCTAACGAGACTTGAGCTCGCTAGCCTTAGTTGTTGAGCCTTACCGTCGAAGGCTTGAGGGGTTGCTCGATGCCTGAGCTCAAATTCTTTTTTTTTAAAACTATTTTTATAAGAATAAATGTTTTATTAACAAGGAATGAACCCAAGTGTCAAGGATGTGTGCAAAGCCTTTGTGGACTTGCGCTTGAGGGTCAAGACTAGAGCTTGAGCATTGGTACCTCAAGCACGACCTTTATTGACGTGAGCTCAAGGGTTGGAGAATCAAGAATGGGCACCAAAGGTTCGGGCCCGGCCTCGATGGACTTGGGTTTGGCCATTGGAAATTTATTCCTAAACACAAAGACCTAAGAACTAATGTTGTGATTTCTATGTCCAAGTATAAAGTTTCGAGTCAAAGTGTTGCTATCTAGTCATATCGTGGAAAATATTTTCAGTTTTTAAAAAGTAAATCATTTTACTGAATTTTAGTTTTGGTAGAAAAAACATTTTCCTAAACTAATCAAACAACTGAAAATGAGAAAAATATTTTTTGCGAAATAAATGAACTCTAAAAAATCTCAACTTTAAGTCTATCTTCAATTTTCTCCTAGAAAGTTTCATTCAGGATGCTATGCGAGGTAGAGCAATATGTTGTTCATTAACGCCTTTGTCGAAGTTACTGAAAATATTAGTTATTGTTTTTAGCATTTAGTATGAAGCTCCATTTTTTTTTTTTTTTTTTATGGTGGACCTTGATTGATGTATCTTGTACTGCATCATGAGTTGTAAAAGGAGCTCGATGGAGGTTGGAAGAGGAAGTTTGTATCCTTATTCCGGAAAAAAGAGTAATCTGGTGCAAGATTGATGGAATCAATCATGTATCTAAGACAGAATTTGCTTCTTTTGTTGTGATTGATTTTAGGCGTTAAGCATGTCTCTCGAGTGGTGATTGTCACATTGGTCGTCAAATCGCTAGTTAACACTCAATTTGTACCTTTCTTGGGACACAGTCTCAGGTAAATTGTATCATGTTCTAATTTCCTTTTTCAATATGATATTTAACTACACAACATGGTCCAATTGGTAGACATGTAGGCCCTGCATGTTTTTATTTCTCAAAGGTGTTTAAAAACAGATTTTGTGTTTTTTGTTTTTTTGTTCCGAAAAAAAAAAAACTTACTTACGGAATCCCGAAACACTTCTTGAAGCCCTAAAAAGAACAAAAACAAAAGAACAAAACCGGAACACTTCGGGCTTCGTTTTCGTGCCCTTCTTTTTCGTTCGAGCTCTGCCTTTTCCCGCGTCTCTCCTTCTCTCTGGCGCCTCCCACTCGACTGACTCTCCGACGACTCCCCACTCCGCTGACTCTCCGGCGCCGACAGGTGGTGCTCCTTCACCGACTGAAGCTTCCGAATCCAGGTACGCTCGCAAATCTGAGCCACCTTCTGCTGCTCCTCCTTCTCTGTTCGACGAGGGCTTCGGCGAGAGCCACCCCTCGCAAATCTGAGCCACCTTCGCCGACAGCAAGGACGCTCGCTCAAGCAAGCGTTGCTCGCCCGAGCCTCAAGCAAGCGTTGCTCGCCCGAGCCTCCAGCGAGCGTTGCTCGCCCAGATCTACGACTGCGGCGACGGCGGCGACGGCATCGGCAGACACGACTTTCTCGGACTTTAGCACCGTCCCTCCCCCTCCGTGTTCCCTCCCCTCCACCATGATGGCCTCAACCGTCTCCCACCACCACCGCCACCACATCATCCCACTTCACCTCCCTCTTCCTTGTCTCCGTTGTTGCCATTGTCGTCTTCTTCCTCGCTTACTCCTCCTCTTAACGGGACAGAGATTGAGCCGCCGCCATCGCCGCTGTTGAGCCGTCCGCCGTGTGGAATCCTCTGGTCCGGCATCTGTAGGATTGCTTCGAGAGTCCGCCACTACGCGCTTGTCGTGGGAGGTTTTTGGTCATTCGGCTCTGTTGCGGTGGCGGCCGGAGTGGCGGCGGTAATCCTGTTGTCGTTGGCGTACGCAAGAATGCGGAGTAGGAGGAGGCGGCGGTGGTGGTGGAGCAGGGACAGAGTCCCCGTGGCGGAGGCGAGCGAGAACCCCCTCCTCCTCCTCATCAGAGACAAGGACCAGGTAACGGACGGGCACTCTCAATTTCTTGGTCACTCAGCTAGTTCTTGATTCGCATGGTAGAGCTTATGATTCACCCCTGTTTCTAGCTGTAATTGCTTTTCTCTTTTGGGTTTTTCAAGGCTTACACGGATTCATGTGCTTCTTCAGCATGTAGAATGAGAAAAGGAACTGAGCAGAACAAAACAAGGGAGAATTTAGCAGGCTTATGTCGTCGATGGTCTAGAAAATTGTTGGCGAGGGTGGGAATTGAAAGATGGTTTAGTTGTTTCTCAAGCACTAGAGCTTTCAATGTCAGAAGATTCAGACAACCTTATTAGGGTCCTGAGAATTAGGATCCTATTGGATTTTGGATCAAAAACAATGTCAGAGGCAGCAAAACGATGTAGATCCATATAAACTTATGAGAAAATGCTACTTTGGTTTGTCACTCGTGCCAAGCCGATGTGTGTTCGATTAGAATTTGTTCTTCTGCAGAAAAAAACAGAAAGGCTTAACTGATCAAACGATGTAATTCGGAAAACAGAATATGAGTAAAAGGGTACAGAATATCTCATGTTGAGCATGTGAGAACTCTTATCTGTCCAGTTACTGATGTGCGGTAGGATCCCCGGATTCATAGTATCTACTCGCATAGCTATCACTCAAAATGAGAAGTCAAGAACTGTGTATCACTTTGTTGAAGATTCGAGTCAATGTCAATAGGAAGTTTTCGGTTGTACAAACGACATATTTTTGGATGTTCAATATTGCAATTCGATGGTCTGTTTCGCCTTCTTGGAACTCTTTCATTGTTTAGCATGGCTTCTCACATCTAGTTGTACATAAGCGTCTATCTTCTTTACGACCACTGACTCAGGATTAATCTTTTGGACTGCGCAGAAGATCAGTCAACTCCTGCTTCAAATTGCACAGATGAACGAACTCATGTTAGCTCGGCGGTGGCTTCAGGTGCTTCGAGTCGATCGTTAATGCTTTTCATCTCTCATCAGTCATCTCTCTGCTGCACTCGCTCCTTAAAGCTGCTCCAACCGGCACAAGAATGGACGTGAAAATGCGAGAATTTTTGGCTTATGTTTATACATATATGTATGGAGGGAATACACTTGAACTGCTCAATGAGCACTTATTCTGTAAAGACAAATGGTGATTGCACCAATCTATTATTCTATTAGTTTGATATGTGGAAATTCCATCATTTTGCTGTGCTTTTCAGGACTACTATTTAAGAAAATGGTGACTGCACCAATCTATTATTCTGTAAAATGTTTGTCTTCACTCAAAATGAACAAAATAAAATTAATGAGCATTTCATAAGAATGAGAATTCAATATTAAGTTTAAACTATATTAAAGAAAAGTTTTTTTTTTGAAAAATTTAAAACAGAAATTTTGTGTCGTATACTAAACGTGTTTTTGTTCTTTTTCTATTTTAGGAACAGAAATTGACTGCAGTTACCAAACGTGTTTCTGTTCTTTTTTTATTTTAAGAATAGTTTTTTTTTACACTTACCAAACGTGTTCTTTTGTTCAAAAACTGTTCCCCGGAACAGAAACATTTTTTATTTATTTCTGTTCCCTGGAACAATTTTTGAATAGAAACGTTACCAAACGTGCCCGTAGTGTATTGAAATGAGAGAGCCTTGGGTGTGGGATGACTAAAGTGGGAGCAAATCTTGGTTTCTACAATTGAACCCGTGAAGGATGGGAATCTTGATCTTCATAAAGTGTGAAGAGGGAAGATAGAACTTGGGGAATTTTAGGGTGCAAATGGTAACGTTTGTTCTTTTTTTGTTTCAGGGAACAAAAACAAAAAAAAGTGTTTTGTTCCGGGAACAATTTTTGAACAAAAGAACGCGTTTGGTAACGTTTGGTGCTGGGAATAAAAAATGAATAAAAACACGTTTGGTAAATTTTTTTTTTTAATTTTTTAAACATTTTTATTTTATTTTTCATTATTTCCTTTCATTTTTATTTTTTTTTTTTTCGCCGGTCACCGGCCTCCGGCGATCGGCCGACGGGGCCGGCAGCCTCGCCTAGCCACGACAAGGCTCACTGGCCCTCGGCAAGGCCAAGCCTCGCCGTGGTTGGGTGAGGCTCGACCTCGCCCGCGTCGGCGACGCCTCGCCTCGCCTTGGCTGGGCGAGCTCGGGCTCGCCCAGATCCGGCGAGGCCGAGCCTCGCCATGGCTGGGCGAGGCCGAGCCTCGACAGCCGGTCGCCGGCCATGGCCGAGGCCGGCGACCGGCGAAAGAAAAAAGAAGAAAAAAAAGAAGAAGAAAAGAAGAAGAGAAGAAGAAGAGAGAGAAGAAACGTTTCTTCATTTTTATTTCTGGAACAAGAAACAACAATTTGTTGTTGTTTCTTTTTTTTGTTCTTATTTTGTTCTGGAAACAAAAAAACAAAAAAAAAAACATAAATGCAACCAAACGGGTTTCTGTTCTTTTTTTGTTCCCGGAAACAAAATCCATACAGAAGTGTTCCAGAAACGTTTCTTAGAAACGTTTCCATGCACGCCTTTAATCTTCATAAAGTCGACCTTCCGGACCTCTGCATTCTGCGCTTAATGAAGCTTCCCCACCAATGCTGTCCTTGATGTGCTGACGACGTGGCCAAGCTCTGCCATATTAACAACCGTTCAGTGAGTGACACGTGGAGCCACATCTGCAGATGGGTCCCGCTGGAACAGGTGTGAAAATTTTCCAAAATTTAAAAATTTTGGATCTCCCCTCTTCAACGAACGAGACTCTCTCTCTCTCTCCCGCCTTCACTCCCAATCCACCGCACTCTCCGGCGCGCTGCCACTGCCCCCACCTCCGCCAGGCCGAGTAATCGAAGGTCTGAGGAAGAACCTCATGGAGGCCATGAAAAACACAACTAAGATAAAAACACTAGCCAGACCAAAGTCCAAAACAATTCATCAACAACAGTGTTGTTAGCAAAATGGATTTAAGGTAGGAAGTAATGACTTTCCACTGTCGATGAAGTGAGGACATTGCTGCTTCATATTCCGCAAGATTGAACTCTCCAAGCCCTTCACGAGCATGGGCATAAATTTCTCTTGGAATGTGGGGTTATGACCTTTGTGAAAGAATTGTGGTGTGGTTTCCTTAATTCACTTAGGTATAACTAGTCCTAGGTTCTAACTTTGCTTTTGAAAATATATCCCGACTGCAGAATTATTGGTGTTGTTGTTGTTGTCATTTTCATCATAATTATTATTATTATTATTGTTAAGCAGGTTTGATTGCTGGAACAATTTGCTGGAAACTTGGGTGCTTGATAGTAGTGGCTGCATTTTCCAGATCCACTAGTCATTTACTCATTTGTGTGTTGGGGCTTGGCATGTCGTATTTGCCGACTTAAAATGTTTTATTGTCTATGAATATCATATATTTTGTTCATCGGTGAAATATGAGCTATTTGCTTTTATTGAGAGTATTTATTCCTTCAAGCAGTAAAAATACTGCACAATTTAGTTGTCCCAGTAGTGACCATTGCTGGCAATACACTAGTTCTTCTAGCTAGATCCTAATATTATTAATTTTGCAAATTAGGATACTCGTCTTGGTAGTGTGAACAAGGCCTTGGCTTTTTCCTTTTAATTCTCAAGGATATTGTTACACACTTTTGTAGTGACCATTGCTGACAATACACTAGTTCTTCTAGCTAGATTTTAATATTGTTAATTTTGCAATGGACCAAGTAGCATACTCATCTTGGTACTGTGAACAAGGCCTCGGCTTTTTCCTTTTAATTCTCAAGGAAATCGTTACACACAAACATTTGATACAACAGCTTTTGAGATTAAAGCATAGGTATTTGTCCAACCATTTTCGTAAGAATGACATAGGCTACTTCATGCGGCTGAAGTAATGGAGTCTTTACATATTCCCAAAGGTGTGAGACGGGCATTGTTTAGAACCCTATATACTGCCAGATAAGCTTCTATTCCTAAGCATCCTTTTGTGGTTCAGGGTCAGCTGAACTAATATGTGATCTCCAAATCATTGAAATCATGTCGCCCATGCATGTGCTATAGGAGCACTTGTATCTTAATATATTGTCGTATCAGTGCGTGCTATGATCAGAAGGACAAATTTGATGTGTGCTCCATTTCGTTCTGGGATGGCTAATCTACAAAAGAGAGTTCAAAACGATCCATGTGGGATTCAAGAGAGATGGTACAAAATGGTTGGTAGAGGATACAGACATTAAATTTGCCGTTAGGATTCATCCCTCTTTACTATGCTGATGCAATCTGAGTGCCAGTCATGTTGCAATTCTAGTGCTTGGTATAATCCTTAGTCTTGGGGTGTTATTTTCCCCATAAGCTCCGAGCCTTGAGTTTGATAACTTAACTGCAGCTCGGCTTTTCTTCTTCTTGCATTCTTTGACAATTTACGCAAATCCTCATCTAACTCAGATTGCAGTGACTTTCCGTCTTCCAAGCTACCCTTTCAGCATTTGATGCCTACAATAATCTTTACGCCTCTTTTATTTATCAGGCCTTCCTTCTTCAAGAAGGTCCTTTGACTTCGGTTTTAGCTGGTGCTTCTGATTGTTGTGTACTCTTGTTGACACCTAAATTTTGACCAATCATTTAGTAATTAATTGCATAAAAATTTAGGGATTAATCTTTAACCCCTAAGAAAAAATATTAAAATTACATCTCATGTAGTCGCATTTGCATCGGTACCAAAACGCAACCAAACACGGCAGCTCGCGGTCAATTACGTGCACAAAAGGTGGTCTCTCTCTTGCTGATTTGAAAGTACCCAATGAAAAAGAAGAAAGAAGAGTTCTTCACGTCCATTGTCTCTTCCTCATTAATGCATGCACCATGCGTGGACAAAATTCGGCGGACGTAAAAAAAATTCTAGCCGCATGCGTGAAGAAAGCAAAGAAAAATCCACTGCGCACGCGAGGATCCGGGAGAAAGTCTGCAAAGGCATGGGCTCACCATTTTATAATATTTTATAGTGAGAATTCTCTCCTTCCGGAGAGCAAATCAAGAAAGGAGTGTGTCGAGAAAAAAAAAAAAAAGAATGTAAAGTCGGGGGGAGAACGAAAATTGACTGGAGTAGTTTGTGAGAGCTATTAAAAAAAGAGAAACACGCAGAGAGAAAAAGTAAGTGCAGTCGAGAGAAGGCAACAAGAAAGAGAAAAGAACGTGAAAGGAAAAGAATAAAAAAAGAGAGAAGGGTGGTCTTCTTAAAGGAGGGGGCGTGCGGCTGCAAAAGGGGGGGGGAGAAAAAAAGAGAGCGCCCACTGTTCTTCTTCTTCACTGAGACTTTCCGCCGGTTTCCATTGTACGCCCGTGCCCATCTCACGTCCGCACCACCTCCGCCGCGCGCCACCTCGCCCGCGATCACCGCCACCAGCAACGCTGCGCCTCGTGAAGCCGCGACCCGGTGCCGGTCCACGACGCCGCGCTCCCCGAACCTCCTCGCTGTCGCTCCGAAGCCGACCCCTTGGTGCCGAGCCGTCGCACGCCTCGCGTTGGTCCGACGCTCGACGGCCCTCTCCGAGTTCCGCCCGCGACATGCAGCACCCGCTCGCTCGTCACCGCTTTCGCCCCGCTCGCAACTCGTGCCGGCACGCGACGAACCAACGCCCTGCAGCCCGCGCCTCCATCGCCCACAGCCAGCCTCCGTTTCTGCCACGTCTGCAACCCAGAACCGACGCCCTGCAGCCCGCGCCTCCATCGCCCACAGCCAGCCTCCATTTCTGCCACGTCTGCAACCCAGCGCCGACGCCCACCATTCCTGCAGACCCGTGACGCCAGGACCGGTGCAGACCCGTGACGCCAGGACCGGTTGCTGAGCTCCCCGGTCGCCGGTCTCCTCCGCTCCGAGCTTCCTCGCCAACGCCCTTGCTGCCGGCCAAGCTTGCGAATCAGCTGCGGCTACCCCCCGACGTCAGTGCCTCCGCTGTCCCCCGAAGTCCAGCAGTGACGACCGCGGCAAGCCACCGCCACTAGCGACGCGCGGCTCCAAATCGTGTCCCCCCTCCGAACGACGGCGCCATAGCAGCCCGCCGAACGTTGCCCCTTGTTGCCGTGTCCTCCTCCGCCCGCCGCCAGTCCCTTCGCCGGAGCCCGGAAGGGCAACTCACCACCCTTGGCTGCCGCCGCCGGTCCTCGCCGGAGCTTTGAACGCCGGTGACCAGCTGCCCCCTCGGTGAACCACCACAAGTTGCCAAGCCGTGCGTGGGAGAAAACCAAAAAGAGAGGAGAAAAAGACAAAAGGGGATTAGGTAGTTTTTATTATTATTATTATTATTATTATTATTATCTTATCTTTATTTTTTATATAGTTTATAGCTTGTTTTTATATAGTTTTTTTAGTGTGATTATTCATTAATGCGTGATTGAGGTTTCAATGTGAAATAACCCTCAAACTAGGGATTAGGAGTTTGATTTTCGCGCCCGAAATCCGACTCATAATCACTTGAAATATCGCCAATCCGACCTCCCGCCCGAGATTCGATTTGCGATTCATTAAAAATTGGCCAACCCGATCTCATGCACGAGATGTGGTTCGTCAATTTGGATATCAATCTTGCCCCGATTTGCTGTCGTGTCGTTTAGGTTAATTTCGCTTTCATAAAAAAATTGCATTTGCATTCCATGTAGGTTAGAATTAGGTTTATTTCCTTTTTATGGTTTGCATATTAAGAGTAGGAATTTTATTCCGAATTTTCAAAAAAAATACAAAAATCAAATCAATTAATTTAGGTTGCTAGTTTTTTTTACTTAGGCTTCATATTTAATCGCTTGACAATTTTTTTTTAATTTCGAAATCAATACAAAAACATAAAAAAAAAAAAAAAAAAAAACGCAAGTTAGATTAGGGCTAGGGCTAGCATATTTAGTCATTTCGTTTTTTTTAAAAAATAATAATAATAATAATAATAAATCCAAAAAATGCATTCAAGATATTTGTTTTTTTAAGAATTGCACGTGTCATTTTAGAATAGGATTTTTGATTTTAAATTTTTACAACTAAAAAATCCCAAAAAAAAAATTAATTAATTAATTTAAGATGCTAGTTTTTTTAGGTTGCATGTTTAATTGTGTGCAAATTTTTAAAATTTCGAATTTTATAAAAAAAAAAACAAAAACAAACAAGCAAAAATCGTCATGCATTTTAGAATAGAATTGCATGTCTCATTTTAAGTTTAGATCAATTTGCATCTTAGGTTAGAAATTGTTAGATTAAAATAACGTCTTAGTTTAAAGTAGGATTTAGCATGACTTAATCCTAAGTTTAAATTGGATGGAATTTTAATTTAGCTAGGTAATATTTGCATTTTTCTTAATTTCGAATATCATGAAAAATACAAAAAAATTGTCTTTAGATAAATTAGTTTCAATTTTTAGGATGAATTGCATTTTTAGGAATATAAATATCATGTGCACGTCATGTGGGATTATGTTCATAAAATGTACGTCATGTAGAATTAGTTTCATTAAAAATTGCACGTCATTATAATTAGGTCATTTTGATTTGCATATTTGATTATTGCATGTTCATTAAGAAAACAAAAATTTTACTCATGTCATGTAGTTTAGAACACATTGTCATACCATTCCATGTTAGATTAGTAGCATGCATTGCATATTAATAAGTGAAAACCAAAAAAAAAGGGAAATTGCCTGTTAATTAGAAATCACATCTAGGTCTGTTGATGAGGATTCTGATTTAACAAGGCGGATGTTTTCATTGCCATGAGGTAAGTTCTGCATTTTTCTTACTTGCTTTCTTGAGTGCTAAATTGGTGGATTGCGTACCCACATGATCACCTCACATGTTAGGAAAGTGAATTAAAATCAATCCAAGCTGCCTCGCAAAACATTTTTTTTTTTAAAAAGAAAAGGTACCGAAAGGGCGTTAGAGAAATCTAGCGTAACCAAGTCCCCGAACTCACAATCTCGGTTCGTAGGAGTGAAGTAATTCTCCCGTTACTTTACTTGGGTTTCTAATCGACCCACCAAAAAATAGATTAGTGGCGACTCCATGATAAAAATCATTTGCATATTAAGAACTTAAACCCTAAGTCGCGAATTGGTATGGGCTCGGGAGAGCCCGAGTTAAGTCTAGGCTTAACAATCCATTAGCCGAACCCTTAGGTGGTCCAAACCCGCTTTGGGGAGGTCGCGACAGCTTGGCGACTCCGCTGGGGACTCGAGTTGAAACTCTTGGTGGACTTAGGCCAATTTTCTTTTTGAAAAATATTTTTGTTTGGCAGCGAGGATCCCAGGTACGTCCCTAACATTTAAGGTGTTAAATGCTCTTGCAGAATGGGAGGTATAAGGGGAAGTGTTTGCTGACATTTGTTTTGCAGGGAGGTGTAGGAATGTATGGTTTACTTTCACTTATGAAGTGTTGTTTGATTTAAACTGCTGTGCATGCCTTGCACCTTGCACTACACTATTGCACACACAACCCGCCGCCGGACCTGGGCCGCATAGGATCATCTAGGATGGTATTGAGATGGATACCACTTCTACCGCATGCTCGCGGTACGAGTCGCCCATCTCAATCCCGAAGATTTCTTTTCTGGTGTCAAGAGTACCCACCTCGGTTCGCATGCCCGCAACCCAGGTCGGCTCTTTGACCAAGCCGAAGTCATGAGGACCCGACTTAGTCCGCACGCCCGTGGCTAGTCTGATCATCCTTGTGGCTTCACTTTGTTAAGCCTTATAGACTAGAAATCGAGCCACTTACCATGCGCATGTCTATGTGATTGCCCTTTGTTTATTGGTAAAGTAAGTTCTCTAAATTCTCACCTTTGCAATTTACTTACTCTACCGTATTATTTTGTCGGTCCATGGCATTAGGATTGTCCTAAGTCTTGATCAATATACGATGGGAATACCGGACATTCGAATTATTCTCCCTCCAAAAGAAGAGCTTAGCGCATGGTGGGACAAGTTAGACCAAGTTGGCCGTCAATTTGTAGAGTCACACATTAGTCGACTACTTCCATTGCTGCGTATCAACATCCATGGCGGCCTCATCCAAGCACTTGCTCATTGTTGGTGCCCTGAGACTTCTACTTTCATCTTCGGCGGTAAGCATGAACTCACGCCCACCTTGGAAGAGTATAGTATTGCCATAGGGAAACCTTTGAAAGCTGAATTAATTAGCCCACCTATCGGAATAGACCCCGTTGTGGCCTTATCCGATTTTCTGAGAATTAAGGAGGATAATGTAAGGAAGGTTTTAAAAGCTCACCGCAATACATGTCACTTGTCTTTTCTAAAAGAATGTTTTGAAAATGGCAATTCGTTTCAAATGAGAAGGGTTTTCCTTTTAGCTTTCTTTGGGTTTATACTTTTTCCTCATTGTAAGAATGCTATTAACCCTTTGATGGCTCACTTAGTTGAACAAGTGTTGGGAGGAAAAAATTTCATAAACACTATTTTGGCTGAAACCTTTCTTTCCCTCACTCGATTTAAAGGAAGCGGTGATAAGACCTTCCATTCCTCTCCCGAGCTTTTACAAATTTGGTTTCTTTCTCATATAAAAGGGTTTGGTGGTTCAATGACTATACTTGATGTTAATAACTCTAATCACCCTATTATGAGATTTGAGAACAACCAAAAACATGCACCGGATTACCATTATTCTAGGTGGCTAGCTTTCATGAAAAAACCAACTTCCAAGGGTTTCCTATGGCATGCTAAGTGGTTCCAAGTTCGTGTGGCGAGACTTTCATGTGGAGGTGTTGGCCCAATCCCTCTCTCGGGGTTCACGGAGCAACGGAGTACTATCCAACTAGAGTAACCCGTCGTATCAAGTTGTGCAAGAGCTTCCCCGGCATTGCAAGCAGATCCACTCCGAGTCGCTTCATTGATGGAGACCGAGGCCATGAAGATTCCATTCTCACAATTAAATCAATATGGGATATGTGCCAGCCACGAAAACTCAAGTGGCCTGAGGAGGAGCTCAAGGGCAAAGAAATGAAGTACTATGCCTCAATTAAGTACATTCAACAACACAAGATTCCAGAGGAGTTACTTCCAAAGATACCTGAGGTGCCGCTGAAGATCACCAACCGCGCTGAAAATAAACGCCTCAAAAGGGTTGCTGAAAAAGCTCAAGAGGAGAATAAGCGATTGCGCCGAGTGGTGTCCCGAGTGTATATTGATCAAGCTAGATGAAGTGTTTGAGTCAATCTTGTTGTTTCATTTCTAGATTAATGTTTAGGAAGTTGAGTCATTTACTTTCCTAGTTTGTTTGTTTAGGGCTTTTTGAGCTTCTATTTCATTAATGAAGTGCTTGAATCAATCTTGCTTCTATTTTGTTAGGATTGTCAAAAACTCCGTTAATGAATAAAAGTTTTAGACCATTACCATGGACCGGTGTATTTCATATGAGATACTTATTTTTGTCCGTTTCTTCAAATTAGGTGATAACGGATCCTCCACGTTCGCCCATCATTACACGATCAAGAGCAAAAATGGCCGACCAAATCGAAATGCGTGATCGTATGACCGCTGTGGAAAATCAACTCCAGCGAGCTTGCTCACCTCTATGCAGCTTATGACGGATCAAATGCAATCCCTCCAAGTGCATCAGACTCTTGCACCCGTTCTCCCCGAGATAGTAGTCCCAAAGCAGACGAACAAGGCCCAAATAGGTGATGATGACATGCCGGAACTAGAGGATGACCCACTGTTCGTCACAGCTGAAAAGGCTAAGCCCGACAATGTCCCTAAGGCGGAGCAAGATGAACGCTTTGCCAAACTTGAAGAAAAATTGAAACAATTGCAAGAATCACAGAATTCACTCCCGTTCGACTTGTCAGTTTATGAGAAAGTCAAAGTGCCGAAGAAGTTTAAGATGCCGGAGTTCGAGAAATACGATGGTACTTCCTGCCCAAAAGCACATTTGCAGATGTACCACGTACGCATGGCCCAATACGTCAAGAATGAGCCCCTCAGATCCAATCGTTTCATGCAAGCTTGGTCGGGCCCGCACTCAACCGGTACATAATGAAAAATATAAACCTTCTCGACACTGAATGAAGTGGCCGATGCTTTCCTAAAGCAAGATAAGTTCAACATGGACATTGCACCTTCCCGAGAGGATCTTGAGCGGATGGAGAAGAAGAAAAGCGAGTCATTTAAGGAGTACGCTGTAAGGTGGCGAAACTTGGCAGCTCAAATCACTCCTGAGCCTACAAACAAGGAGTTGATGAAGTTGTTCGTCAAGACTCTCCCGTATGAGTTCCGTAACCGGATGGCTAGCACATACGTTGAGAACTTCAACCAGCTTATCCCAGTGGGTGAACAGATCGAGATGGGCCTAAGGGATGGATGGTTCAATGAACCAACTCTTCAGGGCAAAAGGTTCACCATGAAGAAAGATAAAGAACCAACCACTGAAGTCAATGTTGCATATGTGCAACCAGCCCCTAGTAAGCCTCCGATGGTTCGTGTCCCCGGGAATCAGCAAGATGGAGGCCGAGTGCCTGCACAGCGGCAATTCACCAAAAGGCAGTTCTCTCCTCTTCCTGGCCCTCTATCTCAGGTCTTATCGATACTCCGAAACAAGGGATTGATCTCTCACGAACCAAAGCGGCCTAATGCTGAAAAATTCTCCAACTATGACCCCTCCAAAAAATGTGAGTATCATATGGGAGAGGTCGGCCATTCAACTGATGAATGTTTGACTTTGAAGCACAAGATCCAAAATTTGTTGGATACTAAGGCGTTTTCTTTCCGTACCACCCAACCGAATGTCAAGAAGAATCTGTTGCCGAAACATCAGGGAAATGTGAATGCAATCTTCGAGTTCAATGCTAGCAAAAAGATAAACTTGAAGGTTTCTGTCAAAGATATCTATAGCGGATTAGTTAGAGTTGGTTATTATCCGACAGATGAGAATCCTCCCTTACCTACCATGAAAGAAAGGGTTCAAGAAATGGTTAAGGCTGGCATGATCATATATGCTGACCAAGCTGGAATAGTGTCAACTATCTCCGAAGTCGTCATTGATTGGGAGAAGGAATTTGCTAAGCTAAGTCTTTGGAAAGAGTAAACCAGATCCATTGATCGAGGACATGCCCCCACTTGAGGACGCCTCCGACCATGAAGGATTGATAGTGGAAGTGCCTTCAACTGATGAAGAAATAATTATTGAGATGCCCTAGCTGTGTGAGTACAAGGATAACAAAGCAGTCCCTTGGTCATACGAGCTAGATGTTGACCTGATTACAAGGTCTGGTCGGACCTATGCTTAAGCTAATGCCTAACCTGCAAAGCCGATTACTGACGAAGAGGCCAAAGAATTTCTGGCTATAATCAAAGCAAGTGAGTATAACGTGGTCGACCAGTTGCGGAAATTGCCTGCTCAAATCTCTTTGCTTGAACTCTTGCAAACATCTCCTACACATCAAAAGTCTCTAATGAAGGTTCTAAGCGAAGTTCGCGTACCAGAGACGATCGAGGAAGACAGGTTGGAGGAATTCGTAGGATCGATTCTTCTTAAGGATTTAATAGCCTTTTCGATGAAGAATTCCCTCTTGAGGGAGGGGACATACCAAGGCATTTATATATCCGTCAAGTGCAAGGCTTCCCATGTGGCTCGAGTACTCATTGATAATGGGTCCGCTTGAATATCTGTCCATTGGCAACTCTTCACCGCCTGAAAATAGACCCTTCAAAAATAAGTGCCGCAAAGACTTCCGTCCGAGCTTTTGATGGTACAAGAAAAGAGGTGATAGGGAGACCCACCTTGATCGCAAATAGGGCCGGTGATGTTTAACGTCCTTTTCCAGGTGATGGACATTCCTACCGCATTCAATTTTCTATTAGGGCGTCCTTGGATTCATACTGCTGGAGCTGTGCCATCAAGTCTCCACCAAAGTGTGAAATTTGTTGTCAAAGGAAAGCTAGTCATTGTTCATGGCGAGGAGGATCATCGGATCTATCATGAGACGGCTATCCCCTATGTCGAGCCGGAACGTAGGGAGGAGTCGAGCTACCAATCATTTGAGCTTGTATCCACTATCCATGCATCTCGAGGATCGAGAGCACCCATCCCTGATGTGTCAAATGCAGCAGTTATGGTAGCAAGAGTGATGGTTGGAAATGGCTTTATTCCTGGCCGTGGACTTGGTAGACAAGAACAGGGCATCCGGAATCCTATTGAAGCCCCTCGAAGGTCTCATTCCACCGGATTAGGGTACCATGGAAGAGGTGGAGGACATGAACAAGAGAGGAGAAACTCATTACTCCTCGATATCCGCGAGACATTCCCGGGCCCTGCTAGAATGATGCATGATGAGGGAGGAATGATCAACACCCGTGGTATCGCGCCTGATGGATGGAGTGGCATGGATGACCCGACAAAGACAGAGGATCCAGATGATGGGATGGAAGGGATTACGACTCTATTCGATGATCTCCTCATAGGTGCCATTGATGAAGAACCATCGGAGGAAACGGGTGCTAGCCCACAAGAGAGCAGCCTTATGATAGGCAAAGAGGTGAAAATGGCCAATCCGATGTCATGAGCGATGACGGTGATGACCCTGATGATCCAAATGGTGACTCCATTGGAGTACAACAAAGTTGGGAGCAATATGAAAAACCCAAAGTTCTCACCTCTGAGCAAACCATCACTATCAATCTGGGTGATGCCGAGGATCCCAAAGAGAAAAAAATCGGAACAAATCTTCCCAAAGATGAGGCCGACCACCTGACTCAATTGTTAAAAGAATATCAAGATATCTTTGCCTGGACGCATGCTGATATGCCGGGTTTAGATCCATCAATTGTGGAACAATGTTTTCCCACCAATTCAGACGTGCGCCCTAAGAAGCCGAAGCTTTGGAGGGCTAAACCGGAGCTCTCGAAGAAGATAGAAGAGGAAGTAATGAAACTTCTCAAAGTGGGGTTCATTGAAGTCTCGCAATACCCTGAATGGGTGGCCAACATAGTACCGGTCATGAAGAAAGACGGTCGAGTCCGAGTGTGTGTTGATTACCGTGATTTGAACAAGGCCAGCCCAAAGGACGACTTCCCATTGCCACATATCGATGTTCTCGTGGATAGTACTGCCGGATTTGAATTATTCTCTTTCATGGATGGTTTTTCTGGCTATAACCAGATAAGAATGAAGGATGAAGACAAAGAGAAGACGGCATTTATCACCCCGTGGGGAACCTTTCATTATAAGGTCATGCCCTTCGGACTCAAAAATGCAGGGGCAACTTACCAACGAGCCATGGTTACGTTGTTCCATGACATGATGCATGAAGAAATCGAGGTCTATGTTGACGATATGATTGCAAAAACCCGGCCTGGGAAAAGTCATGTTGAAACCCTCAAAAAGTTATTTGATCGGCTCCGTGAATTCAAACTTCGTTTAAACCCTGACAAGTGCGTGTTCGGGGTAGCATCAGGAAAATTACTTGGGTTTATGGTGAGTAGCAAAGGGATCGAAGTTGACCCATCTAAAGCCAAGGCAATATGTGAGCTGCAACCTCCGTCGACAGTGAAGGAGGTCCGGAGTCTCCTAGGGAGACTGAATTACATTGCACGATTCATTTCCCAACTCTCGGAGACCGCTAAGCCATTCTTCAAACTCTTGAGGAAAAACGTACGAGTTGAGTGGAATGATGAATGTCAAGAGGCGTTCGATAAGCTGAAGCAATATTTGATGAATCCACCGGTTCTTGTCCCACCAATATCGGGGCATCCTTTGATTTTGTACCTCACAATCCATAGTGAGTCACTCGGCGCGATGTTAGCTCAGAAGAGTCCGTGGATCGAAGGAACGGGCCATTTATTACCTCGCAAAAAGTTCACCTTGTCTCGGAACTAAAATATTCGATGCTGAAAAAACTTGTGCTGCGTTAGTATGGGTATTGCATAGACTGCGACAAGACACCTTGCATTACCAGACGTTTTCGTGGATCGAGAACGATCCATCAAGTATTTATTTAATCAACCAGCTTTGGTGGGTAAGCTAGCCAAATGGCAGTCTTGATTTCGGAATTCGACGTGCGATTCATGCCACAAAAATCAGTTAAAGGCCGAGTGATTGCGGATTTATTGGCTGAGAATCCTAGAACCTTCAATGATGATGATTGTCCTCCGGATGATCGTATTTTGGCCATAAATGAAGATGCATGGTCCATGTTCTTCGATGGAGCTGTGAACTTGTCCGGTTCGCATGCTGGGCGTCGATATCCCCAGACGGACAACACCACCCAGTAGCCGCGAAATTAATATTTCCATGCACTAACAATATAGCTGAATACGAAGCTTGTATTCTCGGACTTCAAGCTGCAATTGAAATGGGAGTGGCCAAATTGAAAGTATATGGAGATTCGCGATCATACTCCGGTTGTAGGAGAATAGAAGACCAGGGATGCCAAATTACTGCCGTATCATAAGTACCCCGAAGAGTTGGTGAAGGAGTTCGATGAAATCTCGTTTGAGTATTTGGCTAGATCTCATAATCAGTTTGCCGATGCCTTGGCAACATTGTCATCCATGTTGCAAGTTACTGATGGTTTAGAAGTTAAGCCTTTGAAAATTGAAGTTCTAGCCAAACCTTCTTATTGCATGGCCGTGAATGAAGAGCTTGATGAGAAGCCATGGTATTATGACATCATGAACTATATTCAAAAGCAGGAATTTCCTGAAGGGAGCACTCCAGCCGATAGAAAATACATAATGAAGATGGCCTCAAAGTTCTTCGTCAGTGGTAAGAATTTATACAAAAGATCTTATGATTCAGTTTTATTGAGATGCGTAGATGAAGCAGAAGCTACCCAAATCATGCAAGAGGTGCATGAAGGAGTTTGTGGCCCACACATGAATGGGCACATGTTGGCCAAGAAGATCATGAGACTAGGTTACTATTGGCTTGCGCTGGAAAGTGATTGCATACAGCATGTCAGAAGTTGCCATCGTTGCCAAATTCATGGAGATAAAATAAATGTTCCTCCAACGGAGTTGCACCAGCTATCTGAGCCATGGCCTTTCTCAATGTGGGGGATCGATGTGATTGGCCCAATAAATCCCAAAGCTTCAAATGGGCACCGATTCATATTGGTGGCAATAGATTATTTTTCAAAGTGGATTGAAGCCGCATCATATGTTAATGTCACAGCTCGAAACGTGGTGAAATTTATTAGGCGTGACATAATCGCTCGTTATGGTGTCCCTGAAGCAATTGTCATTGACAATGGGACAAATCTGAATAACAAGTTCGTGGATGAGTTGTTCAATGAGTTCAAAATCAAGCATTTGAATTCATCACCTTACCGTCCGCAAATGAATGGTGCTGTTGAGGCAGCCAATAAGAACATCAAGAAGATCCTGGCTAAGACAGCCGAGAATTATCGAGATTGGCATGACAGGTTACCCTTTGCTCTAATGGCGTATCGGACATCGATCCGAACATCTACCGGGGCAACCCATTTCTCCTTAGTTTATGGCATGGAGGCAGTCTTGCCTGTGGAAGTAGAAATCCCCTCTTTGAGAGTCTTATCCCAAGTGGAATTGTCCGAGGCAGAATGGACACAACAAAGGTTCGAGCAGTTGAATCTGATTGATGAGAAAAGGTTAAAAGCTCTTTGCCATGGTCAAACGTATCAACAAAGAGTAGCCAGGTCTTTCAATCGGAAAGTACGGCCGAGACACTTCGAAGTGAATGATCTAGTTCTAAGAAAGGTGTTGCCGATTTTTCCTGATCCTGGAGGCAAATTTGCTCCAAATTATAGCGGCCCGTATATGGTGAAGAGGGTACTCCCTGGAGGTGCCTTAATCCTTACAGAAATGGATGGCCGTGAGTTTTCTAATCCTGTTAACTCTGATGCTGTGAAGAAGTATTACCCTTGAAAAAAAATTGTTGTGAATTGAAGGAACTCATTTCTTCGTTGAATTGTGTGGGAATGGATTGAATGAGATGAGAAGTAGGCCCTGTTCCATACACATATCGAATTCATTTGATTTGGTATGTCAGACGTGTTGACTCAGTGTCGGTTCAATTAAATAAAAAGGAAACGCTCGAGGACACCACCGGCGCCTCGGCCTGGTGGCACGGGGAATGAAAAGGTCCGAAAGCGACCAGGGTTCGATCCCTGGAAATGGCAACAAGCTTGCCGCCAAAAAAAAAAAAAAAAAAAAAAAACAAAAAAAAAAAAAAAAAAAAACATTTTTTTTACCAAATCCTTTTCTTTCTTTTTGAGCTTCAAACTCTTTGTGTTCAAAGCTGATGAGTTCATGAAATAATTGTGACCTTTCAAAGGAGAATTTTGCATGAATAGTTTTACCTGTTTAATTACCAATTTCACTGAGGATCGTCGCCATCGATCAAGTTAATGAATGATGTGGAATGAATTGAACATGCTAAATGAGACATGTCGGGATGATGAAAGGCAAGCCTTATCCTATACACAGTCCCTTATACTGGTGAGATGAGTGTAGAAGTTCCATGTTTCTAAGGAAAAGAATTTTCTCGCGAAAGGTACGATGATCGAAATGATGAGAGACGGTTCATTCTCTATCCCAAACACTACGTGATCATCCATTGTTTAAACCCTTTTGAGCCCACACACGTGGATAATTTTAAATTACCCCTGTCAAGAATCACCCCACATTGGGGCAAGCTGGAGGTAAGACGACATCATGAGGTGAGGAATTTGATAGGAATATTCTTGCTCTCACTTGCATCAATCTTCAGGTATTGCTATTACATTGAATTCATACGATAATTCAAGTGCCTTAGGATGATGAAGAGCAGTTCTTTCTATATCCTACACACTTTATCCATTGCATAGCCCCTTGAGCCTGTAAATTCGTTTCATTTAAACCCAATTAGTGATCATCTCCCACACCGGGGCAAGGCAAAAGGCAAATGTTCAAGCAGCAGAATCCCGAGTGTTGACAAAAAATGAAAACTCCTCAAGAACCCAAATGTTAAAGCATTACGTGGTTATTAAAAAAAAAACACACAAAAGGGGCATGAAAAAGCAGTGTGCCTGGTAAAAGCAAGGCCAATGCCCATAGAAAATGAAAGAAAGAGTCAAGATAAATGACTATCAATTGTAAAAGGGTGTGTTCCCAATGGAGTGGTACTCAAAGAACTCAAATGCCAAGTTTTATAGTACCTATGAGGAAAATCCCAATGGTGAAAAAGAAGACCGGTGACAATGCCAAGATGATCACCAATTCTCATCCCCCTATACAAATTTTGAGCCTAATGATCCATTCACTTCCCAACCCATGAACTCAACCTACGTTACGTCCCTTACAAAGTCTCTTCAGATTAGGGCACCGAAATTAACGTAGGAATTTATATGCTTAAAAGCATCGCTTGAAGAAGTGCGAGCAGAACCATTTCTATCTCATTTCGCAGGTTCCTCGACTTGTAAACCCGAAGATGATTGCGAAGTATTGTTCTTTCATTAGCCCTGACTCGAAGAGTCCCTCTTTGTTGAGCCATTGACCGAGCCTACATTACAGTCCTGATAAAGACCTCTCAGATTGACCAGGTCGTACCGCTTGCGAGAATACTCGAACCCTTGTTGACATGATGAAAGTAAGATTGAGTGATTCATGTGATCCGACATTAATGGTCGGGACAAAATAGCCTTCTTAATGAGAGTGAGTGAAAGTCCTTTCTAACTGAAAGTCTCTCATTTGGTATTCTTGAAAATCCATGTCATGAGTGAAAATTGTCATAAATGATGATTCTCCCCAGCGGAAGTTCGGTGGTGCAAATATGGTAAAACCATCATGCATAAATCTTGATTGAATGGATAAAAGCTTCAGTGGACTTTCGAGTGTGTTGAATTGCTTACTTCTTTGGCGAATGCATGTATTTTTGCTCTAATCATGTCTGACAGGTAATGTTTACTTGAAGACCCAAGAGCTCTTGACATTTAGAAGCCTCGAGGTGAGAAACCTCCATGAATACTTGAAGTACATCCTTGATGTTCCAAAGTTTCTGTCTACCAAGAGGTAAGTGACCCTCACCAATATCCCAGGTTTGTCCTAGGTATTCCCAAATTCTTGATAAATGTCTCAAAATTCGTCGTTAAACATTTCACTTTGGATGTGAATGTTTTTCGATCTTTTTCGTTATACCTTAGTCTGGATCTAGGTATTTCGAATCATCTTAATCCAATATTCATCTCACCTAACATTGAGTGTCTATTGGTTAAGTCCCAAAATTCTTGACATCTCAGTCTGGATCTGGATGTCTCAAAACTCTTCGTTAAACATTTCACTCTGGATGTGAATGTTTTTCGATCTTTTTCATTATACCTTAGTCTGGATCTAGGTATTCCGAATCATCTTAATCCAATATTCATCTCACCTAACATTGAGTGTCTATTGGTTAAGTCCCAAAATTCTGGACATCTCGGTCACGGATCTCGGATGTCTCAAAACTCTTCGTTAAACATTTCACTCGGATGCGAATGTTTTTCGATCTTTTTCGTTATACCTTAGTTTGGATCTAGGTATTTCGAATCATCTTAATCCAATATTCATCTCACCTAACATTGAGTGTCTATTGGTTAAGTCCCAAAATTCTTGACATCTCGATCGGATCTGGATGTCTCAAAACTCTTCGTTAAACATTTCACTCTGGATGTGAATGTTTTTCGATCTTCTTCGTTATACCTTAGTCTGGATCTAGGTATTTCGAATCATCTTAATCCAATATTCATCTCACCTAACATTGAGTGTTTATTGGTTAAGTCCCAAAATTCTTGACATCTCAGGCTGGATCTGGATGTCTCAAAATTTTTCTCTTTTAGGCGACCGTAGAATGGTACGGGTCCTAGACAAAACCAAGCAATGCTATACGGGGCGACCGTGGAATGGTACGGGTCCTGGGAAAGCAGTTTCTTTGTAAAGTCATGTTACTATTCTAGGCGACCGTAGAATGGTACGGGTCCTGGACATGTAACACCAACTATCTCGAGTTACTCTGCCCTCCCCGAAGGTAAGTTATTCCAGGTAAGTTCCTTTTATCAATGGCATTAGCATTTCCATGCATCATATAAATTGCATTTAAAAAAAAACAAAAACAAAAACAAAAACAAAAACAAAAAATCCATGACCTGCTAAAATATTATCCATTGCATGTGCATGGTCAAAATTTAGGTATCATATTGTCTTTGAATGCAACCTCTGCGAGCTCACCTTCAAAGAGGGGCAGCTGTTGACACCTAAATTTTGACCAATCATTTAGTAATTAATTGCATAAAAATTTAGGGATTAATCTTTAACCCCTAAGAAAAAATATTAAAATTACATCTCATGTAGTCGCATTTGCATCGGTACCAAAACGCAACCAAACACGGCAGCTCGCGGTCAATTACGTGCACAAAAGGTGGTCTCTCTCTCTTGTTGATTTGAAAGTACCCAATGAAAAAGAAGAAAGAAGAGTTCTTCACGTCCATTGTCTCTTCCTCATTAATGCATGCACCATGCGTGGACAAAATTCGGCGGACGTAAAAAAAATTCTAGCCGCATGCGTGAAGAAAGCAAAGAAAAATCCACTGCGCACGCGAGGATCCGGGAGAAAGTCTGCAAAGGCATGGGCTCACCATTTTATAATATTTTATAGTGAGAATTCTCTCCTTCCTGGAGAGCAAATCAAGAAAGGAGTGTGTCAGAGAAAAATAAAAAAAAAGAATGTAAAGTCAGGGGGGAGAACGAAAATTGACTGGAGTAGTTTGTGAGAGCTATTAAAAAAAAGAGAGAACCTGCAGAGAGAAAAAGTAAGTGCAGTCAGAGAAGGCAACAAGAAAGAGAAAAGAACGTGAAAGGAAAAGAATAAAAAAAGAGAGAAGGGTGGTCTTCTTAAAGGAGGGGCGTGCGGCTGCAAAAGGGGGGAGAAAAAGAGAGCGCCTTTGTTCTTCTTCTTCACCGAGACTTTCCGCCGGTTTCCATTGTACGCCCGTGCCCATCTCACGTCCGCACCACCTCCGCCGCGCGCCACCTCGCCCGCCAGTCACCGCCACCAGCAACGCCTGCGCCCTCGTGAAGCCGCGACCCAGTGCCGGTCCACGACGCCGCCGCTCCCCCCGAACCTCCTCGCTGTCGCTCCGAAGCCGACCCCTTGGTGCCGAGCCGTCGCACGCCTCTGCGTTGGTCCGACGCTCGACGGCCCCCTCTCCGAGTTCCGCCCGCGACGTGCAGCACCCCTGCTCGCTCGTCACCGCTTCTGCCCCCGCCTGCAACTCGTGCCGGCACGCGACGAACCGACGCCCTGCAGCCCGCGCCTCCATCGCCCACAGCCAGCCTCCGTTTCTGCCACGTCTGCAACCCAGAACCGACGCCCTGCAGCCCGCGCCTCCATCGCCCACAGCCAGCCTCCGTTTCTGCCACGTCTGCAACCCAGCGCCGACGCCCACCATTCCTGCAGACCCGTGACGCGGGACCGGGTGCGGACCGTGACGCCGGGCCGAGTTCTTGAGCTCCCGGTCGCTGGTCTCCTCCGCTCCGAGCTTCCTCGCCAACGCCCTTGCTGTCGGCCAAGCTTGCGATCGGCCTGCGGCTACCCCCGACGTCGGTGCCTCCGCCTGTCCCGAAGTCCAGCGGTGACGACTGCGGCAAGCCACCGCCACTAGCGACGACTGCGGCTCCAAATCAGTGTCCCCCCCCCTCCGAACGACGGCGCCATAGCAGCCCGCTGAACGTTGTCCCTTGTTGCCGTGTCCTCCTCCGCCCGCCGCCGGTCTCTTCGCCGGAGCCCGGAAGGGCGACTCACCACCCTTGGCTGCCGCCGCCGGTCCGCCCGCCGCCGGTCCACCTGCCGCCGGTCCTCGCCGGAGCTTTGAACGTCGGTGACCAGCTGCCCCCTCGGTGAACCGCCACAAGTTGCCAAGCCGTGCGTGGGAGAAAACCAAAAAGAGAGGAGAAAAAGACAAAAGGGGATTAGGTAGTTTTTATTATTATTATTATTATTATTATTATTATTATTATTATTATCTTATCTTTATTTTTTATATAGTTTATAGCTTGTTTTTATATAGTTTTTTTAGTGTGATTATTCATTAATGCGTGATTGAGGTTTCAATGTGAAATAACCCCTCAAACTAGGGATTAGGAGTTTGATTTTCGCGCCCGAAATCCGACTCATAATCACTTGAAATATCGCCAATCCGACCTCCCGCCCGAGATTCGATTTGCGATTCATTAAAAATTGGCCAACCCGATCTCATGCACGAGATGTGGTTCGTCAATTTGGATATCAATCTTGCCCTGATTTGCTGTCGTGTCGTTTAGGTTAATTTCGCTTTCATAAAAAAATTGCATTTGCATTCCATGTAGGTTAGAATTAGGTTTATTTCCTTTTTATGGTTTGCATATTAAGAGTAGGAATTTTATTCCGAATTTTCAAAAAAAATACAAAAATCAAATCAATTAATTTAGGTTGCTAGTTTTTTTTACTTAGGCTTCATATTTAATCGCTTGACAATTTTTTTTTTAATTTCGAAATCAATACAAAAACATAAAAAAAAAAAAAAAAAAAAAAAAAAAACGCAAGTTAGATTAGGGCTAGGGCTAGCATATTTAGTCATTTCGTTTTTTTTAAAAAATAATAATAATAATAATAATAAATCCAAAAAATGCATTCAAGATATTAGTTTTTTTAAGAATTGCACGTGTCATTTTAGAATAGGATTTTTGATTTTAAATTTTTACAACTAAAAAATCCCAAAAAAAAAATTAATTAATTAATTTAAGATGCTAGTTTTTTTAGGTTGCATGTTTAATTGTGTGCAAATTTTTAAAATTTCGAATTTTATAAAAAAAAAAACAAAAACAAACAAGCAAAAATCGTCATGCATTTTAGAATAGAATTGCATGTCTCATTTTAAGTTTAGATCAATTTGCATCTTAGGTTAGAAATTGTTAGATTAAAATAACGTCTTAGTTTAAAGTAGGATTTAGCATGACTTAATCCTAAGTTTAAATTGGATGGAATTTTAATTTAGCTAGGTAATATTTGCATTTTTCTTAATTTCGAATATCATGAAAAATACAAAAAAATTGTCTTTAGATAAATTAGTTTCAATTTTTAGGATGAATTGCATTTTTAGGAATATAAATATCATGTGCACGTCATGTGGGATTATGTTCATAAAATGTACGTCATGTAGAATTAGTTTCATTAAAAATTGCACGTCATTATAATTAGGTCATTTTGATTTGCATATTTGATTATTGCATGTTCATTAAGAAAACAAAAATTTTACTCATGTCATGTAGTTTAGAACACATTGTCATACCATTCCATGTTAGATTAGTAGCATGCATTGCATATTAATAAGTGAAAACCAAAAAAAAGGGAAATTGCTGTTAATTAGAAATCACATCTAGGGTCGTTGATGAGGATTCTGATTTAACAAGGCGGATGTTTTCATTGCCATGAGGTAAGTTCTGCATTTTTCTTACTTGCTTTCTTGAGTGCTAAATTGGTGGATTGCGTACCCACATGATCACCTCACATGTTAGGAAAGTGAATTAAAATCAATCCAAGCTGCCTGCAAAACATTTTTTTTTTTTAAAAAGAAAAGGTACCGAAAGGGCGTTAGAGAAATCTAGCGTAACCAAGTCCCCGAACTCACAATCTCTGGTTCGTAGGAGTGAAGTAATTCTCCCGTTACTTTACTTGGGTTTCTAATCGACCCACCAAAAAATAGATTAGTGGCGACTCCATGATAAAAATCATTTGCATATTAAGAACTTAAACCCTAAGTCGCGAATTGGTATGGGCTCGGGAGAGCCCGAGTTAAGTCTAGGCTTAACAATCCATTAGCCGAACCCTTAGGTGGTCCAAACCCGCTTTGGGGAGGTCGCGACAACTCTCCATTCCCTCTCCCTAGAAGGAGCAAGCTTCTTCAATGAAACACTACCTCTCCAGCTCTCTTTAGCAACGATAGTTTCCGTTTCCTTTTACACTTTCCATCCTTAGAAGATATCGTTTCTTCATTCTGTGCCTTGGGATGCAATCAGATTCCTCCTCCTCATCCTTCTCCTCATCCTCATTACTATCATCCTCGACTACATCATCTACCTTGTGTCTTAAGCTTCTATCTCTAGCTGCTAAGAATCCATCTCTGGACTCTGATTCATCCCAGCCAATCTGGAGTCCAAGCAATTCATCTTCTTTCTTGAAGTATGGTTTTCCAATTTCTCCACCTTCTTCATCTCCATCACAGCCAGAGTCAGGGTGCACATCTTCTGCGTTGTAATACTTCTCATCGAGAGCTTGCTTCATCATCCTATCGTATTCCTGGGATCAAAGTCATCAACAAGGTCAACTCCATGAATTTCTCCACCTTCTTCATCTTCATGACTGCCAAAGTCAGGGTCCACATCTTCTGCATTGTTATACTTCTTGCTGAAAACTTGCTTCATCACCGTATCATATTCCTCAAGATCAAAATCATCATCAAGATCAACTCCATCCAATTGGCAGCCCTCGTCATCACCTATCCCAGCAATCTGCTTAACTTCGAGCTTCTGCTTCATCTCCTTTTTTTTAAATGCTTCAAATGCTTCAACTCCTCGAACGGCCCAATAGCCTGTTGCCTGCACTCTTCCCGTACCTGAAATTGGTTTTATAATCCTTGCTTCTCAATCTCTTCTTTATACCTCAACAACCCATCCAACTCCTCTTTGACACGTCCTTTGTTCTTGTAATCCTCATCAACCCACATATTATACAAAAAGAACTTTTTCAGAAACATCTCATTCTCACCCAAACCCTCTCTCCTGCAAAAATATACATCCAGCTTCTGCTGAAATTCTGCAGCATCACCAGCTTCAACTGGCGCACCACCTCTCTTCTTCACTGTCAAAAAGTCACCGTTGTCACCATCAGCCTCTGTAGCCTCTGCACCTTCCAGAAAATGCCCTGCTCATCTCCTCTCGCACCTCACTGCAGCTCCTCTTCTTAGCGGTTTCTGTTTGCTCATCATTAAAATCAGGTCCCTCCTCAATCAGGTTCTTGTCCACCACATCTTTCAAGTAAAGCTTATGTTGTCTCTACTTCAGCTCCTTTTCTTTGTCTCTGTTGCTATATTCAGACTAGAAAAGAGAGGCATTTTTCTCTTTAAGACTTGGGTCTTGGCTTCGCACCTTAATTAGTGCATTATGGAACTCAAAGTCCTTCTACTAGCCTTACTCACATCAACATCATTCGAAGATGATGAGCGCTCAGAATAGGATTTGTCACCTGATTCAGTTGAACTTGAGTTTTGTCGATTTCATCTTGTTGTCATTTTGGGAATATACCATAGCAATATGGTAAAATTTGCTCAATATCACCAGTAGTAACCACCTATTTGGTACTGTGAAGCTTTCCGCTCAATGTCACCAGAATTTTTATGTGGCTTACTTCTTGCGCATAGTTGAACCGCAGTTTTGTTTTTTTTTTTCTTTTCCAGTGGAGGAGCATGTTGCCAACATGTGAGGAGAACTTTGGTGCAGAAAGTCCTGCTATCTCACCTTCTTAATTGGGGGCTGATAACTATGATCCCTACACTGATCATTTCCTGTTTTGAGTCCAAGCTGAGCATTGTGGACAGCTTTCAATCACTTTGGTTAAGCATTTTGTTGGCACGTAGACTTTCTTACAATAATTAATTGTGTTTTTGACCTTCCAATTATGTGTCACTTCCTATCTCACCTTCACAATTTCTGAACTTCAGTTGGATGTGCCATTTCTGTCTAAGCTTATGTCGATAAATTGTTTGAGTGAAACATTAAATCCCTTGTCAATATCTTGTTGACAAAGTTAGAGAGGTGCTGAAGCTTGACCAGAAAATGAAAGATCTTGCTAAGCTACTGATGCAGAGCAGTCACTTCTCATGTTTGGCAGCAGATACAATTATGCTACAGCTTTGGAAGGTTCCTTAAAAGTAAAGGAAGTGGCATTGATGCACAGTGAAGGAATACTTGTTGGTGAAATGAAACATGGTCCTCTGGCTCTAGTCGATGAGAGTCTTCCCCCTGTAGTGATTGGTACTTGTGATGCTTGCTTCAGGTTAGCTTTTGTCGTACATTTTTACTTGCATCCGTGAAATCTCTGTTTGTTCTTAAGCTGAAGGTGTCAATGTTAATTGCAAGCAACAATCACTTATTCAGCAACTCCATGCCTGCAAAGGACGCCTGATTGTCATGTGCTCGAGGGGGGATGCTGTAGCTGTGTCTCTTGGTGGAGCATGTATAGTCATTGAAGTTCATTAGGTGGAAGACTGTCTTCAGCCTGCACTTAGTATAGTTCCTTTGCAGGTTCAATTTTCTATGCTTGCCAAGATGCAACATTTTTTTTTCCTGTTGTACCGAATGCATCATATATTGCCGAATATGAAGCTATGATGTAGATGACGTGGAGCTAAATGGAAGCATCTAGCTTTCTGTTTCCTCGATTTGTTTTATGCTCTTGGTGTTTGGTTTTGCATTTAAGAGTTCCAAAATTCTCTCTTTGATTTGGTGTTTAGTTCTAAAAGAGAGCATTATTTTTAAGTCTCAACTAAAACAAAAGAAATCATTTTTATTGATTGAGCCAGAAAATTTTGCTGTTTCTATTTGTTTATTTATTCATTGCTTATAGAGTATTTTTACATTCATGTTCTTCCTTTCAAATAGCCCGTTTCATTTTAGTAGATCTTACGAATTTGTCGGGCTTGAGATAATTTTTAACATTTGGGGTGCAGTTATTGGCGTATCATCTCACGGTCCTAAGAGGATACAATGTTGACCAACCTAGGAACCTCACAAAGAGTTTGACAGTAGAGTAGAAGCCCATTAACAGATTTCTTCTGATTGTGTTTATTCGGCAGTGAAATGGGTTGTGTCCTAATAATGTAAAGCATCTTTCTAACACGGTATACATTTTGTTAATCACTTGTACTTTATTGAATAACAACCCTTGCAAGATCTTTATTTATGATCAATTAGGAAAAATTGTTGTAATCTACATTTTTTGCGCATTCGTGGCTTGCTATACATTTATTTGTCAATTTGCCTCGAAGAGGAAGATTGTCTCCTTATTCGGGAAAAGAGAACAGACAGCATAACAAAATATGTGTTATTAAAAGTGCAAGATTGATGGAATTGATTGAATATTTGAGACAAGATTTGCATCTTTTGATGTGATTGGTTTTTGGCATTAAGCATGTCTCTCGAGTGGCGATTGATGACATTGGTCATCAAGGCAATTTGTACCATGTTCTAGTTTTTAGTATGATATTTACTCCATGATATGGTCCAATTTGCAGATACGTGATGTATTCAAATGGAAAGAATTTCAATGTCAACTTACTCCGAAACAATCCATTCTATCAATTAACCGTACGTGGAAAATGCAATGCGGCTCTGTCTAGATACGAGCAAAATCAAAACCATAAGCTCCTATCGTCGCTGTCAATGGTTTTCAAACGCAATGTTGTTATTTTTCCTTTTCTTCCCTTGTCGTGTTTCATTTTTGAGGGGCATGCTAGGGTGGGCACCCCGTAGGAGGTCTTGGGCCAGGACAACCTGGACCGAATCCTGATTCCGGCACGAAGTGCGTGCATCCATGACTGTAAGAGGCAAGAGCGGCGGGGCTGCCAGTCGGCAAGGATGGAACACATGGACAAAAATGGGTACGGTGTTGCGTTGAACCCGCATGTAAAGGTTTCGAGCGAGACGGGGCAGGAGGACCGCGGCAAGCAACACGAATGATAAGAGATAGGGGAACGATTGAAAGGGGCCCGGGACCAACAACGATGCGAGGGAGGCCACCGAGAGCGTGGCGGTGAGCTTCATGAGGATGTGGAATGGTCGGGCACAGCAAGCGGGAGCCAATGACAGGTGAGCGATGAGCGCCAGTGCGCAGTAGAACAGGAGACAGAAGATGGCAAGGGAGGTGGCCAAAGGGTGGGTCTCGAATGGGGACGCGGGTTTCCCTTGGAATTTCACCTCAACGAAGTTGACCAGCACAGACACAATGAAGGCGAGAATGGCGTGGAGGGGAGTGAAGGCAGGGGAATCTCGGACGTTTGTGTCGGGACGACGGGCGGTAGGCATTGGGGTCAGCTTCTTGAGGATCCGTAGTCCTGTGTAGAGGATGACTATCGAAGTGATAAGCGAGAAAGATGGCTAGAGGGGGAGCATGTCTCGGATTTTGTAATGATAAATGCGAAAAGGAGAGATAAGATGCAAAGTGAATTTCGGCTACGTTTCCTCGTTTGCCGAGACCAGGGCAGCGACGCCAATTTAAAGAAAACGGGGAAGATGAAGGCTGAATGACTGTCTTGCGAGTGGATTTTTCAAAGTCCGATTAAAAACTGTGGGCCGATTACCTCGATTAACAAAGAAGACATTTGTGAAGTCTGGGTTCCTACGGCTTTCAAAGGGCCGCGCAATTTCTAGATTGTTCTTGAGCCTCGTCAGCATGCGACAGAGCCCCTTTTTATTTATTAATGTTCTCTCTTTTTCCGGTATGACAAAAGCGACTTCTCTTACTCCTTTTCAACCGCGTGCGATCCAGCGATTGAGGACGTTGCCACGGTCCATGTCAGGAAGAAAAGGCCCGGCCCTGGGGGGAGGGTAGGGACACGTGGAGCCTCACCTAGCCGACACTGAACTCTATCCAATGAAATTAATATTCTAAAAGACCTTTAACTTTAGGTCCGCTTTTAATTATATTATAACCTTTTTTTATCTCATAAAAGTCATCCAACTGAATCCACCCTTAATTCCATCCTAAAATCGTTCTTTGTCTTATAAAAAACCATTAACTTCAGATTTAATCTCAATTTTTCTCTAATTTTTTCTATCTCATAAATTTGCTTGCATCAATCCTACGTCTAAAATTCTCAAGTGAACTATCCGAGGCTCTTGAACGCAAGTGCCTCAACGTGAGCTCTCCAATTGCGAGAGATTGAAGACTCCCAAGCATGAGAGATTGAAGACTGAGCTCAAAATTGAATGTCCCTTATGGGTCGAAGAAAGACTCTTTTTAGAGTAAGAACAATTGAAGAGCGGGAGGCATTGGGGTTGGCTTTTGGAGGATCCCGTAGTCCTATGTAGAGGATGATGATCGAAATGATACAGAGAAAGAGCTGGCTAGAGTGGGAAGCAGATCTTGGGTTATAGTGGGAGAGCAGGTACAGAGATGTATAGAGAAAATCTTGGTTTTCATAAGGCTCTTTGGTCCAACGTAATTTTCAACTTCGAGGCGGTTGCCGACCAAAAAGAGTCCAAGGTGGTTTTTGTCGGCGGTCTTTCACGCTGGAAGCCTTTGAACGTTACGAAACCTCTCCCCCGGAACTTTCCACTGTTCCAGTAGTTTCCCATGGCCGTCATGGCCGCGGAGAGGTCCCCTCGCCTTGCGATTGATGACGTGGCCAAGCTCCACCGCATCAGCATAATAGCTAACTGTTCAGAGAGTGACACGTGGAGCCACGTCAGTGGATGGGTCCCGTCGGGACTGGTGGTGTGAAAATTTTCCAGTATGTCAAAAAATTTGGGTCTCCCCCTCGTCAACGAACAAGACTCTCTCTCTCTCTCCCTCCCCTTCTCTCGCAATCCGGTGCACTCTCCAGCGCGCCGCCGCCGCCGCCGCCGCCTCCCGGAGCCCCGCCGGCGGCCGGATAATGGCAGCACCGGGTTTCGCACCAGAACTTGCACCGGCGATTCTAAAACGCCAAATGTTTGCGCAATTACTACCTTTCCCTGTTCAGATCTGGATATGGAGTTTTTGTTAAAAGGGTTTGGTGGGTGAAGTTTGTGGTGCCGAGCTACTTCGGGAAAGCTGTGCGAATGGTGTGCCGACCGGTGCTAAAAACCCCACCTTTCAAGGGAAGTTTATGCTCACGCTCGTGAAGGGATTCGAGAGTTCAATCTCGCGGGTTGTGGAACAGCAATGTCCTCACTTCATCGGCAGTGGAAAGTAATTGCTTCCAACCTTAAATCGATTTTGCTAACAACACTGTCGTTGTTGAGTTGTTTTGGACTTTGGTCCGTTGAGTGGCTAGTGTCCTTCTCTTAGTTGTGTTTCCTTATGGAGGCCATAGCGTTCTTTCTAAGAGCTTCGATAATTCGGCCTGGCCTTTTCACACTAAAAATCGGGCAGGTACAATCCGTTGAATCTATTTCTCCTCTTTTCTTATGCATATCAGGTTTAAAAGCAAAATACCAAAAAAAAAATAAAAATTGTCAGAAGATGGAGTACGTAAGATGAGTATTTTGTAAGAATTGTAGTGTGATTTCTCTAATTCACTCGGGTATAACTAGTGCTAGGTTCTAACTTTGCTTTTGAAAAACTATCCCAACTGCCGACTTATTGATGTTGTTGTTGTCATCATTATCATCATCATAATTACTAATTAAGTAGGTTTGATTGCTGGAACAATTTGCTGGAAACTTGGCTGCTTGATAGTAGTGGCTGTATTTTCCATTTCCACTTTAATTAGTCATTGACTCATTTGCATGTTCGGACTTGGCATGTCGTATTTGCCAACTTAAAATGTTTTATTGTCTATGGATATCATATACTTTGTTCATTGGTGAAATATGAGCTATCTGCTTTTATTGAGAGTATTTATTCCTTCCAGCAGTAAAATGCTGCACAATTTAGTTGTCCCAATAGTGGCCATTGCTGGCAATACACTAGTTCTTCTAGCTAAATTCTAATATTGTTAATTTTGCAATGGACTACATAGGATACTCGTCTTGTTATTGTGAACAAGGCCTTGGCTTTTTCCTTTTAATTTTCAAGCATATTGTTAGGCAGTTACAAACATTTGATATGACAGCTTTTGAAGTTAAAACATAGGGATATGTCCAACCATTTCTGTAAGAATGACTTAGGCTACTTCCTGCAGCTGAAGTAATGGAGTCTTTACATATTCCCAAGGGTGTGAGACGGGCGTTGTTTAGAACCCTAAATACTGCCAGGGAAGCTTCTGTTCGTAAGCATACTTTTGCGGTTCATGGTCAGCTGAACTAATGTGGGATTTCCAAATTGTTGGAAATCATGTCGCCCATGCATGTGCTATTGGAGCACTCATCTGAGTATCTTAATATATTGTGGTACTAGGGAGTGCTATGATCAGAATGACAAATGTGATGTGTGCTCCGTTTCGTTCTCGGATGGCTTCTGTTTTCTACTCATTAAAATCCAGTCCCTCCTCAATCAGGTTCTTGGCCACCTCAGCTTTCAAGTAAAGCTTATGTCTTCTCTCATTCAACTCCTCCTCTTCGTCTCCGTTGCTGTATTCAGACTAGAAAAGAGAGATATTTTTCTCGTTAAGACTTGAGTCTTGGCTTTGCACCTTAATTAGTGCTTTATAGTACTCCAAGTCCTTCTACTAGCCTTACTTACATCAACATCATCATCCAAAGAGGATGAACACTCAGAGGAGGATTTGTCACCTAATTCAGTTGAACTTGAATTTTATTGATTTCATCTTATTGTCATTTAGGGAATATACCATAGTAATATGGTAAAATTTGCTCAATATCACCAGTAGTAACCACCTATTTTGTACTGTGAAGCTTTCCGCTCAATGTCACCAGAATCTTTATGTGGCTTACTTCTTGCGCATAGTTGAAGAACAGTTTTGTTCTTTTCCAGTGGAGGAGCACATTGCCAACATGTGAGGAGAACTTTGGTGCAGAAAGCCTGCTATCTTTGAGCCCAAGCTGAGCATTGCCTACAGCTTTCAATAATCGCTTTGGGTGAGCATTTTGTCAACATGTAGACTTTCTTACAATAATATTGTCTTTCTGACCTCCCAAGTATGTCTCACTTCCTAACTCACCTTCACGATTTCTGAACTTTTGTTGGATGTGCCTTTTCTGTCTAAATTTATGTCGATAAAGAGTTCGAGAGGTGCTGAAGCTTGACCAGGAAGTGAAAGATCTTGCTAAGCTACTGATTGCAGATCAGTCACTTCTCATGTTTGGCGGAGGATATAATTATGCTATAGCTTTGGAAGGTTCTGTAAAAGTAAAGGAGTGGCATTAATGCACAGTGAAGGAATACTTGCCGGTGAAATGAAACATGGTCCTCTGGCTCAAGTGGTTGAGAGTCTTCCCATTTAGTGATTACTAGTCATGATGCTTGCTTCAGGTTAGCTTTTGTCGTACAGGTTTGCTCGCATCCATGAAATCTCTATTTGTTCTAAAGCTGAAGGTATCAATGTTAGCAGCAAGCAACAATCAGTTATTCAGCAACTCCATGCCCGCAAAGGGTGCCTGACAACAGAGTAGAAGCCCACTAATAGATTTCTTCTGATTGTGTTTTTTCTTTCTCCTTCTTCTGATTGTGTCTACACGACAGTGAAATGGATTATGTCATGAGAATGTAACACAACTTTCTGACAGAGTATACATCTGCTGATTACTTATACTTCATTAAATGGCAGCCCATGGAAGATCTTTATTTATGATCAATTAGTAAAAATTGTCGAAACCCACCTTTTTGCGCATTCACTGCTTGTTATGTATTTACCTGTCGATCTGCCTCAAAGTGTCGTACTCATGATACCTAAACATTATTTCATGATTGACATAACGATGATGACTACAACTTAGTTTCACCTGGGATGCTATGCAACTTAGAGCATTATGTTGTTCATTCATCAAAAGGTCACGAAAAAGTTCTATTGCTGAAAATATTAGTTATCGTGTTTAGCATTTAGTAGGGAACTCTTTTTTTCTCTTTTCTTTTTTTAATGGTGGACTTTGATTGATGTATTTTGTGCTGCATCATGAGATGTAAAAGTAGTATGGTGGAGTTGGAAGAGGAAGATTGTGTCTATATTCGGGAAAAAAGAGCAGGCGGTATAAAAAAAATCTGTCATTAAAGGTGCAAGACTGACAGAATCGATTATCTCTGACGAAATTTGCTTCTTTTGCTGAGTTTGGCTTTTGATGTTAAGCATGTCTATTGGGTGGTGATTGTCTCGTCGGTCATCAAACCGTTAGTTAAATCCAGGTTCATACCTTTCTTGGGAAAAAGTCCGAGGCAACTTGTGTCATGTTTTGATTTTCTTTTCAGTGTGCTTTTTATTCCATGATATGGTCCAATTTGCAGACACACAATTTGCAGACACACTAAGTATTCAAATGGAAAGAATTTCAACATCAAGTTGCTTTGAAACAGTACATTCTATCAATTAATCATATGTGGAAAATAAATTGCGACTCTCACTGGATACCCAAAAAAAAAACGCAAAACCATAAGTTCCGACTGTGGGCTGTTATTGGTCGTCAGACACAACGTCGTCATGTTTCTTCCCCAGTCGTATTTTCTTTTCAAGAGTGTGCTAGCGGTGGGCGTCCCGGAGGACATCTTTGGCCGTATCAACACGGGCCTATCCCCAATTAATTCCCAATTCCGGCACAGAGCGCGCATCCATGATGGTAAGGGGCAAAAGTGGCGGGGCTCGTCCACCATGGAGTTGGCGAGAACAGAACACTGACACAAACATGGATACGATCTTGTGTTGAACCCACACGTAAAGATTTTGAGCAAGATGATGCAAGAGGACCACGGAAAACAACACCAGTAACAAGAGATAGGGGAAACTGCGAAAGGGGCCCATTATGCATTTACCTGTCAATCTGCCTCAAAGTGTTGTGCCTCAAAAGTGTCACGCTCATGGTATCTAAACATTGTTTCGTGATTGACATAACAATGATGACTTCAACTTAGTTTCATCAGGGATTCTATGCAACTTAGAGCAATATGTTGTTCATTAACGCCTTTGTTTTAAAGGTCTTGAAAAAGTTCTATTGCTGAAAATATTAGTTCTTGCTTTTAGCATTTAGTGGGAAACTCCATTTTTTTTTTTTTTTATGGTGGACTCTGATTGAAGTATCTTGTGCTGCATCATGAGATGGGAAAGGAGCCTGGTGGAGGTTGGAAGAGGAAGTTTGTATCCTTATTTAGTAGTCTGGTGTAAGATTGATGGAATTAATCAGAGTGTTCAAGACATGTTTTGCCTTTTTGCTGAGAATGATTTTTGAGGTTAAGCATGTCTCTCAAGTGGTGATTGTCATGTCAGTTGTCAAACTGTTAGTTTAACTTCCCGTTTGTAACTTTATTGTGGAAGAGTCCAAGTAAATTATTTCATGTTCTAATTTCCTTTGTTAGTGGGAAATTTAGCTCTGTGATATGGTCCAATTTGTAAAGAAAGAGAGGCCTCGTGTACTTGCATGGAAAGCATTTCAATGTCAAATTGCTCCACGAGCAGTCCATTCTATCAATTTATCGTATGTGGAAAATACAATGCTGCTCAATCTCACTAGATACCAACAAAAACAAAATCATGAGCTCCTATTGTCGCTGTTATTGTCGAACGAGATGTTCTTATAATTCTTCCCTACCCGCGTTTCGAGGGCGCGCTAGTGGTGGGCAACCCGCAGAACATCTAGGCCCGGGTCAGCCTAGACCAATTCCCGATTCCGGCACAAGGCACGCGCATCCATGACGGTGCGAGGCAAGAGCGGCAGGGCTGCCCTGACACCATGTAGTCGGCAAGAACGGAACACGAGGACCAAAATAGATACAATCTTGTGCTGGACCCACACGCAAAGGTTTCGAGCGAGACGGGGAAGGAGGACCAAGGAAAGTAACACGAATGACAAGAGAAAGGGGAATGATTGAAAGTGGTCCGGGACCAACAACGATGCGAGGGAGGCCACCGAGAGCTTGGCGGCGAGCATCATGAGGATGTGCAACGCTTGGGCACAGCAAGCGGGAGCCAAGGACAGATGAGCGGCGAGCGCCAGTGCGCAGTAGAACAGAAGACAGAAGACGGCAAGGGAGGTGGCTAAAGGGTGGGTCTCGAATGGAGACTCGGGTTTCCCTTGGTATTTCACCTCGACGAAGTTAAGCAGCACGGAAACAATAAAGGCGAGAATGGCATGGAGGGGAGTGAAGGCAGGGGAGCCTCGGATGTTGGTGTAGGAAGGACGGCCGGTCGGCATTGGGGTAGACTTCTAGAGGATCCGTAGTCCTGCGTATCGGATGATGATCGAAATGATCAGAGAGAGATTGCTAGAGTGGGAAGCAGATCTTGGTATTTATAATGAAGTGGTAATGTGGACCGAAATAAATAAATAAAAAGGTGAAGTGGTGTCGTTAGTGGACCTTGTGGTGAAAAAAGTAGAAAGATGGAGAGAATTTTGGTTTTTATAATTTTTATATGGTCGAAACTGGTTTTTATAATTTTTATATGGTCGAAATTGGTTTTTATATTTGAAGTAGTCTACAACTTTAGTGGACCTTGTGGTGAAAAAAGTAGAAGGATGGAGAGAATCTTGGTTTTTATTATTTTTATATGGTCAAAACTGGTTTTTATAATTTTATATGGTCGAAATTGGTTTTTATATTTGAAGTAGTCTGCAACGTTAGTGGACCTTGTGGTGAAAAAGTAGAAAGATGGAGAGAATCTTGGTTTTTATTATTTTTATATGGCCGAAACTGGTTTTTATAATTTTATATGATCGAAATTGGTTTTTATAATTGAAGTAGTCTACAACGTTAGTGGACCTTGCTGTGAAAAAAGTAGAAAGATGGAGAGAATCTTGGTTTTTATAATTTTTATATGGTCGAAATTGGCTTTTATAATTGAAGTAGTCTTCGACGATTAGTTTTTTAGGTGTCAAGAAGTTGCGACGAAGCTCCATCCCCATCGGGGGCCGGCATTGGAGTTCTGTGCAGTATTTTCTCCCCGACGATGGCAGCAGTCTATCGCCTTGGCGATTGATGATGTGGCCAAGCACACCACATCAAAATATATCTCTATCCATGAGTGACACGTGTAGCCACGGATAGGTCCCACCCAAGGGGGGTGTGAAAATTTTCTAGAAGAGTTCATTCGTTTTACGGAAAATATCATATTTTTAAAAAACATTTTCCAAAAGTCATTTTTCGGAAAATGACTATATTTTTCGGTGTTTGAAAACCTAAATTTTGAGTAGAAAATATATTCCATCGTTCGTTAGTTAATTTAATTTTTGGGAAAAAAATATCAAAAATTGAATTTTAATATTTTTAATTGACCAAAATATTAGTTTTATTTTTTATATTTTTTAAAAAATGAAATTATAATTATTTGTATTTTTAAAAAATCAAAATTTTTATTCTTTATTTTTTATTCTTTATTCTTTTTCCTTTCTCTTTTCCTTCCTCCTTCCTCCTCCTTCTTCCTCCTCCTTCCTCCACCGCCGCGTCCTTCCTCCTCCTTCCTCCGTCGCCGCATGCCTAACAATGGCCGGTTGCCCAACGACCGACCAAGACCCGGTCGTCAGATTCGGTGAGCTCGAGGCTCAATCAATCTCGCTTGAGCTCACTAGAGTTTCGCCGGGCTCTAGCGAGCCGCGAGCTCACCCAATCTAGTGGCAAAGCTCGGGCTCGTGTGGATTGAGAGCCCGAGCTCTGCCGCCAGATTCGGCGAGCTTGCGACTTGCCAAAGCCCGGCGAACCTCTGGCGAGCTCGGGCGAGGCCGAGCCCCGCCCAGCTCGCCGAATCTGGCAAGCCGCAAGCTCCACCTTAGGCCGGCGAGAGCTCCGCCTCGCCTAATCTGGCAAGGCCCGAGCTCAACTTCACCAAATTGGGCTAGGCAAAGCCTCGTCGGCCTGGGGCGAGGCTCGAACTGCCATCGTGGCCAATCGCCGGCCGCCACCAAAGAAGAAGATAAAAAGGAAAAAAAATAAAAACTCAATTTAAAAAGAAAAAAAGCATAAAAATAAAACAAAAATTTATTGGTAAAAAGTAGCGAGATGGAAGAAGTTATGGAAAATGTTTTCCACTTTTGAGAAGTGGAAAACATTTTCCTCACTTTTAATGGTTGTTTTTTCCAATGATGAAAAACATTTTCATTGACTAGTTCATTTTTCGTGAAACGAACGTTGAAAAATCCGGAAAATGTTTTCTCGAAAGTCATTTTCCGTGAAACGAATGAACCCTTTTGGGCCTCCCTCTTGCCAAGGAAGAAGACTCTTCTCTCCCTTCTCCTTTTCAAAATTGGCTCTCTCTTTCTCTCGCCTTCACTCCCCTTCCACTGCATTCCCCAGCGTATCGTTGCTGCCTCCGCCTCCAGGAGCCTCGTCGGCGGCTGGAATATGGCAGCACCAAGTTTCACGCCGAAACTTGCACTAGTAATATTCTAAATTGCACTCCAAATGTCAGCATAATTACCTCTTTTCCTATGCAAATCTTGACATGGTTCTATTATGGGGGTTTGATGGGTAAAGTTTCTAGTGTTGAGCTAATTGGGAAAACCATGCAAATGGACATCTTAGTTTATAGGGTTAATATTCTGAAAAATCTTAAATTGGTACATCCGTGATAAATTTATCCCAAATTAATTTTTTTGTCACGTAAAATCCCAAACTGCTATACTTGTGATAAATTCACCTCAAATGACAACAAAAACCTAAACCGGTACACATGTGATAAATTTACTTCCAAACTAATTTTTTAACTGTAAAAAACCCCAAATTGGTACATTTGTGACAAATATACCTACGTTAAATTGGATTAATAACATAAAAAAACCACAAAACCAGTACAACTATGATAAACAAAGATTAAAATCTCAAACTAGTATACTAGTTCAATTGCTGAGTTCAATTGTCACGTGTCATAGGGGTGTGCATGGTCCGGGCGGGCGGTTCCCGGACTAGAACCGGGAACCGCTCACTAAGGACCGGTTCCAAAAAATTGGAACCGGGATCCACCCGTTTGTTGCATGGATCCACCCGGGAATCGGACCGCCGGTCTGGTCCGGTTCCCGGGTGGATCCATGGATCTGGTCTCACTAACAACGAGATGAAAATTTTAAGCTAAGGAAAACCCAACATCAAAAGAGATGACATAATTGATCTCAATTCTCAATTGCATAGCAAGCATCATCAAAGTAAACCAAAAAGTTTCAGCTCCCTAGTTAAACATCTTCGATGAATGATTTAGCAACAGGTTTTCCATAGCATAAATGAGAATATCATACTTACATTGCCCGATGGACATTATAACCAGACCAATCCAAAGTCAGGAGGATAATATACAACTAACAGCAAGAGATGCAAAAGAATGGCAAAAGTGAATCTTACAAGTGAGGTGATCATCTTTCGTCTCACTCCAGCACTTCAAGTATCATGTTGGCAAGACTAGGACTCTCATAAGAAGAGATCTTTAAGTAGGGAAACAGAGGTGCATCGACAGCTTATCCGATGTCATGGAAGCCGGACAAGCTTGTTGACAGCAGAATCTAAAGCATCAACATTCCTCTTCAGAATTTTTCTGAAGCAATGTCAAGGAAAACACAAATGATAGCACAAACCTTTAATTCAACTGGGGAAAAAAAAAAAACGAAACTGTGTGGCTTTTACTTTCGAACGAATGAGTGTCGCTCGTTTGTAAGAAGTAAAATGATGCTTTTCAATAAATTTCTAAGTTCACAGGACAAAAATGTGTTCAGGACAAACACTGCAGCAACGATAAAGACTTTTTCCATCTAGTCAAGGATACAATTGTGTCGATGAACAAATCAATGAAAGCGGAGTTGGTCCTGCCCCATCACATACAGAGTTTGGCTCGCCTCTTGAAGTAACCCCACTTTTCGGATCATTAGCAGTAGGAATTCCTAGCCCAAAGTTTTCAGAGAGTGTAAGTAATCTGATCGACCTAATTATGTTAAAGGCACGAACTTAGCAGTCCCATCTTTTTTTACTTTCTAAAAGAACAATGAGCATCATACATCTACATACATGTCATATGATGTACAAATCCTGATTCAGAAAGAGTAAGTGATGGTTTCCAGTTTTCCAACCTAGCCAAGAAAACGATGAATCTCTTAAAGTCGTACCAATTGGCCAGACTATCTCACTAATCATTGAACGATCAAGCCAAAACTATTTAGTGCCAAAGAGAAGAAAAAAAAAGCCAGAAAATTCAACAATTTAATGATAAAATTAAATGAAAGCTAACAAGTGTACCAGTTTGGGTAAACTTGTCAAAGATGTACCAATTTAGGATATTTGGTAGTTAAAAAATTAGTTTTGGATAAATTTGTCAAGCGTGTATCAGTTTGGGGTTTTTCAAAGGTGCAGACCAATCAATTTAACTTTTAAATTGATTTGATGTGCAGACCAATCATAAAAAACAAACAATAGAAGTTTGTGTTCACGCTCTTTGAAGTGCTTAGGGAGTTGAATCTTAGGGACACGTATGATAACTATTCTATTTCCATTTTAGAATAATTATTTTATTCAAACTTATTTTTGGAATAAAATCCATTTGATGACACAATTTTATTTTCTTATTTTTCAATTTTTTGTTTTAGAGATATAGATTTGGAACAAAAATGAAAATAAAAAATTTTTACTTTTCTATTTCTAAAATTTACTATCGACCGACTATCGCCATTCACCGTCGCTAGTCACCATTCACTACCACCGATTGCCGCCGCCACCATTTGCTGCCCCTTGGGAAGGAAAAATTTTGTGTTCTATCCCATGAATAAAAATTTTGTGTTGTTATCAAATATGAATTTTACTTAAAAACTCATCTAAAAATAGAAAAAGAAAAAATATTTTTCTCTTCCAAAAATCAATTTTTGGCCAAAATAGTTATCATTTACACCCTTAGCAAGTGGCTTATGTTCTTATCTTAGTTGTGTTTTCCACGGTCTCAAGGGTTTGGCTCCATAAGGTTCTTTCTTATAACTTTGATAATACGGCCTAGCCACTTTAGACTAAAAAGTGGGCAAGTACAATCCATTGAATCTATTCCTCTTTTTCTTATGCAAGTAGAATTATGTATCAAGTTCAAAAGCAAACTACAGAAAAAAAAATGTCGAAAGATGGAGTATATAAGATGACCTTTGTCTAAGAGTTGTACCATGGTTTCTTTAATTCACTCAGGTTTCGAGCAATATAATGTGAGTTCTTTATAGTACCATGCACACGTGTTGTTCCATAGAACAATATAAGGCAAGCTGACCACTTAGCCTCCCATGTTAGTCTCCCGTCTCACCTTGCGATCTCGTGATTGAGGACATGGCCGCACTCCACCACATAGGCATAATCCCTCTCCACTTGGTGGCAACACATGGAGCCCGTCCCATGACAAATCTGAAAATTCTCTCTAATATTTCAAAATCTTGGGTCCCTCCTATCACACGAAGAAGACTCTTTATCTTTTAAAAAATGGCTCCTCTCTTGCCTTCGCCCCAATCCACTACATCCCCCAATGCGTCGCTGCAGCATAATTAATAGACAAATTCATATAACTATTGAAGTGTATTAATCCCCATCAAAATTTTGGCGACACAAAGCGGAAAGCTTCTTGAGTATGACTAAAAGAGAATGCAATAATTCATTGATTTTTGACCTTTCAAGTATGTGTCACTTCCTATCTCACCTTAACAATTTCTGAACTTCTAAGTTGTATTTGCCTTTTTGTCTAAACTTATGTTGAGAGAAAAATTTTTATGAAGCATTAACTTTGCTAATATCTTGCAGACAAAGTTAGAGAGGTGCTGAAGCTTGTGATTAGGAAATGGAAGATCTTGCTAACCTACCGATTGTAGAGCAATCACTTTTCACGTTTGGCAAAGGATACAACTATGCTACAACTTTGGAAGGTAAAGGAAGTGGCATCGATGCACAATGAAGGAATACTTGCTGGTGAAATAATGGTCTTCTAGCTCTAGGATGAGAGTCTTCCCATTGTAGTGATTGCTACTCAGATGCTTGATTCAGGTTAGCTTTTGTCTTACAAGTTTACTAGCATCTGTGAAATCTTTATTTGTTCTAAATCTGAATTTGTCAATGTTAACATCAGGCAACAATCAATTATTCAACAACTCCATGTCCACAAAGGATGCCTAATTGTCATGTGATTGAGGGGGGATGCAGTAGCTATCTCTTGGTGGAGCATGCAGAGTCATTGAAGTTCCTTAGGTGGAGGATTGTCTTCAGCCTGTGGTCAATATAGTTCCTTATGTACAGAGTACTTCCAATAGTTTTCTATGATTGCCAAGATGCAATATCTTTTTTTTCCTTTACTACCGAATGCGTCGTAACTTGCTAAAGATGAAGCTATGATGTAGATGAGGTGGAGCTGAATGGGAGCATCTAGCTTTCTGTTTCCTTGATATGTTTTATGCTCTTGGTGTTTGTTTCATGAAGAATTCCAAAATTCTCTCTATGATTTGGTGTTTAGTTCTAAAAGAGAGCATTGTTTTAAGTCTTAACAGAAACAAAAGAAATCAATCTTATTGATTGAGCCGTAACATTTTTCTTGGTTATTTATTCATTGCAAATAGAGTATTTTCATATTCTTGTTCTTCCTTTCAAGTAGTCTATTTCAATTTACTAGATATTGCTAATTCGTTGGACATGAGATACTTTTTAACATTTGTGGCACAATTGTTGACATATCATCTCACGGTCCTGAGAAGATACAATGTCGACCAGCCTAGGGACCTCGCAAAGAGTGTGACAAAAAAGTAGAAGCCTATTAAGAGATTTTTTCTGATTGTGTTTACCCGGCAGTGAAATTATGCCATGAGAATATAAAGCATCTTTCTGACTCATAGTATACATTATGCCGATTACTTGTACTTTATTGAATGACAGCCCTTGCAAGATCTTTCTTTATGATCAACTAGGAAAAATTGTCGTAATCCACCTTCTTGCATGTTCACAGCTTGTTATGCATTTACCTATCAATCAGCCTCAAAGTGTTGTACTCATGTACCTAAACATTGTTTCATGATTGGCATGACGACGACAACTACAATTTAGTTTCATCGGGGATGCTATGAAACTCAGAGCAATATGATGTTCATTAATGTTCATTAATGCTTTCGTCTTAAAGGGCACGAAAAAAGTTCTATTGCTGAAAATATTAGTTATCGTATTTAGCAGGAGTAGAGAACTCCATTTTTTATTTTATTTTTTATGGTGGACTTTGAAGTAACTTTTGCTGCATTATGAGATGTAATAGGAGTCTAGTAGAGTTTGGAAGATGGAGATTGTGTCACAAAAAATGCCGGTTATTAAATGTGCAAGATTGATGGAATCAATTAGGTGTTTGAGATCGTCGATATCGGTTTTTGCCGTTAAAGATATATCTTGAGTGGTGATTGTTGCATCAATCATTCAAACTGAAAGTTAACTCCAAGTCGATACCATTCCTAGGAAATATAATTCGAGGAAAATTGTATCATGTTTTGATTTCCTTTGTCAGTATAATATTTAACTTCATATATTATATAGTCCAATTAGTAGACACAGAGAGGTCTCATGTATTCGAATGGAAGGAATTTCAATGTCCGAGTGCCTCAAAGAAGTCAATTTTATTAATTAATAAAATTTTGAATATACGATTCGGCTCTCCCTGGACACCAGCAAAAGCAACATCAAAAGCTCCTACCGGCGCCGTTGATGGTTGTCCAACGCAATATTGTTATTTCTCTTCCTGACTCGTGTTTCACTTTCCAAGGAGAAACATTCACTGGTTTGCGCGTTTTGTCAACTTTGACTAATTACAATTTGACCCATCTATACTGACGTGAATTTAATTAAACAAAATAAAAATTTCAGTCCTCCCACATCTACAGTCCAGCTCACTTTTCTCCCACATCTACCGATATGGTTGTCCTCCATGGCCGTCGGCGCTTCCTCCTCCATCATAGAGCACCACCTCGTTCGGCCAGCATCCACATTGCTTCCGGCGTCACGTGCAGTCGACCCAAGCTACCCCTATGCTTGCGGTCGGCTCAGTCCTTGCCTGTTCAGATCTGGACTGGAGTCGTGCGTCCAGATCTGCAAGCCTCGCGAGCCATGCTCGTCCATGGCTCGCAAGGCTTGTCCATGGCTGTGAGCCTTGACGGCGAGCTCGAGGTCCATTGGCCATGAACTGCGCTCGGTCGTCGGCAGGGCTTCAGATCTGGACTGATTGGGTCATGCTTGGGAAGAAAGCATGGCTTCCGCTCCCTCTGCTTCAGATTTGAACTGAGGTCGTGCTTTCTTCAACAGTGGATGGCACTCAAGGCATGGCTCCCAAATCTGAAGCCGCCTGCAGATTTGGCCATGACTGCTCGTCCACGACAGTGATGGGCAAGGTCGAGATCCCGAAGACCATGGACGGAGCTCACATATCAAGAAGAAAAGCAGAGGAAGTAGGCGTCCAGGCTGTCGGACCATGGACGGAGCTCGCATATCCCGACGGCCATGGACGCCTGAACGCGATGGATCAACGCCGACGATTTCGGCCATGGACGGGCTAGACTCGAGATCTGGAGAACGACGAGACGAAGAAAACAGGCTCGGCTTGAACGCAGTGGTGGTCGGCCTGTTCATTGCGCCGGCGACTCCGCCGGTGGTAACGGCGGAGGAGGAGCGGAAGTCCGCGGCTATGGATGGAGGAGGAAGAGAGAGCATAGGTGAAGGAGAGAGAGAAGATTTTCACTTAATTTACATGACATTAATATGTGAACATGTGTCAAAATATCATCGGACATTACGACTGAAAAAATATATGCCACGTATGGTGGCCACATCAACAGTCCATTCTCATTACGAGAAAATAGTAAAATTCCTACTCACTCCCACATAATATCTAGGGTTTCTCGTCTGAGAATATTTTCCCTGGGTTTCTTATTCTCCTACATTTTCCCCTGCTCACTTCCACATATAGGAGTCTCAGTTACCCAGTCCACCTCACTCTTCTCACCCATCTACACTTTCTCCTCCGTCTCCGGCCATATCGAGCCTAACCTCCTCGTCTCCCTCCGCCACCATCGCCACCGGGGGAGTTTCGGACGCCGAGTCCAAGGAGAGAACTGCCGAGCGGAGTCGCAGATTTGCAAGTTGAACACCGTCGCTCACGGCCGTGGACGAGCAGCTGTGACTGGAGCCACGGTTGCAGATCTGGAAGTCGTTTCCTGGGGTGTGTTGGTGGTGGGCACCCCGTAGGACATCTGGGGTCGTGTCAAACTGGACTGATTCCCGATTCTGGGGCGCTTCAGCCTTCACATGCTGGCGTGTAAGAGGCAAGAGTGGCGGGGCTGCCGGTTGGCCAGGATGGAACAGGTGGACGAAAACAGACAAGAGGACCATGGAAAGCAACACTAATGACAAGAGATAAGAGAAAGAGTGAAAGGGGCGCCGGACCAACAACCACATGAAGGACGCCACCGAGAGTGTGGCGGCGAGCATCATGAGGATGGGGAACGTTCGGGCATAACAGTCGGGAGCCAACGACAGGTGAGCAACGAGGGCCAATGAAAAGTAGAACAGAAGAGAGGAAACGGCAAGAGAGGTGGCGAGAGGGTGGGTCTCGAATGGTGATGCTTTCCCTTGGAATTTCACCTCGACGAGGTTGATCAGCACGGTGACAAGAAAGGCGACAATGGTGTGGAGGGCAGGGAGGTCAGGGGAACCTCGGGCGTTTGTGTGGGGATGACCGCCGGTCCGCATCGTGGTGGGCTTCTGGAGGATCTCGTAGTCCTATGTAGAGGATGATTATTTAAATGATCAGAGAAAGGGATGGCTAAGAGGGGTTTTATAAGGTCGAAGTGGGTCGAGTCCTGCGTGGGAACCCGTTTTGGGGGTGGGGACAGTGGTTGGGGAAGCCGAAGCCGAAACTGGGACAACCCGTGGGAACTGGGAACCCGTTCATTCGGGGGGGTGGGGTGGGGTGGGGTGGGTAGGGGACAGTGGCTGGGGAAGCCGAAGCCGAAACTGGGACAACCCGTGGGAAATGGGAACCCGTTCATGGGGGGGGGGGGGGGGGGGGCGACAGTGGCCGAAGCTGAAACTGGGACAACCCGTGGGAACTGGGAACTAGTCAACTATAAAGCGGGGTAGGGTAGCTGGGGTTTTATAGGGTCGTAGTCACTAGTCAACTATAAAGCACCAACGCTTTCTAAGAGCTTTCGTGTCGTGTCGGACATTTCAACACGTGTCCAACACTCTCTAACATTCTCGGACACTCGATCAACATGTGTCAGAAAATCCGACACTTGGTTAACTTTCCCGATACTTTCCGACACTTGAGTTGGAATTCTAATATACGAGTTTCCGATATCGATGTCAATTTTAAAAATTCAAAAAAAATGAAAGGTCAAATATATTTATTTTTATTTTTATCGAAAAAATAAAAATAAAACACAATTACTTTAATAAAAATAATAAAACACTTAGTATTCTCTTCTGACTCCTACTTCCCGTGATACACAATTAAGCTCTTAAGTTTTTTTTTTTCTCATATTCCAACATATCTAACATGCGAATCCAAAATATGGATGGCTTGTTTTTTCTCCAAGTTTTATGAATTATTGAAATAGAGTTGAATTTGTCAAATTTAAACAATGAATGATATTAATAAATGGCGGATTAATTAGTGTAAATTCATTCTAGGCTTTTTTAATTATTTATTTATTTATTTATGAATTTGATTCAAATTAATTTGATTGAAATAATCATAAAAATGATAATTTATTATGTATATGTCAAAATATATATTTAATATACAACGTGTCCTAACATGTCGGAATTCTCTGTATTTTTATAAACGACATGTTGACATGTCGTGTTGTGTCATGTCGCGTGTCAGTATCAATACTACTTAGCTAGTAGGGAGGGGGGCCAAACAATTTCTGGCTTCTGCTTGGGGACTCGACTACAGGCCAGACAATTCTTGGGACAAGTACCTCCAACGCAAGTGTCTCGAGCGTGAGCTCTTCAACCATGAAAGATTGAAGACTCCTAAGCACGAGAGTTTGAATATCGAGCCCAAAATCGAAGATCATTGTGAGATGAAAGGGAGACTCTCTTAAGAGTAGGAACAATTGAAGAAAATCAATCTTAATTTTTCTAACTTTTACCCAAATATCATATCTAATAAGATGCCATTTGGGCTAATATAAAAATTCATCTCAAAAAATTTTTTTTGGTTGTGAAATTTTAGGAAAAAATTTATAGCGATGTCATGAAAGCCACATCACTAAGGACGATTGGATAGAAAGTTAATGGTTGCAGTTATAAGATTTAAGTAAAAGTTAGTGATTTTTTTATAAATTTTTTTTTTTTTAAAAAAAGTATCAAATTAGGATTGAATCTAAAGTTGATGGGTATTTATAAGACAAAATAATTTAAGATAAAATTAAAATAAGATTAAAAGTTGAGAGTTTTTTATGAGATAAAAGAAAATTTGGTATAGAAATTTCGTAGAAAATTTGACTGTATTTCCCAATTTTCCCTAATTTTGGGTCTCCCTCTGGTCGTCGAAGACCCTCCCTCTCGGTCGTCATCTCTGTCGTCATTAAAGAAACTCCCTCTCTTCTCCTTTTCAAAATTCGCTCTCTCGCCTTCACTCCCAATCTGCTGCTTTCTCCAACGCATCGCTACTGCCTCCGCCTCCCCCGTCGCCTCCAGGAGCCCCGTCGGTGGCCGGAATACGGCAGCACCAAGTTTCCCACCGAACTTGCACCGGTATTTCTAAATTGCATACCAAATGTTCGTGCACATCAATCGGGAGCCAACGACAGGTGAGCCACGAGCGCCAATGCGCAGTAGAACAGAAGAGAGAGAACGGCGAGAGAGGTGGCGGGAGGGTGGGTCCCGAATGGGGACGCGGGTTTCCCTTGCCCTTGGAATTTCACCTGGACGAGGTTCACCAGCACGGGAACAAGAAGGGCGACAATGATGTGGAGGGCAGTGAGGTTGGGAACCTCGGGCGTTTGTGTGGAAATGACTGCCTGGCGGCATCATCGTGGGCTTCTAGAAGATCGGTGGTCCTACGTAGAAGATGATTGGCTAGAGCAGGAAGCACATCCGACACGGGGCTTCGCACTTGGACCACGCGGGGGGTAAATGTGGGCTCTGGTCAACAAGTTTCCCAGTGGTCACGGACCCACGGTGGGCAATTCTTGCTTATCCGCGTTCGGCCCCCTTTGACGGAGGGACTTTCGATTTGCGAGCAACTTCGTGGGCGAGTTGCCTTTCAGGCTTTCACCTCGTCATTAGCATCTTTCCTCTCCATTTTCCACTCGGTGGGGTGACACCTGAAGCCACCCCTTACTGACATAGAATTAAAATTCTCTCTAATAGGCTTAATATCCTACAAGATACCTAACTTTAGATTTCCTCCCAATTCTATCACAGAGAATGAGGGAGGGTCCTACCCACTTCGATCTCACCGAAGATGAAGAGTTACCAGAGACAGCAACAGAGCCCGATTCTCTCTCAATCACGTCGCTCTCCACCATCTACCCCATAGGGTGTGGGTCAACAATCGGAGGAAGAAATAATCGAGAAAGTAGACCCTGTAAGAACTCAAAAACCCTATTTTATTTACAAGCTCTATCGTGCTTTCAAGAGCACTGGTACTCCGCTGAACTATGTAGATGATTTTTTTAAAGACAAGGGTTATGGAAATGAGTATGTCTTTTTGCGACGAATGGAGGATTGGGAATTGCTCCCAAAGGAAAGGCTGAGGAAGCACTTGCGAACATTCCAAGTGACCCTCGTGTAGGAGGATTGAATCTCACTGACGGGAACGATGATGATAAACTGTTCAATGAATTTCAACCGAGGATGGGTGTTGCTGCGAAGGCTAAGGGAAAAAGAACGGAATTGTTCAAATCAAAGGAACATGAGAATTTGTTCTTCAAACTATTAAAACGTGGGGTGATAAACCCCAGGAGCGTTGATTTTGACTTTCTAGATGTCATCAATGTGAACTTGAGGGAAAAGTTCAATCTGCTTCAACTTGAGCAATTTTGCTTCGACACCACAGACGGCTATGCACAATTGACAGCATATTTCTATTCAAATCTCAACTTTTTAGATGCGAATAGAATATCATTTAATGTTTGAGACTAAGACTATGTGGTAGATGTGGACATGCTGGCAGATATAATTGGGGTTGAAAGAGGACGATATTAACCGGTCAAGGTTTCAATTGCTCGTACCTCATTGGAGCTCGTCAAAGACAGGAATGCAGAAGGGAGAATTACCTACGCAAGAATGTGTACTGTGTCTTATTCATTACTAGACATTTCTACTTTCCTTTTTGATGTGTATTGTGTCTCACTCACGTCTAGTTTCTTTATGATGTCTCTCATGAATGCCTTAATCTTAAAGTTCCCGAAAAGGTTCTATTGCTAAAAATATTGGTTACCGTATTTAGCATTTTAGTAGGGAATTCTTTTTTTTTTTTGCAGTGATGGACTTTGATTGATGTATCTTGTGCTGCATCATGAGATGTGAAAGGAGTCTGATGGAGGTTGGAAGAGAGAGATTGTATCACAAAAAAGGCAGTTTATTAAATGTGCAAGATTGATGGAATTGATCGAGTATCTAAGACTACTAATATTGGTTTTTGCCATTAAAGATATGTCTCGAGTGATGATTTTCACGTTAGTCTTACATTTCTAGAAAAATATAGTCCCACGGCAAATTATATTGCGTTCCGATTTCCTTTGTCAGTATGATATTTAACTCCACATATGGTCCAATTTGTAGATATGGAGAGGCCTTGTGTATTTGAATTGGAAAATTTTTTAATGTCAACTTGCTTCAAGCTCTCTCTGGACACAGACAAAAGCAAAACCATAAGCTCCACATTGGACCTTATGTTGCTAATTTTTGGCTTAACACTCTAAAAAATAAAAAATCGGTACAATTATAATAAATTTATTTCAAATTAATTTTTTAACCATTAAAAATCCAAAACTCCCAAACTGACCTTCCTTTGACAAATGCCACATATATATACAAATTTAGAATTTTTTTTCATGATATTAATCGTTAATTTTTCTTCCCCAAGTGTTCCGCATTTTGTGTAGGTTTTTTCAACGGTCTCCTCCGTCTCCGGCCACCTCGAGCCTAACCTCCCCGTCTCCCTCCGCCGTCGCCACTGGTTGAGTTGCCAAGCCGAGTCTGAGGAGAGAACTGCCATGCGGAGTTGAAGATCTGCAAGTGGACCACCGTCGCTCGCGGCCGTGGATGAGCCGCTGTCAGAGGAGCCAGGGTTGTGGATCTGGAAGTCGTTTCTAGGGGTGTGTTGGTGGTGGGCACCCTGTAGGACATTCGGGGCCGTGTCATCCAGGACCGATTCCCGATTCCGGCACAAAGCGCATACATGCTCAACTGTACAATGCAAGAGCAGCGGGGCTGCCGGTGGGGGAGGACGGAACCCGTGGACGAAAAAAGACAAGAGGACCGTGAAGAGCAACACTAACGAGAAGAGATGGGGGAAAGAGTGAAAGGTGCACTGGACCAACAAAGACATGAAGGAAGCCACCAACAGCGAGACGGCGAGCACCATGAGAATGGGGAACGCTCGGGCACAACGATCGGAACCAACGACAGGTGAGCAACGAGCGCCAATGCGCAGTAGAACAAAGAGAGAAAACGGCGAGAGAGATGGCGAGAGGGTGGGTCTCGAATGGACGCGGGATTCCCCTGGAATTTCACCTGGACGAGGTTCACCAGTCCGGGAAGGAGAAAATAGTGGTCCGGGAGCTCCACGTCCGGCCACTCACGAGGTGCCGTGTGGAGGGGTGGGCCTTTTCGCTCTCTTCGAGATCTCTTCCCCTCTCTCTCCTCTTCCTAGCCTGCCGCGCGCTCTCTCCTCCTAGCCAGCACGCTCTCTCTCCTATCAGAACATTTATTGCGGCTTAAACTTTTCTCTTTCTTTCTCAAACGAAGGAAAGAGATGCCCGTTCGTTCCTCTGTTCCTCTCCATTTCTTTCCTTTCGAAATTTGGAATCTGAAATTTTCCTCTCTCCGCGCTCGTTGCTGCTCCGCCGTGCATCAAGCGGCCGTTCCCCTGCCGTCGCCGACGAGCAACATTACGGCCGCCCCTGCTCCGGTGCTCGCTCGCTTCTCTCTTCGGGCTCGTTGCTGCTCCGTCGTTCGTTTCGGCGTTCCCGAGATCGCAGATGCAGCACGCGGAGGAGAAGCAGGCCTCTTCGAGCCCCCCTCAACGTCGGCGAGCGTCGCCCGCCCAGCGAGACCCCCACACACGGAAGGCTCAGAGGCGAGGTTGCTGCAGAAGAAAGGTTGAGCCCCTCCGCCTCCGCTGGTTGCTTCCATCGCCCCCACTCTGACGCCGACGCCGCCAACGCCGCCGACGCTCCTCCGCCTCCCTCTCACGACGTCCGCTCTGCTCTCTCTCTCTCTCTCCCCCTCCGCGAAGTCGTGCCTCTCTTCCAGCGAAACGCGACGCCGACGGCCCTCCACCTCCGCCTCCGCCGGTTTACTCCGTCGCCGTCGACTCCGACGCCAACGCCCCTCCGCCTCCCTCTCGCGACCTCTAGTCCGCTTTTCTTCTTGTTCCCTCGCCCTTGGCCTCCAAATGCTGATGTTTCCGGTAGCAGTAAGTTCTCCAAGGTAGTTGAGTATTTCCGGTTGGTGGGACGTGTAATGGCTTAAGCTCTTCAAGATGGACGGCTTTTGGACCTGCCAATGTCTCCAACGTTCTATAAGCTTGTGCTTGTCTGATTAGTTATGGAAGTGTACTGTTATGCTTTGCCGATCATGGTCGCTGCATATGATTTTCATGCGCACTTCGGATACAGTTCATCTTCTCGATCTGGTTTAGTCTCTCTTTTTTCTTTTTTTTCCTTTTTCTTTTTTTAGTTAATTTATTTTTGTTTGTCCTCGTAAAGGTCGTTGTTCTGGGACTAGACAAGCGCCTCGTTCATGAAGCCTGCTGTGTCGTTTGTCATTTTGTCCCCTTTTCGTCTAATTTCGAGAGAAACCGTCCACATGGTCAGAATGCACTGCCGGATAGCGTCTTTTGGACTGGAATTCTGCTGTTTCTATTCCATTTTAGCCCCCTGATGTATCAGAAAAGTTAGATAATCCGAAGGGCTGCCTTTTATTCTTTGGCTCTCTTATCTTGGTGAAGTAACACAGTTACTTGGCTAAAATAAAGAAAAAGGAAATAAGAAGAGAGAGGTGGAAGCGTCGTGACAATGAAATTGGCCTTTGTTCAGTGTACTTTAATCGAGACAAATCTTATTGCTAACGGTCGTGGACATTATCTAAACTTGCTGCAAGTTGTTTTAATACCTGAGCTTCTGGGTGAAACTAGATATCCTTTTTGGGGCGAAAGTTCAACCTTATTGCTAATGATTGCTGGACTTAATCTAAACTCATTGAGGGGTCAAAGTCCATCTTTTCTCCAAGATTCTCTGAATAATTAATTCAGCAAAAATACAAGATGAGAGTATTTCCGTTTCGAGCAGCATTAGGATTCCATTTTGAGATACACGAATGTTAAGCAGTGGTTTATATGTTCACTGTCAAGTTTAAATGCAGTTTTTGGATTGAAGGAAATATCATTACATAGACCATTCGTATTCACCTTGAATCCATTTGTACCATTGAATCTATCGCGCCTCATTTGTAAATTCTATCCCACTAGATTAAATGCTGCATTTTTATATGTGTGCATGCATTACCCAACATTTCTTAACTTGGAACGTATTTTTGTGCAGTATTTTTCTTGTTTATTCTGCTAAACAAACCTTCTGTGTGGCTGTTCTACTTTGTTATATTTGTGCGATGGATTGTTTGACATCTCCATATTTCAAGTCTTGCTCTTGAATATCCCTCAACCAAGTTCAAGGAACTCACTGTTGATTATATTATCATCAGAGGTTGATGCCACAGACTTGAATTTGGAGGAATCTTTTCTTCCTAATGCAGGAATAGCGCACACGCGGTGGGCGACTCATGGAGAGCCTGCTCCTAGGAATGGTCATCCTCAGAGCTCTGGTGCTGAAAATGAATTTCTGGTTGTACACAATGGGGTCGTCACTAATCATGAGGTTGGTTAAGGCTTAACTGGCAACTATTTGGACAATAGTATACTTCTATTTATATTCAGGTTGCATTTTGCTATATAAATGATGGAAGCTTTCTTTCACCTTTGAGATGGGTTAGCTTTCAAATTTTCATGTAGGCTGAAAGTTCATCCTTGTCATTGATTATTGCAACGTTGCGACAATGTAATGCTTACATCTCCCAAGGTATTGCAGATCATATTGTGTGTTTGGATGATTTTATGCCATAAATCAGTTTATGCATCTTAGAGGTATTTAATCTAGACAACTACTCTTTCTTAGAATGTGAGTGAAGGCATAGCTGCTGACTAGAGGGAGAAGTTGATTCAATCAATGAAGCTTTATTTGATTGGTCTAGTAAGGGGTGTTATGAATAGGTCACATTAGTCATCGTTAATAATAAACTGAGGCCAAGGCTTATCCTTCTGTCATATTATCATGGACCTTTCATAGAAGCCTTCACAAAGAACATGCAGATTCAAGTGTGTATCATTAGCAGCAAATGTCCTGTGTACCACAAGGAACCTTGTGACCGGCTGTGGACCTCATTTTATCCCAATGAGAAGCATTTTTAGAGACCAATGGTATTCTGTCTGTGATGATTCTGTAAAATGGTGTACAATCTCAATGGTATTTCTCTCTAGCTTAAAACTAATGAAGAAATTTTGCCGGTAGATTCTTTTGAGGTTCTTACCTTTTCATTTACATTTGCAGGTCTTAAAGCAAACACTAATTCGACATGGGTTCACATTTGAATCTGATACTGACACTGGAGTGATTCAAGCTTACCAAGTATGTTTTTGATAAATCTAATGAAGATTCAGGTAATATCTTATATGCAATGAAGATCATCATTGCATTTTAATGAGCTTCTTACTGAGTTTGTGTGTGAAGAAAAGGAAACCTCAGTCAACACAATTTCACGTGACACTGAAATTAAAAAAGATGTTGAAGTTAATCATTTTAGATTTTTTCTTAACAATCTTCCAATTCAAGCTATACTAATCTATGGATTTTCAATTGAATCTTGCGTAACTATATGAAGGTTGTAGTTTTGGAAATCTGTTCAACTCCTTGTAAACACTAAAGAGCCATCTGATGGATAAAGCATCTGTGACATCTTTCATTGAAAGTATCATTTATGTATGTCAGGCCCATGTTGGCTCAATACTTTTCCCAACAAATGTAGGGCTTAAAACAAATTGTACTGGTGACTCATTTTCTTTCTGATGGGCCTCAGTAAATGGATACTTAATTCTGTAAAAGCATTTTAGCTATGAATGACATCATTTTGAGCAAAATTTGATTCTATTTCTCCAATTGTTTGCTTGTAGTGAATTAACTGGCGGTATGGCCACCAATGGGATTGTGCTAAAAATATATACATATTCCACATAATTTGCTTTGTGTCTTGAAGTGTGCTATCATGTTACTTTACCCCAGAGAACTGTGTTCAGTGACATTATATTTATGAATGGTATATTATTTGGACTGCAGGTGACACTGTCCCATTTAGTCAAGTTGTTCTGGAAGTCATGAGGCATCTTGAAGGAGCCTATGCCCTTGCTTTTAAGAGCCGGCATTATCCTAATGAATTGATTGCTTGTAAGCGTGGTAGTCTATTGCTTCTCGGTGTCAAAGTAAGTTCTATTTAAAACTTGGGTGGTACTTGTTGCAAATGAGTTACTTTTTATCACATCTCATGAATCATTTTCTATTTTCAATTGCTGTGGCCTTTCACCTTCACTAAAATATGTGCCGTGTGTGTTCTTCTAGAACGGAGTCTATTAACCATACTTCAATCAAATGTTTCTTATGATACAATGTTTTCTGCGAAGTGTTGAATAGCATCCATTTTGCTTGGTGTAGACAGTATATTGAGTTTTTACTTTGGGTCTTAGAGTGCCTTGGAAATGGTAAGCTGGATGCAAATTAATTTCCTATCAGAACCAAGAATTGGAATAGCATTGTTACTGCTGTCCACCATGGCACATATTTTTGATCTTGATACAATAAGTTTGAGAAAAGCTTGTGGTTGTCTATGGTGCTGAACTCTTACTTCATTTTTAGGTCTTCATGATGCGTCAACTGTAGCGTAGGCTTAGGAGTTCTTTTTGGAATGTGTAGTTGTTCATTCCTGTGTATATCTTAACTATGCATTTTCCTCGTCAATTTTTTTTTTTTTTTGTTCTTGTAATTTATCATAATTGTAACATAGTGATTAATTCATTCAGGAATTGACAGAAGAATCGAGCAAAGGATCATTATTTCACGATGACAAGTACCCTTTGCAGAATGGGAATCCCAGGGAACTGTTCTTATCGAGTGATGCAAATGCTCTGGTTGAGCACACAAGAAAAGTTTTGGTTATTGAAGATGGTGAAGTTGTTTATTTGAAGGTAATTACATAGTTGTTTTGAGGAAATTATGTGTATTCTTAGCCTTTATGGCATGGGCTGCCTTATCGGTCTCTTGATTTTATGTTTAATTGATCTACCAAATGTATCTTAGTTGTTAAGATTTTAGGGGTGGGGGGTACTTCAGTTTAACTTGAGTTCTATTGATTTCGTCTCAGTATCAAATTGTGAATATCCATTGGACTGCATAGCAACACAGTAAAATATGCTCAATATCACTAGTACTAACCACCTATTTAGTTGTACTGAAAACCTTTTGGCTTAATGTCACCAGAATTCTATTTGGCTTGACTCTTGCATATAGCTGAATAGCAGTTTTGTCCTTGTGCATTGAGGAGCATGTTGCCTGCAATGGAGGTGAACTTTGTTGCAGAAAGTCTTGCTATATCACCTCAATCGAGGGCTGATAACTATGATCGTTTCTTTCCAGAGTATTTTATTAACACAGTACTCATGAGAAGCCGAATGCTGAATTTATTCTACTAATGCTGGTTGCATCAGGATGGAGGGGTATCTATCTTAAAGTTTGATGGTGACAAAGGAAAACACGGTGTACTTTCCAGGCCAGCATCTGTACACCGTGCACTTTCTGTTCTCAAGATGGAAGTTGAATAAATAAATAAAGGAAGTTACGAACATTATATGCAGAAAGAAATTCATGAACAGCCAGAATCCCTAACAACCACAATGAGGGGCAGACTTATACGTGGAGGCACCTGCAAAGCTAAGACTGTCCTTCTGGGTGGATTGAAGGATCATCTCAAGACAATTAGGAGGAGCCGGAGGATTGTTTTTATTGGTTGTGGTAAGAGTTATAATGCTGCTTTAGCTGCAAGGCCCATCTTGGAAGAACTTTCAGGCAAGTAGCGGATGATAGCTTATGTGGGTTGGACATGTTAATTTATTTTTACCAACTCTTTTCTTGTTTGCTTGCTTTCAAAAAAGGAATTCCTGTGACAATGGAAATAGCAAGTGATCTTTTGGACCGTCAAGGCCCAATTTATAGAGAAGACACAGCAGTTTTTGTCAGTCAGTCTGGTGAAACAGCAGATACCTTGAATGCACTGGAATATGCTTTCCAGAATTGTGCATTATGTGTAGGAATTACTAATACTGTTGGCAGTGCAATTGCCAGAAATACACATTGTGGTGTCCATATAAATGCTGGTGCTGAGATAGGTGTGGCAAGCACCAAGGTGAGAGGGTACCTTTTGATATTCTGTTACAGAAACGATCCTCTCATCTTCATGGTTTTCTTGTCTTTTTTTCCATGAAATTGATTTACAAGTGCTTCTTGAGCAGGCATATACAAGTCAAATAGTTGTCATGGCCATGTTAGCTTTAGCAATTGGAGGGGACGCTATTTCTAATCAGGCAAGAAGAGAAGCAATAATTGATTGTCTTTTTGACCTTCCAAGTATGTGTCACTTCCTATCTCACCTTCACAATTTCTGAACTTTTGTTGGATGTGCCTTTTCTGTCTAAACTTATGTTGATGAATTGTTTGTATGAAACATTAAATCCCTTGTTAATATTCTGTAGACAAAGTTAGAGAGGTGCTGAAGCTTGACCAGGAAATAAAAGATCTTGCTAAGCTACTGATTGCAGAGCAGTCACTTCTCATGTTTGGCAGAGGATACAATTATGCTACAGCTTTGGAAGGTTCTTTAAAGGTAAAGGGAGTGGCATTGATGCACAGTGAAGGAATACTTGCTGGTGAAATGAAACATGGTCCTCTGGCTCTTGTGGATGAGAGTCTTCCCATTGTAGTGATTGCTACTCATGATGCTTGCTTCAGGTTAGCTTTTGTCGGACAGGTTTACTTGCATCCGTGAAATATCTGTTTGTTCTAAAGCTGAAGGTGTGTCAATGTTAACAGCAAGCAACAATCAGTTATTCAGCAACTTCATGCACGAAAAGGACGCCTAATCGTCATGTGCTCAAGGGGGGATGCTGCAGCTGTCTCTCTTGGTGGAGCATGTAGAGTCATAAAAGTTCCTCAGGTGGAGGACTGTCTTCAGCCTGTGGTCAGTATAGTTCCTTTGCAGGTACAGAGTACTTCCAATAGTTTTTTATGCTTGCCAAAATGCTACATCTTTTTTTCTTGTTCTGCTGAATGCGTTATGACTTGCTGAAGATGAAGCTATGATGTAGATGAGGTGGAATTGGATGGGAGCATCTACCTTTCTGTTTCCTTGATTTGTTTTATGCTCTAAGTGTTTGTTTTTGCATTAAGAGTTCCAAAATTCTCTCTATGATTTGGCGTTTAGTTCTAAAAGAGAATATGTTTTTAAGTCTCAACAAAAACAAAAGAAATCAATTTTATTGATTGAGCCTCCTACGTGCTGATGCTCACGATTTTGATAGCCATACCAACATTCTTAAGACCAAAGTGTCGGGCCAGTAAAGGAAGGGGGGGGGGGGGTGACCTGGTGACAGGGGAGCTGACGAGCGAAACCCCGGTGAACAGAAGCCGCATTCTTCATGTGGAAATCAGGACAGGGCTGCTGGCAATTTGAATTGAAAGAGAAATGGTTTTAATGCAAATTTTTTTTTTTCTCTTTATCATTCAGGAAAGACGAAGAATGTTTCAGGATGGCAAACATTCTCTAAAATTTCTCTTAGACTCGAACCCATAGCTGATGATAGGACTAGATTACCAATCCTTAACTTTTTGAGGAATCCTTCATCAGTGGTGGTTGTGAATGACTGATTTTTTTTTTTTCAATCTTTTCGACCTTAGTTCCATAGGAGCAAGTCAGAATTTTGCTGTTTTTATTTGTTATAGAGTATTTTCATTGCTTATAGAGTATTTTCAGATTCCTGTTTTTCCTTTCAAATAGCCGGTTTTAGTAGATTTTGCTAATTCGTCTGACATGAGATAGTTTTTAACATTTGGGGTGTAGTTGTTGGCGTATCATCTCACAATTCTAAGAGGATACAATGTCGACCAGCCTAGGAACCTCGCAAAGAGCGTGACAACAGAGTAGAAGCCCACTAATAGATTTCTTCTTATTATGTTTACCCGGCAATGAAATGGATAATGTCATGAGAATGTAAAGCATCTCTTCGACACAAAATCTACATTATGTTGATCATTTGTACTTGATTGAATGGCAGCCCCCTGCAAGATCTTTATTTATGATCAATTAGGAAAAATTGTCGCAACCCACTTTTTTGTGCGTTCCCGGCTCGTTTTGCAATTAAATTACTAGTCCATTTGCCTCGAAGTGTCGCACTCATGATACATGACCATTGTTTCATGATGGACATGACTTCAACGACTACAACTTAGGGAGTGTTTGTTTCACGAATAACGAAATGTTTTTGAAAAATGTTTTTTGGGAAACCATTTTTCAGGAAAAATGGTTAGTTTTCATTTGTTTGGCGATATGTGACCATGAAAGTATTTTTTTTGGTATTTGGATCGCATTTGAAAAATGATTGAATGACATTTGACCTAACAATTGACAATAGTGTGTTTCTTACTTACAAATTAATTTGTTGAGTCCATATTACTTAATAAATGGATTTTTCTTTATCAGTTTAGTAAATTTAGAATTTGAACCTACAAAATGAAAAGGAAACTTAAATTCGTACACATTTTTATTTTTTTTATTTTCTGAAAATGGACACGATTTCCAGTTACAAGTGCACGTCAAAAAAAAAGGAAGGGGGTGAAGGAGAAGGAGAGAGGGAGGAGTTAGGGTTTACGTTCACAAGCAAAGAAAGAAAAGAGAAAATGAGAAAAAATAACAGAAAGAAAAGAAAGAAAAAAAGAAAAGAAAAGATATAATAATAATAAATTCAAAATTTTTAATTAGAAATTATTTTTTATAATAATTTTTTATTAAGCAAGGACCTTAAAAACATTTAGAAAAATGTTTTCCGGTTTTTTTCAAAAGAGAAATCGTTTTCCTGAATTTAAGCTTTGGAAGGAAAACAATTTCCGTTAACTCATTTTCCTAAATGAACCAAACCCCGGAAAATGAGGAAAACGTTTTCACGGAAATTGTTTTTTCGCAAAACAAACACACCCTTAGTGTCATTTGGGATGCTATGCAACTTAGATTAATATGTTGTTCATTATTGCCTCCATCTTAATGGTCACAAAAAAGTTCTATTGCTGAAAATATTAGTTATCTTATTTAGCATTTAGTGGGGAATTCCATTTTTCTTTTTATGATGGACTTTGATTAAAATATCTTTTGCTGCATCATGAGATGTAAAAGGAGTCTGGTGGAGGTTGGAAGAGGAAGATTGTATCCTTATTCGGGAAAATAGGATCGATCGAGTATTTGAGATGTGATTTGCTTCTTTAGCCGTGACTAGTTTTTGGCATTACATAGGTCTCTCGAGTTGTGATTGTCACGTCGGTTGTCCAACTATTAGTTAACTCCCAATTTGTACATTTCTTGGGAAATAGTCTGAGGTAAATTGTATTGCGTTTTGATTTTCTTTTTTAGTGTGGTATTTAACTCCTGATATGGTCCAATTTGTTGACTCACATAGGCCTGAGTATCCAAATGGAAAGAATTTCAATGTCAACTTGCTCTAGACCAGTTCATTTTATCAATTAATCATACGTGGAACATATAATGTGACTCTTGCTAGATACCAACTAAAGGAAAATCATAAACTCCTATCGTCGCTGTTATTCAATGCGACTCTCGCTAGACACCAACAAAAGCAAAACCATAAGCTCCTACTGTCTCTGTTAATGGTTGTCGACCGCAATGTTGTTATTTTTCTTCCCTACTCCTGTGACATTTTCCGGGGATGTGCTAGGGGTGGGCACCCTCTAGGACATCTGGGGCCATGCCAACCTGGACCGATTCCTGATTCCGGCACAAAGCGCACGCATCCATGATTGTACAAGGCAAGAGCGGTGGGGCCACCAGTCGGCGAGGACGGAATACCTGGACAAAAATAGATACAGTCTTGTGGTGAACCCTTACGTAAAGGTTTCGAGCGAGACGGCGCAAGAGGACCACGACAAGCAACACGAATGACAAGAGATAGGGTAATAATTGAAAGGGGCCCGGGACCAACAACGATGCGAGGGACGCCACTGAGAGCGTGGCGGCGAGCATCATGAGGATGTGGAACGGTTGGGCACCGCAAGCAGGAGCCAACGACGGATGAGTGAGGAGCGCCAGTGCGCTGTAGAACAGAAGACAGCAGACGGCAAGGGAGGTGGCAAAAGGGTGGGTGTCGAATGGGGACTGGTTTTTCACTTCGAATTTCACCTCGACGAAGTTGACAAGCACGGAAACAAGGGAGGCGATAAGGGCGTGGGGGGAAGTGAAGCCAAGGGAACCTTGGACGTTTGTGTCGGGACGACGGGTGGTCGGCATTGGGGTCAGCTTCTTGAGGATCCAGAGTCCTATGTAGAGGATGATTATCGAAATGATCGGAGAAAAAGATGGCTAGAGTGGGAAGCAGAACTCGGGGATTTTAAAGTCGAAGTCTAGGAAGGCCAGGCAGTTTCTGGGTTGTTGCTTGGGAACTGGACGACCCTCCCCCCGTTCCGTCGTTTCTTTGGTCCGACGAAACCCCGTTGACGAGCGACAGCGACATTCCCTTATGAGAATGCATTTAAAGCGCCTTACGATCCCGCGAATGAGGGCACGCTCTACGTCGGCATACTCGCTCTCACGGCGGGCGGACTGCGGACACGTGAAGCTCGCCTCGCCGAAACTGATCCGAAAATTTTCTCCAATACGATTAATATCCTGAAATGATCTTTTGTCCCATAAAAGTCATCCAACTTTAAGTCCCTCTCCCAATTCTACCCTAAAATCTTTAAGCCCAATCTCAATTTTCCCCTTAACTTTTTATTTTATAAATCTATCTCCATTGACCCTTGGTCTAAAATTCTTGAGAGAATTGTTCGAAGGGAGCTTCTCGAACATGGGCTCTTCGACTGCAAGGGATTGAAGACTCCCAAGCATGAGAGATTGAAGATCAAGCCTAAAATCAAAGATCCCTCATGAGATGGAAGAAAGACTCTTAATAGTATGAACAATTAAAGAAAGTCAGCCTAAATTTGTCTAATTTTTACCCAAGTACAATATGCAATAAGACGCGATTTAGGCTGATATGAAAATTCATCTCTTTTAGGAAAAAAATATATAGCAATAACTTGAAAGGTAGCGTCATTAAGGGTGATTGGATGGAGGGTCAATGGTAGCAGTTATGGGATTCAAGTAAAAGTTTATGAATTTTTATAGGAATGAATGTAAAGTTGTTGATTTTTTTATAAGAAAAAAATGTTTTAGGGTATAATTAGAACAAAATCAAAAGTTGAGAGTTTTTTTTTATAAGGAAAAGAGTGGCTTGTGTTCTTATCTTGGTTGTTTTTTCCATGGTCTCAAAGGGTTTAGCTCCATCTTTCTCAAAGCTTTGATAATATGGCCTAGCCTCTTTGGACTACAAAATAGGTGGGTGCAATTAGTTGAATCTATTTCTCTTTTCTTATGCATGTAGAATTATGTATTTTGTTCAAAAGCAAAAAAGGGACCTTTGTGAAAGAATTGAGCTGTGATTTCTCTAATTCGCTTGGGTTTCCCAACAATATAATGTGAGTTCTTTAGTACTGTTCACACGTTTTGTTTCATAGAACGATATAGGGAGACAACCACTTAGCCTTCCACATTAGCATCTTGCCTCACCTTGTGATCTTGTGATTGAGGGCGTGGCCGCACTCCACCACATCAGCATTATCCCTCTCCACTCAGTGAGTGACACATGGAGCCATGTCCCACCGGTACATATCTGAAAATACTCTCTAATATTTCAAAATTTTGGTCTCCCTCTCATCTTCTCTCTTCTTCTTTCCAAAATTGGCTCTCTCTCTCACCTTTGCTCCCAATCTGCTATATTTTCTAGCTCGTCGTTGCAGCATAATAAATACAAATTCATTCAACTATTGAAGTGGGTTAAGCCACATCAAATTGTGGTGAGATTGAGCGGAAAGCTTCCGAGTACAACTAGAAGAGAATGCAATAATTGATTGTCATTTTAACCTATCAGGTATATGTCAATCCCTATCTCACCCTAACAATTTCTAAACTTCTAAGTTGTATCTACCTTTTTCGTCTAAACTTATGTTCAAAGAATTTTTTGTATGAAGCATTATATCTAGAGAGATGCTAAAGCTTAGTGACTAGGAAATGGAAGATCTTGCTAAGCTACTGATTGTAGAGTAGTCACTTCTAATGTTTGACAGAAGATACAATTATGCTATAGCTTTGGAAGGTTCTTTAATAGTAAAGGAAGTGGCATTGATGCATAGTGAAGGAATACTTGCTAGTGAAATGAAACTTGGTCCTCTGGCTCTAGTGGATGAGTCTTCCCATTGTAGTGATTGCTACTCATGATGCTTCAGGTTAGCTTCTGTCGTACGGGTTTACTCGCATCCATGAAGTCTTTATTTGTTCTAAAGCTGAAGTTGTCAATGTTAACAGCAAATCACATTCAGTTATTCAGCAACTCCATGCCCACAAAGGACACCTAATTGTGTCTCTTGGTGGAGCATGTAGAGTCATTGAAGATCTTCTAGTGGAGGATTGTCTTCAGCCTGTAGTCAATACAGTTTCTTTCACAGGTTAAGAGTACTTCCAATAGTTTTCTAGGCTTGCCAAGATGGAACATCTTTTTTTTCCTGCTCTACTGAATGCGTTATAACTTGCTGAAGATGAACCCATGATGTAGATGAGGTGGAGCTGGATGGGAGCATCTAGCTTTTTGTTTCCTTGATTTGTTTTATGTTCTCGGTGTTTGTTTTTGCATTAAGAGTTCCAAAATTCTCTCTAGGATTTGGCGTTTAGTTTTAAAAGAGAATAGTTTTTTTAAGTCTCAACAAAAACAAAAGAAATCAATTTTATTGATATTTTTTTTTTGTTGGTCCTACTCTACTCCTATTCTAATTCTCACTCTCAGACTTTTGCCCTGCCTTCTTGCAAAGCGTGGAAGTCGAAACCCACGCTTGAAACTTAATTCATCCCCACCCCAACTCCCCTTGAGAAGGTGAAGATTCGAACCCCCCATCTCCCCCTTCCATGTTGGAAGGATGGCCACTAGGCCAAACGCTAGTGGTTAATTAATTGCTTATAGAGTATTTTCACATTACCATTATTCCTTTCAAATAGCCTATTTCATTTTAGTAGATTATCTAATTTGTCGGACATGAGATAATTTTTAACATTTGGGTTGCAGTAGTTGGTGTATCATCTCATGATCCTAAGAGGATACAATGTTGACTAGCCCATGAACCTCGCAAAGAGTGATGATAGAGTAGAAGCCCAGTAATAGATTTGTTCTGATTGGAATAATCCTGCAGCAAAATGTATTACGTCATGAGAATGTAAAGCATCTTTCTGACACGGAGTATGCATTCTATTGATCACTTGTACTTTATTGAACGGCAATCCTGCACGATCTTTATTTATGATCAATAAGGAAAAACTCTTGTAACCCACCTTTTTTGTGTGTTTGCGGCTTGCCATGTATTTACCTATCAATATGCCTCAAAGTGTCATATACATGGTATTTGAACATTGTTTCATGATTGACATAAGAGTGATGACTAATGATTGACATAACAACAATGACTACAACTTAGTTTCATCGAGGACACTATGCAATTTAGAGCAATACATTGTTCATTAATGCCTTCAATTTAAAGGTCAAGAAAAAGTTCTATTGCTGAAAATATTAGTTATCGTATCTAGCATTTAGTGGGAAACTCCACTTTTTTATGGTGTACCTTTGATTGAAGCATCGTTTGCTGCGTCATGAGATGTAAAAGGAGTCAAGTGGAGGTTGAAAGAGGAAGATTGTATCCTTTCTGGGAAAAAAGAGCAGGCAGTTCAACAAAAGTGTGTCATTAAAGGTGCAAGATTTTGGTAGAATCGATTGAGAAAGGATACAACAAAAACTCCCGTTTCATACCATTCTTGGGAAAAAGTTCGAGGCAACATGTACCATGTTCTAGTTTTTTTTTTTTTTTTTCAGTGTGATATTTACTCCACGATATGGTCCACTTTGCAGAGACGCAAAGTATTCAATTGGAAAGAATTTCAATGTCAACTTTTTCCAAAGCTGTCCATTCTAACAACTAATTGTTTTTCAAAACTACAATGCGACTCTACAATAGCAAAACCATAAGCTCCTGCTTTTGCTGTTATTGGTTGTCAAGCGCAACGTTGTCAGGTTTCTTCACTAGTCGTGTTATCTTTTCTGGGGTTGTGCCAGTCGTGGGCACCCCCCTAGCACATCTTTGGCCGTGTCAACACGCGCCAATTCCCAATCCCGGCGTAGAGCGCACGTCCATGTTGGTACGAGGCAAAGGCGGCGGGGCTGCCTTTACACCATGTAGTCGGCAAGAACGGAACGTGGGGACAAAAATAGATACAATCTCATGTTGAACCCACATGTGAAGGTTTCGAGTCAGACGATGCAAGAGGACCACGGAAAGCAACAAAAATAACAAGAGATAGGGGAAACAGTGAAAGGGGCCCGGGAGCAACAACGATGCAAAGGAAGCTACCGACAGTGACGCTGCGAGCATCATGAGGATGGGGAATGCTCGGGCACAACAATCGGGAGCCAATGACAGGTGAGCAACGAGGGCCAATGAGCAATAGAACACAAGACAGAAGACGGCGAGAGAGGTGGCAAAAGGGTGGGTGTCGAAAGGGGACGTGGGTTTCCCTTGGAATTTCACCTGGACGAGGATGACCAGCGCGGAAACAAGAAAGGCAAGAATGGCGTGGAGGGTAGTGAAGTCAGGAGAACCTCGGATGTTTGTGTGGGGATGACCGCCGGTCGGCATCGGGGTTAGCTAGAGGATCTGTAGTCCTACGCAGATGATAAATGGCTAATACAGGTCCGAGGGGGTTTTATAGTTTTTATTATTTTCTATTCGGTCGAAAGGGGCATTAGCGATGGATCATAATTAGCGGACATCACGAAGGAAGGGTTTTGTAGTTGGAGCGGGGGGATAAATGTCGGCTCTTTCATTGTTAAGAAGTTTCGCGGTGGGTTGCGTGAGACGGTTTTTGACAATTCCGTGACCCCTTCGACACGGGGGCTATTCCCTTTGCGGGCGACTTGATTTTCACCTCGACGTCACGTCGCCAGAGTAAAACCGAAAAAGTCGGGTCTCCTTCGAGTCGGCAGCGAGGTTTACCCGTGAAAACTACGTTTGATGCGACGACTTCCCTTTTTGAGGACGACGTTTTAAGAGTCTTGATCCCCCCCGATCGAGGACGTTGCCACGCTCCGGGACAACATCAGCGGGGTGTTACCTGATGACACGTCTCACCGGTAGGGTTCTGAATATTCTCCCTATAACATTTTTAATACCCTAAAAAAGACCTTCGACTTAAAATTCGCTCCCAATTTGATCTGAACTTTTTATTCCATAAAAATCTTAATCTTTTAGTCCACTCCCAATTCTATCCTATAATTATTTTTTCGTCATATGAGGACCCATTTTTTTCTTGAAAATGTACCATTTCTGAAAAATGTTTTTGAGAAAGTCATTTTATAGAAAAATTACTTTATTTTATAATATTTAGAGGAAACCTGGAAAAAAAAAACTCTGGAAAGTATTTTTATGTAATGGGGAAAATTATTTAAAAAAATCATATTTTAAAATAATTTTTACTTTTAATATATTTTTTCTTTCTACTTCTTCATAAGCAATTGATGACTGACTACAAGCGAATTCAAGCATTGCCCGAGGCTAACAAGGCTCAAGCTCATCAAATTCTAGCGAGGTCAAGCCTCATTGCCTCGGGCAAGCTCCAAAGGCCACAAGCTCGCCCAATGCTCAATCTAATGAGACTTGAGCTCGCTAGCCTTAGTTGTTGAGCCTTACCGTCGAAGGCTTGAGGGGTCACTTGATGCCTGAGCTCAAATTCTTTTTTTTTTTTAAAACTATTTTTATAAGAACAAATGTTTTATTAACAAGGAATGAACCCAAGTGTCAAGGATGTGCGCAAAGCCTTTGTGGACTTGCGCTTGAGGGTCAAGACTAGAGCTTGAGCATTGGTACCTCAAGCACAACCTTTATAGACGTGAGCTCAAGGGTTGGAGAATCAAGAATGGGCACCAAAGGTTCGGGCCCGGCCTCGATGGACTTGGGTTTGGCCATTGGAAATTTATTCCTAAACACGAAGACCTAAGAACTAACGTTGTGATTTCTATGTCCAAGTATAAAGTTTCGAGTCAAAGTGTTGCTATCTAGTCATATCGTGGCAAATATTTTCAGTTTTTAAAAAGTAAATCATTTTACTGAATTTTAGTTTTGGTAGAAAAAAACATTTTCCTAAACTAATCAAACACCTGAAAATGAGAAAAATATTTTTTGCGCATAAACGAACTCTAAAAAAATCTCAACTTTAAGTCTATCCTCAATTTTCTCCTAGAAAGTTTCATTCGGGATGCTATGCAAGGTAGAGCAATATGTTGTTCATTAACGCCTTTGTCGAAGTTACTGAAAATATTAGTTATTGTTTTTGGCATTTAGTATGAAGCTCCATTTTCTTTTTTTTTTTATGGTGGACCTTGATTGATGTATCTTGTGCTGCATCATGAGTTGTAAAAGGAGCTCGATGGAGGTTAGAAGAGGAAGTTTGTATCCTTATTTGGGAAAAAAAGAGTAGTCTAGTGTGAGATTGATGGAATCAATCGAGTATCTAAGACAGAATTTGCTTCTTTTGTTGTGATTGATTTTTGGCATTAAGCATGTCTCTCAAGTGGTGATTGTCACGTTGGTCGTCAAATCGTTAGTTAACACTCAAGTTTGTACCTTTGTTGGGACACAGTTTGAGGTAAATTGTATCATGTTCTAATTTCATTTTTCAGTATGATATTTAACTGCACAACATGGTCCGATTGGTAGACATGAAGGTATTCAAATGAAAGAGCCTTGGGTATGGGATGACTAAAGTGGGAGCAAATCTTGGTTTTTACAATTGAACCGTGAAGAATGGAATCTTGATCTTCATAAAGTGTGAAGAGGGAAAATAAAACTTGGGGAATCTTAATCTTCATAAAGTCGACCTTCCGGACCTCTGCATTCGCGCTTAACAAAGCTTCCCCACCAATGTTGTCCTTGATGTGCTGACGACATGGCCAAGCTCTGCCACATCAGCAACCGTTCAGCGAGTGACACACGAAGCCACGTTAGCGGATGGGTCCCGCCGGGACAGGTGTGAAAATTTTACAAAATTTAAAAATTTTGGATCTACCCTCGTCAATGAACGAGACTCTCTCTCTGTCCCGCCTTCACTCCCAATCCACCGCACTCTCTGGTGTGCCGCCACTGGCCCCGCCTCCGCCAGGCCGAGTAATCAAAGCTCTGAGGAAGAACCTCATGGAGGCCATGAAAAACACAACTAAGATAAAAACACTAGCCACTCAAAAGGACCAAAGTCCAAAACAACTCATCAACAACAATGTTGTTAGCAAAATGATTTAAGGTAGGAAGTAATGACTTTCCAATACCATTAAAGTGAGGACATTGCTGCTTCATATTCCGCAAGATTGAACTCTCCCAGCCCTTCACGAGCATGAGCATAAACTTCTCTTGGAATGTGGGGTTATGACCTTTGTGAAAGAATTGTGGCGTGGTTTCCTTAATTCACTTGGGTATAACTAGTCCTAGGTTCTAACTTTGCTTTTGAAAATATATCCCGGACTGAATTATTAGAATTATAATAATAATAATAATAATAATAATAATAATGTTGTTGTTGTCATCATTATCATCATAATTATTATTATTATTATTAAGCAGGTTTGATTGCTGGAACAATTTGCTGGAAACTTGGGTGCTTCATAGTAGTGGCTACATTTTTCATATCCACTTAGTCATTGACTCATTTGTGTGTTGGAGCATGGCATGTCGTATTTGCCAACTTAAAATGTTTTATTATCTATGGATATCATATATTTTGTTCATCAATGAAATATGAGCTATTTGCTTTTATTGAGAGTATTTATTCCTTCAAGCAGTAAAAATACTGCACAATTTAGTTGTCCCACTAGTTCTTCTAGCTAGATTCTAATATTGTTAATTTTGCAAAGTAGGATACTCGTCTCGGTAGTGTGAACAAGGCCTTGGCTTTTTCCTTTTAATTCTCAAGGATATCATTACACACTTACAAACATTTGATACAACAGCTTTTGTAGTGACCATTGCTGATAATACACTAGTTCTTCTAGCTAGATTCTAATATTGTTAATTTTGCAATGGACTAAGTAGGATACTCATCTTGGTAGTGTGAACAAGGCCTTGGCTTTTTCCTTTTAATTCTCAAGGATATCGTTACACACTTACAAACATTTGATATAACAGCTTTTGAGATTAAAGCATAGGTATTTGTCCAACCATTTCCATAAGAATGACATAGGCTACTTCCTGCAACAGAAGTAATGGGGTCTTTACGTATTCCCAAGGGTGTGTGACGGGCATTGTTTAGAACCCTATATACTGCTAGGTAAGCTTCCATTCCTAAGCATCCTTTTGTGGTTTAGGGTCAGCTGAACTTATATATGATCTCCAAATCGTTGAAATCATGTCGCCCATGCATGTGCTATTGGAGCAATTGTATCTTAATATATTGTGGTATCAGTGCATGCTATGATCAGAAGGACAAAAAGGACAAATTTGATGTGTGCTCCATTTCGTTCTCGGAGGGCTTATCCACAAAAGAGAGTTCGAAACGATCTATGTGGGATTCATGAGAGATGGAACAAAATGGTTGGTAGATGACACAGACATTAAATTTGACGTTAGGATTCATCCCTCTTTACTATGCTGATGCAATCTGAGTGCTAGTCATGTTGCAATTCTAGTGCTTGGTATGATCCTTAGTCTTGGGGTGTTATTTTCCCATAAGCTCTGAGCCTTGAGTTTGCTAACTTAACTGCACCTCGGCTCTTCTTCTTCTTGCATTCTTTGACAATTTACGCGAATCCTCATCTAACTCAAATCGCTGTGACTTTCCGTCTTCCGAGCTACCCTTTCAGCATTTGATGCTTACAATAATCCTTACGCCTCTTTTATTTATCAGGCCTTCCTTCTTCAAGAAGGTCCTTTGACTTCAGTTTTAGCTGGTGCTTCTGATTGTTGTGTACTCTCCATTCCTTCTCCCTATAAGGAGCAAGCTTCTTCAATGAAACATCACCTCTTCAGCTCTCTTTAGCAACGATAGTTTCCGTTTCCTTTTACACTTTCCATCTTTAGAAGATATCGTTTCTTCATTCTGTGCCTCGGGATGCAATCGGACTCCTCCTCCTCGTCCTTCTCCTCATCCTCATTACTATCATACTCGCCTACATCATCTACCTTGTGTCTTAAGCTTCTATCTCGAGCTGCTAAGAATCCATCCTTGGACTCTGATTCATCCCAGCCAATCTGGAGTCCAAGCAATTCATCTTCTTTCTTGAGGTATGGCTTTTCAATTTCTCCACCTTCTTCATCTCCATCACAGCCAGAGTCAGGGTGCACATCTTCTGCATTGTAATACTTCTCATCGAGAGCTTGCTTCATCATCCTATCGTATTCCTAGGAGCAAAGTCATCAACAAGGTCAACTCCATCAATTTCTCCACCTTCTTCCTCTCCATGACTGCCAAAGTCAGGGTCCACATCTTCTGCATTGTTATACTTTTCACTGAAAACTTGCTTCATCGCTGTATCATATTCCTGAGGATTGAAGTCATCATCAAGATCAACTCCATCCAATTGGCAGCCCTCATTTTCGCCTATCCCAGCAATATGCTTAACTTTGAGCTTCTGCTTCATCTCCTCCTTTTTTTTAAATGCTTTAAGTGCTTCAACTCCTCGAACGGCCCAATAGCCTGTTACCTGCACTCTTCTCGTACCTGAAATTGGTTTTATAATCCTTGCTTCTCAATCTCTTCTTTATTCCTCAACAACCCATCCAACTCCTCATTGACACGTCCTTTGTTCTTGTCTCATCAACCCACATCTTATACGAAAAGAACTTTTTCAGAAACATCTCATTCTCACCCAAACCCTCTCTCCTGCAAAAATATACATTCAGCTTCTGCTGAAATTCTGCAGCATCACCACCTTCAACTGGCGCACCATCATCTCTCTTCTTCACTGTCAAAAAGTCACTGTTGTCGCCATCGCCTCTGCAGCCTATGCAGCTTCCGGAAAATGCCCTGCTCATCTCCTCTTGGGCCTCACTGCAGCTCCTCTTCTTAGCGGCTTCTGTTTGCTCATCAGTAAAATCAGGTCCCTCTTCAATCAGGTTCTTGGCCACCACATCTTTCAAGTAAAGCTTATGTCTTCTCTACTTCAGCTCCTTTCCTTTGTCTCCATCGCTATATTCAGACTAGAAAAGAGAGACAGTTTTCTCTTTAAGACTTGGGTCTTAACTTCACACCTTAATTAGTGCATTATGGAACTCAAAGTCCTACTAGCCTTACTCACATCAACATCATCCGAACAGGATGAGCGCTCAGAGTAGGATTTGTCACCTGATTCAGTTGAACTTGAGTTTTGTCGATTTCATCTTGTTGTCATTTTGGGAATATACCATAGCAATATGGTAAAATTTGCTCAATATCACTCGTAGTAACCATCTATTTGGTACTGCGAAGCTTTCCGCTTGATGTCACCAGAATTTTTATGTGGCTTACTTCTTGCAAATAGTTGAACCGCAGTTTTGTTTTTCTTTTCCGGTGGAGGAGCATGTTGCCAACATGTGAGGAGAACTTTGGTGCAGAAAGTCCTGCTATCTCACCTTAGTTGAGGGCCGACAACTATGATCCCTACATTCATCATTTCCTGTTTTGAGCCCAAGCTGAGCATTGTGGACAGCTTTCAATAATCGCTTTGGGTAAGCATTTTGTCGGCATGCAGACTTTCTTACAATAATTTATTGTCTTTTTGACCTTCGAAGATTGTGTCACTTCCTATCTCACCTTCACAATTTCTGAACTTCAGTTGGATGTGCCTTTCCTGTCTAAGCTTATGTTGATAAATTGTTTGAGTGAAACATTAAATCCCTTGTTAATATCTTGTTGACAAAGTTAGAGAAGTGCTGAAGCTTGACCAGGAGAAGAAAAATCTTGCTAAGCTACTGATTGCAGAGCAGTCACTTCTCCTGTTTGGAAGAGGATACAATTATGCTACAGGTTTAGAAGGTTCTTTAAAGGTAAAGGAAGTGGCATTGATGCACAGTGAAGGAATACTTGGTGGTGAAATGAAACATGGTCCTCTGGCTCTAGTGGATGAGAGCCTTCCCCCTGTAGTGATTGGTACTCATGATGCTTGCTTCAGGTTAGCTTTTGTCGTACATTTTTACTCGCATCTGTGAAAGCAACGATCAGTTATTTAGCAACTCCATGCCTACAAAGGACGCCTAATTGTCATGTGCTCGAGGGGGGATGTTGTAGCTGTGTCTCTTGGTGGAGCATGTAGAGTCATTGAAGTTCCTTAGGTGGAAGTCTGTCTTCAGCCTGTAGTCAATATAGTTCCTTTGCAGGGACAGAGTACTTCCAATAGTTTTCTATGCTTGCCAAGATGCAACATTTTTTTTCCTGTTGTTAAAAGTGCAAGATTGATGAAATTGATCAAGTATCCAAGATGAGATTTGCGTCTTTTGATAAGATCGGTTTTTGGTGTTAAGCACTTCTCTCGAGTGGTGATTGTGACGTTAGTCGTCAAGGTAATTTGTACCATGTTCTGGTTTCTTTCTTCAGTGTGATATTTACTCCATCATATGGCCCAATTTGCAGACACGCAATGTATTCAAATGGAAAGAATTTCAATGTCAACTTGCTCCGAAGCAATCCATTCTATCAATTAATCGTACGTGGAAAATGCAATGCGCCTCTCACTAGATACGAACAAAAGCAAAACCATAAGATCCTATTGTCGCTGTCAATGGTTGTCGAACGCAATGTTGTTATTTTGCTTCCCTTGTCGAGTTTCATTTTCCAGGGGTGTGCTAGGGTGGGCACCCCATAGGACGTCTTGGGCCCGGTCAACCTAGACCGATTCCTGATTCCGGCACGAAGTGCGTGCATCCATGACTGTACGAGGCAAGAGCGGCAGGGCTGCCAGTCGGCGAGGATGGAACACGTGGACAAAAATAAGTAAGGTGTTGCGTTGAACCCACATGTAAAGGTTTCGAGCGAGACGGGGCAGGAGGACCTCGGCAAGCAACACGAATGATGAGAGATAGGGGAACGATTGAAAGGGGCCCGGGACTAACAACGATGCGAGGGAGGGCACCGAGAGCAGAGATCAGGACCACGACCACGCCCACGGTCAGAGATCGGGACACGGTAGATACGACCAGCAGGGCTCTTAGGAGCAAGAGAGATTGTTCACAACGGTGGCGGTGGTGTCGTCGCAGCTCGCTTTGATGCCAAGGACGACCAAATCATCATCGTTCGCACTCGCTGTTCCTCCACACGAAACCGAGCAACTGGAGTTAGGACCGCAAGGTGACCCCGACGAAGAGGTGGAGGCGGAGATGGTCAGAGTTCCGGACACAGCTACGACCGGCGGGGCTCATAGGAGCGAGAGAGAGGGAGCGAGTGGCTCTGGTGGTGACGGGGGAGGCGACCAAGCTCGAAGGCGATCGGCGGGCTTTCGAGAGGGAGAGATTTTTGAAAAAGAGAGAGGACGGGCGTCACGCGGCTTTGATGGAGAAAAATATGCAGAACAGAGAGACCATTTTGAAAGAGAGGGAAGGGAAGGGGCGCTTCTTTGTGCGAGCGGGAGGGGCAGGATGCAGAGGAGGACAAATCATTTAACGAAGAGAGAGAGGGGAGGCAAAACCTTCTCTAAATAATAATGGTGGGCCCGGCGAATTTAGGCTACGTTTGGATTTGGCTTTTCCAAGCCACTTTAGGCTTCCAAAGCCCTTTGGGCTAAAAATGGGCGTTTGGCAAAAAAATTTGCAAATATCTTTGGCTTCAAACTTGCCTTTTGAAGGCTGAAAGCCCCTTGCCTTGGGCATTTAAGCTTTCTCGGCAAGCTGGTGGGTATCGTTCATATTTTTTTTTTCCGAAATTATCCTTACGAACATTTTGTTTTTCCGTTTTTTGCCCTTGTGAGGAGCACTGTTCATCTTCTCCGTCGAGGGTGGCTTCGGCCGCAGCTACTCGGGTCAGTGTTCATCTTCTCCGTCGAGGGTGGCCCTGGCGGTAGCTACTCGGGTCGCGCAACCGCCAGCGAGGTCACGCGACCCAGGTGCGGCCCTCGCCGAGCTCGCGTGACCTCAGGCGAGGGTTGCGAAGCCTCGGCAACGGCCGATCGAGGTTGCGCAACCCAGGCGCGGGCCTCGCCGAGGTCGCGTGACCCAGGCGTGGGCCTCACCGAGGTCCCCCGACCTCAGGCGAGGGTTGCACAGCCTTGCGACGGCCAATCAAGGTTCTCGGAGGTCCAGGCAACGTCATGCAACGCGCGCGACTTTGCCGCCCTAGATCCGGGGTCACCGGAGGTCGCAACGGTATCGCGCGACCTCGCCGCCTCAAATTCGGGGTCGCCAGAGGTCGCGATGGCGTTGCAAGACCTCGCTGGTCCAAGTCCGGGGTCGCCGGAGGTCGCGACGGCGTCCCGCGGTTTGGATTGATATGAAAACTTATCTCCAAAAAATATCTTTTTGGATGTGAAATTTTAGGAAAAAAATATAGCAATGATGTGAAATGTCACGTCACTAATAGAAGTTCCTAAGTTTTTTTGGGGTCAAATTAGAATTGGCAAGGGAGGTAGCAAAAGGGTGGGTCTCGAATGGGGACACGGGTTTCTCTTGGCGTTTCACCTCGACGAAGCTGACCAGTACTGAAACAAGGCAATAATGGCATGGAGGGAAGCGAAGGCAGGGGAACCTCGGACATTTGTGCCGGGACGACGGCCAGGCGGCATTGGGGTCGGTTCTGGAGGATCCCGTAGTCCTATGCAGAGGATGATGATCGAAATGATCAGCGAAAGAGCTGGCTAGAGTGGGAAGCAGATCTTGGGTTATAGTTGAAGAGGAGGTAGAGAGATGGATAGAGAAAATCTGGGTCTTTATAAGGCGCTTTGGTCCATGGTAAATTTCAACTTTGAGGTGGTTTTGGTGGTTTTTAACTCCAAGGTGGTTACCAACCGAAAAATGTCCAAGGTGGTTTTTGTCGGCGGTCCTTCACGCTGGAAGCCTTTGAACGTTACGGAACCTCTCCCCGAAACTTTCCAGTAGTTCCCCATGGCCGTCATGGCCGCGGAGAGGTCCCCTCGCCTTGCGATTGATGACGTGGCCAAGCTCCACCGCATCAGCATCAGCATAATAGCTAACCGTTCAGCGGGTGACACGTGGAGCCACGTCATCGTCCCGTCGGGACAGGTGTGAAAATTTTCCAGTATGTCAAAAATTTTGGGTCTCCCCCTCGTCGACAAACAAGACTCTCTCTCTCTCTCTCTCTCTCTCTCTCTCAATCCGGTGCACTCTCCAGCGCGCCGTTGCCGCCTCCGCCACCACCACCTCCTGGAGCCCCGCCGGTGGCCAGATAATGGCAGCACCGGGTTTCGCACCAGAACTTGCACCGGCAATTCTAAACCGTACACCAAATGTTTGCGCAATCACTACCTTTCCCCGTTCAGATCTGGATATGGAGTTTTTGTTATAAGGGTTTGGTGGGTGAAGTTTCTGGTGCCGAGCTACTTGGGGAAAGCTGTGCGAATGGTGTGCCGACCGGTGCTAAAAACCCCACCTTTCAAGGGAAGTTTATGCTCACGCTCGTGAAGGGATTCGAGAGTTCAATCTTGCAAGGTGTAAAACAGCAATGTCCTCACTTCATCGGCAGTGGAAAGTAATTCCTTCCAACCTTAAATCAATTTTGCTAACAACACTGACGTTGTTGAGTTGTTTTGGACTTTGGTCCATTGAGGGGTGCATGATAACCACCTATTCATGTTCCAAAAAATAAATTTTTTATTACGTTTGTTTTCCGGAATAGAAATCTGTTTAATAAAATTATTTCATTTTTCTATTTTTGCAATAGATTTTTATTTCAGAAATAAGTTTGGAATAGAAATCAGAAATAAAATTTTTTTACTTCTCTATTTCGGAACAGAAATGAGAAATAAAAATTCTTCTTATCGTTCGTCCTTACTATGAATTGGTCCTCCATCCATTGCGGCCGTCCATCGTCCACCAGTCGCCGGCCGTCCACCGTCCATCAGTTGTCGGCTGTTGCCGACCTCTACCGCCACCATCCAAAAGGAAGAAGTTTCGGGTCATTATCAAACGAATTTCTATTTTTAGAATAGAAATTATATGCCGTTATCAAACGGATATTTTTACTTAGAAACTCATTTAGAAATAGAAAAAGAAAAATCTATTTCTCTTCCAGAATTCAATTTCTAATTAGAATGATTATCATTCGCGCCCTAAGTGGCTACTGTCCTTCTCTTAGTTGTGTTTCCTTATGGAGGCCATAGCGTTCTTTCTTAGAGCTTTGATAATTCGGCCTGGCCTTTTCAGACTAAAAATTAGGCAGGTACAATCCATTGAATCTATTTCTCCTCTTTTCTTATGCATATCAAGTTTAAAAGCAAAATATCAAAAAAAAAAAAAAAAAAAATGTCAGATGATGGAGTACGTAAGATGACTATTGTGTAAGAATTGTAGTGTGATTTCTCTAATTCACTCAGGTATAACTAGTGATAGGTTCTAACTTTACTTTTGAAAATATATCCCGATTGCTGATTTATTGATGTTGTTGTTGTCATCATTATATCATCATAATTACTAATTAAGTAGGTTTGATTGCTGGAACAATTTGCTGGAAACTTGGCTGCTTGATATTAGTGGCTGTATTTTCCATATCCACTTTAGTTAGTCATCGACTCATTTGCATGTTCGGGCTTGGCATGTTGTATTTGCCAACTTAAAATGTTTTATTGTCTATGGATATCATATATTTTGTTCACTGGTGAAATATGAGCTATCTGCTTTTATTGAGAGTATTTATTTCTTCTAGCAGTAAAAATGCTGCACAATTTAGTTGTCTCAGTAGTGGCCATTGCTGGCAATACACTAGTTCTTCTAGCTAGATTCTAATATTGTTAATTTTGCAATGGACTACATAGGATACTCGTCTTGTTATTGTGAACAAGGCCTTGGCTTTTTCCTTTTAATTTTCAAGCATATCAGTGGGCGGTTACAAACATTTGATATGACAACTTTTGAAGTTAAAACATAGGGATATGTCCAACCATTTCCATAAGAATGACATAGGCTACTGCAGCTTCTGTTCGTAAGCATACTTTTGTGGTTCATGGTCAGCTGAACTAATGTGGGATTTCCAAATCGTTGGAAATCATGTCGCCCATGCATGTGCTATTGGAGCACTCATATGAGTATCTTAATATATTGTGGTATTAGGGAGTGCTATGATCAGAAGGAAAAATTTCATGTGTGCTCCGTTTCGTTCTCGGATGGCTTCTGTTTTCTCCTCATTAAAATCCAGTCCCTCCTCAATCAGGTTCTTGGCCACCTCACTTCTCTCATTCAACTCCTCCTCTTCGTCTCCGTTGCTATTTTCAGACTAGAAAAGAGACATTTTTCTTGTTAAGACTTGAGTCTTGGCTTTGCACCTTAATTAGTGCTTTATAGAACTCGAAGTCCTTCTACTAGCCTTACTCACATCAACATCATCATCCGAAGAGGATGAGCACTCAGAGGAGGATTTTTCACCTGATTCAGTTGAACTTGAGTTTTATCGATTACATCTTATTGTCATTTAGGGAATATACCATAGTAATATGGTAAAATTTGCTCAATATCACCAGTAGTAACCACTTATTTTGTTCTATGAAGCTTTCAGCTCAATGTCACCAGAGTCTTTATGTGGCTTACTTCTTGCGCATAGTTGAAGAACAGTTTTGTTCTTTCCAGTGGAGGAGAACGTTGCCAACATGTGAGGAGAACTTTGGTGCAGAAAGCCTGCTATCTTTGAGCCCAAGCCGAGCATTGCAGACAGCTTTCAATAATCGCTTTGGGTAAGCATTTTGTCGGCATGTAGACTTTCTTTCAATAATTGATTGTCTTTCTGACCTCCCAAGTATGTGTCACTTCCTATCTCACCGTCGCGATTTCTGAACTTCTGTTGGATGTGCCTTTTCTCTTTAAACTTATGTTGATAAAGAGTTCAGAGGTGCTGAAGTTTGACCAGGAAGTGAAAGATCTCGCTAAGCTATTGATTGCAGAGCAGTCACATCTCATGTTCGGTAGAGGATATAATTATGCTGCAGCTTTGGAAGGTTCTGTAAAAGTAAAGGAAGTGGCATTGATGCACAAGGAAGGAATACTAGCCGGTGAAATGAAACATGGTCCTCTGGCTCAAGTGGTTGAGAGTCTTCCCATTTAGTGATTACTAGTCATGATGCTTGCTTCAGGTTAGCTTTTGTCGTACAGGTTTGCTCACATCCCTAAAATCTCTATTTGTTTTAATGCTGAAGGTGTCAATGTTAGCAGCAAGCAACAATCAGTTATTCAGCAACTCCATGCCCGCAAAGGACGCCTTATTGTCATGTGCTCAAGGGGGGATGTTGCAGCCGTGTCTCTTGGTGAAGCATGTAGAGTCATTGAAGTTCCTTAGGTGGAGGACTGTCTTCATCCTGTATTCAATATGGTTCCTTTGCAGGTACAGAGTACTTCCAATAGTTTTTTATGCTTGCCGAGATGCAGCATCTTTTTTTCCTACTGAAGGCGTTATAATTTGCTGAAGATGAAGCTATGATGTACATAGGTGGAGCTGGATGGGGGCATGTAGCTTTCTGTTTCCTTGATTTGTTTTATGCTCTCATTGTTTGTTATTGATTGAGCCTTAACATTTTGCTGTTTTTATTTGTTTATTTATTCATTGCTTATAGAGTATTTTCACATTCCTGTTATTCCTTTCAAATAGCTTGTTTTGTTCTACTAGATTTTTCTAATTTGCGGGACATGAGATAATTTTTTGACATTTGGGATGCACATCTCATGGTTCTAAGAGAATACAATGTCGACTAGCCTAAGAACCTCGCAAAGAGTGTGACGACAGAGTAGAAGCCTACTAACAGATTTCTTCTGATTGTGTTTACCAAGCAACAAAATGGATTACGTCATAAGAATGTGAAGCATCTTTTGACACAAAGTATATATTCTATTGATCACTTGTACTTTTTGAAATGGCAGTCATTGTAAGATCTTTATTTATGATCAATTAGAAAAAAACTATTGTAATCCACCTTTTGGCACGTTTGCGTCTTGTTGTACAGTTATTTGTCAATCTGCTTCCGAGTGCCGTGCTCATGGTACCTAAACATTGTTTCAAGGTGGAGGTTGGAAGAGGAAGATTGTATCCTCATTTGTGAAAAGTGAGCAGGCAGTATGACAAAAAATGTGTTATTAAAGGTACAAGATTGATGGAATTGATCAAGTATTTGAGTCAGGATTTGCTTCTTTTGCTAAGATCGGTTTTTGGCGTTAAGCATGTCTCTTGAGTGGTGATTGTCGCATCGGTTATCAAGGCAATTTGTACCATGTTCTAGTTTCCTTTTTTAGTGTGATACTTAGCTCCATGATGTGGTTCAATTTGTTGACACGCAGAGCCCTCATGCATTCAAATGGAAAGAATTTCGATGTCTACTTGCTCTGCGGGTGGTCCATTCTATCAATTAATCATACGTGGAAGATACAATTCGACTCTCAATCTATCAATTAACCATACGTGGAAGATACATTTCGACTCTCACTAGATACTAACAAAAGTAAAACCATATACCAACGAAAGCAGAACCATAAGCTGCTTCTGGCGTTGTTAACGGTTGTGCAACGCGAGTTTATTTTTATTCTGTTGTTTCACTTTCCAGGGGTGTGCAGGGAGGGCCACCCCATAGGACATGTGGGGATGGGTCAACTTGGACCGGTTCCCAATTCCGGCACGAAGCGCGCGCATCCATGACTGTGCGCGAGGCAAGAGTGGCGGGGCTGCTAGTCGGGGAGGACAGAAAACGTGGACAAAAATAGATACGGTCTTGTGGTGAACCCATGGGTGAAGGTTTCGAGCGAGACAGGGCAAGAGAACCACGGCAAGCAACACGATTGACAAGAGATAGGGCAATGATTGAAAGGGGCCCGGGACCAACAACGATGCGAGGGACGCCACCGAGAGCATGGCGGCAAGCATCATGAGGATGTGGACCAGTCGGGCACAGCAAGCGGAAGACAGCGACAGATGAGTGACGAGCGCCAGTGCGCAGTAGAACAGAAGACAGAAGATGGCAAGGGAGGTGGCAAAAGGGTGGATCTCGAATGGGGACTCGGGTTTCCCTTGGAATTTGACCTCGACGAAGTTCACCAGCAAGGGAACAAGGAATGCGAGAATGGCGTGGAAGGAAGTGAAGCAGGGGAACCTCGGACGTTTGTGTCGGGACGACGGGCGGTAGGCATTGGGATCAGCTTCTTGAGGATCCGTAGTCCCGTGTAGAGGATGATTATCGAATGGGCAACGGCGCATATACATATAGAAAGGAGAGGCAAGATGAAGGAGAGGTAAGATGTTGCAAAGACCTGTCTAACGACGCATTATATATAATATAGAAAGGCGAGGCAAGATGAAGGAGGATTAAGATGTTGCAAAGACCTATCAAATAGGTCATCGGACACGTCAAGCCAACATCTTAACCTGTCCAACGACACATTAATTAATGCGTCCACGTGTCGTTGGACTGCTCTTTGCAACATCTTAGCCCTTCATCTTGCCTCTCCTTTCTATAAATATGTTCGGACTGTTTTGCCCCTGGATGGGGGATTGATTGGACTGTTTTGCCCCTGGAGTTTTTGAAGTCCAATTAAAAACTGTGCTCCGATTGGCCCAGTACGATTACCGAAGACGCTATATTGGGAAGGTCCGGGGTTCCTGGGGTTTCTAACTCGAAGTCAAGGAAGGCCAGGCGGTTTCTGGGCTGTATCTTGAGCCTCGTCACCAACCCCTTCTTTTTTTTTTTTTTTTTTGCGGTCTGACAGGAGCCTTTTTTTTGACGACAGCGACTTTTCATGCGCCTTTTGGCGGCCGTCTCTTCCCCACCGAACATCTTTCTGTCTTATAAAAAGTCGTGTGTTATAAAATATTACGTTATAAATATATAATAGAGAAAATAAAGAGATTGAGAAGAGAAAGTAAATAAGTACTAAAGATAGTAGAGAAAATTAGACACTAGAAATCATAGTGAAAAAGAAAAAATTATTTCCAATATATCATCGTATCTCTATGATAAAACTAAGCTTCTATTTATAATAAAACGATGATGCACTTATCATTAATATCAATGTATTTGAATAATACATACATTGGATAGTGGATAGAAAGATGAACATTTATTGTATGTGGAGATATACATAGAATGTGTGATACAAATGTATTATAATAAGTATATTAGATAAGATGAATATAATGAATATTCATTCATGTATTTCATAACACTGTGAATTTAGGTCCACCCATAATTTTCCCCAAAACATTTTTATCTCATAAATCTACCTTTGTTAATGCTATATCTAAAATTTTTAAGCAAACTATTTGAGGCTCCATGACCGTAATGCCTCTAATGCAAGAATCTTGAACAAGAGATTGAAAATCAAGCTTCAAATTGAAGATTCCGTAGGTTGTGTTTGACAATCAAGATATGATTCAAGATAGGATATAACTTATTCCATCATATAATCGATGCTTACTCAAGATAGGATAAAGTTGGATATAAAAGAGATATAAATTAGATAAAATTATTCCATAGGAAATGTGTGAGATAAAGGTGAATAAGATTTCTACCATTTGTAATAGAAACCTTATATTTCTCAAATGATGAGTTTTTTAAATTAACAATATTAAAATTATATCTCAATATGAATAATATTTGAATTCTAATATAAAAAATTCAAAATGACAAAAAATAACAATTTTGTTATTTTAATTTAATCTTATTTTTATTTTTATATATTTGAATTTAATTATATTTTATAAAATAATTTCAATATATATTTAAATTTATTACATATTTTTGATATTTTAGTATTTTAGGTATATTAGTATAGTTTACTATTTAATAAAATTTTATTAGAGAATGATGAGAGGGGGAGAAATTAATTAATAAAAGAGAGGAAAATATAAAAAATTAAAAAATAATAATGCAGGTGATAGTGTTACAAGAGATTTTCACTATTTCTATTTGTAAAATTTTTCGTTCATTTTTACTAATATGTTATTTATACCAAATAATATACATGATTTGATGTGAATATATATGACTTTATTACTGTAATCATCAAATAGTTGATGGAATATAATTGCATATCATATTCTATTCGATCATATCCTATTTAGAAATTCGAACGACCAAACGTCTCTTGCTAAATACGAAGGTATGATGTAGATGACGTGGAGCTAGATGGGAGCATCTAGCTTTCTGTTTCCTTGATTTGTTTTATACTCTCGGTGTTTGGTTTTGCATTTAAGAGTTCCAAAATTCTCTCTTTGATTTGGTGTTTAGTTATAAGAGAGAGCAATATTTTTAAGTCTCAACTAAAACAAAAGAAATTATTTTTATTGATTGAGCGGGAATATTTTGCTGTTTCTATTTGTTCATTTTTTTTCATTGCTTATATAGTATTTTGACATTCATGTTCTTCCTTTCAAATAGCCTATATCATTTTAGTAGATCTTGCGAATCCGTCGGGCTTGAGATAATTTTTAACATTTGGGGTGCAGTTATTGGCATATCATCTCACAGGCCTAAGAGGATATAATGTTGACCAACCTAGGAACCTCACAAGGAGTCTAACAATAGAGTGAAAGCCCATTGAAAGATTTCTTTTGATTGTGTTTACCCGGCGGTGAAATGGATTATGTCATGATAATGTAAAGCATCTTTCTAACATAGTATAAATTCTGCTGATCACTTGTACTTTATTGAATGATAGCCCCTATGAGATCTTTATTTGTGATCAATTAGGAAAAATTGTTGTAATCTACCTTTTTTGGGCGTTCGCAGCTTGTTATACATTTATTTGTCAATTTGGCTTGAAAAGTTGTGCTCATGGTACCTAAACATTGTTTCAAGGTGGAGGTTGGAAGAGGAAGATTGAATCCTTATTGGGAAAAGAGAGCAAGCAATATAACAAAAAATGTGTTATTAAAAGTGCAAGATTGATGGAATTGATCGAGTATCCGAGATAGGATTTGTGTCTTTTGATGAGATCAGGTTTTTGGCGTTAAGTATGTCTTTTCGAGTGGTGATTGTGACGTTGGTCGTCAAGGCAATCTGTAGCATGTTCTGGTTTCTTTTTTCAGTGTGATGTTTACTCCATGACACGCGATGTATTCAAATGGAAAGAATTTCAATGTCAACTTGCTCCGAAACAATCCATTCTATCAATTAATCGTTACAAACAAAAGCAAAACCATAACCTCTTATTGTCGCTGTCAATGGTTGTCGAAAGCAATGTTGTTATTTTTCTGTCCTTGTCGCGTTCCATTTTTGAGGGGTATGTTAGGGTGGGCACCCCGTAGGACGTCTTGGGCCCGGACAACCAGGACCGATTCCTGATTCCGGCACGACGTGCCTGCATCCATGACTGTACGAGGCATTCCGGAACGACGCGCCTGCATCCATGACTGTACGAGGCAAGAGCGGCAGGGCTGCCAGTCGGCGAGGATTAAGCACATGGACAAAAAAGCGTACAGTGTTGCGTTGAACCCTCATGTAAAGGTTTCGAGCGAGATGAGGCAGGAGGACCACAACAAGCAACACGAATGATAAGAGATAAGGGAACGATTGAAAGGGGCCCGGGACCAACAACGATGCGAGGGAGGCCACCGAGAGCGTGGCGGTGAGCATCATGAGGATGTGGAACAGTCGAACACAGTAAGCGGGAGCCAAGGACAGGTGAGTGATGAGCGCCAGTGCGCAGTAGAACAGAAGACAGAAGATGGCAAGGGAGGTGGCCAAAGGGTGGGTCTCGAACGGGGACGCGGGTTTCCCTTGGAATTTCACCTCGACGAAGTTGATCAGCACGGACAAAATGAAGGCGAGAATGGTGTGGAGGGGAGTGAAGGCAGGGGAATCTCGGACGTTTGTGTCGGGACGACGGGCGGTAGGCATTGGGGTCAGCTTCTTGAGGATCCGTAATCCTGTGTAGAAGATGATTATCGAAGCGACAAGAGAGAGAGATGGCTAGAGGCGGACCATGTCTCGGGTTTTATAATGATGAGTGTGAAAAGGAAAGATAAGATGCAAAGTGAATTTCGGCTACGTTTTGTCGTTTGCCGAGACCACGGCAGCGACGCCCATTTGAAGAAAACGGGGAAGATGAAGGCGGAATGACTGTCTTGCGCGTGCACTTTTCAAATTCCGATTAAAAAGTGTGCGCCGATTACCTCGGTTAACGAAGAAGACATTTGTGAAGTCGGGGTTCCTAGTAGTCGGGTTCCTACGGCCTTCAAAGGGCCGCGCAATTTCTGGACTGCTCTTGAGTCTGGTCAGCATGCGACGGAGCCCCCTTTTTTTATTTTTATGTTTTCTCTTTTTTCGGTCGGACAAAAGCGATTTCTCTTACTACTTTTCAACCCCCGTGCGATCCCGCGATTGAGGACGTTGCCACGCTCCACGTCAGGAAGGAAAGGCCCGGCCCGGGGGGAGGGTAGGGACACGTGGAGCCTAACCTAATCGAGACTGAACTCTCTCCAATGGAATTAATATTCTAAAAGACCTTGACTTTAGATGCGCTCTCAATTATATTATAATTTTTTTATCTCATAAAAGTCATCCAACTTTGGAACCACCCCTAATTCTATCCTAAAATCTTTCTTTGTCTTATAAAAAATCATTAACTTTAGATCTAGTCTCAAATTTTCCCTAATTTTTTCTATCGCATAAATTTGCTTGCCTTCGATCTAAAATTCTCAAGCAAACTATTCGAGGCTCCTTGACCTATGTGCCTGAATGTGAGCTCTCCAATTGAAGACTCCCACACACAAGAGATTGAAGACTAAGCTCAAAATTGAAGATTCCTTATGCGTTGAAGAAAGACTCTTTTCAGAGTAAGAACAATCGAAGAAAGTGAATCCTAATTTTTCTAGTTTTACCCATATATCAAATCTAATAAGATGCGATTTGGATTGACATAAAAATTTATCTCCAAAAAGTATGTTTTTGGATGTGAAATTTTAGGAAAAAAATTATAGCAATGATGTGAAATATCACATCACTAATAGAAGTTCGTCACTTTTTAGGGTCAAATTAGGTTTGGCAAGGTAGGTGAGAAAAGGGTGGGTCTCGAACGGGGACACGGGTATTTGTTGCGGGACGACGGCCAGGTGGCATTGGGGTCGGCTTCTGGAGGATCCCGTAGTCCTATGTAGAGGATGATGATCCAAATGATCAGAGAAAGAGCTGGCTAGAGTGGGAAGCAGATCTTGGGTTATAGTGGGAGAGCAGGTAGAGAGATGGATAGAGAAAATCTTGGTTTTCGTAAGGCTCTTTGGTCCAACGTAATTTCCAACTTCGAGGTGGTTTTGGCGGTTTTTAACTCCAAGGTGGTTGCCGACCAAAAAGAGTCCAAGGTGATTTTTTAATACCTTGAAAGACCTTTAAGTTCGCCCCCAATTCTATTCCAACTTTTCTTGCTCCATAAAAATCCTTCAAACTTTGGTTCACTCATAATTCTATCCTAAAATTTTCTTATCCAATAAAAATTTCAATTTTTGATCTAGTCTATTTTTCCTTTAAACTTTTTTGTCTCATAAATTTGCCTCCATAAACTCCACATTTAAAATTATCAAGCGAACTGTTTGGAGGTCCCCAATCTGAGCATCTTGAACATGAGCTCAGCAACCGCAAGAGATTGAAGACTCCCATCACGAGAGATTGAAGATTGAGTCAAAAATCGAAGATTTATTGTAAGATGGAAGGAAAACTCTCTTAAGATCGTAAGAGCAATTGAAGACAATCAACCCTAATTTCTCTAGTTTTTTATCCATATAACATGTCCAATAAGATGCCATTTAAGATGATAGAAAAATTTATGTCTAAAAATATCTTTTTGGACGTGAAATTTTAGGAAAAAATAATAGGCATGACATGAAATACCACATCACTAAGGCCGACTGGATGTAGGGTTAATATTGGCAAATATGTGATTCAAGTAAAAATTTATAATTTTTTGTGAGACAAAAAAATTTTATAGTCAAATTAGGATTGGATCAAAGGTGGTGGTTTTTGATAAGACAAAAAATAATTTAGGATAAAATTACAACAAAATCAAAATTCGAGGTTTCTTTTAAGAGAGAAAACATTAGGATAGAAATATTCTAGAATTAGAATTTTTGGTGAACTTAAGATTTTTTACGGTATCTGACCCTCCTAATATTCCAAAATTTTGGGTCTCTCTCTCGTCATCGAAGAAGACTCTTCTCCTTTTCAACATTCGCTCTTTTGCCTTCACTTCTAATCCACTGCATTCTCCGACGCATCCCTGCCGCGTCCGCGTCCGCCGTTGCCTCCAGGAGCCCCGTCAACGGCTGGAATATGGCAACACCAAGTTTCGCACCGGAACTTACACCGGTAATTCTAAGACTGCGTTTGGTTTAGCATTTGCAAGAGGCTTTGAATCCAATGCAAATGCTGATACAATTGTGTTTGGTAAAAAAAATTTCGTAAATGGACTTTGAGTTGAATGTGCATTTGGTTAAAAAAACTTTCGCAATGGGCTTTGATGAGTACAATATATGTATGTGTATATATATATATTGAAAATTGAACTAACCCTTCGCCGATCCGGCGAAGGGCCGCCTCCTTTCTCAATTAAAATAAATAAATAATAATCAGGGCAAAATTGAAAATATGAAAAATTAGTGAGGACAATTTTGGAAGGGAAAAAAATAATTTCAGCATTCGGTGGAATGTTGAAAGCTCAAAGCTAGTCCTTACTAGCTTTGGGCTTTCAGCATTTTGAAGGCAAATTGAAAGCTGAAAATTGACTTCAAATTTGAACCAAACGCACCCTAAATTGCACACCAAATGTTTGCACAATTACCTCGTTTTCCCTTCAAATCTGGAATGGGGTTTCGTTATTGGGATTCGATGGGTGAAGTTTATGGTATTGAGCTAATTGGGAAAACTATGTGAATGGACATCTTAGTTTTGATCCAATTTGATGTGTAGGCCGATTATAAAGACCCCACATTTCAAGAGAAGTTTGTGTCCATGCTCGTTGAAGGGCTTAGGGAGTTGAATCTTACGGTGCGGAATGGCAATATCCTTGCTTTCAAGGACTTCGTCGGCATTGGTGAGTAATTACTTCCTGCCTTGAACCCATGTTACTAACGACAATGCTGTGGACTTGTTTTGGATTTTGGTCTTTGAGTGGTGGCTTGTGTTCTTATCTTAATTGTGTTTTCCATGGTCTCAAAGGGTTTGGCTCCATAAGGTTCTTTCTTAGAGCTTCGATAATACGGCCTAGCCTCTTCAGACTAAAAAACAAGCAGATGGGATCCATTGAATCGATTCCTCTTTTCTTAAGCATGTAGAATTATCTATCTGGTTCAAAAGCAAAATACCTATAAAAAAAAAAAAAAGTCAAAAGATCGAGTACATAAGATGGCCTTTGTGAAAGAGTTGTGGCATGGTTTCTCTAATTCACTCGGGTTCCCAGCAATATAATGTGAGTTTCTTGATAGTACTATTCACACATTTTGTTTCATAGAACGATATACGTAGCCGACCACTTAGCCTCCCGCCTCACCTTGCGATCTCGCCATTGAGGACATGGCCATGCTCCACCACATCAGCATAATCCCTCTCCACTCGGTGAGCGACACATGGAGCCATGTCCCACCAGGACAGATCTGAAAATTCTCCCTAATATTTCAAAATCTTGGGTCTCCCTCTTGTCAATGAAGAAGACTCTCTCTTCTTCTTTTCAAAATTGGCTCCTCTCTTGCCTTCGCTACCAATCCGCTGCATTCTCTGGCACGTTGCTGCAACTTTATAAATAGATAGATTCACTCAACTATTGAAGTGTGTTGAGCTACATCAAATTCTGGCGACACTGAGCGCAAAGCTTTTGAGTACAACTAAAAGAAAATGCAACAATCGATTGTCTTTTTGACCTTTCTAGGATGTGTTACTTTCTACCTCACCTTAACAATTTCTGAACTTCTAAGTTGTATCGGCCTTTTTCATCTAAACTTATTTTGAGAGAATTTTTTGTATGAAGCTTTAAATCTTTTACTTATATCTTGTAGACAAAGTTAGAGAGGTGTTGAATCTTGACCGTGAAATGGAAGATCTTGCTAAGCCACTGATTGCAGAGCAGTCACTTCCCATGTTTGGTAGAGGATACAACTATGGTGCAGCTTTGGAAGGTTCTTTAAGTAAATGAAGTGGTATTAATGCACAGTGAAGGAATGCTTGCTAGCGAGGTGAAACATCATTCCCTGGCTCCAGTGGATGACATTCTACCTGTTGTAGTGATTACTATTCATGATGCTTGCTTCAGGTTAGCTTTTGTGGTATAGGTTAACTTGCATCCCAGTATTCCCTGTTTGGTCTAAAACTGAAGGTGTCAATATTAACAGCAAGCAACAATCAGTTATTCAGCAACTTCGTGCCAGTAAATGATGCCTAATTCTCATGTGCTCAAGGGGGGATGCTGTAGCTGTGTCTTGTGGAGGAGCGTGTAGGGTCATTGAAGTTCCTCAGGTGGAGGACTGTCTTCAGCCTGTAGTCAATATACTTCCTTTGCAGGTACAGGGTACTTATTTAATATCTAAATTTTTATCTATCAAAAGAAAATCTCTTTCTGCCTTTCCAAGATGCAACATTTTTTTCTTATGTTGTACTGAATGCGTGATATCTTGCTGAATGCAAAGCTATGATGTAGATGGGGTGGAACCGGAAGTGAGCATTTAGTTTTCTGTTTTCTCGATTTGTTTTATGCTCTTGGTGTTTGTTTTTGGATTAAGGGTTCCAAAATTCTCTCTATAATTTTTTGTTTAGTTTTTAAAGAGATGCCCTTTTTAAGTCTCAACTAGCACAAACAAAACCAATTTTATTGATTGAGCCTTATCATTATGCTGTTCTAACTATTTTGTTCTTATAAAGTACCTTAACATTACTGTTTCCTCTTTTCAGATGGTCTGTTTCGTTTTAGTTGATTTGCTGATTCGTTGGACATGGAATAATTTTATACTTTTGGGGTGGAGTTGTTGGTGTATCCAGCCTAAGAACCTCGCAAAAAATGTGACAACTGAGTACAAGCGATTTCTTCCGATTTTATTCATCTGGCAGCAAAATGTATTATGTCATGAGAATATAAAGCGATTTTGCAGCATAGTTTACATTCTATTGATCACGTTGATTCACTAATACTTGGTACTTTTTTAATGAGCTAGGAAAAACTGCCGTAACCCAACTTTTTGTGCGTTCACAGCTTGTTATGCATTCACCTATTAATCTATACCTTGAAGTCATAATCATGGTACCCAATCATTGTTTTTTATAATTGACATAGCAAGAATGGCTACATTTTAGTCTCATCTTGGATGCCATGCAAATTAGAGACAATATGTAGTTCATTAGTGCCTTTATTTTCAAGGTCATGAAAATGGTTATTGCCGACATTTTAGTTATCATAATTAGCATTCTTGAGGGTGCGGCTATCCTCAGGTAATACCATAATTGGAGACTCCTTTTTTTATGGCGGACTTTGTTTGAAGTATCTTTTGCTGCACCATAAGATGCAAAAGGAGTCTGGTGAAGGGAAGAGGAAGATTGCATCCGTATTCTAGAAAAAGAGCAGGTGGTGGGAACCAAAAAAGTAGTTATTAAAGGTGCAAAATTGATGGAATCAATCGAGTTTCTGAGACATGATGTTGCTTTTTCACTCAGATCAGTTTTTGATGTAAAAATGTCTCTCAAGTGGCGATTTTCATCAAACTGTTAGTGAATTCCACATGGTTCATACCTTTCTTGGGAAATACTCTTGAGGTTACTTGTACTGTCTGTTGAATCGACCAAATGGGCATATTAGCATGTTTTCCTCCATGGAAACATTCCGCTCCGTTGGCACAGCGGGGACTTGTGTATTTGAATGGAAAGATCTTCATGTCAACTCCCTCCAAAGTAGTTGTTTATGGTCTCTCACTTTGACATGTTGTTACCTGAGTTCATTTAATTAGTCAATCGTGTTACAAGATGCAATGCAACTCTCACTAGATACCAGCAAAAAGCAAAGCCATAAGTTCCAACTGCGCTGTTATTTTGTCTAACACACTGTTATATGTTTCTTCCCTACTCATTTTTCCCTTTCCAGGGTGTGCGAGTCGCATGCACCCTGTGGGACATTTGCCGCTCTGTCGACACGGACCAGTTGCCACTTCTGGCACAAAGTGCATATCCATGACTGTACGAGGCAAAAGTGGCCGTGCTCTTCTACCTTGTAGCCAGCGAAAACGGGACACTCAGACAGACATAAGTACAATCTCTTTTTGAACCCACATGTAAAGTTTTCGAGCAAGACCATGCAAGAGGACGATGGAAAGCAATACCGATAACAACAAATAGGGGAAAGAGCGAAAGGGGCCTTGGAACAACAACGATGCAAGGGAAGCCACCAAGAGCGAAGCAGCGAGCATCATGAGGATGTGAAATGCTCGGGCACAACAAGCGGGAGCAAATGATAGATGAGCAACAAGTGCCAATGAGCTATTAAACAGAAGACAGAAGATGGCAACAGAGGTGGTTTAAAAGTGGGTGTCAAAAGGGGACTTCGGTTTCCCCTGATATTTCACCTTAATGAAGTTGAGCAGCACGGGAACAACAAAGGTAAGAACCGCATGGTGGGAAGTGGAGGCAGGGAGACCTCGGACATTTCTGTGGGACAACTGCCGAGCGGCATTGGAAACTGGAATAAGTTTCCAGATTATCCTTTATCCTATGTACAGGACGATTATCGAAGTAATCAGATAGAAAGGTGGGCTACTAGAACAGGGAAAATACTAGTGCATTAGAGTCGAGGCAAATCTCCCTTTTTATAATGGAGTGGTTGAGCACTGCACTAGCAGATTGTCGATCTATTCTATTATTGTCTTGCCACTCTTAGGCAATTTGATGAACCTAGACCGAAGGAGGGTGACATTATAGTCAAACTGTCGTCTTGCAGTGAATGCAACGGGGTTGGGGACATCACACATAAGATACTATGACTTTCATCCCCCACGAAACTCTTACATTCATCTTCTGCTTCACACATTGGAGGACAAACGAAAGTTGTCTGATTAACTCTTACATGCAGCGGGGTCGGGACTGGAGCTCAAGCATTGGTGCCTCGAGCATGGCCTTCATAGACCTAAACTCGGGTGCCAGAGCATCAGGTATAGCCACTAGATGTTCGGCCCCAGCCACTTGAGACCTAATCTTGAATGTCCGGACCCAAGAACCATTATTTGGTTTCCGTTCTTAAACATATAATTTCAGATCAAAGCGTCGATATCTAATCATACTTTGAAAAATGTTTTCTTGAATTTAAGTTTTAGTAAGAAAATATTTTCCATTGACGAGAAAGACATTTTTTGTCGACTCATTTTCCTAAACGTACCAAATTATAAGATAATGTTTTCTCTAAAAATGTTTTCAGTGAAATAAACGGACCATTAAAAACTCTCAACTTTAGGTCCACTCTCAATTTTCTCCTAGACTTTTTTCGTATTATAAATTTGCCCCCATTAACCCCTCTCTCTCTCTCTCTCTCTCTCTCTCTCTCTCTCTCTCTCTCTGTTACATTTGAGAAATGGAAAACTCCTGAGCGAGCTGTTCGAGGTTCCCCAGTTAAGTGTCTTGAGCACGAGACTCTCGAGCGTGAGCTCTTCGATCTTAAGAGATTAAAGAATCCCATGGATGAAAGATTAAAGACTGGGCCTAAAATCAAAGATCCCTTGCATGATGGAAGGATGGCTCTGTTAAAAGTAAGAACAATTGAAGAAAGCAACCTTAAAGGTGCATTCGTTTCTAGCAAAAATTTATGATAAAGGAGCACACTTTATAGAAAATCATTTTCTAGGAAGGTAGATAGTTTTTTTATTTGTTTGGTTATACGTGAGCAAAAACATTTTCTTGTGTTTGGATCTCATTTAAAAAAAGATTTTAATCTCATGACTTTATCTCATAGAAAAAAATTGAATTTATAAATAATTTTAATTTTCTTTTCTTTCATTTTCTTTTTCTTCCCCTTCGCTTGTTGCTGGGTTTTGGCAACGCCCAATGACAATTGATTAATGGCCATAGGCATGGGCCGACAAGGTATGAGCTTGCCTATGGCTGGTTGCCAACCTTTGCTATGGTTGGCGACTAGCCAAAGAAAAAGAAGGAAAATGAAAAATAAAATAAATTAAACTATTAGAGAAGAGTAATTTCAAAAAGTATTTTAACTTCTTTTAATTTAGAAATTAACTTTCATAAATTTATGCATAAATGTTTTCATTAACAGAAAGTATTTTCGATTTACTAGTCATTTTCCGTGAAATTCTAGAAAATCAATTCTCAGAAAACAGTTTTCCCCAAACAAATGCACCCTAATTGCTATAGTTTTTATCTAAATATTGGATCTAATAAAACGCCATTTGGGCTGGTATGAAAATTCATCTAAATTCAGATATGAAATTTGGGAAAAAAACTATAGCAATAACGTGAAAAATGCCACATCACTAAGGGCGATTTTGGATGGAGGGTTAATGTTGGGAGATATAAAATTTAAGCAATAGTTATGGTTTTTAATTATACAAAAAAAAAAAGTTTAGGATAGAATTATGACTAAATCTAAAGTTGGTGGTTTTTATGGAACAAAAGAGAGTTTTAGGATCAAAAGTTGGAGATTCTTTATGATCTTAAAAAAAAAATTAAAATAGAATTGAGACTGAAGTTAAAGTTGGAAGTTTTTATGGCATTATGCCCTCTTAATATTTCGAAATTTTGGGTTTCCTCTCGTCAACAAAGAAGACTCTTCTCTTCTTTTCAAAATTAGCTCTCTCTCGCCTTGGCTCCCAATCCGCTGCATTCTCAAGCGCATCACCTCCGCCTCTGCCTTTGCATTTGCTGTCGCCTCCAGGAACCTCATCGGTGGCTAGAATACGGTGGCACCAAGTTTCGTACCGGAACTTGCACCAGTAATTCTAAATTGAAGGCCAAATGTTTGCACAATACCTCTTTTCTTGTTTGCATCCGAATATGGGGTTTTGTTATAGGGGTTTGATGGGTGAAGTTTCCGGTGTTGAACTAATTGGGAAAATTGTGTGAATGAACATCTTGGTTTTGATTTGATTTGCTGCGCAAACCGAAGATAAAAGACCCCACATTTCAAGAGAAGTTTGTGTCCACGCTCGTTAAAGGGTTTAAGGAGTCGACCAGTAAGTAATTACTTCCTGCCTTGAACTCATTTTGCTAACGACACTATTGTTGACTTGCTTTGGATTTTGGTCCTTGAGTGGCTTGTGTTCTTATCTTAATTGTGTTTTCCATGGTCTCGAAGGGTTCGGCTCCATGAGGTTCTTTCTCAGAGCTTCCATAATATAGCCTAGCCTCTTCAAGCTGAAAAATGGGCAGATCCCTTGAATCTTTTTCTCTTTTCTTATGCATGTAGAATCATGTGTCAAGTTCAAAAGGAAAATCCAAACAAAAGAAAAAAAGTCAAAATTTGGAGTAGATAAGGTGGCCTTTGTGAAATAATTGTGACGTGATTTCTCTAATTCTCTCGGATTCCCAACAATATAATGTGAGTTCTTGATAGTACTATCCACACGTTTTGTTTCATAAAACGATAGAGGCGGCCAACCACTTAACCTCACAAAAAATGCGGGTTATTAAATGTGCAAGATTGATGGAATTGATCAAGTATCTAAGACCGATGATATTGATTTTTACCATTGAAAATGTTTCTCGAGTGATGATTGCCACGTCAGTCATCAAATTGCTAGTTAACTCCCGATCCATACCTTTCTTGGGAAATATAATCCGAGGCAAATTGTATCGTGTTCTGATTTCTTTTGTCAGTATGATATTTGACTCCATATATAGTCCAATTTGTAGACATGGAGAGGCCTCGTATATTCAAATGGAAAGAATTTCAATGTCAACTTGCTCCGGGGAAGTCCATTCTATTCATTAATCATAGGGATAAGTGCAATCGGAAGTTTTAAAAATTATCAATAAAGTGCAATTTAGTCCTACAACTTTCAAAAAGTATAATCAAGTCCTAAAATTTTCAGATAGTGCAATCAAGTCCTAAAATCTTTAGATAATGTAATTAAGTCGTAAAATTTGTCAAATTGGTCAAATCAAGTCCTTGTTGGACCAGATTGCACTTTCTTGACAAGTTTGAAAACTTGATTGCACTTTCTTGACAAGTTTTAGGACTTAATTATACTTTTTGAAAGTTTTATGACTCGATAATACTTTCTTAATAAGTTTTAAAACTTAATTGCAGTTTTTGAAAATTTTAGGACTCAAGTGAATTTTCATAATAAGTTTTAGGACTTCTAATGCATTTATCCCTTAATCATATTTTGAATATACAATTCGGCTTTGCCTAAATTCCAACAAAAGCAAAACCATAAGCTCTTACTGGCGCTGTACGAACGCAATGTTGTTATTTTTCGTCCTAACTCATGTTTCACTTTTTAGGAGAAAATACTTTTTAGGAGAAAATATTCAGCGGTTTGCAAATGTGCGCATTTTTTCAACATAAACCAATCACAATTTGACACACATTTCGTGATGTCAATTTAATTAAACAAAATAAAAATTGCAGTCACTTTTCTCCCCCATCTACACTTTCTCCCCCGTCTTCGGCCATCTCGAGCCTAACCTCCCTATCTTGCTCCATCGTCGCCACCGGCAGAGTTGCCAACAACAAGTCCAAGGAGAGAACTGGCTGGAGGAGTCGCAGATCTACAAGTCGACCACTATCGCTCGCGGCCGTGGATGAGCTGTTGTCACTGGAGCCACGGTTACAGATCTGGAAGTCGTTTCCGGGGGTGTGTTGGTGGTGGGCACCTTGTAGGACATCCGGGGCCGTGTCATCTTGGACCGATTCCCAATTCCGGCATGAAGTACACGTATCCTTGATTGTACAAGGAAGAGCGGCGGGGCTGCCGGTCGGCAAAGACGGAACACGTGGACAATATAGACAAGAGGAGCATGGAAAGCAACACGAATGACAAGAGATAGGGGAAAGAGTGAAAGGGGCGCCGGACCAACAACTACATGAAGGAAGCCACCAAGAGCGAGGCGGCGAGCATTATGCGGATGGGGAACGCTCGGGCACAGCAATCGGAAGCCAACGACAGGTGAGCAACGAGCGCCAATGTGCAGTAGAACCGGAGAGAAAACTGCGAGAGAGGTGGCGAGAGGGTGGGTGTCGAATGGCGACGCGTGTTTCCCTTGGAATCTCACCTCGACAAGGTTCACCAGCACCGGAACAAGAAAGGCAACAATGATGTGGAGGGCAGCGAGGTCAGGGGAACCTTGGGCGTTTGTGTGCAGAGGGTGTGCAGAGGATGATTGGCTAGAGCAGGAAGCACATCCGACACAGGGTTTTGTACTTGGAACGGGCGGGGGTGGGCTCGTTTATGATCAACAAGTTTCCCAGTGGTCACGGTGGACAATTCTTGCTTTATCCGCGTTCGGCCCCCTTTGACGGAGGGACTTTTGATTTGCGATCAACTTTGCAAGTGACTTGCCTTTCACATCGTCATTAGCATTTTTCCTCCCCAATCTCTACTAAGTGGCGTGACACCTGAACCCACCCCTCACCGAGATAGTTCTAAAATTCTCTATTAATACCCTAAAAGACCGCCAACTTTAGGTTCGCTCCCTATTCTATCATAAATTCTTTTTTGTCTCATAAAAGTCCTCCAACTTAGGGTCCACTCCCAACTCTACCCTCAAATCTTTCTTGACCAATAAAAAAACATCAACTTTAGGTCTAGTCTCAATTTTTCCCTAAAATTTTTTGTCTCGTAAATCTATCCCATTAACCCTTTGTCTAAAATTCTCAAGCCAACTTTTCAAGGGTCCTTAGCTTGAGTTTCTCCAGAGTGAGCGTCTCGAGCATGAGCTCTCCGATTGCAAAAAATTGAAGATTCACAAGCACGAGAGATTGAAGACCGAGCCCAAAATCGTAAATCCCTTGTGAGATGGATGGAAGACTCTTAAAAGTGAGAACAATTGACGAAAGTCAACCCTACTTTTCCTAGTTAATGCCATATCCAATAAGACGCCGTTTGGATTGATATGAAAATTCGTCTCCAAAAAATATCTTTTTAGATGTGAAATTTTAGGAAAAAATTATAGCAATGACATGAAATGCCACAACACTAACGGCGATTGGATAGAGAGTTAATGGTGACCAATATGGGATTTAAGCAAAAGTTAGGGTCAAATTAGTACTTGATCTAAATGTGGTGATTTTTCTATAAGGCAAAAATCAGTTTATGGTGGAATTAGAACAAGTTTAGGCTCCGTTTGTTTCGCAGAAAATAATTCTAGGAAAATGTTTTCCGAATTTTCCGCGTTTATTTCACGGAAAATGAATTCTTTGGAGAAAATATTTTCCATGAAAGGAAAAAAAATTCTAAATTAGGAGAAAAAAAATTTTTCTGGTAAAAATAAATTAGGAGAAAATGTTTTTCACTTTTGAAAAATGAAAAATATTTTCCTCAGTTGATATCTCTTATCTCACACATTTACAAATCATCACTTCCTCCTCCCATTTCTTCTTCTTCTTCTTTTCCTTTTTTATTCGAATTATTTTTTAATTTTCTTTTTTCTTTTTTAATTCGAATTATTTTTAATTTCCTTTTTCTTTTTCTATATCTTTTCTTTTTCTTTTATTTCTTTATTTTACTTTATTTTTTCTTTTTATTTTTCTTTTCTTTGTTTCCCATCTTCTTCTTTATTGACTAGTCATCGATCGTTGCTAGGCAAACCTCGAGCTCGTCGATCTTAAGCTCATGCTCTACACTCTTGCTTATCATTTTATTTATTTACTCTACCCTACAGTTATACATTGCTTAAGTAAAGGGCTCCACATGCTTTGCTTCTTTTTTCTTTTGTTTATTAGAACACAAAAGACGCACGAGGAGAACAGGCCACTCAACTGAAAAATTCTTATGAGATCTGTACATGCTTTGCTTCTTTATAAAATCCATACGAACATTTTTTAGAATAGATGAGCATTTGGCGACAATGAGGGAATAAAGATATGAAGCAAGTTTGCTTGGCTTTAAAGGCAAGTTTATAATTGATGGATTTATAGATCGGTAAGTAATACATGCCTAAGTGGTGAAGTCTTAGAAAATATTTTCCTTACCGAACGCCGAAAAATATTTTTCAAAACATTTTCAGGTTTTAGCCGAACACTAGAAAATATTGTTATTTTTCTTAAAAATGATTTTTAGGAAAATATTTTCCAGAAATGGCTTATTTTCCGCGAAACAAACGGACCTTAAAAGTTGAGAATTTTTTATGAGACAAAAAATAAAATAAAAATATAGTAGAATTGGAATTGGAGGTAAAGTTAAAATTTCAAATGGTATTAGACCCTCCTAATATTCCTAAACTTTGGGTCTCCATTTGTCATTGAAGAATACTCTCTCTCTCTCTCTCTCTCTCTCTCTCTCTCTCTCTCTCCCTTTTTGAAATTCACTCTCTCGCCTTTGCTCCCAGTTAGTTGCTTTCTCCGGCACATCGCTACAACCTCCGCCTCCAGGAGCCCTATCGGTGGCTAGAATATGGCAGCACCAAGTTTCGCACCGAAACTTGCACTAATAATTCTAAATTGCACGCCAAATGTTTGCACAATTATGTCTTTCTGTATTCGGATTTGGATACGGGGTTTATAGGGGTTTAATGGGTGAAGTTTTTGGTGTTGAGCTAATTGAGAGAACTATGTGAATGGACATCTTAGTTTAGACAGGGATTTTTATATTTATTAGGAAAATTAGAAAGGAAAAGTAGATGAATAGAGAATCGTTGGAGTTAAAGTAAATGAAAATAATTAAAAGGGATAATACCCTAAAAAACTCCAAACTTGTACACTTGTGACAAATTTACCCCAAACTATTTTTTTGACCACCAAAAATCCTAAACTGGTATACTTTTGACAAATTTATCCCAAACTAGTACACTTGTGACAAATTTACCTTATGTTAGTTTTCGTTAAATTTTATTCTCAAATTATTAAGTTAAATGACACGTGACGATGTTAACCAAAAGATATCAATTTAGGATTTTACGTTCCATTTGTCACAGTTTACAATTTTTATGATTTTTTTGTGGTATTAATCCAATTTAGCATAGAGTATATTTGTCACAAATTTACCAGTTTAGGGTTTTTTGCAGTCGAATAAATTAGTTTGGAGTAAATTTGTCATAAATGTACCAGTTTAGGGTTTTTTATAATCAATCGGGGTAAATTTGTCACAAGTTTACCAGTTTAGGGTTTTTCATGGTCAAAGAAATAGTTTGGGGTAAATTTGTCACAAGTGTACCAGTTTGGGGTTTTTTAAGGTATTATCCCTAATTAAAAAAATATTTATGGGTAGGCAATTTTTATGGAAATGTGAATGTGTAAAAGGAAGATTTTTTTTTTTTTTTACAACCAAACACAACGACAAGTATACTCCTCAATAAGAGAAACACAATGAGCGAAGTGTGTATTTTCATCCTCGTTTCAAATCTTTATAATAAAAATTGACCGTACCTTCCACAATGAAGAAAATGAAATTTCAAACATCTATGGTACCTATCTAGATGGCAAAAATTGACTTGAAAAAGATTCAAATTTCATTCATTCTACTCCACCGAATCACGTTTAGATAATTGCAATGAAATCACTACAAGATAGATTGATGTACTTTGAGATTAAAGGGAAGCATACTAAAGGTAATTATCAATACGAAACAAAAATAGTGGGAAGAAATGGTATTTTGCCTCTTTTCTAATGTAAGGTGTAAGAGGAAAAAAATGATGGCGTAAAATAAAACAGAAAGGAATATGAAGACGACCTTGGACATTGAAGAACAAGCGCAGAGCGGCTAATTGGTGAAAATCGATAGACGCTCATTCACCTTTTTGGGCTAGCAAATGTTAAAGATTGGAAGAATAAAATGGGCCTAAAAGAAGGGCCAAGGCCCACGAACAACTCTAGAACAACCGTCGCTACAAAATGGAGAGGGCCTTTTTCCTTCTTTTTTTTATTTTTTTTATTTTTTATTCTGGGTAAGTTTTGATCCTCTTCTTCAAAAAGATGTCTCCGCCATTGGCGAGTGACTTGCACCGGTAATTCAAATTGGCACGCCAAACGATCTATTCCTCTTTCATTATGCATGCAAAATCAAAGCAAAATACAAGCATAAGATGACCTTTGTGTAGGAATTGTGACGTGATTTCTTGAATTCATTCGGATTCCCAGCAATGTAATGTAAGCTTTTGGTAAAACTGTTCACATATTTTGTTTCTTAGAACAATATAGATAGTCGATCACTTAGAGCACTAATGATAACATTTATGTTTCTATATTTCCTTGTTTTTGTGTTTTAGAACAGTTTTGAAACAAAAATTTGTTTGGTATTCCATAAATGGATTTGAACAAAAAATCAAAAACTAAAATTTTTATTTTTTCTATTTTTGAAGAAATGTGAGAGATGAAAACTCTTTTTATCATTTATTCTCATTATCACTTGTTGTGCACCCGCTACCAATTGCTAGACACCGGTCGAGCTGCATGCCGCCAATTGCGGGACGTTGGATGCTGGCTGCTAACCACTGAATGTTGGATGCTCATTGCCACCTCGCTGCCGATCACCAATCACCGGACGTCGCTCGCCCACCTCTTGCCACTAATCGTCAACTACCGAACGTTGCTCGCTCGCCTCTTGCCGCCTCCTGCCAAACGTCGGACACACCAGTTGCTAGTCATCGCTCGATTGCTGATTGCCCGTTGGACATTGGCCACCTCCTATTATCACTCATGAAAGAGAAATTTCATATCATTATTAAATGAATTTTTATTTCAAAACAAAAATTTTATAAAATTATCAAATGGGTATTTTAATTTAAAAACTTGGTAAGGAGTAAAAGTAGAAAAATCAATTTTTAACGCCCTTAACTTTTCACGTTAGCCTCCCGCGTGACCTTGCGATCTCGCGATTGAGGACGTGGCCGCACTCCACCACATCAGCATGATCCTTATCCACAATGTGAGGAGAGAGTGACCCATCTGAAAATCCTCTCTTATCCACATCACCATAACTTTTCGTTTTCATCTCGTTCAGGCACAGGTCATTGGTGGCGACACGACCACCTCTTGACGAATCGTCGTCGATCATCATCCTTCGATCCTCCGAGGAAGAAGAATAAGAAGAAGAAGAAGAGGAGGTAGTAGTAGTAGAGCGGGTCAAAGGTCAGAAGTGATCTCCATCTCTGACTACCCCTCTCTCTCTCTCTCCGTCTCCGTCTCCCTCTCGCGGATTTTTTAGTCGGAGCCGCGGCAGCCATGGAGGAGGAGGCGGACGCGGGCACGGGAGGCGAAGGGGGAAGAAGGGGAGAAACGTGCAGCATATTCGCCTGCCTGAACTACAATGTTAAGAAGTGGTCCACATGTTCACTGTCAATTTTAAATGCAGTATTTGATTGAAACTATTGCGCCTCATTTGTAAATTCTAGGGCCCTACTGGATCAAATGCTGTAGTTTTATATGGGTGCTTGCGTTACTCAACATCTTTGAACTATGAACGTATTTTGTGTAGGATTTTTCTCAGTTATTCCATTAAACGAAACTTTTGTGGGCTGTTCTACTTTGTTATATTTGCGTGATGGATTATTTGACATCTCCATATTTCAAGTCTGGCTCTTTAATTTTCCTCAACCAAGTTCAAGGAACTCACTGTTGATTATGTTATCATCAGAGGTTGATGCCACAGACTTGAATATGGAGGAATCTTTTCTTACTCATGCCAGAATAGCGCACATACGGTGGGTGACTCATGGAGAGCCTGCTCCCAGGAGTAGTCATCCTCAGAGCTCTGGTGCTGAAAATGAGTTTTTGGTTGTACACAATGGGGTCATCACTAATCATGAGGTTGGTTGAGGCTTAACTGGCAACTATTTGGACTATAGTATACTTTTTATTTGTATTCGGGTTGCATTTTGCTATATAAATTAGGAAAGCTTTCTTTCACCTTCGAGGTGAGTTAGCTTTCAAAGTTTCATGTAGGCCGAAAGTACATCCTTGTCATTGATTATTGTAACATTATGACAATGTGTAATGCCTACATCTCCTGAGGTATCGCAGATCATATTTTGTGTTTGGATGAATTTATTCCATAAATCAATTTATGCATCTTAGAGATATTTAATCTAGACAACTACTCTTTCTTAGAATGTGAGTGAAGGCATAGCTGCTGACTAGAAGGAGAGGTTGAATCAATGAAGCTTTATTGATTGATCTAGTAAGGGGTGTTATGAATAGGCCACATTAGTTGTTGTTAACAATAAACTGGGGCCAAGGATTATCCTTTGTCATATTATCATTGACCTTTCATCGAAGCCTTCACAGATCACATGCATCTTGATGTGTGGATCATTAGCAGCAAATGTCCTGTGTACCACAAGGAACCTTGCAACAGGTTATGGACCTCATTTTACCCCAACGAGAAGCATTTTTAGATACCAAGACGCTTTCCTAACGAATATATGATATGTTCCTATTTTATATGTTACTCTGTGATGAATCTGTAAAATGCTGTACAATCTCAATGGTATTTCTCTCTAGCTTAAAACTAACGAAGAAATTTTGCCGGTAGATTTTGCTGAGGTTCTTACCTTTTCATTTACATTTGCAGGTCTTAAAACAAACTCTAAATTGACATGGGTTCACATTTGAATCCGATACTGACACTGAAGTGATTCCTAAGCTTGCCAAGTATGTTTTTGATAAATCTAATGAAGATTCAGATAATAGGTTATATGCAATGAAGATCATCATTGCATTTTAATGAACTTCTTACTGAGTATGTGTGTGAAGAAAAGAAACCTCAGTCAACACAATTTCATGAGACACTGAAATTAAAAAAGATGTTGAAGTTAATCATTTTAATTTTTTGCTTAATGATCTTCCAATTCAAGCTATATTAATCTACAGATTTTCAGTTGAATCTCGTGTAATTATATGAAGGTTTTAGTGCTGGAAATCTGTTCGACTCTTTGTAAACACTAAAGAGCCATGATGGATAAAACACCTCTGACATCTTTTGTTGAGTATCGTTTATGTATGTCAGGCCCATGTTGCGCCAGTACTTTTCCCACCAAGCGTAGGGGCTTCAGATCTTAAAACAAATTGTTTTGGTGACTCATTTTCTTTCTGTAGGGCCTCAGTAAATGGATACTTAATTCTGCAACAGCCTTTTAGTGTATGAATGACATCATTTTGGGCAAAAGTTGATTTTATTTCTCCAATCGTCTGCTTGTAGTAAATTAACTGGCAATATGACCACCATTGGGATTGTGCTCAACATATATACATATTCCACATAATTTGCTTTGTGTCTTGAAGTGTGCTATCGTGTTACTTTACCCTAGAGAACAATGTTCAGTGACGTTTCATTTATGACTGGTATATTATTTGGACTGCAGGTGCACGACTGTCACATTTAGTCAAGTTGTACTGGAAGTCATGAGGCATCTTCAAGGAGCCTATGCCCTTATTTTAAGAGCCGGCATTATCCTAATGAATTGATTGCTTGTAAGCGTGGTAGTCCATTGCTTCTTGGTGTCAAAGTAAGTTCCATTTAAAACTTGGGTGGTACTTGTTGCAAATGAGTTACTTTTGATCACATCTCATGAATCATTATCTATTTTCAATTGCTTGGTGTCCTTTCAGGTTCACTAAAAGCTATGCTATGTATGTTCTTCTAGAATTGAGTCTATTAACCATAGTTCAATGAAATGTTTCTTATGATACAATGTTTCTGCAAAGAGTTGAATAGCATCCGTTTTGCTTGGTGGAGACAGTACATTGAGTTTTTACTTTGGGTCTTAGAGTGCCTTAGAAATGCTAAGCTGGATGCACATCAATTTCCTATTAGAACCAGGAATAGGAATAGCATTGTTACTGTTGTCCACCATGGCACATATTTTTGGTCATGATACGACAAGTTTGAGAAAAGCTTGTGGTTGTCTATGGTGCTGAACTCTTCATTTTTAGGTCTCCATGATGCGTCAACTGTAGCTTAGTCTTAGGAGTTCTTTTTTCATGTGTAGTTGTCCATTCCTTTGCATGTCTTACCTATGCATTTTCGTTGTCAAAATTCTTGTTTGTCTTGTAATTTATCATAATTGTAACATAGTTATTAATTCATTCAGGAATTGACAGAAGAGTCAAGCAAAGGATCATTGTTTCATTATGATAAGTACCCTTTGCAGAATGGGAATCCCAGTGAACTGTTCTTATCGAATGATGCAAATGCTCTGGTTGAGCACACAAGAAAATTTTTGGTTATTGAAGATGGTGAAGTTGTTCATCTGAAGGTAATTACATAGTTGTTTTAAGGAATTTATGTGTATTCTTAGCCTTTATCACACAGGCTTCCTTATCAGTCTCTTGATTTTATGTTTTATTGATCGACCAAGTGTATCTTAGTTGTTAAGATTTTAGGGTGAGGGCACTTCAGTTCCACGTGAGTTCTATCGATTTCGTCTCAGTATCAATTTGTGAATATACTGTCGGACTGCATAGCAACATTGTTAAATATGCTCAATATCACCAGTACTAACCACCTATTTAGTTGTACTGAGAACTTTTCGGCTCAATGTCGCCAGAATTCTATTTGGCTTGACTTCTTGCATGTAGCTGAATAGCAGTCTTGGCCCTTTTCGATTGGAGGAGCATGTTGCCTGCATGGGAGGTGAACTTTGATGCGGAAAGTCCTACTATATCACCTCAATCGAGGGCTGATGACCATGATCGTTTCTTTCCTGAGTATTTTCATAATGTAGTGACTCATGAAAAGCCAAATGCTGAATTTATTCTACGAATGCTGGTTGCATCAGGATGGAGGGGTATCTATCCTAAAGTTTGATGGTGTAAAGGAAAACACGATGTACTTTCCAGGCCAGCATCTGTACAGTGTGCACTTTCTGTTCTCGAGATGGAAGTTGAACAAATAAATAAAGGAAACTATGAACATTATATGCAGAACGAAATTCATGAACAGCCACAGGATTGTTTTTATTGGTTGTGGTACGAGTTATAATGCTGCTTTAGCTGCAAGGGCCATCTGGGAAGAACTTTCAGGCAAGTAGTGAATGATAGCTTATGTGGGCTGGAGATGTTAATTTATTTTTACCACCTCTTTTCTGGTTTGCTTGCTTTCAAAACAGGAATTCCTGTGACACTGGAAATTGCGAGTGATCTTTTGGATTGTCAAGGCCCAATTTGTAGAGAAGATACAGCAGCATTTGTCAGTCAGGCTGGTGAAACAGCAGGTACCTTACATGCACTGGAATATGCTCTCCAGAATGGTGCATTATGTGCAGGAATTACTAAGACTGTTGGCGGTGCAATTGCCAGAAATACACATTGTGGTGTCTACTTGCAGAGCCCTCATGTATTCAAATGGAAAGAATTTCAATGTCTACTTGCTCTGGGAGCAGTCCATTCTGTCAATTAATCATACGTGGAAGATACAATTCGACTCTCATTCTATCAATTAATCGAACGTGGAAGAAACAATTCGACTCTCACTAGATGCCAACAAAAGCAAAACCAGAAGCTGCTTCTGGCGTTGTCAACGGTTGTGCGACGCGATGTTATTTTTATTCTGGTGTTTCACTTTCCAGGGGTGTGCTAGGGGTGGGCACCCCGAAGGACATCTGGGGATGGGTCAACTTGGACCGATTCCCAATTCCGGCACGAAGCGCGTGCCTCCATGACTGTACGAGGCAAGGGCGGCGGGGCTCCTGGTCGGCGAGGACGGAAAATGTGGACAAAAATAGATATAGTCTTGTGGTGAAACCATGTGTAAAGGTTTCGAGCAAGATAGGGCAAGAGGACCACTGCAAGCAACACGAATGACAAGAGATAGGGTAATGCTTGAAAGGGGCCCGGGACCAACAACGATGCGAGGGACGCCACCGAGAGCATGGCGGCGAGCATCATGAGGATGTGGACCGGTCGGGCACAGCAAGCGGGAGCCAACGACAGATGAGTAATGAGCGCCAGTGCGCAGTAGAACAGAAGACAGAAGATGGCCAGGGAGGTGGCAAAAGGGTGGGTCTCAAATGGGGACTCGGGTTTCCCTTGGAATCTGACCTCGACGAAGTTGACCAGCACGGAAACAAGGAAGGCGAGAATGGCGTGGAGGGAAGTGAAGGCGGGGGAGCCTCGGACGTTTGTGTCGGGACGACGGGCGATCGGCATTGGGGTCAGCTTCTTGAGGATCCGAAGTCCCGTGTAGAGGATGATTATCGAAATGATGAGAGAGAGAGACGGCTAGAAGGGGAGTATATCTTGGCTGATAGCAGATACCTGGGAAGCGACGCATATATATACAGAATGGGGACCCGAAGGCGGAATGACGGTTTTGCCCCTTATAAACTGTGTCCGTACGATCCTGTCGGAAAGGCTATATTTGGTAAGGCGGGTGTTTCCTTGGAACGTCGAAGGTATCCCTACGCAGTTTCTGGGCTGCTTCTTGGAGGACCGCGACGCAACCCCTTCATTTGTCTTCTTTTGTGGGTTTTTTTTTCGGTCTGACGATGAGAGCAAACTGACGAAACTCCTTTGACGAGAAAGACTATTCAAGCGTCCTGTGATCCCGCAATTAAAGACGTTGCCGCTCCACGCTCCACGTGTACGTCAGGATGGGGGACACGTGGAGCCTTACGTCACCTGTGATCCTAAAATTCTCTCCGGCCTTTACGTCCGCTCACAACTCTATCTTAAACATTTTTTATCTCGTAAAAGTCATCCAACTTTGAATCCATTCCCAATTTTATTCTAAAATATTTTTTACCTTAAGTCTAGTCTCAATTTTCCCCTTAACTTTTTTGTCTCATAAATCTGTCCCTATCAACCCTGTATCTAAAATTCTTGAGTGAACCATTCGAGGCTCCACAACTTAAGTGCCTCTAGTGCGAGCGTCTTGAACGTGAGCTCTCCAATCAAAAGAGATTGAAGACCCTTGAGCACGAGAGATTAAAGACCAATTTCAAAATTGAAGATCCCTTATGGGTTGAAGGTAGACTTTCTTTAGAGTAAGAACGATTGAAAGAAGTCATTTTTTATTTTTTAGTTTTTACCTAAATATCAAATCCAATAAGATGCTGTATGAACTAATATAAAAATTTATCTCCAAAAAACATCTTTTGAGATGTGAAATTTTAGGAAAAAATTATAACAATGATGTGAAATGTTATATCACTAATAAAAGTTTGTAATTTTTAGGATCAAATTAGGACTGGATCTAAAATTGGTGGTTTTTAATAAGACATAAAACAGTTAAGGTAATATTAGTTATATAACTTTGCGAGAAAAAAAAAATTAGGTTAGAAATATAGTAGAAGAACCCTCCCAATATTCCAAAATTTTGGGTCTCCCTCTCGTCTACGAAGAGGACTCTCTCTCTCTCTCTCTCTCTCTCTCTCTCTCTTCTGCTTTACAAAATTCGCTCTCTCGCCTTCACTCCCAACCCGCTGCTTTCTCCGGCGAATCGCTGCTTCCTCCACCTCTGTCGTTGCCCCCAGGAGCCCCGTTGGCGGCTGGAATATGGCAGCACCAAGTTTCGCACCGGAACTTGCACCGGTAATTCTAAATTGCACACCAAATGTTTGCACAATTACCTCTTTTCCCGTTCAGATTTGGACATGGGGTTTCGTTATTGGGGTTTGATCGGTGAAGTTTCTAGTATTGAGCTAATTGGGAAAACTATGTGAATGGACATCTTAGGGGTGCGTTTGTTTCATGGAAAACTCAATGATAAAGGAAAATATTTTCCAAGAAAGCATTTTCCAAGAATATGGCTTGTTTTCTTTTGTTTTGTGATGTATAATCGAAAATGTTTTCTGTTGTTTGGATCCCGTTAAAAAATAATTTCACACTTCATCACAAAAAAAAAAAAATAATAATTTGGTTGGCTTACAAGGGGTGAGCTCCAACCATCGCCAGAGGTAGCGAGCTCGCCAGCTGCTCGCTAGAGGTTGCAAGCTAGCCCAATCTAGCAAGGCTTGAGCCTCATCACTAGAGGCCACGAGCTCACCCGATTAGCGAGGCTTGAGGCTCATCAGCCTCAGGCAAGCTCAAGCCTTGTTGTCGATGGCCATGAGATCGCTTGATTTGGTGAGACCAGAGCTCACTGGCTGTCCTTATGGCTGGTGATGGGTGAAGAAGAAAGAAAAAAAAAAAAAAAAAAAAAAAGGAAGAAAAGAAAAAGAAAAATAAACAAATTCGAATTTTTTATTTTTATTTTAAAAATGTTTTCCAAATTTTAATTTAAAAAAAATAAAAAATTCAAATTCAATTTTTTTAAAATAAATTTTTATAAGAATAATTGTTTATAAAACAAGCATCAAATCTAAGCTTTGGTAAATTCGAAAAACGTTTTTTGGTCATTTCAAAGGAGAAATCATTTTCTTGAATTTAAGTTTTGTTAGGGAAACGTTTTCCATTGACTAAGAAAACTTTTTCCGTTGACTCATTTTCCTAAGCGACCCAAACGCCAGAAAAATGAGGAAAATGTTTTCCATGAAAATGTATTCCACGAAACAAACGCACCCTTAGTTTTGATTTGATTTGCTGTGCATGCCGATTATAAAGACCCCACATTTCAAGAGAAGTTTGTGTCCACGCTCGTTGAAGGGCTTAGGGAGTTGAATCTTATGGTGCGAATGGCAATATCCTCACTTTGGAGGACTTCATTGACACTGGTAAGTAATTACTTCTTACCTTGTATACATTTTGCTAATGACACTGTTGTTGACTTGTTTTGGATTTTGGTCCTTGAGTGGTGGCTTGTGTTCTTATCTTAGTTGCGTTTTTCATGTTCTCAAAGGGTTCGGTTCCATAAGGTTCTTTCTTAGAGCTTCGATAATACGGCCTAGCCTCCTCAAACTAAAAAATGGGCGGGTGCGATCCATTGAATCTATTTTTCTTTTCTTATGCATGTAGAATTATGTATCTGGTTCAAAAGCAAAATACCAAAAAAAAAAAAAAAGAAGAAGAAAAAGTCGAAAGATGGAGTACATAAGATGGCCTTTGTGAAAGAATTGTGTCGTGGTTTCTCTAGTTCACTTGGGTTCCCAGCAATATAATGTGAGCTTCTTGACAGTATTGTTCACACATATTGTTTCATAGAACGATATACGTAGCCGACCATTTAGGGGTGCATGACAACCATTATGTTCCAGAAAACAACCATTCTATTCCAAAAATAGTTTCTGGAACAGAAATAAATTTTTCTATTTCTATTTCCAAAAGAGTTTCTAAGCAAAAATAACCGTTTGATAACGACACAAAATCTCTACTCTAAAAATAAAAATTCATTTGATAACGATACAAAGTTTCTTCCTTTTGGACGATGGTGGACCGGCAATCAATAGGGATGGACGGCTAGCGGTAGCAGCGACGGCAGTAACCAAGAACCGTAAGCAACAAGCGGGCGGCGGCCAATCACGCGGCGGCGACGGGCAGGCCGACGGCCGGCGATCGGCGACCAAAGGGTGGTGGCCAGCGACCGGCGGTGGCGACTGGCGACAACCGGCGGCGGCGTCGACCGGTGACAATCGACGGCAATGGCGGCGAGCAACCGACGAATGGTGGTCAGCGGCAACGAATAAAGGACCGATTGATGAACGATGAAAAGAATTTTTATTTATGATTTCTATTCCAGAAATAGAGAAGTAGAAAATTTTAGCTTCTAATTTCTCTTCCAAACCTATTTCGGAATAGAAATCTATTCCGAAAATAGAAAAACTGAATAGGTTTATCAAACGGATTTCTCTTCCGAAATAGGTCTCGGAACAGAAAAATTATTTCGAAATAGAAATTTTGGTTATCATGCACCCCCTTAGCCTCCCATGTTAGCCTCCCACCTCCCTTGCGATCTTGCAATTGAGGACATGGCCATGCTCCACCACATCAGCTTAATCCCTTTCCACTTGGTGAGTGACACATGGAGCCATGTCCCACCAGGACAGATCTGAAAATTCTCCCTAATATTTCAAAATCTTGGGTCTCCCTCTTGTCAATTAAAAAGACTCTCTCTCTTCTTCTTTTCAAAATTGGCTCCTCTCTCACCTTCACTCCTAATCCACTGCATTCTCCGATGCGTTGCTACAGCATTATAAATAGATAGATTCACTCAACTATTGAAGTGTGTTGAGCCACGTCAAATTCTGGCGACACTGAGTGCAAAGCTTCTGAGTACAACTAAAAGAGAATGCAACAATCGATTGTCTTTTTGACCTTTCTAGTATGTGTCACTTCCTATCTCACCCTAACAATTTCTGAACTTCTAAGTTGTATCTGCCCTTTTCGTCTGAACTTATTTTGAGAGAATTTTTTGTAAGAAGCATAAAATCTTCTACTTATATCTTGTAGACAAAGTTAGAGAGGTGCTGAAGCTTGACCGTGAAATGGAAGATCTTGTTAAGCTACTGATTGCAGAGTAGTCACTTCCCATGTTTGGCAGAGGATACAACTATGGTCCAGCTTTGGAAGGTTCTTTAAGTAAAGGAAGTGGTATTAATGCACAGTGAAGGAATGCTTGCTGGTGAGATGAAACATCGTTCCTTGGCTCTAGTGGATGACAGCCTACCTGTTGTAGTGATTGCTATTCATGATGCTTGCTTCAGGTTAGCTTTTGCGGTATAGGTTTACTTGCATACTAGTATTCTCTATCTGATCTAAAACTGAAGGTGTCAATGTTAACAGCAAGCAACAATTAGTTATTCAAAACCGAATATCAAAAAATATTGTCATTTTTTCTGAAAAATGACTTTTGAGAAAATATTTTTTGGAAATAACCCATTTTTCAGGAAATGAACTATCCTTAAAGTTGGATGACTTTTCTGAGATAAAAAGGGTTGAGATAAAAAGGGTTTAGGATCCTTACCAAAAAAAAAAAAAAAAACAATAGTTATTCAGCAACTCTGTGCCAATAAATGACGCCTGATTGTCATGTGCTTGAGGGGGGATGCTGTGGCTGTGTCTTTTGGTGGAGCATGTAGGGTCATTGAATTTCCTCAGGTGGAGGACTGTCCTGAGCCTGTAGTCAATATAGTTCCTTTGCAGGTACGTGGTACTTATAATAATTTCTTTATGCTTATCTATCAAGAGAAAATCTCTCTATGCCTTGCCAAGATGCAACATTTTTTTTTTTATGTTGTACTGAATGTACCATATCTTGCTGACTGCGAAGTTATGATGTAGATGGGGTGGAACTGGAAGGGAGCATTTAGTTTTCTGTTTGCTTGACTTGTTTTATGCTCTTGGTGTTTGTTTTTGGATTAAGGGTTCCAAAATTCTCTCTATAATTTTGGTTTGGTTCTCAAACAGATTCTTTTTTTAAGTATCAACTAGCACAAACAAAACCAGTTTTATTGATTGAGCCGTATCATTATGCTATTCTAATTATTTTGTTCTTATAAAGTACCTTAACATTACTGTTTCCTCTTTTCAGATAGTCTGTTTTGTTTTAGTTGATTTGCTGATTCGCTGGACATGGCATAATTTTTCACTTTTGGGGTGCAGTTGGCGTATCCAGCCTAAGAACCTCGCAAAAATTGTGACAGCTGAGCACAAGCGATTTCTTCCGATTTTATTCATCTGGCAGCGAAATGTATTATGTCATGAGAATATAAAGCAATTTTGCAGCAGAGTTTACATTCTACTGATCACATTGATTCACTAATACTTGTATTTTCTAATCAATTAGGAAAAACTGCCGTAACCCAACTTTTTGCGCGTTCACAGCTTGTTATGCATTCACTTATTAATCTATACCTTGAAGTCGTAATCATGGTGCCCGATTGTTAATTGACATTCAAGAATGAATACAACTTAGTCTCATCTTGGATGCCATGCAAATTAGAGACAATATGTAGTTCATTAGTGCCTTTATTAAAAGTCAAGAAAATGGTTGGTTATCGTATTTAGCATTTTTTAGGGTGTGGCTATCCTCGGGTAATACCATATTCGGAGACTCCAATTTTACAGTGGACTTTGTTTGAAGTATCTGTTGCTGCATCATTAGATGCAAAAGGAGTCTGGTGAAGGGAAGAGGAAAATTGCATGCTTATTCTACAAATGAAAATATCTTCATGTCAACTCCCTCCAAAGTAGTTGTTCATGGTCTCTTACTTTGACATGTTACCTGAGTTCATTCTATTAGTCAATCGTGTTACAAGATAAAATGCGACTCTCACTAGATACCAGACTGCGCTGTTATTTTGCCTAACGCACTGTTACGTGTTTCTTCCCTACTCATTTTTCCCTTTTCAGGGTGTCAGGGTTGCGGGCACCCTGCGGGACATTTGCAGCTCTGTCAACATGGACCAATTGCCACTTCTGGCACAAAGCGCATATCCATGACTGTACAAGGCAAAAGTGGCAGTGCTCTTCCACCATGTAGCCGGCGAGAACGGGACACTCGGACAGACATAAGTAGAATCTTGTTTTGAACCCACACGTATAGTTTTCGAGCAAGACCATGCAAGAGGACAATGGAAAGCAATACCAAAAACAACAAATAGGGGAAAGGGTGAAAGGGGCCTTGGAACAACAATGTTGCAAGGGAAGCCACTGAGAGCAAAGCAGCGAGCATCATGAGGATGTGAAATGCTCGGGCACAACAAGCGGGAGCGAATGATAGATGAGCAACAAGTGCCAAGGAGCTATAGAACAGAATACAGAAGATGGCAACAGAGGTGGTAAAAGAGTGGGTGTCAAAAGGGGACTCTGGTTTCCCTTGATATTTCACCTCAATGAAGTTGAGCAGCACGGGAACAATAAAGGTGAGAACCGCGTGGTGGGAAGTGGAGGCAGGGAAACCTCGGACATTTCTGTGGGGACAACTGCCGAGCGGCATTGGAAACTGGAATAAGTTTCCAGATTATCCTTTATCCTATGTACAAGATGATATCAAAGTAATCAGATAGAAAGATGGGTAGCAGAACGGGGAAAATACTAATGCATTAGAGTGGGAGCAAATCTTGCTTTTTATAATGTGAGTGGTTGAGCACTGCACTAGTAGAGTGTCGATCTATTCCATATTTGTGTCGCCACTCTTCGGCAGTTTGACGAGGCTGGACCAGAGGAGGGTGACCTAATAGTCAAGCTGTCGTCTTGCAATGAATGCAACGGGGGTGGGGACATCACACATAAGATAGCATACTACGACTTTCATGCCATGTCCACGAAACTCTTACGTTCATTTTCTGCTTCACACATCGGAGGACAAACGAAAGCTGTCTAGCTTTTCTACTTTATAGAGCGGTGGATGGTCGCCACGTATTTATTTCTCTATGGAGAAAACGAAGCAGACCCTCCAATGAGCCAAAAGAGTTTTTTTTTTGTTTTTTTCAGTGCCTCCAAAATGCAAGATTCCAAGCCGACATTGATTAATATACAAGAATTATAAAAAGAAGTTCCTCCGGAGAGAACGAAAGTTTCGGCTGGGCAGCTCGGAAGCTGGTCTAAGAACCCCCTCCCCATTCGCCCGAGTAAAAATGGAATAAGATGGGTGTTATGAAATTTACCGGTGGGCCTTGGAGAGATTTTATTGGTCGAGGCTAACGCCAGCAGATCTGAATCGACAAAGGCCCACCTCAATTCTTAGATTCAGTGCGCAATGGCTTTTCAGCCATTGTTACTTGCTGCTTGCAGGCTCGAAAATCTCTCCTTCGCCTCTCCTCCCTGTCTCAACATTGGTTAATCATGAAATATTGTTTATGGTCACCCCAGGTTTCTGATGGGCTTTAGTAAAGCCCTCCTGGTTAGAGGCGATAAAAATCGTTTTTCAAGTTGAGAGAATGTTCCACAAAGCTGGGACATGGATGGAGGTGGAAGAGGGGGATGATCTCTCTTCCCTGGCTTGTTCTTTGGGCCACTGCTATTATTCACCTGTCCCCAGCGATAGGCTTTGTTTATACTCTGCACTTCACTTGCTGAAAAATTGCAGGAGCTTTTTACAATTTCCTCTCCCATTTTTCACTTTAGACAAAAGATAACTAGGTGTCAGCAAGGTCACATGCAAAATGCATACTTGAGCAATCCCATTCACAGTATGTCCATCTTCTAGAACGGATGCACTTCTTATATGGTCACCTTCTACTGAACAATGGACACCCGTACCTATATTACTAACTTGCTTAGGCTTCGAAAGCATGTCAGTCCTTTTAATCATGTCGCTTAACCTCTATTAGATAGAACGAAAACAAAAGTGCAATAGAACGGAAGCCATTTCTTGACAAAACCGTTACTTTGGTCCGTTTCTTTACTGGCTACCTCTCTGATGCATGTTGAAAAGCAGAGCTTGCATACTGAAGAGCTGACTTGTTGCAGAAGCTAGCTGCTGCGTCCCTGACCCTTTTTCCAGTTTTGTACAGAACAATTGAGAGGTGAATCTGATTAGTTGCCATCATCCGAGAGACTTGATGACAATTACGTCATAGTCACAATTTAAACAACACAAAGGGAGTTGTATGGATAATCATTTTCCTCCCCAGTCAACGGTGAAAGCTTTAGTCAATACGGTGCGAATAAACAAGTCGCAGTCCTTCAAGGTATAGTTGAAGGGATAATCACAGCCTTATGAAATCATGATTCTTTCTGGAATGCTTAAAAATAAGAGATAACTACACCAAAATTTTTAGATATATTTTGAAAAATGCAATTCAATCATAGAACTCCGAAAAAGCACAATAAATCATGATACTTGTGGAGTTGATTAATGTGGTTCTTATTACTTTCTTAAAACACATAGCGTTTGTGGCTTTTTCTTCTTTTTTTCTCTTCATTTTCACGCTTGCTCTCCCTCTCACTATCTTCACCGCACAAACTCAACCGCGATGCAGTCATCATTAGTGTTTGCCCGCCAACCAAGTCTCGGGAGAAATGTCACCACCAATCTCTTCCCTACCGTTGACAGCCAATGGCGAGGCTAAACAAGATCCCCTAGTTTCAACTCACCATTTTTGTAGTTCCAAGCAGCCTTTTTTTTTTCACTATGACAGGTCTCGAGCTGTCCCCAATGCTCATCCCGTGCTCCGTAGACTTCTGAGTAAAGGCCAGCGACACCTAGAATCCACCACCGACCGAGATCCAAACGCCCTGTTTTCATTCTCATGTCTTAATCATAACTCACATTTTTGCTCGTTCACAGCTTGTTGTGCATTTACCAATTAATCTCTTGAAGACGTAATCACGGTACCTGAACATTGTTACATGATTGACATGGCAAGAATGACTAGGCTTAGTGTCATCCAAGATGCCACGACTCTCAAAGCAATATTTTAATTCATTAATGCCTTTATCCTATAGGTAATAAAAATTTTCTATTGCCGACATTTTAGTTATCTATCAAAGTTGTGAACTTCTTTTCTTTATCATATATATATTTGTTTTAAGTTATCCTTTGCTGCATCGTAGAATGTAAAAAGGAGTTTGGGGTAGGTCGGAAGAGAGAGGTTGTATACCGCATGCGGAAAAAATAGTAGGTGGGGGAACAAAGTGGGTCATTACAAGTGCAAGATTGGTTGAATCGATCGATTATCTGAGACCTAATTTCGCTTTTTCGAGTGGTGATTACGAGGCCTCTTGGATTCAAATGGAAATAATTCAATGTCAACTCCTTCCAGAGCAGTCGTTCGTGGTCTCACTTTTGACTTTTTATCACCTAAGTCCACTCTATTAATGAGCCATGTTACAAGATGCAATGCTACTCTTCACTATATGTACCAACAAAAGCAAAGCCATAAGATCCAAAATGCGCTGTTATTAGTTATCTAACTCGCTGTATATATGTTTCTTCCCTGCTAGTGTTTCCTTTTTCAGGATGTGCGAGTTGCCAGCACTCGTTGGGACATTTTGCGCCCATGTCAACATGGACCAATTGCCTATTTCGGTACAAAGCGCACATCCATGACCGTAAGGGGCCGTTTGTTTGTGTTCTTTATTTCTGATCATAAACACAATTTCTATTTTTTATTCTAAAAAACAAAAAAAAGAATAGAAACGCTTTTGTTTACTTTTTTGTTCTGGGACTTGTTTATGTTCCAGGGAACAAATTTGAAATAGAAACAAAAAACAAAAAAAAAAACTTATTTCTTGTTCTCGGAACACATCCGAGAAACAAATTATCTTTCCTATTTTTTTCCTTATTTTTCTTTTCTTCTTTTTTTTTTCTTTGGTTGGTCGTTGAAGCGTTGCTAGCCCTCGGCGAGGCTTAGCCTCGCCTTGGCTGGGCAAGCTCAAGCTCGCCTAGATCTGGCGAGGCCGCTAGCCCTCATTGGCCGGTCGCCGGCCTCCGAGGCCGGCGGCGGCTAAAAGGAAGAAAAAAATAAAATAAAAATATTTAAAAATTAAAAGAAACAAAAAATTTATATCAATTTGCCAAATGTGTTTCTATTCTTTTTCTATTCCAGGAACAAGTTTACCAAATGTAGTCTTCTATTCAAAAATTGTTTCTCAGAATAGAAATAATTTTTTCTATTTCTGTCCCTGGATTAATTTTTGAATAAAAATGTTACTAAATGTATCCTAAGAGGCAAAAGTGGGCGCACCCTTCCACCGTGTAGCAGGCGAGAACTGGACACATGGAGAGACAAAAGTACAATCGTGTTGAACCCACGTGTAAAGTTTTCGAGCACGACCAAGCAAGAGCACCACGGAAAGCCATACGGGTAACAAGAAATAGGGGAAGGAGTGAAAGGAGCCTTGGAACGACAACGAAGTAAGAGAAACCACCAAGAGCAGAGCAGTGAGCATCGTGAGGATGTTAAACACTCGAGCATAACAAGCGAGGGCCAATGATAGATGAGCAACATGTGCCAATGTGCAATAGAACAGAATAAAGAAGATGGCAACGTAGGTGGGAGACCAGCGGGTGTGAAATAGGATCTCGGGTTCCGCTTGATATTTTACCTCGGTCAAGGTGAAAGCTTTAGTTATAACCAGGCGAATAAACAATATGATCCTTTCATGGAGTGGAAAGGAAAAGTAATGGCTTATCAAATAATCTTCCTCGGCAAAATTCTTAAAAATAATGACTCACAATTGAAACACATATTCAACTAGTACAAAACTAGAAATTCAGATCTTCTCTTCCCCTTTGACTTCAAGCCCGCCAATTCATTTCTCTCTATAGGATTTCACCCAGTTTGACATGATATACATGGTGACATTCAGCTCAACAGTGACAGGTAACACACAGTTAACATTTTAAAAGAGAAAATTGCTCTCGCAGTACTCATTAAGCCACGAATTTGTCCAAGAAAACTATTTCCATTAAGTAATGTCAAACTGGTCAGATAAAGGGGTAATAGGGACAAAGTTCTTGAGAAAAACTTCATATTCAACATTCTCTGTGAAAAACAGACCATCACTCAAAGGACTATTGGACCAAGATTGACTAAATACTAGTAAATATATTATTTCATCCAGAAGAGTAATCACAAAATAACACTAAGTATTCATCCCCAGGATAACATGATTATTATATGCGATATGACTTGAAGAAATGAGATGTCCAGAAGATTTATCGCGAAATAACACAATGACTGTTCACCATCGGGATGACATGATAAATAAATAGACAGATTCATTTTAGTGCCAGTCACCCCTAAACAACTTCCCACCTGACCAAAATTCAATTTCTAACTGCATATCTCTGAAAGATGAAAGAATTCAAATACCTCACAAAAATCTAAGCATCTTCCGTAAGATGCCACACTTGACATCCGTTTGTCTGCAGCTCCACAAAAGGGTCCCAATTCAATATATTGTCTAGAAAGCTTTAAGACAAGATTCCTCCTACCTTGGTTTAGTGACAGTCACGTTAAAATTATAGTACTTGGTTTTTAACCATAGACTCGAGGGTTATTATCCCACAGTGAGCCCTGAGCTTGATAACTCGACCTCAGCTTGGCGTCGCCTTCTCCTTGCGCTCTTAGACAATTTACGTGAATCCTCATGTAATTCAACTTGCAGTTCCTTTCCATCTTCTGAGCTATCCCTCTCACCTTAACCGAGAGTCGATAACTATGATCCCTACATTGATCATTTCCTGTTTTGAGCCCAAACAGAGCATTGCGGACAGCTTTCAATAATTGCTTTGGGTAAGCATTTTGTCGGCACGTACACTTTCTTACAATTATTGATTGTCTTTTTGACCTTTTAAGTATGTGTCGCTTCCTATCTCATCTTCACAATTTCTAAACTTCAATTGGACGTGCCTTTTTTGTCTAAACTCATGTTGATAAATTGTTTGTATGAAACATTAAATCCCTTGTTGATATCTTGTAGATAAAATTAGAGAGGTGCTGAAGCTCAATCAGGAAATGAAAGATCTTGCTAAGCTGCCCATTGCAAAGAGGTCACTTCTCATGTTTGGCAAATTCGCAGAGGATACAATTATACTACAGCTTTGGAAGGTTCTTTAAAAGTAAAGGAAGTGGCATTGGTGCACAGTGAAGGAATACTTGCTGGTGAATGAAACATGGTTCTTTGGCTCTAGTGGATGAGTCTTCCCACTGTAGTGATTGCTACTCATGATGCTTGCTTCAGGTTAGCTTTTGTTGCACAGGTTTACTCTCATCTGTGAAATCTCTATTTGTTCTGAAGCTGAAGCTGTCAATGTTAACAGCAAGCAACAATCAGTTATTCAGCAACTCCATGCCTGCAAAGGATGCCTAATTGTCATGTGCTCAAGGGGGGATGCGGCAGCTATGTCTCTTGGTGGAGCATGTAGAGTCATTGAAGTTCCTCAGGTGGAGGACTATCTTCAGCCCGTAGTCAATACAGTTCCTTTGTAGGTACAGAGTACTTCCAATAGTTTTCTATGCTTGCCAAGATGCAACATCTTATTTTCCCATTCTACTGAATGCGTTATAACTAGCTGAAGATGAAGCTATGATGTAGATGCGGTGGAGCTGGATGGGAGCATCTAGCTTTCTGTTTCCTTGATTTGTTTTATGCTCTCGGTTTTTGTTTTTGCATTATGAGTTCTAATCTCTGGGATTTGGCGTTTAGTTCTAAAAGAGAGTATTTTTTTTTTAAATCTCGACAAAAACAAAAGAAATCATTTTTATTGATTGAGCCGTAACATTTGGTTGTTTTTATTTGTTTGTTTATTCATTGCTCATAGAGTATTTTTACATTCCTGTTCTTCCTTTCAAATAGCCTATTTCATTTGAGTAGATTTTGCTAATTTGTCGGACATGAGATGATTTTTAACATTCGGGGTGCAATTGTTGACATATCATCTCACGGTCCTAAGAGAATACAATGTCAACCGGCCCAACAACCTCGCAAAGAGTGTGACAACAAAGTAGAAGCCCGCCAATAAATTTCTTCTGATTGTGTTAACCCAGCAATGAAATGGATTATGTCATGAGAATGCAAAGCATCTTTTTGACACGGAATATGCATTCTACTGATCACTCATACTTTGTTGAATAGCAAACCCTGCAAGATATTTCTTTATGATCAATTAGGAAAAACTGTTGCAACCCACCTTTTTTGTGCATTTGTGGCTTTTTATATATTTACTTGTCAATCTGCCTTAAAGTGTCATACTCATGGTACCTGAACATCATTTTATGATTGACATAACAATGATGACTTCAACTTAGTTTCATCGGGGATGCTATGAAACTTAGAGCACTATGAAACTTAGAGCAATATGTTGTTCTTTAATGCCTTCATCTTAAAGGTCAAGAAAAAGTTCTATTGCTGAAAATATTAGTTATCGTTTTTAGCATTTAGTGGGAAACTCCATTTTTTATGGTGGACCTTTGATTGAAGTATCTTTTCCTACGTCACGAGATATCAAAGGAGTCAGTTAAAGGTTGGAAGAGGGATATTGTCTCCTTGTTGGGGAAAAAAGAGCAGGCGATACAACAAAAATGTGTGTCATTAAATGTGCCAGATTTTAATGGAATCGATCAAGATTTGCTTCTTTGTTGGAGATCGGTTTTTTGCGTTTTGCAGTCTCTCAAGTGGTGATTGTCGCATCGATCATCAAACCACTAGTTAACTCCCGGTTCATACCTTTCTTAGGAAATAGTCCAAGGTTAATTGTATCATGGTCTGATTTCCTTTTTCAGTATGATTTTGTAAGGAGAGGCCTCATGTATTCAAATAGAAAGAATTTCAATGTCAACTTGCTGCAAAACTAGTCCATTCTGTCAATTAGTCATGTATGGAAAATACAATGCGACTCTCAGAAGATACCAACAGAAACAAAACCCAAAGCTCCTACCGTCGCTGTTATTGGTTGCCGAAGGCAACGTTGTCATGTTTCTTCCCTAGTTGTATTATCTTTTCCAGGATTGTGCTAGTTGTGGGCATCCCGAGGGATATCTGAGGCCGTGTCAAGACGGGCCAATCCCCAAGCAATTCCCAATTCCGGCGCAGAGCGCACATCCATGACGGTAACAGGCAAGAGCGGAGGGGCTCTTCCACCATTTAGGCAGCAAGAACGGAACACAGCGACATGCACAGATACCCACATAAGAAGGTTTCGAGCGAGACGATACAAGAGGACCATGGAAAGCAACACAAATAACAAGAGATAGGGGAAACAGCGAAAGGGGCCCGGGACCAACAAAGCTGCAAGGGAAGCCACGGAAAGCAAAGCGCGAGCATCGTGAGGATGGGAGGTGCTCGGGCACAAGAATCGGGAGCCAACGACAGAAGAGTAACGAGTGCCAATGCGCCGTACAACACATTACAAAAGACGGCAAGGAAGATGTGGAAAGGGTGGGTGTCAATTGGGGATGCCAATTTCTCTTGGTATTTCAGCTGGAGGAGGTTGAGCAGCGCGGAAACGAGAAAGGCGAGAATGGCGTGGAGGGGAGTGAAGATGGGGGAACCTCAGACGTTTGCGAGGGGATGATGGCGGATTAGGCTCCTAGAATCCCGGAGTCCTATGTCGAAGATTATGGACACAATCAGAGAGAGATGGCTAGAGTAAAAAACAGATCTTGGGGGTTATTATAGTTGGGAAAGAGGTCGGGTGGTCGTACCGCACAGGCGGATCTGAGAAGCTTCCCAGCACTTCAGCAGTTTACCACGATATGGGTCGTCGTCCTTGGCCTTGCGTCTTCCCATGTTTTGAGTTTTGGTCGAAGACTTACCATTTGCGAGCGACTTACTTTTGCGCCTTTGCCTTGGCACTTACGTGGAGAAAATATTGGCCGAGCGATGCCGTGCAAGGTCAGTCTCATGCAATATTTCCTTATATTTTCCTAACTCGCCTTATTGAGGACGGGGCCATTTAGAAATATACCATTTAGAAAGTCATTTATAGGAAAATGACTTTATTTTTTGGTATATGATGGAAACCTTAAAAAAAAAATGAAAATTATTTCCCGGAAATTTTTTTTCACGAAATGGATTATGTCATGAGAATGTAAAGCATCTTTCTGATATAGAATATACAATTTACGGATCACTTGTACTTTATTGAATGGCAATCTTTACAAAATCTTTGTTTATGATCAATTAGGGAAAACGGTCATAACCCACCTTTTTGCATGTTCGCAGGCTTATTATGCATTTACGTGTCAATCTCCCTTGAAGTGTCGTACTCATGGTACCTGAACATGGTGTCATGATTGACATAACAAACAACAACGACTACAACTTAGTTTCATTTGGGATGCTATGCAACTTAGAGAAATATATTGTTTCATTAATACCTTAATCTGGAAGATCACGAAAAGTTCTATTGCTGAAAATGTTAGTCATCGTATTTAGCAATTAGTAGGGAACTCCAATTTTTCTATGGTGAACTTTGATTGATGTATCTTTTGCAGCATAATGAGATGTCAAAGGAGGCTGGTGGAGGCTGGAAGAGGAAGATTGTATCCTTATTCAGGAAAAGAGAGCAGGCGGCATAACAAAAAATGTGTGTTATTTAAGGTGCAAAGATTGATGTAATCAATCAAGTATCTAAGACATAATTTGCTTTTTCGTTGAGACTGGTTTTTGCCGTTAAAGATTAGTGACTATTGTGTCAGTCATCAAATCGCTAGTTAACTCCCAGTTCATATCATTCTTGGGAAAAAGTTGGAGGCAACATGTACCGTGTTTTGGTGTCCTTTTTCGGTGTGATATTTAGTCCACGACATGGTCCAATTTGCAGATACGCTGAGTTTTCAATTGGAAAGAATTTCAATGTCAGCTTTCTCTAAAGCTGTCCATTCTAACAATTAATTGTATTTCGAAAATACATTGCGACTCTAAAAAAGCAAAACCATAAGCTCCTGCTGTTGCTGTTATTGGTTGTCAAGCGCAACGTTTTCATGTTTCTTCACTAGTCGTGTTATCTTTTCTGGGGTTGTACGAGTCGTGGGCACCACCCTAGCACATCTGTGGTCGTGTCAACACGCACCAAATCCCAATTCCGGCGCAGAGCGCACGTCCATGTTGGTACGAGGCAAACTCACACCATGTAGTCGCCAAGAACGGAACCTGGGGACAAAAATAGATACAATCTTGCATTGAAGCCACATGTGAAGGTTTCGAGCGAGACGATGCAAGAGGACCACATAAAACAACACAAATAACAAGAGATAGGGGAAACAGTGAAAGGGGCCCGGGAGCAACATCGATGCAAGGGAAGCTACCGAGAGCGACGCTGCGAGCATCATGAGGATGGGGAGCGCTCGGGCACAACGGTCGGGAGCCAACGACAGGTGAGCAACGAGGGCCAATGAGCAATAGAACAGAAGACTGAAGACGGCAAGAGAGGTGGCAAAAGTGTGGGTGTCGAACGGGGATGCGGGTTTCCCTTGGAATTTCACCTGGACGAGGTTGACCAGCACGGAAACAAGAAAGGCGAGAATGGCATGGAGGGTGGTGAAGGCAGGGAAACCTCGGATGTTTGCTGGGGGATGACCGCCGATCGGCATTGGGGTCGGCTTCTGGAGGATCTCGTAGTCCTATGTAGAGGATGATTATCGAAATTATCAGAGAAAATAATGGCTAGAGTAGAAGCAGATCTCGCCGTTTTATAGTTGAAGAAAAAGTCGGTTCGTCCATTGTGGCATTTGTCGGTCTGGGAAGAAGCTTCCCACCGGTTTACACGAGACTGATTGTCGACTTCGCCTTGCTGACTTCCGACTTTTTGCGAGCCACTCAGCGTGTGACTTCCCATTTGCGAGCGATGTGGCCTGCGACTAAGCGTGCGGCTCTCCCTTTGCGAGCGATTTATGCGTGCTGACTGTTAGAGAAATAAAACAGATATCAAAAGAGCAATTAAACACAGGAGCTAATAAGAGTGGAAGAATCAAACTTAGCGAAGTAACTGAGGCAGAGGAGGCTGGAACAGAGGAAGCTAGAGCAGAGGAAAGTCGTTAGCTGAAGAAACTGGAGCAGAGGAAGATTGATGAGCTGGCGATCCATGGCATGAATTGATGAGCTGGTGATCCATGGCATCAATGAGCTGGCGATCCATGGCATCAAAATCTGGAAAAACAGAAGTTGATCAAGATTAAAGGAACTGCACAGATTAAAGCTAGAAGAACTCTTGCATATTCCTCTATTGGTTATTCTGTTGTAACAAGTTTGTAACAGAAGTACTTGAACTATCTGCACTAGTATAAAAGGATAAGAGAATGAGAGTAGAGATGAGCGAACTTACCTTCATCCTTTAAAACTCAGTTTTCTCTTGGAATCATTAGTAGCAATTCTCTTCACCTCTGTATTTTAAAGAATGGTGAAGTCTTGTAAAGCATGATCTCGAACTTCAGAAGAATGAATACATTTGAGCTGAGGTATTTCTCATTGATTGTTCAAGAGTTGAAATCTCTTTCGTATACAGATTCTGTTCTATGTTCAATTTCTTCTCATGGTATCAGAGCATGAATGCCTGGGAGTAATAGATCTGATATGTTCTTGCTGCAAGATAGTATAAAGATTCTGGTGGTTTCTTAAGTAGTTGATCTTCAAAGTTTGCTGGATTGTTTCTTCAAATCTTCAAGGTTTCTGATCATATAAGAATGGTAACTAGAGTGCAAAAGTATCCTTTCCCTATCCATGTGAATATAGCTAATTTCGTTACTATCAAGTTGAATGAAGAGAACTTTCTGTTATGGCAAGCTCAATTCAATCGATTTACGAAAAGCCAAGATCGATTGGCTTTATTAATGGTGAAACATTACCTCCAACACAAATGATACTGAGACGGTAAAGGACGGGAGAAATAATGAATCCTGATCATCTGGATTGGATAAAAACCGACCAGCTCATATCATCATGGATTAGTGGTGCTGTATCATAGAATATTCTAAGTCTGATAATTGGTTTAGAAACCTCACTTGAAGTATGGCAGGCTCTTGTAAATAAGTTTACACAGAAATCTATTGCAAAGGAGTTTGAGTTGAGAGGAAAACTTCAAGCCGCAAGAAAAGAAACAGATTACTAAGCGAATACCTTCGTGAGTTCAAAACTATCTGTGATCAGTTAAATGCAATTGGAAAGCCTGTTGATGATATAACAAGAATGTTTGGCATACTGGAAGGGCTAGATTTTGAATATGAAACTTTCGGGACAACCATGTATTGTCTTAAGCCCTCCAGAATATGATGAGGTAATTTCACAACTTGAAAGGTTTGAAACCCGATTACAAACATATTCTGTGAATGAGTATAATACCAACTTGGCCTATTATGGGCAAAGAAGAATTGGAACAAGTCAGCAGAGAGTTAATCCTAAAAATCAAAGAGAAAATTTTCGAGGAGAAGCTAACTATGGTAGAGGACAGTCATTCACTCGAAGGGAGTATGGAAACAATGTTACAGAAGCAGGAAGGAATCAACAGATTAAAATGAATACCCTGAATTCAACTCAGCAAGATCAGGTTAACAAGGAAAATTGGTCTAATTTTGGACAAGGATTTAGACCATATTCCAATCCTGCACAAAGATATCAAAGTGTTAGGTCTTATTCACCACAAAGTCCGAATAGTGGAAGACAAACACAGAGTACAAAACCTATGAGTAATGGATTACTGCAATGTCAGATTTGTAAGAAATCAGGCCATACAGCACTCAGATGTTGGTATAGGTTTGATAACTCATACCAAGCAGAGGAAATACCAACTGCATTGGCAGCAGTTCATATTGAAGAACTATATGGCTCGGAATGGTACCCAGATACAGGGGCTACAGCTCACATTACCTCAGAACCTGGTAAGATTCAAAACTACGGTACATATAATGGTACTGACACTGTCATGATAGGAGATGGATCTCATTTGTCAATCTCCTGCATTGGTAATGGAATATTAAACATAGAAAATAGCAAATTACCTCTGAATGATGTATTAATAGTCCCTGAAATCAAAAAGAATCTTCTATCAGTGTCAAAACTCACTGATGATTATCCCTGCTCTTTTATTTTTGATAAAAATGGGGTATATGTGAAGGACAATCACAAACATACAACAGTGAAGCTAGGAAGGAAAGTCAAGGGACTATACCAGGTGGAACCTAAAGTTGCAGAGGTCTTCTTCACACAGACTCAACCAGAGGTTGGAGAGGATATCTGGCATCAAAGACTTGCTCACACCAGTCTTAAAACAGTGAAGACTCTACAGAAACAACAACTCATTCATTTTAGTTCTAAAGCTCAGAATATATGTAGTAGCTGTCAAACCGCCAAAAGCTCAGCTTTATCTTTCCATTTCTCAGAACATATCTCGAATATTCCATTAGAAAGAATACACTGTGATGTATGGGGACCTTCACCAATTCAATATGTTCAGAAATTCTCCTATTATGTCATTTTTGTGGATGATTTTTCTCGGTATAGTTGGTTATACCCAATGAGACAAAAGTCAGAAGTCTATGAGATATTCATTATGTTTCAAAGACTTATAGAAAATCGTTTAACCACAAGATCAAAATCTTTCAGAGTGATGGAGGAGGTGAGTTTACTAGTAGTAAATTTCAAACTCATCTACAAAAATGTGGAATCAAGCAGTATATTTCTTGCCCTCACACACCATAGCAAAATGGTGTCTCAGAAAGAAAGCATCAACATGTCATTGAATTGGGTCTAGCAATGATGTATCATGCTACAGTACCACTGAAATATTGGGTAGATGCATTCAAAACAGCAGTTCACATTATCAATCTTCTGCCCTCAACAAAACTACATATGCATTCACCCCATTATAAGCTCCACAACAAGACACCAGACTATTCTTATCTTCGAGTCTTTGGATCAGCATGTTATCCATGTCTCAGGCACTACACAAAGCATAAGTTTGATCCAAGATCACTTACATGTATTTTTCTTGGATATAGTGAGAAGCATAAAGGATACAGATGTCTCTTACCTACGAATGGAAGAGTCTACATCAGCAGACATGTCATATTTGATGAGAAAGTTTTTCCCTTTTCTCATACTATACATACTGAATATCAACAGGGGTCAGATTTATACAAACAGTGGATAAAAGGAGTACTATCTTCTATTTCCAGTTCTACTAAGCAGAATCAATCGCAAGACAATATATCAAGGGAGCATTTGCAGCATACTAGATCCACTCAAACAACTTCAGGAATACGGGACAATGAGTTCAAGTACGGGTAATCCGCAAGTCAATCACAAAGATAGTATCGATCGAAATGCGAATGATCCTAATAATGCCTCTGGAGTTACCGAATTGCATTTGTCATCTCCAATCATAGAGGCACAAATACCTACAAGTCAAGAGACTACCTCAACATCAAATGCTAATACAGAACATATACAAATCAGTTCTGAAACTGAACAGATGCAAGGTACTTCTTCAACTCATCCTATGCAAACAAGACTTCGATCTGGAATTATTAAAGCAAATCCCAAATATGCATGTCTAGTTGAATATCAGGTTCCTATAGAACCAAAATCAGTAAAATCAGCATTAGCAGACCGAGGATGGTATCAAGCAATGAAAGAAGAAATGGATGCCTTATATCAGAATCAAACCTGGGATTTAGTTCCTAGAAATGATCATATGCATGTTATCGGATGCAGATGGGTGTTCAAGGCAAAACTTGCACCTGATGGAAGCCTGGATAGACTCAAAGCAAGGCTTGTAGCTAAAGGCTTCCATCAAGAAGAAGGTCTTGATTTCACAGAAACCTTCAGCCCTGTAGTAAAACAGGCAACAATCCGAATAATTCTATCAGTAGCTATGATGAAACAATGGAAAATTCATCAATTAGATGTCAAAAATGCCTTCTTACATGGAACCTTAAGTGAAACAGTTTATATGGAGCAGCCTCCAGGATTTAAAGAATCACAAAAGCCTCACCATGTCTGTCTTCTTCGAAGATCTCTTTATGGACTTCGACAAGCTCCTCGAGCTTGGTTTGATAGGTTTAGCAGTTTTCTGCTCGAATATGGATTTTTCTGCAGCTCTACTGATCCTTCCCTATTCATTCTGCATACTAAAACAGCAACCATTCTCTTATTATTGTATGTAGATGATATAATTCTCACTGGAAGCTCTCCTCACATGATTTCTGCTCTTATTAATTCTCTGAGTATTCATTTTCATATGAAGGATTTAGGGTCTCTGCACTATTTCCTCGGCATTGAAGCTACACGAACTTCAAATTACATGTTCTTATGTCAAACCAAGTATGCTCTAGACCTTCTCACTCGAGCTCATATGCTTAACTCCAAACCAGTTTCAACTCCTCTTGCATTAAAACCACCTATTCTGATCAATGATAATATACCTTTGACCAATCCTACTGAATATCGAAGTCTAGTTGGAGGTCTGCAATATCTTACATTAACTCGACCAGACATTGCTTATGCTACTAATATCCTCTGTCAAAGAATGCAGCAACCTACAGTTGCAGACTTCAACCGTTTAAAAAGAGTCTTGCGATATATCAAGGGAACTATCAAGCTTGGCTTATTCCTTCACGCTCACAGTACCATGAATCTCTATGGTTTCTCAGATGCAGATTGGGCAGGGTGTACAGAAATCAGAAGATCAACAACTGGTTTTTGTATATATCTTGGATCTAACCTTATATCCTGGGCAGCAAAGAAACAACCTACAGTGAGCAGATCTTCTACTGAAGCTGAATACCGTGCTCTTGCATCAGCCACTGCCGATCTTACTTGGGTTAGCTTTGTATTGCGTGATATAGGTTGTTCCCTTAATCCTCCTATTCATTTGTACTGTGATAATAAATCAGCCATCTCTCTCACTTTAAATCCTGTTTTACACGCTCGAACCAAACATATTGAAGTAGATTTCCACTTCGTTCGAGAAAAAGTATCTTCAGGATCTTTACAAGTCAGATACATTCCAAGTGCTTATCAATTAGCTGATATTTTCACCAAATCACTGACACGAAGTGTACATTCTTCTATGAGAACCAAATTGGGAATTTGTACTCTACCTATTCCCAATTTGAGGGGGGATGTTAGAGAAATAAAATAGATATCAAAAGAGCAATTAAACACAGGAGCTAATAAGAGTGGAAGAATCAAACTTAGCAAAGTAAGCGAGGCGAAGGAGGAGGCTGGAACGAGAGGAAGCTAGAGCGAGAGGAAAGTCGTTAGCTGAAGAAAGCTGGAGCAGAGGAAGATTGATGAGTGGCGATCCATGGCATGAATTGATGAGCTGGTGATCCATGGCATCAATGAGCTGGCGATCCATGGCATCAAAATCTGGAAAAACAGAAGTTGATCAAGATTAAAGGAAGCACTGATTAAAGCTAGAAGAACTCTTGCATATTCCTCTATTGGTTATTTGTTGTAACAAGTTTGTAAAGAAGTACTTGAACTATCTGCACTAGTATAAAAGGATAAGAGAATGAGAGTAGAGATGAGCGAACTTACCTTCATCCTTTAAAACTCAGTTTTCTCTTGGAATCATTAGTAGCAATTCTCTTCACCTCTGTATTTTAAAGAATGGTGAAGTCTTGTAAAGCATGATCTCGAACTTCAGAAGAATGAATACATTTGACCTGAGGTATTTCTCATTGATTGTTCAAGAGTTGAAATCTCTTTCGTATATAGATTCTGTTCTATGTTCAATTTCTTCTCACTGACTTGCGTGCGACTTCCCGTTTGGGAGCGACTTTCTCCTAACGAGCGACTTCGTGACTCTCTTCGCGAGCAACTTAGCGGGTGATTTCGCCTTGGCACTTTCGCCTCGCCTTCCGATTACGTGATTGAGGGCGTGGCCCCGCTCCACGTCAACATAATCCCTCTCCACTTGGTGGGTGAAACGTGGAGCCACATCCCGCCAAGACACATCTGAAAATTTTCTCTAATAAGCTTAATACCATAAAAAACCCTCCTATTTTAGGTTCACTCTTAAATCTATCCTATTTTTTTTTGTTCCATAAAAAACCTCCAACTTCAGTTTCGTTACCAATTCTACCATAAACTTATTTTTTGTTATATAAGAATCTATTTATTTCGTGAAAAATATACAATTTCTAGAAAATATAATGACTTTATTTTCCGGTATTTGACTAAAATCAGGAAAAAAAAAACCTAAAAAGTATTTTCTGTAAAATCTAATGATGAAAATTATCAATAAAATTGTTTTTGAGGATATTTCACGGAAAACCCCAAACTATTATATTTATAATATATTTATCCCAAACTAATGTTTGGATTATCAAAAACTTCAAACTAGTATATTTGTGATAAATTTTACCCAAAAAAAAAACCTCAAAATTGCATATTTATAATAAATTTATCATATGTTAGTTTCTATTAAATTGAATTAATATCACGAAAATCTCCAAATTAGTACTCTTGTGACAAACGGATGGTAAAATTATAAACTGGTATATCTATCAATTGTCACGTGTTATCCATAATTTGACGGTAAAATTTAACGGAAATTAATGGAAGGTAAATTTATTACAAATTTACTAATTTAGAGCTTTTTTGTGATCAAAAATTAGTTTGGGGATTTGTCACATGTGCACTAATTTTGGTTTTTTTGTGGTATTAACCCTTTTTCTTAATGATTTTTTTCTTTTATTCCTTTTTTCTTCTTCCTTGGAGGTTGTCGTGGGGCCAATGATAAGCCACAAGTGAGCTCGAGGCTCATGCAAAAGGCTTGAGCTTGTTGATCATCACCATGACTGGTTGAGGAAGAAGAAAAGGATATATATATATATATATATATTTATTTATTTATTTATAAGAGAAAACATTACATTAACAAGGACTCAAGCCCTAGTGCCAAATATCTAGACATGGCCTTTATGAACCCGACCCTAAGGGTCTAGACCAAAGTTTAAGCATTGGTGCCTTGAGCATAGCCTTTATGACCTAAGCTCGGGTGTTAGAGCATCAAGTATAGGCACCAGGGGTTTAGCCTTGGCCTTTCGAGACCTGATCCTGAACACTGGACCCGGGAATCAATATTGTGGTTTCCGTGCTTAAGCATACAGTTCGGGTCGAAACATCGATACCTAACTATATTTTGAAAGATGTTTTCCTGTTCTTTCAAAGAGAAAATTATTTTCTTGAATTTAAGTTTTAGTCGGAAAACATTTTCATTGACTAAAGAGACATTTTTTGTGACTCATTTTCCCAAATGAATCAAATTATCAGAAAATGAGGAAAATATTTTCTCGAAAAATGTTATCAAGCAAAATAAACGGACCCTTAAAAACTCTCAACTTTAGGTCTACTCTTAATTTTCTCTCGAACTTTTTTTTGTCTTATAAATTTGCCCCCATTAACCATATGCCTCAATTTTTTATTTTTTATTTTTACATCCAAGAGATCGAAAACTCCTGAGCAAGCTATTCAAGGGTCATAAGTGTCTTGAGCACGAGAGTCTCGAGTGTGAGTTCTTTGATCTCAAGAGATTAAAGACTCCCAACCATGAAAGATTAGAGATTGAGCCCAAAATCAAAGATCCCCTGCAAGATGGAAGGAAGACTCTCTTAAAAGTAAGAACAATTGAAGAAAGAAACCCAAGAGGTGCATTTGTTTCTGGCAAAATTTCATGATAAAAGAGCATACTTTATGGGAAATCATTTCAAGAGAGTAGATAGTTTTTATTTGTTTGGTTATATGTGATCAAAAATATTTTTTGGTGTTTGGATCTCATTTTAAAAAAGATTTCAATCTCATGGAAATTTTTTTGAATTTATTAATAATTTTTATTTTATTTTTTCCCCTCTACTTGTCGCATTTGGGCTTTGGCGACCAAAGTGACAATCAATTAATGGCCATAGGAGCAGGCCGTGAGGTACGAGCTTGCCGTGATCGATCGCCAACCTTTGCCAACCAAAGAAAAAGAAGGAAAATGAAAAAATAAATTAAATTAAAATTAAAATTAAATATTTAAGATGAGCACTTATGGAAAGTGTTTTCATCTCTTTTTTCATCTCTTTTAATTTAGAAATTTACTTTCCTAAATTTATGCATTAATGTTTTCATTGACCAGAAAGTATTTTGGGTTTACTAGTTATTTTCCGTGAACCAAATGAGTGAAAGTTTGGAAAATCAATTCTTGGAAAATACTTTCCTCCAATCAAACGCATCCTAATTACTACCGTTTTTATCCAGATATCAAATCTAATAAAACACCATTTGGGTTGGTGTGGAAACTCATCTAAAAAAGAAATATTTTCAGATATGAAATTTGGGGAAAAAATCTAGAGTAATAATGTGAAAAATGCCCCATCACTGAGGGCGATTTTGGATGGAGGGTTAATGTTGGTAGATATGGGATTTAAGTAAAAGTTCGGGATTTTTTATTAGACAGAAAAAAGTTTAGGATAGAATTATGACTGAATCTAAAATTGGTGCTTTTTTATGGAACAAAAAAGAGTTTCTAGATCAAAAGTTGGAGGTTTATTTTATGATCTTAAAAAAATTTGAAATAAAATTGAGACTGATGTTAAAGTTGGAAGTTTTTATGGCATTACGCCCTCTTGATATTTCAAAATTTTGGGTTCCCTCTCGTCAACAAAGAAGACTCTCTTTTCTCTTCTTTTCAAAATTCGCTCTCTCTCACCTTCGCTCCCGATCCGCTGCATTCTCAAGCACATTGCCTCCGCCTCAACCTCCGTATCCAACGTCGCATCTAGGAGCCCCAAGTTTTGCACCAGGACTTGTGCCGATAATTCTAAATTGAATGCCAAATATTTGCGCAATTACCTTTTTCCCTTTTTACCTCTGGATATGGGATTTTGTTATAAGGGTTAGATGGGTGAAGTTGAGATAATTGGGAAAACTATGTGAATGGACATCTTGGTTTTGATTTGATTTGCTGTGTAAACTGACGATAAAAACCCCACATTTCAAGAGTAGTTTGTGTCCACACTCATTGAAGGGCTTAGGGAGTTGGATCTTGTGGTGTGGGATAGCAATATCCACACTTTCAAGGACTTTGTCGGCACTGGCGAGTAATTACTTCTTGCCTTGAACTTATTTTGCTAACGTCACCGTTATTAACTTGTTTTAGATCTTGATCCTTGGGTGGCTTGTGTTCTTATCTTAGTTGTGTTTTCCATGGTCTCAAAGGGTTTGGCTCCATGAAGTTCTTTCCCAGAGCTTTGATAATACACCCTAGCCTCTTTAGGCTAAAAAACGGGCAGATGCGATCCATTGAATCTCTTCCTCTTTTCTTATGCATGTAGAATCACGTGTTAAGTTCAAAAGCAAAATCAAAAAAATCAAAAAATAAAATAAAATCAAAAAATAAAATAAAATCAAAAGTTGGAGTAGATAAGATGGTCTTGTGAAAGAATTGTGGCGTGATTTCTCTAATTCACTCAAATTCCCAACAATCTAATGTGAGTTCTTGATAGCAATGTTCACACGTTTTGTTTCAAAGAACCATAGAGGTAGCCAATTACTTAGCCCCACATTAGCCTCCCGCCTCACCTTGTGATCTCGCGATTGAGGACATGGCCACACTCCACCACATAAGCATAATCCTTCTCCACTCGGTGAGTGACGCATGGAGCCATGTCCCACCGGGACAAATCTGAAAATCCTCTCTAATATTTCAAAATCTTGGGTCTCATTCTTGTCAATGAAGAAGACTCTCTCTCTTCATCTTTTTCAAAATTAGCTACTCTCTTGCCTTCGGTCCCAATCTGCTACATCCTCTAACCGGTAGCTACAGCATAATAAATAGACAAATTCATTAAACTATTGAAGTGTATTAAGCCACATCAAAATTGGCGACACTAAGCGGAAAGCTTCTGAGTACAACCAAAAAAGAATGCAATAATTCATTGTCTTTTTGACCTTTCAAGTGTCTGTCACTTCCTATCTCACCTTAACAATTTCTGAACTTCTGAGTTGTATCTACCTTTATGTCTAAACTTATGTCGAGAGAATTTTTTGTATGAAGCATTAAATCCTTTGCTAATATCTTGTAGACAGGGAGGTGCTGAAGCTTGTGACTAGGAAATGGAAGATCTTGCTAAGCTACTGATTGCAGAGCAATCACTTCTCACATTTGGCAGAGGATACGACTATGCTACAGCTTTGGAAGGTTCTTCAATAGTAAAGGAAGTGGCATTGATGCACAATGAAGATTCCTTCACTAGGGGATGAGTCTTCCCATTGTGGTGATTGCTACTTTTGATGCTTGCTCCAGGTTACTTTTTGTCGTATAGGTTTACAGGCATCCGTACTATCTCATTTGTTCTAAAGCTGAAGTTGTCAATGTTAACAACAAGTGGCAATCAGTTATTCAGCAATTCCATGCCCGCAAACGACGCCTAATTGTCTTGTGCTTGAGAGGGGATGTTGCAGCTGTCTCTTGGTGGAGCATGTAGAGTCATTGAAGTTCCTCAGGACAGTCTTCAGCCTCTAGTCAACATAGTTCCTTTGCAGGTACAAAGTGCTTCCGATAGTTTTCTATGCTTGCCAAGATGCAACATCTTGTTTTCCTACCCTACTGAATGCGTTATTTGCTGAAGAGGAAACTATGATATAGATAGGTGGAGTTGGATGGGAGCATCTAGCTTTTTGTTTCCTTGATCTGTTTTATGCTGTCGGTATTTGTTTTTGCATTAGGAGTTCCAAAATTCTCCCTATGATTTGGCGTTTAGTTCTAAAAGAGAGCATTTTTAAGTCTCAACAAAAACAAAAGAAATAAATTTTATTGATTGAGCCTTAACATTTTGCTATTATTATTTGTTTCTTTATTCATTGCTTATAGAGTATTTTCACATTCTTGTTCTTCCTTTTTAATAGCCCGTTCCATTTTACTAGATTTTGCTAATTCTCCGGCATGAGATAATTCTTAACATCTGGGGTGCAGTTGTTGGCATATCATCTCACCGTCGAAAGAGGATACGATAGGAACCTCACAAAGGGCATGACAACAAAGTAGAAGCCTACTAATAGATTTCATCTAATTGTGTTTGCCCGGCAGCGAAATGGATTATTTTATGAGAATGTAAAGCATCTTTCTAACATAGAGTATACATTTTGCTAATCACTTGTACTTTATTGAGTGGCGGCCTCTACAAGATCTTTATCTATGATCAATTAGGAAAAATTGTCATAACCCACATGTTTTGCTTGTTCATGGCTTGTTATGCATTTACCTATCAATTTGCCTCAAAGTGTCGTGCTCATGGTATGGGAACATTGTTTTGTGATTGACATAACAATAATGACGTCAACTTAGTTTGATTGGGGGATGCTATGCAACTTAGAGCAATATGTTGTTCATTAATGCCTTCATCTTAAAGGTCACGAAATAGTTCTCTTGCTGAAAATATTAGTTATTTTATTTAGCATTAAGTAGGGAACTCTATTTTTATTTTTATTTTTTATAGTGGACTTTGATTGAAGTATCTTTTGCTGCATCATGACATGTAAAAAGAGTTTGGTGGAGGTTGGAAGAGGGAGATTGTATCACAAAAAATGCGGGTTATTAAATGTGCAAGATTGATGGAATCAATTGAGTTTCTAAGACTGTTGATATCGGTTTTTGCCATTAAAGATGTCTCTCGAGTGGTGATTATCACATCAGTAATCAAATTGTGAGTTAACTCCCAATTCACACCTTTCTTGGGAAATATAATCCGAGGCAAATTGTATTGTGTTCTGATTTCCTTTGTCAGCATGATAGTTAACTCCATATATGGTCCAATTTGTAGACATGGAGAGGTCTCGTGCATTCGAATGGAAAGAAGTTCAGTGTCAACTTGTCCTAAAGTAGTCACTTTATTAATTAATCATATTTCGAACATACAATTTGGCTCTCCCTAGGCACCAACAAAAGCAAAACCGTAAGCTCCTGTTATTAATTTTTCTTCTTGACTCGTGTTTCACTTTTTGCGTACGTTTTATCAACTTAAACCAATTAAAATTTGACACATTTACTGAGGTCAATTTAATTAAACAAAATAAAAATTTCAGTCCGCCTCACTTTTCTACCCCGTCTACACTTTCTCCTCCGTCTCCGGCCATCTCGAGCCTAACCGCCCTGTCTCCCTCTACCATCGCCACCAGCGGAGTTGCCAACGCCAAGTCCAAGGAGAGAATTGGTGGGCGGAGTTGCAGATACCACCGTCGCTCGTGGCTGTGGACGAGCCACTGTCACTGGAGCCACGGTTGCAGATCTGGAAGTCGTTTCCAGGGGTGTGTTGGGGGTGGGCACCCGGTGGGACATCCGGGGCCGTGTCAACCTGGACCAATTCCAGATTCCGAAACAGAGAGGGCACAAACGTGACAGGCAAGAGCGGCGGGGCTGCCAGTCGGCGAGGACGGAACACGTGGACAAGAATAGATACAGTCTAGTGTTGAACCCACATGTAAAGGTTTCGAGGGAGACCGGGCAGGAGGACCACGGCAAGCAACACGAATGACAAGAGATAGGGGAATGATTGAAAGGGGCCCGGGACCAACAGCGATGTGAGGGAGGCTACCGAGAGCGTGTCGGCAAGGATCATGAGGACGGGGAACGCTCGGGCACAGCAAGCGGGAGCCAACGACAGGTGAGTGACGAGGGGCAGTGAGCCGTAGAACAGAAGAGAGGAGACGGCGAGGGAGGTGGCGAGAAGGTCGGTGTCGAATGGGGACGCGGGTTTCCCTTGGAATTTCACCTGGACGAGGTTCACCAGCACGGAAACAAGAAAGGCGAGAATGGCATGGAGTGGGGCGAAGGCAGGGGAACCTTGGGCGTTTGCGTGGGGTTGACCGCCGGTCAGCATCGTGGTGGGCTCCTACAGGATCCGTAGTCCTATGCAGAGGCTATAAGTGGCTAAAATCCCCCACGGGATCCGTGGTCCTTTGCAGAAGGATATGAAGCGGGTTTTATAGTTTTTTATTTTCTTTTTGGAGGAAAGAGGGGAGCTTGCCGATGGATCGAGTTCGGTTGCGGTTGCGTTATGAAAGAAGGTTTTTGGTTTACAAAAAAAAATGTCAGCTCTTTCTTTCTTGAAAGTTTCCCAGTGGGCTCGTGAGCCGTCCGAGCAATTTCTTCGATTAACAGTGGAAGCACCAAAATTAGGGAAAAGCATGGTCAAATTCAGTCAAAACTGCGAGTTCTGTCTACGAAGTTTCTATCCTAAATTTTGTTTTGTCTTGTAACAAACTCTCAACTTTTAATCTTATTTTAATTCTATACTAAATTATTTTGTTTTATAAATAATCTTAAACTTTAGATCTAATCCTAATTTGATCTTTAATTTTTTGTCTCTTTAACAATCATAAATTTTTACTTGAATCTTATATCTATCACTATTAACTCTCCATCCAATCATCCTTAGTGACGTGGCATTTTTTGTCATTGCTATAAATGTTTCGAAAAATTTCACATCCAAAAAAATATTTTTTCAAGATTTGATATTAGAAAAATTAGAATTGGCTTTCTTTAATTGCTCCTAAGAGACTCTTCCTCGCATAGAGTCTTCGACTGTGAGCTCGGTTTTCATGGTGCTTCCCGAGAACCTTCGCGAGCAACTTTGACTTTTACCTCGTCATTAGCATATTTCCTCTCCAATTTTCACTTGGTAGCGTGTGTTCTCCGATCGCGAAGAGCAAGAATTGTTAAAGCCCCATCTCGCGCACGAGAAAATATTTGGTGGTTCACGTCACCACGTTGTCCAGGAGCCCCATCCGCAGCTGGAATATGGCAGCACCGAGTTTTACACCGGAAATTCTAATTGCACGCCAAATCTTTGCACAATTACCACTTTTCCCGTTCAAATATGGATATGGAGTTTTATTATTTTGGTTTGATAAGTGAAGTTTCTAGTGTTGAGCTAATTGGGCAAACTGTGCGAATGAACATCTTAGTTTTGATTTTATTTGATGTGTAGTCCAATTATAAAAACCCCACATTTCAAGAAAAGTTAGAGTTCACACTCGATGATCGGCTTAGGGAGTTAAATCTTGTGGTGAGGAACACTTTATCCTCACTTTCCAGGACTTTGTCAACATAGGTGAGTAATTACTCGCTACCTTGAACCCTTTTTACTAATGACACTACTATTGATTTGTTTTGGATTTTGGTCCTTGAGTGGTGGCTTGTGTTCTTATCTTAGTTGTGTTTCCCATAGTCTCAAAGGGTTCGGCTCGATAAGGTCTTTTCTTAGAGCTTCGATTATATGGCCTAATCTCTTCAAACTAAAAAAAATAGGTGAGTGCAATCCATTAAATATATTCCTCTTTTCTTATGCGTGTAGATTTATATATCTAGTTCAAATGCAAATTACCAAAAAAAAAGTTAAAAGTTGGAGTACATAAGATGACCTTTGTGTAAGAATTGTGGCGTGATTTCTCAAATTTACTCAGATTCTAGCAATGTAATATGAGTTTTTGGTAGAATTGTTCGCACATTTTATTTCATAGAATGATATAGGCGGCCGATCATTTAGCGTCCTATGTTAGCCTCCTGTCTCACCTTGTGATCTCGCAATTGAGGACGTGGCTACGCTCCATCACATCAGCATAATCCCTCTCCACTCGGTGAGTGAGACATGGAGCCATGTCCCAGCAGGGCAGATCTGAAACTTCTCTATAATATTTCAAAATCTTGGGTCTCCCTCTCGTCAATGAAGAAAACTCTCTCTCTCTCTTCATCTTTTCAAAATTGGATCCTCTCTCACCTTCGCTTCCAATCTGCTGCATCCTCCAGTGCGTCACTATAGCATAATAAATAGACCGATTCATTCAACTATCGAAGTGTATTAAGCCTCGTCAAAATTCTGGCAATACTAAGTGGAAAGCTTCTGAGTACAACTACAAGAGAATGCAATAATTCATTGTCTTTTCAACCTTTCAAGTATATGTCACTTCCTATCTCACCTTAACAATTTCTGAACTTCTAAGTTGTATCCGCCTTTTCGTCTAAACTTTGTTAAGATAATTTTTTGTATGAAGCATTAAATCATTTGCTAATATATTGTAGACAAAGTTAGAGAGGTGCTGAAGTTTGTGACTAGGAAATGGACGATCTTGCTAAGCTACTGATTGTAGAGCGGTCACGTTTCATGTTTAGCAGATGATACGACTATGCTACAGCTTTGGAAAGTTGTTTAATAGTAAAGGAAGTGGGATTAATGCACAGTGAAGGAATACTTGGTGGGGGGATGAAACATGGTCCTCTAGCTCTAGTGGATGAGAGTCTGCCTATCGTGGTGATTACTATTCATGATGCTTGCTTTAGGTTAGCTTTTGCAGTATGGGCTTACTTGCATCCCAGTATTCTCTATGTGGTCCAGAACTGAAGGTGTCAATGTTAATAGCAAGCAAGAATCAATTATTCAGCAACTCCATGCCAGTAAATAATACCTGATTATCATGAACTCGAGGAGGATGATGTAGTTGTGTCTCTTTGGGGAGTGTGTAGAGTCATTGAAGTTCCTCAGGGAGACTTTCTTTAGCCTGTAGTCAATACAGTTCCTTCGCAGGTACAGGGTACTTACAATAATTTTCCATGCTTGCCAAGATGCAACATTTTCTTTTTCTTGTTGTATTGAATGCATCAATTTTATTGATTGAGCCATAACATTTTGCTGTTTTAATTTGTTTGTTTATTCATTGCTTATAGAGTATTTTCACATTCTTGTTCTTCCTTTTAAATAGCATATTTCATTTTAGTAGATTTTGCTAATTTGTCGAACATAAGATAATTTTTAACATTTGAAGTGTAGTTGTTGACTTATTATCTCACGGTCCTAGGAGGATACAATGTCAACCAACCTCGGAACCTCGCAAAGAGTGTGACAATAGAGTAGAAGCCCACCAACAGATTTTTTCTGATTGTCTTAACTTGGCAGTGAAATAGATTATGTCATGAGAATATAAAGCATCTTTCTGACACAAAGTATGCATTATGCTAATCACTTGTACTTTATTGAATGGCAGCCCCTACAAACTCTTTCTTTATGATCAATTAGAAAAAATTGTTGTAACCCATCTCTTTTGAGTGTTCATGGCTTGTTATACGTTTACCTATCAATCTACCTCGAGGTGTCAAACTTATTGTACCTGAACGTTGTTTCATGATTGACATAACAACGATAACTAAAACTTACTTTCACCAGGGATGCTATGCAACTTAGAGCAATACATTGTTCATTAATGCCTTCATCTTAAACGTCAAGAAAAAGTTCTATTGCTGAAAATATTAGTTATCATTTTTAGCATTTAGTGGGAAACTCCAATTTGTTTTTGTGGACCTTTGGCCGAGGTATCTTTTGCTATGTCACGAGATGTAAAAGGAGTTAGGTAAAGGTCGGAAGAGGAAGAGTGTATCCTTTTTGGGGAAAAAAGAGCAGGCGGTACAAAAAAATTGTGCATCATTAAGGGTGCCAAATTTTGATGGAATCGATCAAGTATTTGAGACTTGCTTCTTTTGCGGAGATTGGTTTTTGGCGTTTTGCAGTGGTGATTGTTGCGCCAGTCATCAAACCGCTAGTTAACTCCCAGTTCATACTTTTCTTGGGAAATAGACCGAGACAAATTGTACCATGGTTTGATTTCCTTTTTCATTATGATATTGTAAGGAGAGGCCTTGTGTATTCAAATGGAAAGAATTTCAATATCAACTTGCTGCGAAACTAGTCCATTCTCTCAATTAGTCATACATGGAAAATACAAATCGACTCTCGGAAGATGCCAACAGAAACAAAACCCAAAGTTCCTACTGCTGCTGTTATTGGTTGTTAAAGGCAACGTCGTCATGTTTCTTCCCTCGTCGTGTTATCTTTTCCAGGGCTGTGCTAGTTGTGGGCGTCCCGAGGGACATCTGCGGCTGTGTCAAGACAGGCCAATCCCCCAATTCCGGCACAAAGTGCGCATCCATGATGGTAACAGCCAAAAGCGGCAGGGCTCTTCCACCATGCGGGCAGCGAGAACGGAACACAGCGACAAGCAGATGCACAAGCTTGCGTCAAACTCACATAAGAAAGGTTTCGAGCGAGACTATACAAGAGGACCATGGAAAGCAACACAAATAAGAAGAGATAGTAGAAACACCGAAAGGAGCCCGGGACCAACAGAGCTGCAAGGGAAGCCACCGAGGGCAAAGCGCGAGCATCGTGACGATGGGAGACGCTCGGGCACAAGAATCGGGAGCCAACGACAGAAGAGTAACGAGTGCCAATGCGCCATACGACATATTACAGAAGACGGCAAGGAAGATGTGGGAAGGGTGGGTGTCGATTGGGGACGCAGGTTTATCTTGGTATTTCAAGGTCCCTGGGGTTTGTAACGTCGAAGGTATTCCTACGCAGTTTCTGGGCTCTGCTTCTTGGAGGATCGCGACACAACCCCGTCGTCGAGACAGACGACTTTTTCATGGCCCCTCGTGCTCCAGCGTGGCAAATAAGAAGCAGCTGGAAGGGCGACACGTGTCCTCTCGTGGGACCCACAGACTGAGGAGAAAATCAGGCGCCATTTTGAAAAATTTTCGGACTGACTGACTGACTGACGAGACTGAGGGTTTCTTCTTGGGTGAGTCTCTTTTTTCGCGCCTTTCTCTCTACCCTCCCCCTCTCTGTCTGCGACGAACAGTACGCGACCTCCCAATCTCTCTGTGCCTTTCCTCTTTCCGACCGGCGAACCACCGCCAGCAACCGACGAACCGCCGCACGGGACCGGCGAGAGGACCGCGAGACCTAGGCCCCTCTCTCTGCCCTCCCTCTTTCCGACCGGCGAACCACCGCACGGGACCGGCGAGAGGACCGAGCAATCGACGAACCACCGCACGGGACTGGCGAGAGGAAAGCGACCTCCCTCTCTCTCTCTCTGTCCTCCCTGTAACCACCGCACGGGACCGGCAAACCACCGCGCTGCCCCTCCGGCTCCGGTTCCGGCCCCGACTCGTCCGTCCCTTGCTCTTTCTCTCTCCTCGCGTCTCTGTCTGCCCTCCCTTTCTTGGACGGTGAACCACCGCGTGACCGGCGAACCACCCCGCCCCCCCTCCGGCTCCAGATCCGGCACCGGCTTGTCCAGGTAATTTCTTGCTTTCTCTTTTCTTTCTCTCTGTCTGACGGGGTGACGGAAGGGATTTTATAGGAGTTCAGCGATGCCTGTGCTTGAGTGTAGAAGTTGTGGTCATGGCGAAAGTCTTGGTCAGTTTTGATGATAAATGTAGCTCAGTTCCTTTCGGCGATGAGGTCAATAGTGGTGAAATTGATCTGATTATTGATCAGAAAATGCCAGACAATCCTATCAGCTTTTGGACAGCCAATATGCATACCCAATGGCCAGATTTCACTGAGGGGGAGTTATCCGAAAGTCTCTATCGGCATAATTTTTCCACACGTTAAGTCTAGTGTAGCCTAGTCAACCGTCATCATTTATATGACTAATTCAATCTCAGATGACGAACTCCCTTAAAAGATTTGCAGAGACATGTGTAGGTGCTCCATCTAATCTTACTTGTTGATGAAAGTTGCAACGGAGTGGACATGCTCAATTAGAAAATTTATACTGATCACAATGCCTTTATATTTGGAAGCATGTAATAGACTATTTAACACAGAATAATAGCAATCAATCCCTTTCTTTTTCAGGAATTTGGAACTTATGTTGCATAGCTTTGAGGACATTTTTCACATGAGAGCTGCTTTTTTAAATACTGAGACCTGAAAAGTCATTAGTTACGTTGTTCTCACATTGGTACCAATTTTTACCGTAGGCAAAGCTTTCACTTGGTCCCAAAAATTGCAAGTTTTCACTTTTTTTCCCCTGGTCATCATTCTGCATTGTTGCGATAATTCATTTCGATGGCTATTTGGAAGCTAAACTCTAACACCCCTAAAAAGGTTGCCATTTTTGCATGTGAAGCTTCTTAGGAGCAATTTGAACTGGTGAAAATCTTAGAAGGGGGTAAGGTGTATATTAATTGGTGTTTTATGGGCAAGCAAGAAGGTGAAAGTACTAACCACTTGTTGCTACAGTCTAGTGTGACCAGAGAGCTTTGAGAGCTGCTACTATGTGTGGTGTTTAATAGGTCATGCCGTACTTGGTGAAAGAAGTTTAGGATTTAGCAAAGGACTTACTTAGGTGAGAAATAAGAGAACCTCTTGAAATGGAAACTTTGGGAGTGCTTAACAAAGTGCTGTTGTAATCTAGGACTTTAATGTGAGTGTGCATTCTTTATTGGTCTGAGGTGTACATATATCATGTTGATGATGTAAAGTTAAGAGAGTTTGGACCGCCTATCGTTTTTGCATCTGATGACTTTGTCCATCTCCTCTCTTTCTGTCTATCTGATATGCAGCACGTTATTCACGTGCATTCTTTATGATTTGCAGCACGTTATGCAATGCTTTTGCTAGTCTATATCAAGGATAATGTCCTACTCAGAATATATTAGCTATAGTTTAAACGGCTTACACCTAGAATCCATTTTCAGTATGTGCTGGTTATTTGTGGTGTTCAATAGGTCATGCCGTACTTGGTGAAAGAAGTTCAGGGTTTAGCAAAGGACTTACTTAGGTGAGAAATAAGAGAACCTCTTGAAATGGAAACTTTGGGAGTGCTTAACAGAGTGCTGTTGTAATCTAGTACTTTGATGTGAGTGTGCATTCTTTATTGGTCTGAGGTGTACATATATCATGTTGATGATGTAAAGTTAAGAGTTTGGACTGCCTATTGTTTTTGTTGTCATAAATACATGATACAACTAATATATTGCATCTGTTGACTTTGTCCATCTCCTCTCTTTCTGTCTATCTGATATGCAGCACGTTATTCACGTGCATTCTTTATGATTTGCAGCACGTTATGCAATGCTTTTGCTGGTCTATATCAAGGATAATGTCCTACTCAGAATGTATTAGCTATAGTTTAAACGGCTTATGCCTGGAATCCATTTTCAGTATGTGCTGGTTATTTTAGGCCATACTTAGTAATTGATTGAACTAAATAATAGCTGAAAGCAAGTAGACTTGTCCATGGCTGATTGCATGTCGTACCTCTTTAACAGGTCAAGCATTTGGTGTTTCATTTTAATCCTAGTTTGGGTGCGAAGTTGCACGTGTAAATTTATTGGATGGCTGAATCAGAGGTAATTCTTTACTTGTACTATTTGAAACATATATTGTTTTCTTAAGTAAAAGTGGGATAATGATATATTTTTCTTTTAAATGCAGCTTGAAATTTCCCATTCTGCACATGTAATGCGTGATATGGAAAAAGACTTTGAGTTTGTAATAGGAATGGTTTTTTTAAATGAATTTGAAGCATATAATAAGTATGTGGCCTATGCACTTAGTAAAGGATTTGGAGTAAGGAAGGGTAATTTGGTTAGAAATACTAAAGGAAAAATAACCCGATGGACTTTTGTGTGCGATTGTGAGGGGTATTTAGTCAGCTCATCTTATCAAGAAAAGAAATTTGAAAGGTTTGAAGTTAGATGTGGCTGTCTTGCTCATATCAAGTTTAAGGTTGATAATGATGTCTATGAAGTCATAGAGTATAATTCTGAGCATAATCATGCATTTATTCCCGAAGATCAAAGGCATTTGATTAGATGTGGAAGAATCATGTCCGAGACTTGTAAGGGTGTTTTAGTTGACATGATGAAAGCTGACATTGGGGGAATTACGACATTTAAGTGTTTGGCAAATGAAGCAGGAGGAAGCAAAAATTTAGGTTTGCAGAGGACAAGATCCAATGGTATAAGTGGGGAAGATTGTCAAGATCTTTTGAACCATTTTCATAGCATGGAACAACAAAACCCAATGTTTTCATACGCTTTACAAGTTGATCAAGATGGTAAATTAACAAATATATTTTGGAGAGATAGTTTATCAAAATTTGATTATGGTTGTTTTGGTGATGTGCTAGTGTTTGATACCATTCATCGTACCGACAAATGTAATATGATATGTGCACATTTTGTTGGGGTTAATCATCATTGGAAAAATGTTTTGTTTGGCTGTGCATTTTTAATGGACGAGACTGTGGAATCATTTATTTGGTTATTTGAGGTGTTTTTGAAATCTATGGGAAATAAGGCTCCGAAAACCATGTTCACCAATCAAGACCAAGTCATGGCAAAAGCGATTAGAACGGTATTTCCGAATACACAACATCGTTTATGCACTTGGCACATCATGAAAAATGCCAATCAAAACATTCCACATCTTTATCACAAGCCAGATTTCAGGGATAAATATTTCTTAGCGCTTATATATAGATGCAGATCAGAGGACGAATTTGAATCTACTTGGAGGGAAATGGAAGAAAGGTGGGATATTAAGGATAACATTTGGCTTCGGAGATTATACGACCTTAGACATAAATGGAGTTTAGCTTTTGGTCGTGATATTTTTACATGTGGTATAAGATCAAGTCAAAGAAGTGAGAGCATCAATAATGTCTTCCAAAAAATAGGGAGCAAGACATCGACCCTTGTACAATTTGTCTACTACTACGAAAAGCAAGTGGCGCATATGAGAAAAATTGAAAGTCAAGATAATTATAGTTGTCGTGGGACACCCAAATTGATGGTTTCGCATGACATCTTGAAGCATGCTGCTTCAGTTTATACCGGTGCCATTTTCACAAGGTTCAATGATGAATTTCTCCAAAGTCTCTCTGAAATTATTGTAAGTAGTACATTTGATGGATTGATTTATTCATACACTCTCATGTGTAGGGGGACTCAACGTGAACATGTTGTTAGATTTGCTCCTGTAGACTCTTCAGTTTTTTGTGAATGTAAATTATTTGAATCAAAAGGGTGGTTGTGTCGTCATGCTTTGAAAGTATTGATCGAGAACATATCAGTTACGCACATTCCACCTGCCTATGTTTTGAAAAGATGGACTAAGGGTGCAAAACAAGGGATTGCGAATGATGAATTTAAGCAAATGTCATTGGATTCATCTAAGTCTGATCGGTTTTCCTTGTTAATGCAACAATCTTTTGAACTGATGAATTTGGGAGCTGAAGATGACAATACTATGAGAATAGTGAGGAAATATATGCAAAAAGCGAAGACTGAAATTTCATCATACAAATCAAGTGTGATTGTGATTGATGATGTTAGTAATGAGGATAATGAGGCTTCTTTGTGTGACATTTCGATATTGGATCCCCTTCGAAAGAAAGGAAAGGGAGTAATTTATGAAAGACTTAAAAGTTCAAATAAGAAAAAGAAGAAAAAATCTAAGAAAGGAACACCCTCAACGCCAATCGAAAGTCGAGGTGAGTGACATATTATTGTAATTATATGATTAGTTTAATTCTTTTATGTATGTTATATGATGCATATTAACATATTTATTATAAATTCATTTCCTAGATTATTCGAGTTATTCAAATCAGTTTCACAGTGCCTTTCATCCTAGCAATATCAGTGGTCCTACAGTAAATTCAAATATTTATAATCAGGTACGTCACTTTTAGTCTTCCATTTGAATTTATATTTTACTAATTTGGTCAATTTCTTTTATATAGATGCAGCAGTCACCATATGTCATGCCGCTGGGAGTTATGAGTGGATTTAGCCCATTCCCCAATCAGGTATTTAATAGTTTGGTATATTAATTTAATTGCGTTTTACTAATGGATTATTTATTATATGTAGATGCGACCACCATATGTCATGCCATCGGGGATTATGAATGGTTTTTTCCCATTTACTAATCAGGTACTTATTATGAAATCATATTACATCCAATGTTATTTTATCTTATTATTACTACTATAATATTCATTATTTATGGTTTATCTTGAATAGATGTTGGAGTATAATAATGGAAATCACGAAACCATTTTGAGTCAGGTACAACTTGCGTTTTCTCTTGTGGGATTATTTGAGACATTTTTGTCTTGGCATTTATTTAGTTTATGTAAACAAATTGATTTTTCCTTTATATAGGGATCATCAAATTCTTTTCAGCATCCTGGGTTAAATGAATTGAACAATTCTGAAAGAACACAAACAAATGGTCCAAAGTAACGGTACAGGACTCTTATCTTTCGCATTGCGATGCTTCTTGTGGTAAGATCAGCATTGTTGATGTTGGGAGCGGCAATTGGAGTAATTTTTTTGGTATTCTGTAGAATATATTATGTTTCCCGAAGTGCCAATTGCTTTGAGGATGTCTGGCCATCTTCTGTTGGGCATTGTTCGGATATATTAAGAAAAAGTGGATTATCTTTTCCACGTGTGTAATATTCTACTCACTGGATTGAGCAAATTTTTTGCTCCAGTAGAGCTTAATTTGCCAGAGGATACAAGACAGCCACCAGTACAATCTATCACTTTGCTCAACACATTTGAACTTGATGCCATGGATTTGGATGACGCACATGAAGAGGGACACAGATAAAGAATGTTGCTTCAGTTGGTGGAAACATATGTACTGCTAGTCCAATATCAGACTTGAACCCTCTTTGGATGGCTTCTAGGGCAAAATTTGGAGTTATTGATGGCAAAGGAAACATTAGAATTGTTTCAGCTGAGAATTTCTTTCTAGGTTATCGGAAGGTGGACCTTGCAAGTGGAGAGATTCTGCTCTCAGTGTTTGTGCCATGGAGCAGAAGGTTGGAGTATGTAAAAGAGTTTAAGCAAGCCCACAGGAGGGATGATGATATTGCTATTGTAAATGCTGGAATGCATGTTTTTCTTGAGAAAAAAGATGATGATCTGGTTGTTGCAGATGCATCAATCATTTATGGTGGAGTGGCTCCTTTATCTATTGCTGCAAGGCAAACCAAAGAGTACTTGATTGGAAAGACTTGGAATCAGGAGCTTTAGCAAGGAGCTCTGGAAGTTTTGAGGAGTGACATAATCATCAAGGAAGACGCTCCGGGTGGGATGGTTGAGTTTTGAAAGTCTCTAACACTTAGTTTCTTTTTTAAGTTTTTCCTCTGGGTTTCTTAGGAGATGGATGAGATGAGATCGATCAGGGAAGAGATACCATCATCACATATATCTGCCATAAAACCATTTGAAAGGCCATCTGCTGTTGGAAGTCAGGATTACGAAATTGTGAAGCAGGGGACTTCCGTGGGATCCCCTGAGATCCACCTTTCCTCAAGGCTACAGGTATCTGTACTATGTCTGGGAATCTAATGCGGTGAGACTCTTGCATCTTTTGCATGGTTGACATTGCGTATTTTCATTTGCATCATGGGACTTAATGCTACTTTCCTCAAAGCCAAATTTAGTTTCTGTGATTGCCGTCAAATTAGGTATTTGGTTGCACCTTCCTTTCATCCAATAGTATGAATTCGTGGCCCACTAACATGTTGTAATAAAGATATATACACGAAAGAATGCATGAAATGGCTGCATCCATTTCCCGAAATTGAGTTCACAAACTTTAGACTTCTATTTACTTGCTACAACAAATTTAAATAAAGCCAGAATGTTCAGTTAGTCTTCTTCGCTTCCCATATTGACGTGACCAATCTTTAACTGATGGCAGTTCTTGATGCTTATTCAACCCAAAATTCCAACTATTTTTATTTTTTATAACTTCACATGTGTTTGTCACCATATAATATTTAAGTAAGCTCATGAAGGATGGCCATTTCTGATCTCAGGGGATATCTGTTTGGCATTCTTCAATGACTATCTGTAACTCTTTCTTATTTCCATTTTCTATTTCCTTCTTTGCTATTATGTTTTGTTTTCGGCGGGACATCTTTGTTTCTTCGTTTTGTGAATTATCCTGCTGCAAATTATCTTATGTATTTAGTACGCTAATATTGCACATAGTCCTGATTGATGTGCCTAAAAATTTTTGTGTCAATTCTTTAATGTGCGGGCAAGGTTTTTCATCTTACATTCTATATAGTTGTGTGATGAAGATGTCATCATGATGTGATCTGTAAATTTTTATTTCCTATCAGTTGCTTTTTTCCATATGCTGAGAATAACTGTTTCACATTCTTATCCGCTATTATTTCTTCAGGTCACGGGTGAGGCAGAATATGCTGATGACACACCCTTGCCACCTGACGGTCTGAATGCCGCGTTAGTGCTAAGCAGAAAACCCCATGCCCATATAATTTCGGTAGATGCTTCAGCAGAGAAATCTTCTCCTGGATTTGCCGGCATATTTCTTGCAAAAGACATCCCAGGAAAATACAAGATGGGGGTTGTTGTATCAGATGAGGAGGTATTCGCTTCAGAATCTGTCACTTGTGTTTGCCAGGTATATCATAGCAGTCAGTCTTTGTATGTTGTACAAGTGCTTTGGACTCCCCCAAACAAATCGAACTTATGACTTAAACTGGGACCCTCATATTGAAAATTCAAGAGTTAACTGCCAGACTAGGAATTTTTTTTACAGTTTTTCGGCTCTTCTTTACCCCTTTGTATGTTAAGTCTTCTTGTTTCCATATATTTGTCACAGGTTATTGGGGTAGTTGTTGCCGATACACAAGAGAATGTGAAACTAGCCATGAGAAAGGTTCATGTGGAGTATGAAGAAGTTCCGGCTATCTTTTCAATAGAAGATGCCATCAAAGCTAGAGCTTTCATCCCAACATAGAGAGGTCTTTGTGAAAAGGTGACGGGGATCTCTGCTTTCAGTCGGGTGAATGTTACAAAGTCATACAGGGGGAAGTTCAAGTGGCAGGTCAGGAACATTTTTACTTGGAGACACATTGCACCCTGATATGGACAGTGGATGTCGGAAATAAAGTCCACATGCTTTCCTCCACTCAAGTGAGTGAGGCCTTTGACCAACATTCTTTTTGCTCTCTTTTATGTTGAATTTGTCTGCAGTCAGATTGAATTGCCAAATGTGGATAGCACAACTTGCTTGATAACTGAAGTCAGTTGTAATGAGTTGCTGTGGGATTGGATTTAGCCATTCCTTAGTGTGGCTGTTTATATGATGAGGGTTTTGGACAGAATTGTTGCTTTGGACTCAGTTGCTAAGTTTGATTATGAGAGATTTATATGCATGTCCTAGATACCCTTGTTCTTTTATAAGCGGAAAATGGATTCCAGGACTTGACTTTGTAGATAGTAACATGATAATATTCTTCCTCTGCAGTGCCCCAGGCATCATCAGAAGACTGTTGCTCACGTGCTTGGCCTGCCACTCTCAAAAGTCGTCTGTAAAACCAAGAGAATTGGTGGTGGGTTTGGAGGAAAAGAAGCAAGGTCAGCGTTCCTTGCTGCTGTAGCTTCTGTCCCAATGTATCTCTTGAACAGACTAGTGAAGACATGATGATAAGTGGGCAGCGCCATAGCTTTCTTGAAAAATATAAGGTGATGTTTTGCTACTGAGCTTGTCTTTTGTTTCCCAAAAAAGTTGTTCATCAAGAAAAGTCAGAGGAATATTACCAAAGAAGTCATATGCAGATGTGCCAATTTGGTTATAAATCTTTCAATTGTACCATTTGAATTCTAAATCTTTTCACATTTGCCAATTTAGTCATTTTGATCAATTTTGGTCAGAAATTGCTATTTTTACATTCTGAATCTAGATATTAGCATCATGGCTTGTTGCATTACAGCATGTTAAGTGTGCTTAGGGAAAGATTATCTCTGCACGCACAGCACAGTGACCAGTTAAATTACTTGATAAAGGTAGGATTTACGAAGGGAAGGAGGGAAAGGTGCTGGCGCTGGATCTCGAACTTTATAATAATGCTGGGAATTCTCTCTGACCTGTCTCTTGCTGTCCTTGATCATGCCATGTTTCAATTTGATAATGTCTATGAGATACCCAACATGAGGGTCATTGAAAGGGTTTGCTTCACTAATTTGCCTAGTAACACAGCATTCCGAGGTTTTGGTGGTCCACAGGGCTTGCTTGTTGCCGAAAACTGGATCCAGAGAATAGCGGTAGAGCTGAAGAAGAGCCCAGAAGAGATAAGGGTAACTTATACCATTGTTCCTCGGTTTACTCTTTTCCTAGTTATTTTCTCTATGCTTTCTTTCTACTTACTCTCAAATTTCCTTATAGGAAATTAATTTTCTAGGTGATGGGTCAATAATACACTATGGACAATGAATTCAGCACTGCATGCTAGACCCTCTCTGGAATGCACTGAAAGAGTCATGCAACTTCTTGAATGCTCGTAAAGAAGTCGACCAATTCAATCTGCAAAATCGATGGAAGAAGTGTGGAGTTGCCATGGTTCTAGATAGAGTTGGCGTGTGTTTCACGGTGAAACATGTGAATCAGGTATGGAATAGCATATGCTGCTCTAGGACATTTTCCGGGTCACTTTATCGAACACCTTGCTTATTGTTGTGTCCCTGTCTTTTCACTTGGGCAGCAAGAGAATTTGTTTCTGCTCTTGATCTTGCTTTCTCCTGACGACTCATTTGGATATTGATAGTTTTCTTCGTCAAGATGCGCCGTGTTTATAGTGATTTTCTTATGGTTTCTTTAGGCAGGTGCACTTGTTCATATTTATACAGATGGGACTGCTTTAGTTACGCATGGTGGTGTAGAGATGGGTCAAGGTTTGCATACAAAAGTCGCCCAGATTGCTGCATCTGCCTTCGACATTCCTCTCTCTTCTGTCTTCATATCAGACACCAGTACTGACAAGGTAGTAATGCTGCTCAGGAAATAAGCAAAAGAATCTTATTATCTATTTTAGGTCATTGATGCTTGCTTTAGTTACGCATGGTGGTGTAGAGATGGGTCAAGGTTTGCATACAAAAGTCACCAGTACTGACAAGGCAGAACCTTATTCATCCCGGCTTTAGAGAAACATCTTCGCAAGGCTATCAAGGATAGAGCCTTTAACTTTTGAAGGTCCCGGATACGACCCGTAATAGAAGACTACAACTCAGTTGGGGTATCCATCCCTCAATCTTTGACTAAGGCGTTACATTTTACTGGTCGGTGCCTCCAAGATTCTGGTTGGTTTTCTTTGCAGTTCATCTCGGCAAGTTTTCTAAGGACACCCTCCCTCCTTCTCCGTTTTTCCCCCGGAGGGTTCCCGTTTGTTGGCTGTTTGCTTTCTGCTCGACACTGGTTGCTGGCTATCTCCGGTGCTTCCAAGATATTCCCTTGCGTGATGCGGCGTCCGGTCTCTTCAGCTTTCGATGCTTCCATGGTGTCCCTAGCTTGCTGTTTTTCAGTTTTCTGGTTGTTTTCCTTCTCCCCTGCACGGGTGCCTTCGTCTTTCCTCCTCTTCTTTTTGGCTGCTGTTTAGCCTGCATCTAGCTGCTGTTCTTTCATTCCTCTTTCTGCAGCTCCCCCCCCTCTTCCCTGGCACTCTTCCACTCTCTTGACTGGTTGTCTTCTGAGTGTAAGACTTGGTGCCAGGGTCTGTTGCTGTACATTTGTGTAGCTCCTTGGTTCTTTAGTTAATATATGTTTACCCTTTACCAAAAACAAAAATCTTTTGACTTGAGTCGTGCAGCTCATTGGATGAAATACTTTATCTTGTAGATGTGAATATACGTCACCGCTAGTAAATTCATCCATGCTGGTATTTCGGGCTAATTTTGTCAAAAATAGTTCTTTTCCAACGGTATATTGTGCAATGCCTTGTTGTAATCTTGTATAAATCCTTGCGATATAGGTTCCCAACGCATCACCAACAGCTGCGTCTGCAAGTTCTGATTGTATGGTGCTGCAGTTTTGGATGCATGTGAGCAGTTAAAAGCACGCGTGGCACCAGTTGCTGCGTGGGCGAATTTCAGTTCTTTTGCTGAGGTATATCCATTGTGCGGAGATAATTATGTGAAAATCATATTAACATGGACAAGTGCTGAACTTAATATGTAAGAACTTCTCTATACGAGTTTCTTAACCGCTATAGTTTGACTCAATCTGCTAATCCACTCGATTTTTTGGTCCGAATCACGAGTTTATATATGAAGTTGCTAAAAGCTGTTTGCTTATTAGATTCTGCATGTCTTTGTCCTCTGATACCTAACAAGAATGGCTTGTTTTATAGGATATTCTGGAATTGTCACAACATGCGCTGGTAGCTGTTTCTGCAGTTAGTTTAATGGAGGAAGAGTCAGTGTCCTTACAAGAGTTTTCTTTTTTTTTTTGGTTTCTTATATTGTGCAGTTTACAGAAAGATATGTAGTCTTTTTATCGGACAATGATATGGCGACTTCTATGCGTGTTTAAACAGTAGTTGGCGTTCTGAAGGTCCTAGTCGTAGTCACCCAGAAGTACATAGGGAGAGATTCCAGGATTCTCCTCCTAGATCAGGAGGAGAGATTGATCATGACATTCCCACGCTAGATTTGCCAGAAATAGAAGTTATGCATGATGCAGTTCATGATGATGGCTTTGGGAACTTTCCTCCCCTGACAGATCATGTAGATGATAGAAAATCTCCGACAAGATCTAAGCAAATCATGATGGAAAAGGGAACTGTCACCCCTACTGTGCCAGATGCCTTGGCTTCTGGAGGGTCATCATTACCATATTAGCAGCATTCTGCAGAAACAGCTGCAGCATTCAGAAACAGCTGCTTCAGCAGATCTGCAGAATGCTGCTGTGTTTCCAAATGAGCATATTTTGTTTTGTGGGTCCTTCTACCACTTTCCACGCACATTTTATTGTGTTTATGAACTGAGTTTATGCCTTTCCAGATTTCCCATAGCTGGCGTTCTTTACATGTGTTTTTCTATATGTCAGAGCATGCATCACCTGAAATGGCAATTCGATCAAGCCCACCGGTCCAGCAGCCACCAGCAAGGCCACCAAAGAAAAGAAAGAGAAAGCAATTGTTTGATGAATGTGTAGTGTTGAAAAATAGGTAATCTTAATAGTCAAGACATGCAAGCAGACTCGGATATTCTTGTTGCCTTATAGTAACTCGAAAATGTTTATGTGACACTTTAAAACAAGATATTTAACTGTGGTTTATCGGTGGCTCATGTATAGAAATGGCGTATACAATATTTTCTGCTTTGGATGCATGTGAATAGGCAATTGTTCTTCCATGATAAGAAGAGCCTGTAATTTGCAGCCAAACTGTCTCTTCACCTAGTGCGGATGGACCTTCGTCAAATTAGCATCAATATCCAAATCCTCACCTTTGATTTGACAATCAAACTTATTCAGACATGACATAATTGGATGCATGTTGAACAGGAATTGTAGTTTTGAATTCTCTCGTTCAAATTTTTTAAGCTTCTTCAGTCCCTCAAGTTATGCTTGAACTCAACAAATTGAAATGCCAAGGATATCACCCGAAAATGGTAAAGCCCCAATAACCCACAAAAACGCAAATCTTGTTATCTAGTGTGCAGTTCATTTGCCCCATAGGTTAGTTTTTGTAAAACCTAGAATATACAGCGTTAATGATCTTCAATCAAACATTTATAATTTGAATTTAAGAATCATCAATCAAATGTTTATAAGGATCTTCCACATGGATTTTTTAATTAGTTTTTATTCATTTTTTAATAGATTTAAAAACTAAAAAAATAAAAGTTAAAATTGCCATCGCCGAAGGGGCGGCGACCGTTGCCAACCCCTCCGACGATGGCGGCGGCATGGAAAATAATAATTAATTTTGCCTTTTTTTTCTGTATTGTTTTGTTTTTTAAATTAATTTTTAACTTTTCTTTTCTAATTTTTAAATCTAATATAAATAAATAAAAAAATCCACATGGAAAATAATAATTAATTTTAAATACCATGTCAGCATTTTCTGTTAAAAAAGTCGACGGGTGGAGGGGGTGGTGCATAAGGCATTAATTCTAAGACTCAATTGAAATAATTTGATAAGTTTTAAGATTTGATTGCATTTTTTGCAAGTTTTAGAATTCAATTGCATTTTCGTGATAAGTTTTAAAATTTCTGGAGCACTTATCCCTAAATTTAATGTTATGCCAATATAAAGGTTCACTTTATTCATCCTACAAACAAAATGCACATACATTTACAAGCGACAACTAAAACTATGAACAACCCAACCAACATCTTGCCAAATCTCATAACATATCAAGTTTAAAAGCTAAAAGGGATAAGTGTAATAGAAGTCCTAAAACTTGTGGGCGAACAACTCCCGTCTAAGTCCTTCAAGGACAGCCTTTTAATAGAAAATCACTCAGCCATTTAGTTCAGAGCCTAGATACAATCCTAAAACTTGTCACAAAAATGCAATTGAGTCATAAAACTTACAAAAAATGTAATCAAATCCTCAAACTTGTTAAATTATTTCAATCGAGTCCTAAAGTTAACACCGTTAACTTTTTTAACAGAAAATATTGACGTGGCATTTAAAATTAAATTTTATTTTCCATGTGGATTTTTAAATTTTTTATTTAAATTAAATTTAAAAACTAGAAAAGAAAAGTTAAAATTTATTTAAAAAACAAAACAATTAAAAAAAAAAAAAAAAGGCCGGCCACCCATTCCTTCGCCACCACCTATTGTTGGAGCAGCCGGTGAGGGAGGACTTGCCTTTAAAAAAAATTGAAAATAAATTTTAGCTTTTCTTTTTTAGTTTTTAAATCTATTTTAAAAAATTGAATAAAAAATAATTTTAAAAAAAAAAGCCATGTGGAAAATGAAAAATTATTTAAGATGCCATGTTAGCATTTTCCATTAAAAAAGTTGACGGTGTTAACTTTAGAACTCGATTGAAACAATTTGATAAGTTTTAAGACTTGATTATATTTTTTGCAAGTTTAAGGACTCAATTATATTTTTGTGACAAGTTTTATGACTTATATTGCACTTATCCCAACTAAAATTACCATAAACAACACAATCGACATTTTCAATTTAGAATTTTCTTTCTTCAATTTTGCCAAATCTTGCTTTAGTTTTGCATTGAGAGTCTTCAACATCCATTGAACAACCCTCATCCTCATTATGGGTCGACATTTGTTTTTGCTCGACATTGCTTTGGCAAAATCTTTTTGACACGCACCTTGCCAATTGACCGATTTCCTTATGAACTCAAACAAAATAATTACAACTTTCTTCTCTATTGTAGTGGTTGTATTTTGGGCAGCCATAGTATCTTCTCCCTTGATTGTCCTTCAACCTTGCTGTTTGTAGAGGATATTTTAGGCCACAATAGCAAAACACAGATGTATCGTTGTTGATTGAAGGGGTTGGCATCATTAATTTGTGACGAATATTCTGCAAAAAAGTAAGAATAGCCTAAGATTTAATAGAACATGCAAGAATCCACTTATCAAAGTTCATAATTACAAAAGGTTCATCAATTATTAAAATTTAATACATGAAGAAGTACATGAAATTACTTTCTACAGAGTCATGATATCGGTGTAGAATATGGAGTTTGGTTAAGGAAGTCTTTAGCAAAATATATTCTTACGCTTCTCTAACAATAGTGACTGATTTAACTAAAGTCTTACCAAATGGACAGCCACATTGAAAGCTTAAAACATAAGTCACATACCTAAACTATCTCCTAATTCCAAATGACAACTGCAATTAGAGACTTTTCAATATTTCTACCACCTTTTAGGAGCTTCCTAAAAGAGCCATCAATCTGGAGATCAACAATTAAAACAGTATTGCATTTTATCATAATAAAAAGATAGCCAAATGTAAACATTTCATCCAAATATGCAAACGTTCTGAGGTCAAGGTGAGCAGACCTTCCTGCTCCAATTTCTCCTTCAAATATGTACAGTTTGTCAGACATTGCTGCATACACAACAGAATCCAACAGTCATTATAGGTTTATAATCCAAATAGTTAGCATAATGTCAAGAGAGGAAGAATGGTTAAACCAGAGAGAATAGGCCTCGCCCTAGCAATGGCATCTGACTTTCCTGATTAAGAGATTTGAACAACAACGGGAAGAGCAAAGGGAGAAGAAAGAAAAATCAAAAGCAGCACTTTAATTATTATCCAACTAGACAAATATATAGCGTGGCTCTACATGCACGCAAACTGCAGTATAGTCAGAAAAAGAATGTTAGATTACCACGAGCTTTCCGCTTAAATGCTCAAATGTTCCCCTAGACACATATGCATCTACTACAAAGACCTCAGCATTTTCTGAATGAAATAGACAGATCAAGTTTGTCAAAAGCAGGCAAAACTAGCCAGGATTCTGAAACAGTGTCTACTGCATGTTCATTACAATATAAAGGGAATCAAAAGCAGGCACAACTAGCTAGGATTCTAAAACAGTGTTGTCAATTACTATGTCTGCCTTAGACCTTTTCAAATCGAACGACATCTGAGCATTTATCCTGTTCCTAGCATCTTCCTCGTTTGTTTTGTCTCTTGCCATAAGCCGTTGAAGTTGAGTTTCTGGATCGACCCAGACAACAACAATGGGCTTTGTCCACTTATCCATCTTTGCCTCAAACAATAAAGTTATGTCAAGAACAATAACCTTATGTCCTTTCAACAAAAGTTTCAAATTTCTCGGAAGATGCCTAATGATATATAAGGAGCCAGAAGCCTAAACATGCGTAAACACAGTTAAAAGTTTCTTTTTTCTCCTGAAGTTCAATGCAACTGTTAAGGTATCATTCAAATAAACACGAAAAAAATCCAAGCTGCATCGTTAAAAGCAAATGGATACTGGCTTCAGAATGAATAACTCAGCTATGACCAAGGCAATGAAGATGAAACAATTTCAGACTAACATCACAAATTACCCACAGCAACTACATGCACGACAGGTTAGAAGAAAAACTCAAAAATTAGAATTTGTCCCATGTTTCATCAAAGCAGGATTTTTTCCAAGTTGAGCAGAATCTTACGCATCTGCACTTATGCAACGTAAATTTGCTATTGCGTCCAGCATGCTCCGATCCCCATTTTGACGCTAGAACTGGTACTGCAAGTTTAGTTCAGATTTACCATGACCTATTCAACACTTGACGCTTTGCAGGATCGGAAAAGACAATTCGGCCCAACTTTGGCCTATCAACTTCTCCATCAGCTAGTAGAATCTCCTCCCCAAATGCAGCAACAACTTTCTTCCATCCACCAGCCCCTTATTTTAATGCATCCTGCAAGCACAACAGGGAATTTAAGAATTCCATCCACCAGTCCACTGACTGCCCCAGGACAAGACGAAGAGTGAGGTCTTAGCCTGACGGACATTTTAGAAGGAAAGAACAGAAGATCATGCGCGAGAATGTTTTTCGAAACAGTAGTACGTCCCATCCTCGAATCCACACAGCAAATTAGGAGGAGGGAGAAAATCGAAAGCGAGAAATTACCTGTACGTTGGAGGGGACGACCACGGACTCGAGGAAAGAGGTTGGGCGAGCAACCGGCGGGATTGTGATGCGGGCAGAACTGGAGATTGGTAGGCCGGTGGGAGAGAGGGGGTCAGGTGCAACCGTTCCACCATATAGGACAAGCCAGCACCGGATCTAGAGCCGGAGGGGCGGCGCGGTGGTTCACCCGTTGCCATGTGGACATGATATAAATTTTTTCTCCAATAAACATCTTTTGGGATGTGAAATTTTAGGAAAAAATTATAGCAATGATGTAAAATGCCATATCACTAATAAAAGTTTGTAATTTTTAGGATCAAATTAGGACTGGATCTAAAATTGGTGGTTTTTAATAAGACATGAAACAGTTAAGGTAGAATTAGAATAACTTTGCGAGAAAAAAAAAATTAGGTTAGAAATATCGTAGAAGGACACCCCCCAATATTCCAAATTTTTGGGTCTCCCTCTCGTCTACGAAGAGGACTCTCTCTCTCTCTTCTGCTTTACAAAATTCGCTCTCTCGCCTTTGCTCCCAATCCGCTGCTTTCTCCGGCGAATCGCTGCTGCCTCCGCATCCGCCGTCGTCTCCAGGAGCCCCGTCGGCCGCTGGAATATGGCAGCACCCAGTCTCGCACCGGAACTTGCACCGGTAGTTCTAAACTGCACACCAAATGTTTGCACAATTACCTCTTTTCCCGTTCAGATCTGGACATGGGGTTTCGTTATTGGGGTTTGATGGGTGAAGTTTATGGTGTTGAGCTAATTGGGAAAACTGTGTGAATGGACGTCTTAGTTTTGATCTGATTTGCTGTGCAGGCCGATTATAAAGAGCCCACATTTCAAGAGAAGTTTGTGTCCACGCTCGTTGAAGGGCTTAGGGAGTTGAATCTTGGGGTGCGGAATGGCAGTATCCTCTCTTTCGAGGACTTCGTCGGCACTGATGAGTAATTACTTGCTACCTTGAACCTATTTTCCTAACGACGCTGCAGTCGACTTGTTTTGGATTTTGGTCCTTAAGTGGTGGCTAAGTGTTCTTATCTTAGTTTTGTTTTCCATGGTCTCAAAGGATTCGGCTTCATAAGGTTCTTTCTCAGAGCTTTGATAGTACGGCCTAGCCTCTTCAGACTAAAAAACGGGCGGGTGCGATTTATTGAATCTATTCCTCTTTTTTTATGCATGTAGAATTATGTATCCGGTTCAAAAGCAAAATACCCGAAAAAAGAAAAAAGTCAAAAGATGGAGTACATAAGATGGCCTCCGTGAAAGAATTGTGGCATTGTTTCTCTAATTCACTCGGGTTCCCAGCAATATAATGTGAGTTTCTTGACAGTACTGTTCACACATGTTGTTTCATAGAACGATACACTTAGCCAACCACTTAGCCTCCCATGTTAGCCTCCCGCCTCACCTTGCGATCTTGCAATTGAGGACATGGCCATGCTCCACCACATCAGCATAATCCCTTTCCACTTGGTGAGTGACACATGGAGCCATGTCCCACCAGGATAGATCCGAAAATTCTCCCTAATATTTCAAAATCTTGGGCCTCCCTCTTGTCAATGAAGAAGACTCTCTCTCTTCTTCTTTTCAAAATTGGCTCCTCTCTCGCCTTCGCTCCCAATCTGCTGCATTCTCTGGCGCGTCACTGCAGCATTATAAATGGATAGATCCGCTCAACTATTGAGGTGTGTGGAGCCACATCATATTCTGGCCACACTGAGCGCAAAGCTTTTGAGTACAACTAAAAGAGAATGCAACAATTGATTGTCTTTTTGACCTTTCTAGTATGTGTCACTTCCTATCTCACCTTAACAATTTCTGAACTTCTAAGTTATATCTGCCTTTTTCATCTGAACTTAATTTGAGAGAATTTTTTGTATGAAACATTAAATCTTTTACTTGTATCTTGTAGACAAAGTTAGAGAGGTGCTGAAGCTTGACCGTGAAATGGAAGATCTTGCTAAGCTACTGATTGCAAAGCAGTCACTTCCCATGCTTGGCAGATGATATGGTGCAGCTTTGTAAGGTTCTTTAAGTAAAGGAAGTGGTATTGATGCACAATGAAGGAATGCTTGCTGGTGAGATGAAACATCGTCCTCTGGCTCTAGTGGATGACAGTCTACCTGTTGTAGCGATTACAATTTATGATGCTTGCTTCAGGTTAGCTTTTGCGGTAGAGGTTAACTTGCATCCCAGTATTCCATATTTGGTCTAAACTGAAGGTGTCAATGTTAACAGCGAGCAACAATCGGTTATTCAGCAACTTCGTGCCAGTAAATGAATCCTAATTGTCATGTGCCCAAGGGGGGATACTGCAGCTGTGTCTTGTGGAGGAGTGTGTAGGGTCATTGAAGTTCCAAAGGTGGAGGACCGTCTTCAGCCTGTAGTCAATATAGTTTGTTTGCAGGTACAGGGTACCTTCATAATTTCTTAATGCTTATCTATCAGAAAATCTCTTTGTGCCTTGCCAAGATGCAACATTCTTTTTCTTATGTTGTACTGAATTCACCATATCTTTCTGAATGCGAAGCTATGATGCAGATGGGGTGGAACTGGAAGGGAGCATTTAGTTTTCTGTTTTCTCGATTTGTTTTATGCTCTTGGTGTTTGTTTTTGCCTTTTGGATTAAGGGTTCCAAAATTCTCTCTATAATTTTTTGTTTAGTTTTTAAAGAGATTCCCTTTTTAAGTCTCAACTAGCACAAAAAAAACCAATTTTATTGATTGAGCCTTATCATTATGCTGTTCTAACTATTTTCCCTTTTTAAGTCTCAACTAGCACCAAAAAAAAAAAAAAATCAATTTTATTGATTGAGCCTTATCATTATGCTGTTCTAACTATTTTGTTCTTATGAAGTACCTTAACATTACTGTTTCCTCTTTTCAGATGGTCTGTTTCGTTTTAGTATAGGCAGAGATTTTATATTTATCAGGGAAAATTCGAACTATGCATGTTTTTAAAGGACTCCTTCACTCCATTCCCAAAGATTCAACCCGAACCGCGGACCGGGTTCTCTTTTCGTCCTCATGATATTTAATACCCTAAAAAAGTCCGCAACGCCATGCTAAACGACATCACCATCGTCTCGTCAGTTTTTTTACCTTTTGGAGCACCGATGGCATGCGACGGCGGAGGAGTTGAAAATCACGGGGTTTCGCGAGGGCAGAAGCGTAAAATCATATTTGAGTTAGATCGTGCGCCTCTTCTTTATTTCTCGTTCCGAGTGCTGGGGGCTTGTGACATCGTAGTTTAGAGAACTCTGCGAATGGACATCTTAGTTTAGGTAGAGATTTTATATTTATCAGGGAAAATTAGAAAGGAAAAATAGATGAATAGAGAATCACTCGAGTTAAAGTAAATGTAAGGATTTAAAAAAAATATTTATGGGTAGGCGATTTTTATGGAAATGTGAATTTGTTAAAGGAAGATTTAATTTTTTTTACAACCAAAACACAACGACAAGTATACTCCTCAATAAGAGAAATACAATGAGCATAGTGTGTATTTTCGTCCTCCTTCCACTATGAAGAAAATGCAATTTTAAACTTTTATGGTACCTTTCTAGATGACCAAAATTGACCTGAAAAAGATTCAGATTTCATTTATTCTACTCCACCGAATCACGTTTAGATAATTGCAATGAAATCACTACAAGACATATTGGTGTACTTTGCAATTGTAGGGGAGAATAATAAAAGTAATTATCAATATGAAATAAAACTAGTGGGAAAAAATGGGACTTTGCCTCATTTCTAATCTAAGGTGTAAGAGAAAAAAAAATGATGGCGTAAAATAAAACAGAAAGGAATATGAAGATGACCTTGGACATTGAAGAACCAGCGCAGCACGGCTAATTGGTGAAAATCGATAGGCGTTCATTCACCTTTTTGTGCTAGAAACTGTTAAAGTTCGGAAGAACAAAATGGGGCCTTAAAGAAGGGCCAAGACCCACGAACAACTCAAGAACAACCGTCACTGCAAAATGGAGCAGGCCTTTTTCCCTTCTTTTCCTTATTCTTTATAGGTAAATTAGTTTAGGATAGAATTAAAATAAGACTGAAATTGGGAGTTTTTTGCGAGGTACAAGAGTCTTTCGGATAGAAATTTCGTAGAATTGGATTCATAGATTTTTGACTGTATTTACCCTCCCAATATTCCCCACCAATTTTTGGTCTCCCTCTCGTCATCGAAGGGTCCCTTGTCCTCATCGAGGAAACTCCGTCGAAGAAACGAGGAAACGAGGAAACTCCCCCTCCTCAACGAAGAAGACTCTCTCTCTCTCTCTCCTTTTCAAAATTCGGTCTCTCGCCTCCGCTCCCAATCCGCTGCATCCTCCGTCGCATCGCCTCCGCCTCCGCCTCCGCCTCCGCCATCGCCTCCAAGAGCCCTGTTGGTGGCTGGTATATGGCACCACCAAGTTTCCCACCGGAACTTGCACCGGCAATTCTAAATTGCATGCCAAATGTTTGTGCAATCACCCCTTTCCCTGTTTACATCTGGATATGGGGTTTTGTTATAGGGGTTTGATGGGTGAATGGACATCTTAGTTTTGATTTGATTTGCTGTGCAAACCGATTATAAAGACCCCACATTTCAAAGAGAAGTTTGTGTCCACGCTCGTTGAAGGGCTTGAATCTTGTTGTGCAGAGTGGCAATATCCTCGGTTTCAAGGACTTCGTCACTGGCGAGTAATGATTTGCTACCTTGAACCCATTTTGCTAACAACACTGCTATTGACTCATTTTGGATTTTGGTCCTTGAGTGGCGGCTTGTGTTCTTATCTTAGTCGTGTTTTCCATGGTCTTAAAGGGTTCAACTCCATTAGGTTCTTTCTCAGAGCTTCAATAATACGGTTTGGCCTCTTTAGACTAAAAAACTTCGATAATATGGTTTGGCCTCTTTAGACTAAAAAACGGGCAGGTATGTTGAATCTATTCCTATCATCACTCATCGATCGTCAACTGCCAAAAGTTGGATGCTTATTGCCATCTCGCTGCCAATTGCTAATTGTCGGATGTTGCTCGCCTGCCTCTTGCCACCGATCGTCAGCTGCCGAACACTGCTCACTCACCTACTATTGATTCCTACCAGATGTCGGACATTGGCCACACGCCGCTAGTCACCCGCACACTGCCGTATGCTAACGCTAGCTAGCTTGATTCTTTGTCGATCATCGGTCGCTCGTTGGACATTGGCCGTCTTCGATCATCACTCATAAGAAAGAAATTTCATATCGTTATTAAATGAATTTTTATTTTATAAATAAAATTTTATAAAATTATCAAACGTGTATTTTTTTTACTGAGCAATTTGGCCAATGAGTAAAAATAGGGATAAAATCCTTATCATACACACCCTTTAACTTTCCACATTAGCCTCCTGCGACACCTTGCGATCTCGCGATTGAGGACGTGGGTACACTTCCCACATCAGCATGATCCCTATACATACACTCGGTGAGGAGAGAGAGGAGAGAGAGAGTGACCCATCATCTGAAAATTCTCTCTTATATTTCCACATCACCATAATCTTTCGTTTTCATCTCGTTCAAGCACAGGTCGTTGGTGGGGTCGTTGGTGGCGACACGACGGCCTCTTTGACGAATCGTCGTCGATCATCATCCTTCCATCCTCCGAGGCAGACGAATAAGAAGAAGAAGAAGAAGAAGAAGAAGAAGACGACGAGCGGGTCAAAGGTCAGAAGTGATCTCTCTCTCTCTCTCTCCCCGTCTCCGTCTCCCTCTTGCGGATTTTTTAGTCGGAGTTCCGGCAGCCATGAAGGAGGAGGCGGACGCGGGCGCGTAAGGCGAAGGGGGAAGAAGGGGAGAAATGTGCGGCATATCCGCCTGCCTGAACTACAATGTGAAGAGGGAGAGGAGCTACATCCTCCAGGTCCTCTTCATGGCCTCCCTCGCCTCAGTACCGCAGCTACGACTCCACCGGCGTCTCCATCGACGCCTTATCCGTCTCCCTCCCGCCTCTCGTCTTCCGCCAGGAAGGCAACATCGAGTCCCTCGTCAAATCCGTCTACCAAGGTATACCCCCCAATTCTCATTCTCGCGCTCGAATTTCCCGCTCGCCTTGTGATCTGACGAAGCTTTCTTATATATTATGCTTCTCGTTTGATTTGGAGACTGATTTCGGAACGATCGATTGCCCCGTTTAGTTTATCTGCCCCGCTTGACATGAGTCTCGTGGAAAAGCTTTTTCTTCTTCTGTCATATTATTATGGACCTTCCATCGAAGCCTTCACAAAGAACATGCAGCTTGAATTGTGGATCACTAGCAACAAATGTCCTGTGTACTACAAGGAACCTTGCAACAGGTTATAGACCTCATTTTACCCCAATGAGGAGCATTTTTAGATACCAAGACGTTTTCCTAACGAAACTTTACGATATGCTCCTAATTTATACGTTACTCTATTTGTGATGAGTCTGTAAAATGCTGTAAAATCTCAATGGTAATCACTCTAGCTTAAAACTAACGAAGAAATTTTGCCAGTAGATTCCTCTGAGGTTCTTACCTTTTCGTTTACATTTGCAGGTCTTAAAGCAAACGGTAATTCGACATAAGTTCACATTTGAATCTGATACTGACACTGAAGTGATTCCTAAGCTTGCCAAGTATGTTTTTGATAAATCTAATGAAGATTCAGGTAATAGCTTATATGCAATGAAGATCATCATTGCATTTTAATGAGCTTCTCACTGAGTTTGTGTGTGAAGAAAAGGAAACCTCAGTCGACACAATTTCATTAGACACTGAAATTAAAAAAGATGTTGAGGTTAATCATTCTAGTTTTTTGCTTAACAATCTTCCAAATTCCAGCTATATTAATCGATGGATTTTCAGATGAATCTTGTGAACTATATGAAGGTTGTAGTGTTGGAAATCTGTTCAACTCTTTGTAAACACTAAAGAGTCATCTGATGGATAAAGCATCTCTGACATCTTTCGTTGAAAGTATTGTTTATGCATGTCAGGCCCATGTCACGCCAGTACTTTTCTCAACATGTGTAGGGGCTTCAGATCTTAAAACAAATTATATTGGTGACTCATTTTCTTTCTGTAGGGCCTCAGTAAATGGATACTTAATTCTGCAACAGCATTTTATTGTATGAATGACATCATTTTGGGCAAAAGTCGATTTAATTTCTCCAATTGTTTGCTTGTAGTGAATTAACAGGCAATAGGACCACCAATGGGATTGTGCTTAACGTATATACATTGCCACATAATTTACTTTGTGTCTTGAAGTGTGCTATCATGTTACTTTACCCTAGAGAACAACATTCAGTGACATTTTATCTGTGAATGGTATATTATTTGGACTGCAGGTGACACAACTGTCACATTTAGTCTAGTTGTGCTGGAAGTCGTGAGGCAGCTTGAAGGGGCCTATGCCCTTATTTTTAAGAGCCGGCATTACCCTAATGAATTGATCGCTTGTAAGCATGGTAGTCCATTGCTTCTTGGTGTCAATGTAAGTTCCATATAAAACTTGGGTGGTATTTGTTGCAAATAAATTACTTTTGATCACATCTCATGAATCATTTTCTATTTTCAATTGCTTTGTGTCCTTTCAGCTTCACTAGAAGCTATGCTATGTGTGTTCTTCTAAAACTGAGTCTATAAACCATAGTTCAATAAAATGTTTCTTATGATACAATGTTTTATGGAAAGTGTTGAATAGCATCCATTTTGCTTGGTGGAGACAGTCTATTGAGTTTTTAATAGAGTACCTTAGAAATGCTAAGTTGGATGCACATTTCCTATTATAACCAGGAATTTGAATAGCATTGTCACTGTTGTCCACCATGGCACATATTTTTGGTCTTGATACAATAAGTTTGAGAAAAGCAGGTGGTTGTCTATGGTGCTGAACTCTTACTTCATTTTTAGGTTTCCATGATGCGTCAACTATAGCTTAGGCTTAGGACTTAGGAGTTCTTTTTCCGTATGTGCAGTTGTCCATTCCTCTGTGTATCTTACCTTTGCATTTTCCTTGTCAAAGTTCGTGTTTGTCTTGTAATTTATCATAATTGTAACATACTCATTAATTCATTCAGGAATTAACAGAAGAATCAAGCAAAGGATCATTGTTTCATGATGACAAGTACCCTTTGCAGAATGGGAATCCCAGGGAACTGTTCTTATCCAGTGATGCTAATGCTCTGGTGGAGCACACAAGAAAAGTTTTGGTTATTGAAGATGGTGAAGTTGTTCATCTGAAGGTAATTACATAATTGTTTTAAGGAATTTATTTGTATTCTTAGCCTTTATGGCATGGACTGCCTTATCAGTCTCTTGATCTTATGTTTTATTGATCTATCAAATGTATCTTAGCTGTTAAGATTTTAGGGGTGGCGGGTACTTCAGTTTAACTTGAGTTCTATCAATTTCATCTCAGTATCAATTTGTGAAGATACCATCAGACTGTGTAGCAATGTGGTCAAATTTGCTCAATATCACCAGTAGTAACCACCTATTTAGTTGTACTGGGAAGCTTTCAGCTCAATGTCACCAGAATTCTATTTGGCTTGACTTCTTGCATATAGTTGAATAGCAGTTTTATCCTTTTCCATTGGAGGGGCAAACTTCTATGTGGAGGCACCTGCAAAGCTAAGACTGTCCTTCTGGGTGGATTGAAGGATCATCTCACGACAACTAGGAGGAGCCTGAGGATTGTTTTTATTGGTTGTGGTACAAGTTATAATGCTGCTTTAGCTGCAAGGCCGATCTTGGAAGAACTTTCAGGCTAGTAGTGAATGGTAGCTTATGTGGGTGGGAAATGTTAATTTGTTGTACCAACTCTTTTCTTGTTTACTTGCTTTCAAAACAGGAATTCCTGTGACAATGGAAATTGCAAGTGATCTTTTGGATTGTCAAGGCCCAATTTATAGAGAAGATACGGCAGTTTTTGTCAGTCAGTCTGGTGAAACAGCAGATACCTTACATGCACTGGAATATGCCCTCCAGAATGGTGCATTATGTGTAGGAATTACTAATACTGTTGGCAGTGCAATTGCCAGAAATACACTTTTTGGTGTCCATATAAATGCTGGTGCTGAGATAGGTGTGGCAAGCACCTAGGTGAGAGAGTACCTTTTGACATTCTGTTACATAAACGATCCTCTCTTTGTCACGGTTTTCTGGTCTTTTTTTCATGAAATTGATTTACAGATATGCTTTTTGAGCAGGCATATCCAAGTCAAATATTGTTATGGCTATTTTAGCTTTAGCAATTGGAGGGGACGCTATTTCTAATCAAGCAAGAAGAGAAGCAATAATTGATTGTCTTTTTGACCTTCCAAGTATGTTTCACTTCCTATCTCACCTTCACAATCTGTGAACTTCTGTTGGACCTTTTTTGTCTAAACTTTGTTGATAAATTGTTTGTATGAAACACTAAATCCCTTGTTATTATCTTGTAGACAAAGTTAGAGAGGTGCTGAAGCTTGACCAGGAAATGAAAGATCTTGCTAAGCTACTGATTGCAGAGCAGTCACTTCTCATGTTTGGCAGAGGATACAATTATGCTACAGCTTTGGAAGGTTCTTTAAAAGTGAAGGAAGTGGCATTGATGCACAGTGAAGGAATACTTGCTGGTGAAATGAAACATGGTCCTCTGGCTCTAGTGGATGAGAGTCTTCCCATTGTAGTGATTGCTACTTATGATGCTTGCTTCAGGTTAGCTTTTGTTGTACAGGTTTACTCACATCTGTGAAATCTCTATTTGTATTAAAGCTGAAGGTATCAATGTTAACAGCAAGCAACAATCAGTTATTCAGCAACTCCATGCCCGTAAAGGATGCCTAATTGTCATGTGCATAAGGGGGGATGCTGCAGCTGTGTCTCTTGGTGGAGCGTGTAGAGTCGTAGAAGTTCCTCTGGTGGAGGACTGTCTTCAGTCCGTAGCAAATATAGTTCCTTTGCAGGTACAGAGTACTTCCAGTGATTTTCTATGATTGCAAAGATGCAGCATCTTTTTTTTCCTTCACTATTGAAAGTGTCGTAACTTGCTGAAGGTGAAGCTATGATGTAGGTGAGGTGGAGCTGGGTGGGAGCATCTAGCTTTCTGTTTCCTTGATATGTTTTATGCTCTTGGTGTTTGTTTCATGAAGAGTTTCAAAATTTTCTCTATGATTTGGCGTTTAGTTCTAAAAGAAAGCATAATTTTTAAGTCCCAACAAAAACAAAAGAAATCAATCTTATTGATTGAGCCGTAACATTTTGCTTGGTTATCTGTTCATTGCCTATAGAGTATTTTCACATTGCTGTTCTTCCTTTCAAATAGCCTGTTTCATTGTGCTAATTCGTCAGATAATTTTTAACATTTGTGGTGCAGTTGTTCATGTATCATCTCACGGTCCTAAGAGGATACAATGTCAACTAGCCCAGGAACCTTGCAAAGATTGTGACAACGTAGTAGAAGCCTACTAATAGATTTCTTCCGATTGTGTTTACCCGGCAGTAAAATTATGTCATGAGAATATAAAGCATCTTTCTGATACAGAGTATACATTCCATTGATCAATTGTACATTATTGAATGGCAGCCCTTACAAGATCTTTATCTATATTTTTTGCATGTTTGTAACTTGTTATGCATTCACCTGTCAATCTACCTTGAATTATCGTGATCTACCTTGAATTGTCATGCTCATGGTATCTGAACATTGTTTCGTGATTGACATGACAATGATGACATCAACGTAGTTTCATCGGGGATGTGTGCAACTTAGAGCAATATGTTATTCATTAATACCTTCATCTTAAAGGTCAAGAAAAGGTTCTATTTCTAGAAATATTAGTTGTTGCATTTAACATTTAGTAGGGAACTCCCCCCTTTTTTTTTTATATGGTGGATTCTGATTGAAGTATCTTTTGCTGCATCATGAGATGTAAATGGAGTCTAGTGGAGGTTGGAAGAGGGAGATTGTATCACAAAAAATACAAGTTATTAAATGTGCAAGAGTGATGGAATCGATCGAGTATCTAATACCGTTGATATCGATTTTTGCCATTAAAGATGTCTCTCGAGTAATGATTGTCGCATCAATCATTAAATTGTGAGTTAAACTTCCGATTTATACATTTTGTTAAATTAATATTTCGATTTTGAATTCAAATGACGATTTGTCAATTAATAAAGATTTCTCAAGTAGAAAAAACTTTACCAGTGAACACTATTCCACGTCTGAGTTTCTTTTTAGCCAATGGAAATTAAAGGGTGGAGTCTCTGCACATGAGCTTAAAAGCTGGTGAGCCCAGGTCAAATATTTGACCTTTGGGCACACGTATAAACGATTTCCCCCTTTAGCGTGCGTGAAGCGGCTGAAAACCCTAAGAAAGAAAAGGAACTGCACGTAGAAGCTGCACACTTCAAGCTGAAGCTGAAGAGAGCCGCGCGCGTGAATTCTTTGTTTTGGCATATGTAGCATGTTATACTTTAATGCGGTAATTTTGCTCCATGAGTTTATATCCAAATAAGTTGTTTATTTATAAACACTTTGAGTTTGTAGTTAAATTTAGGTATTAAAAACACTCAAACTATGAACAATTATAAACTATGATTTTCCGATTATAGTAAATTATTGGCTGATGGCTCTTGCCATGAACGTAAGTTCCGATACTCGGATCGAATCACGTAAATTTTTTATATTCTTATTATTTCTTATTTATTTCTCTGGCGATTTTACGTTTACGTAAATTATAACATCCCGTCGTTTGCACGTATTATATTCCAACATTTTTCTTGGAAAATGTAGTTCGTGAAAAATTGTATTGTGTTCTAATTTCTTTTATTAGTATGATATTTAACTCCGTAGATGACCTAATTTGTAGACACATAGAGGCCTCGTGTATTCAAATCAAAAGAATTTCTATGTCAACTTGCCCCAGAAAAGTCATTGTATTAATTAATCATATTTCAGTGGACAATTCCCTCCCTGAATACCAACAAAAGCAAAACCATGATCTCCTGCACAAGCTTATGTCGTCGATTTTTCTTCCCGACTCGGAGTGTACGGTTTTTTAAACTCAAACCAATCAGGATTTGACACACATTTAGAGGTGCCAATTTAACCAAACAAACTAAAAGTTACTTTTCTCCCCCACCAACACTTTCTCCTCCGTCTCCAGCCATCTCGAGCGTAATCTCCCCGTCTCCCACCGCCGTCGCCACCGACGGAGTCCCCAACGACGAGTCCGAGGAGAGAACTGGCGGGGGGAGTTGCAGACCTGCAAATCGACCACTGTCGCTTGTGGCTGTGGATGAGCCGCTGTCTCTGGAGCCACGGTTGCAAATCTGGACGCCCTTTCGTGGGGCGTGTTGCTGGCGGGCACCCGGTGGGACATCCGGGGCCGGGGCCGGGGCCCGATTCCCGGACGAGGCGCGGGCATTCGTGACCGTGGAATGCGAGTGCGACGGGCCTGTCAGTCGGCGGGGACGGAATACGTGGACCAAAATAGACAAGAGGAGCATGGGAAGCAACACTAATGACACGATATAGGGGAAAGAGTGAAGGGGCCTCCGGACCAACAACGATGTGAGGGAGGCCACCGAGAGCGCGGCGGCGAGTATCATCAGGATGTGCAACGCTGGGTCACAACAATCAGGAGCCAACGACAGGTGGGCAACGAGGGCCAATGAACAATAGAACAGAAGACAGAAGACGGCAAGAGTGGTGGCACAAGGGTGGATCTCGAATGGGGACGCGGGTTTCGCTTGGAATTTGACCTGTATGAGGTTCACAAGCACTTGAACAAGAAAGGCGACAATGATGTGGAGGGCAGTGAGGACAGGGGAACCTGGGGCGTTTGTTTGGGGGCGACCGCCGGTCGGCATTGGGATTGGCTTCTATAGGATTTCGTAGTCCTATGTAGAGGATGATTATGGAAATGACTGAGAGTAAAAGATGGCTCAGATGGCTAGCTCTTTTTGTTTTGTTTTTGGTCGAAAGCTCAGATGGCTAGATTGGGAAGAGAACCTCGTCTCTCTTTATAGGCGAGAAAAAAAAAATAATTAAAGGAAATATGTGGGACGAAGGAAGTTCAAAGTCACCTACAAAGTCTTTCTCAACATCTTGTCACTATCACAATACTCTAATTAAGAATAAAGGGAATCAAGGATCCTGAACCCACAATACTCTAATTAAGAATAAAGGGAATCAAGGATCCTAGACCCACAGTACTCCACAGTACTCTAATTAAGAATAAAGGGAATCAAGGATCCTGGACCCATCATGTCATGTCACCACCACAGTACTTCGATTAAGAATCCCTAACGACGCTGTTGGGATTCGAACTTCGAACCCTTTGTGAGGGGGAGAGAGCCTAAACCAGCCTCCGCTGAAGGCGATGTTACTTGGAACATCCTTCATACCTTTAAAATCCTCCAATTTTAGATGTGTTTGTTTTGCGAAAAAATAATTTCTGAAAAAACATTTTTTTAATTTTCCAATGTTTAGTTCATTTAGAAAAATGAGTCAACGAAAAATGTTTTCCTTCTAAAACTTAAATTTAGGAAAATGATTCCCTTTTGAAAGAACCGGAAAATATTTTCCAAAATGTTTTAAGGTTATTGCTTAATAAAAAATTTATTATTAAAAAGAATATCTAATTAAAATTTTTGAATTTGTTATTATTATATCTTTTCTTTTTTATTTATTTTATTTCTTTTCTTTTTTTTTTCTTGTTTTTCTCTTTTCGTTCTTTGCCTGTGAACGTAAACCCTAACTTCTCCTCCCCTCTCTTATTCTCCTTCGCCCCTCCCTTTCATTTTGACTTGCTTTTGTAACCGAAAATCATGTCCATTTTCAATATATATATATATATATATATATATATATATATGTAATAATTAAAGTTTCCTTTTTCATTTTGCAAGTTCAAATTCTGGATTTACTAAACTGATCAAGAAAAATCCATTTATTAAGTAATATGGACTCAACAAATTAATTTGGAAGTAAGAGGCACACTATCGTCAATTGTTAGGTCAAATGTCATTCAATTATTTTTCAGATGCGATTCAAATACCAGAAAATACTTTCAGTCACATATCACAAAACAAAGGAAACCAAACAAAGGAAAACTAACAATTTTCCTGAAAAATGGTTTCCTGGAAAACATTTTCCAAAAACGTTACGTTTTCCGTAAAATAAACACATCCGTAGTTTTCATTCGTTTCGCGAAAGATGTGGTGTTTCGGGAAAATATTTTTCAAAAAATTATTTTCCAAGAAAATTTAATTATTTTCCGATATTCGAATGAAACCTGAAAATGAAGCGAAAAATATTTTTCGCTGTTTGGTAAGGAAAATATTTTCCTTTATATACTCTTTTTCATTTATTTTATTTTTTGAAATGGATTTTTCATATTTTTTAAAATTTTATTTTTAATTAATTTTAACTTTTAAAATCTATTATTAATTTTTTCAATTTTTATTTTTCCTTTCTTTTTTCTTTGTTTCCATCATCAGATTGGCGAGCGTGAGCATCGAGCTCGAGGCTCACTAGATCGAAGAGCACAAGCTTGAGATCAACGAGCTCAAGGTTCGCCTGGTGATGACCAACGACTAGCCAAGAAAGAAGAAAATGGGAAACAAAGAAAAGAAAAAAAGAAAAAAAAAGAAGAAGAAAAAAGAAATAAAAAGGAAATTAAAAATAATTCGAATTACAAAAAAAAGGAAAATTACAAATAATTCGAATAAGAAAAAAAAAAAGCAGAAGAAGAAAAGGGAGGAGGAAATGATGATTTGTAGAGATGTAAGATTAGAGTGATCAAGTGAAAAAAATATTTTCCACTTTTAAAAAATGAAAAACATTTTCCTCTCATTTAGAAGACTTCTTTCCTTTCATGGAAAACATTTTTCCCCGATGAATTCATTTTCGGTGAAACGAATGTCGAAAAATCCGGAAAGCATTTTCCTGGAAATTATTTTCCGTGAAACAAACGAAACCTCAAACTTTTTTGTCACATCAATCTACCCCATTAACCCTTGGTCTAAAATTCTCAAGCAAACTGTGTGAGGGTCCCCAACTCAAGTGCGTCTAGTGCGAGCATCTTGAATGTGAGCTCTCCGATCGCCAGAGATTGAAGACTCTCAAGCACGAGAGATCGAAGATCGAGCCTAAAATTAAAGATTCCTTGTGAGATGGAGGGAAGACTCTTTTAAAAGTATAAACAATTGAACACAGTCAACCCAAGGTTTTTCTAATTTTTCCTATAAGATGTCGTTTAGGTCGATATGAAAATTCATCTCCAGAAAAATGTCTTTTTGGATGTGAAATTTTAGGAAAAAATTATAACAAGTCGCATCACTAAGGACGATTGGACGGATGATATAGGATTTAAGTTTTTGATTTTTTATGAGAGAAAAAATTTTTAGTGTCAAATTAAGAATGAATCTAAAGTTTGTGGTTTTTAATAAGATAAAAAATAATTTAAGGTAAAATTAGAATAAGATCGAAAGTTGAAGATTTTTTATGAGATAAAAAAAAGCTAGGTTAGAAATATCGAGAATTGGAATTGGAGGTAAAAAGGTAGACCCTCCGCCTCGTCATCAGTGACGGCTATCTCTTCTCTTCTTTCCAAAATTCACTCTCTCTAGCCTTCGCTCCCAATCCACCGTTTTCTCCCGCACATCGCTGCTGCCTCGGCCTCTGCCGTCGCCTCTAGGAGCCTCATCGGCGGCTAGAATATGGCAGCACCGACTTTCGCACAGGAACTTGCACCAGTAATTCTCAATTGTACGCCAAATGTTTGTACAATGACCTCTCTCCCTGTTTACATCTGGATATGGGGTTTTGTTATAGGGGTTTGATAGGTAAAGTTTCTGGTGCTGAGCTAATTGGGAAAATTGTGCGAATGGACATCTTAGTTTTGATTTGATTTGCTGTGCAAACCGATTAAAATGACCCCACATTTCACGGGAAGTTTGTGTCCGTGCTCGTTGAAGGGCTTAGTGAGTTGAATCTTGCGATGCGGAATGGCAATATCCTTGCTTTTGAGGACTTTGTCGGCACTAGTGAGTAATTACGTGCTACCTTGAACCCATTTTACTAACGACATTGCTATTGACTTGTTTTGGATTTTGGTCCTTGAGTGATGGCTTGTGTTCTTATTTTAGTTGTGTTTTTCGTGGTCTCAAAGGGTTTGGCTCCATAAGGTTCTTTCTCAAAGCTTTGATAATACGGCCTAGCCTCTTCAAACTAAAAAATGGGTAGGTGATCCATTGAATCTATTCTTCTTTTCTTATGCATGTAGAATTATGTATCTGGTTCAAAAGCAAAATACAATTATATAAAAAAAAAAAAAAGGTCGAAAGATGGAGTACATAAGATGGCCTTTGTGTGAGAATTGTGGTGTGGTTTCTCTAATTCACTCAGGTTCTCAGCAATATAATGTGAGTTCTTGGTAGTACTGTTCACACATTTTGTTTCATAGAACGATAGAGGCAGCTGACCACTTAGCCTCCCACCTCACCTTGCGATCTCGCAATCGAGGATGTGGCCAGGCTCCACCACATCAACATAATCCCTCTCCACTCAGTGAGTGACAGATGGAGCCATGTCCCACTGGGACAGATCTGAAGATTCTCTCTAATATATCAAAATCTTGGGTCTCCCCCTTGTCAATGAAGAAGACTCTCTTTTGTCTTTTCAAAATTGGCTCCTCTCTCACCTTAGCTCCCAATCCACTGCATTCGCTGATGCGCGCTGCGGCATTATAAATAGATAGATTCACTCAACTATTGAAGTGTGTTGAGCCACATCAAATTCTGGCAACACTGAGCGCTAAGCTTCTGAGTACAACTAAAAGAGAATGCAACAATCAATTGTCTTTTTGACCTTTCTAGTATGTGTCACTTCCTATCCCAGCTTAATAATTTCTAAACTTCTAAGTTGTATCTGCCCTTTTCGTCTGAACTTATTTTGAGAGAATTTTTTGTATGAAGCATTAAATCTTTTACTTATATCTTGTAGACAAAGTTAGAGAGGTGCTGAAGCTTGACCGTGAAATGGAAGATCTTGCTAAGCTACTGATTGCAAAGCAGTCACTTCCATGTTTGGCAGAGGATACAACTATGGTGCAGCTTTGGAAGGTTCTTTAAGTAAAGGAAGTGGTATTAATGCACAGTGAAGGAATGCTTGCTGGTGAGATGAAACATCGTTCTGGCTCTAGTGGATGACAGCCTACCTGTTGTAGTGATTACTATTCATGATGCTTGCTTAAGGTTAGCTTTTGTAGTATAGGTTAACTCGCATCCCAGTATTCTCTATCTGATCTAAAACTGAAGGTGTCAATGTTAACAGCAAGCAACAACTAGACATAGCAAGAATGAATACAACTTAGTCTCATCTTGGATGCCATGCAAATTAGAGACAATATCTAGTTCATTAGTGCCTTTATTAAAAGTCAAGAAAATGGTTAGGTATCGTATTTAGCATTTTTTAGGGTGTGGCTATCCTCGGGTAATACCATATTCGGAGACTCCATTTTTACAGTGGACTTTGTTTGAAGTATCTGTTGCTGCATCATTAGATGCAAGTCTGGTGAAGGGAAGAGGAAAATTGCATGCTTATTCTATAAATGGAAAGATCTTCATGTCAATTCCCTCCAAAGTAGTTGTTCATGGTCTCTTACTTTGACATGTTGTTACCTGAGTTCATTCTGTTAGTCAATCATGTTACAAGATACAATGCGACTCTCACTAGATACCAGCAAAAGCAAAGCCATAAGTTCCAACTGCGCTGTTATTTTGTCTAACACGCTGTTACGTGTTTCTTCCCTACTCATTTTTCCCTTTTCAGGGTGTGGGGGTTGCGGGCACCCTGTGGGACATTTGCAGCTCTGTCAACAAGGATCAATTGCCACTTCTGGCACAAAGCGCATGTCCATGACTGTATAAGGCAAAAGTGGTCGTGCTCTTCCACCATGTAGCTGGCGAGAACGGGACACTCGGACAGACATAAGTACAATCTTGTTTTGAACCCACACGTAAAGTTTTCGAGCAAGACCATGCAAGAGGACAATGGAAAGCAATACCGAAAACCAAAAAATAGGGGAAAGGGGGAAAGGGGCATTGGAACAACAATGTTGCAAGGGAAGCCACCGAGAGCAAAGCAGCGAGCATCATGAGGATGTGAAATGCTCGGGCACAACAAGCGGGAGCGAATGATAGATGAGCAACAAGTGCCAAGGAGCTATAGAACAGAAGACAGAAGATGGCAACAGAGGTGGTAAAAGAGTGGGTGTCAAAAGGGGACTCTGGTTTCCCTCGATATTTCACCTCAATGAAGTTGAGCAGCACAGGAACAATAAAGGTGAGAACCGCGTGGCGGGAAGTGGAGGCAGGGAAACCTCGGACATTTCTGTGGGGACTACCGCCGAGCGGCATTGGAAACTGGAATAAGTTTCCAGATTATCCTTTAGCCTATGTACAAGATGATTATCAAAGTAATCAGATAGAAAGATGGGCTACTAGAACAGGGAAAATACTAATGCATTAGAGTGGGAGCAAATCATGCTTTTTATAATGGAGTGGTTGAACACTGCACCAGTCGCCAGGCTTAGACCGAAGGAGGGTGACATTATAGTCAAACTGTCGTCGTGCAGCGAGTGCAACGGGGGTGGGGGACATCACACATAAGATAGCATACTATGACTTTCTTCCCATGTCCACGAAACTCTTACATTCATCTTCTGCTTCACCCATTGGAGGACAAACGAAAGTTGTCTAGCTTTTCTACTTTATAGAGCGCTGGATGGTTGCCACGTATTTATTTCTCTATGGAGAAAACGAAGCAGACCCTCCAATGAGCCAAAAGAGTTCAGTGCCTCCAAAATGCAAGATTCCAAGTCGACATTGATTAATACACAATAATTATAAAAAGAAGTTCCTCCGAGAGAAAACGAAAGTTTAGGCTGGGCAGCTCGAAAGCTGGCCTCAGAATCCCCTCCCCATTAGGGGTGTGTATGGTCCGGGCGGGCGGTTCCCGACCTAGAACTAGGAACCGCCCGCTAAGGACCGGTTTCGAAAAATTGAAACCGGGATCCACCCGTTTGTTGCATGGATCCACTTGGGAACCGAACCGCTGGTCCGGTCTAGTTCCTGGGTGGATCCATGGAATCGATCTTGACGCGAAACAATTTTGGTTTTCAACATAGAACGATTGGGTCTATGAGTTGAGAAGGAGGGGAGGAGGTCTATGATTGGGTTTTCAACATAGAACGGTCGCGGAACAATTTTCCATGGTTGTGATGGGTGGCGGCCGATGTGAGGGGGCGAACAACAATGGCGGCGGCGTCGACGCTCAAGGAGGAATTGAAATGAAGGAGGAATTGAAATGGCAATAGGATTAGGAGGAACCGAGGAAGAGACAAAGAGGGAGAGAACCGAAGACAAAGAGAGTGAAGAAATGAGATCTAATCTAAGGTTTCTTTTAGTAATTCTTTTTTTAAAATTAAAAATGTTCCGGTCCGGTTTGGCTGGGCGGATCCGCCCATAGAACTGGGAACCGGACCGGTATCCACCGGTTCCGAAAAATTAGAACCGGGAACTGGACCGATTCCCTCAAGAACCACCCAGCCTAACGGTTTCGGTCCGGTTTCGGGCGGTTCTAGTCCGGTTCCGAGCAGGCCGGGCGGTTTCCAGGTATTTTGCACACCCCTACTCCCCATTCGCCCGAGTAAAAATGGAATAAGATGGGTGATATGAAATTTACCGGTGGGCCGTGAGAGATTTTATTGGTCGAGGCTAACGCCAGCAGATCTGAATCTACAAGGGCCCACCTCAATTCTTAGATTCAGTGCGCAATGGCTTTTCAGCCATTCTTACTTACGCTCGGTGAGGAGAGAGTGACCCATCTGAAAATTCTCTCTAATATTTCCACCTCAGCAAAATCTTTCGTTTTCTTTTTTCGTTTTCATCTCGTTAAAGCACGGGTCGTTGGTGGCGACACGACCGCATCTTGACGAATCGACGTCGATCATCATCCTTCGATCCTCCGAGGAAGACGAATAAGAAGAAGAAGAAGAAGAAGTAGTAGAGCGGGTCAAAGGTCAGAAGTGATCTCCATCTCTGACTTCTTCTCTCTCTCCGCCTCCCTCTCCCTCTCGCGGATTTTTTAGTCCGAGCTCCGGCAGCCATGAAGGACGAGGCGGAGCGGGCGCGGGAGGCGAAGGGGGAAGAAGGGGAGCAACGTGCGGCATATTCGCTTGCCTGAACTACAATGTGAAGAGAGAGAGGAGCTACATCCTCCAGGCCTTCGTCGCCTCAGCCCCGCGGCTACGACTCCGCCGGCGTCTCTATCGATTCCTCCTCCGTCTCCCTCCTGCCTCTTGTCTTCCGGCAGGAAGGCAACATCGAGTCCCTCGTCAAATCCGTCTACCAAGGTATACCCCCCAATTCTCCTTCTCGCGCTCGAACTTCCCGCTCGCCTTGTGATCTGACGAAGCTTTCTTATATATTATGCTTCTCGTTTGATTTGGAGATTGACTTCGGAGCGATCGATTGCCCCGTTTAGTTTATCTGCCCCGCTTGACATGATCCTCGTGGAAAAGGTCTCTCCTTTTTCGTTTTGTTTGTTTCCTACTTGTCTGATTAGTTATGGAACTGTACTGTTCTGCTCTGCCGATCATGGTCGCCGGATATGATTTTCATGCGCACCTCGGATACAGTTCATCTCCTCGATCTGATTCGGTCTCCCTTTTTTGTTTTTTAGTTAATTTATTATGTTTGTCCTCGTTAAAGGACTTTGTTCTGCGGTTAGACCTGCTGTGTCGTTTGTCAATTTGTCCCCTTTTGGACTAATTTCGAGAGAAACCGTCCACGTGGTCAGAATGCACTGCTGGAGAGCGTCTTTTGGACCGGAACAGAAAGACACGCCCTTTTTATCATTCTGCTGTTTCTATTCAGAAAAGAGCTCAATAATCCAAAGGGCTGCCTTTTCTTCTTCGGCTTTCTGATTCTGGTGAAGTAATACAGTTACTTGGCTAAGATAAGGGAAAAGGAAAAAAGAAGAGAGAGGCGTCGTGACAATGAAATTGGCCTTTGTTCAGTGGGACTTTAATCGAGACCAACCTTATTGCTGATGGTGGTGGACATTATCTAAACTCGCTCCAAGTTGTTTTAATACCTGAGATTCTAGGTGAAACTAGATATTCATTGCGGGGTGAAAATATAACCTTGTTGCTAATAGTTGCTGGACATAATCGAAGCTCATTGAGGTGTGAAAGTCCATCTTTTCTCCGAGATTCTCTTAGAAATTAATCTGGCAAAAATGCAAGTTGAGAGTATTTTCATTTCGAGCAGCATTAGGATTTTTTTTTTTTTGGGAAGATAGAAGAATGTTAAGCAGTGGTCCACATGTTCACTGTCAAGTTTAAATGCAGTTTTTGGATTGAAAGAAATATTAGTACATAGACCATGTGTATTCACCTTGAATCCATTTGTGCCATTGAAACTATCGTGCCTCATTTGTAAATTCAAGGGAGCTCCACTGGTTTAAATGTTGCAGTTTTATATGGGTGCATGCATTACTCAACATCTTCGAACTAGGAATGTATTTTCGTGTAGGATTTTTCTCGTTTATTCCGTTAAACGAAACTTCTGTGTGGCTGTTCTACTTTGTTATATTTGTGTGATGGATTATTTGACATCTCCATATTTCAAGTCTGGCTTTTTAGTTTTCCTCAACCAAGTTCAAGGAACTCACTGTTGATTATGTTATCATCAGAGGTTGATGCCACAGACTTGAATTTGGAGGAATCTTTTCTTACTCATGCCGGAATAGTGCACACACAGTGGGCGACTCATGGAGTGCCTGCTCCTAGGAATAGTCATCCTCAGAGCTCCGATGCTGAAAATGAGTTTTTGGTTGTACAAAATGGGGTCGTTACTAATCATGAGGTTGGTTAAGGCTTAACTGGCAACTATTTGGACTATAGTATACTTTTTATTTATATTCAGGTTGCATTTTGCTATATAAATTATGAAAGCTTTCTTTCACCTCTGAGGTGAGTTTGCTTTCAAATTTTCATGTCTGAAAGTACATCCTTGTCATTGATTATTTGTAACATTATGACAATGTAATGCTTAAATCTCCTGAGGTATCGCAGATCATATTTTGTGTTTGGATGATTTTATGCCATAAATCAGTTTATGCATCTTAGAGGTATTTAATCTGGACAACTACTCTTTCTTGGACTAGAGGGAGAAGTTGATTCAATCAATGAAGCTTTATTTGATTGATCTAATAAGGGGTCTTATGAATAGGCCACATTAGTCATTGTTAATAATAAACTGGGGCAAGGCTTATCCTTCTGTCATATTATCATGGACCTTTCATTGAAGGCTTAACAGAGCACATGCAGCTTGAAGTGTGGATCATTAGCAGCAAATGTCCTGTGTACCATAAGGAACCTTGCAACAGGTTATGGACCTCATTTTACACCAGTGAGAAGCATTTTTAGATACCAAGACGCTTTCCTAAAAGAACTATATGATATGCTCCTAATTTAAATGTTACTCTGTGATGAGTCTGTAAAATTCTGTACAATCTCAAAGGTATTTCTCTCTAGCTTAAAAGTAACGAAAAAAATTTTGCCGGTAGATTCTTCTAAGGTTCTTAGCTTTTCGTTTACATTTGCAGGTCTTAAAGCAGATGCTAATTCGACATGGGTTCACATTTGAATCTGATATTGACACTGAAGTGATTCCTAAGCTTCCAAGTACGTTTTTGATAAATCTAATGAAGATTCAGGTAATAGCTTATATGCAATGAAGATCATCATTGCATTTTAATGAGCTTCTTACTGAATTTGTGTGTGAAGAAAAGGAAACCTCAGTCAACACAATTTCAAGAGACACTGAAATTAAACAAGTTGAAGTTAATCATTTCACCAAAAAAAAAAAAAAGTTGAAGTTAATCATTTTAATTTTTGCTTAACAATCTTCCAATTGAAGCTATATTATTAATCTATAGATTTTCAGTTGAATCTCGTGTAATTATATGAAGGTTGTAGTGTTGGAAATCTGTTCAACTCTTTGTAAACACTAAAGAGCCATGATGGATAAAACATCTCTGACATCTTTTGTTGAAAGTATCCTTTTTGTATGTCCGGCCCATGTTGCGCCAGTACTTTTCCCAACTAGCGTAGGGGCTTCAGATCTTAAAACAAATTGTTTTGGTGACTCATTTCCTTTCTGTAGGGCCTCAGTAAATGGATACTTAATTCTGCAACAGCCTTTTAGCGTATGAATGACATCATTTTGGGCAAAAGTTGATTTTATTTCTCCAATTGTTTGCTTGTAGTAAATTGACTGGCAATATGACCACCAATGGGATTGTGCTCATCATATATACATATTCCACATAATTTGCTTTGTGTCTTGAAGTGTGCTATTGTGTTACTTTACCCTAGAGCACAATGTTCAGTGATATTTAATTTATGATTGGTATATTATTTGGACTGCAGGTGACGCGACTGTCACATTTAGTCAAGTTGTACTGGAAGTCAAAGTAAGTTCCATTTAAAACTTGGGTGGCACTTGTTGCAAATGAGTTACTTTTGATCACATCTCATGAATCATTATCTATTTTCAGTTGCTTTGTGTCCTTTCAGCTTCACTAAAAGCTATGCTATGTATGTTCTTCTACAACTCAGGCTATTAACCATAGTTCAATCAAATGTTTCTCATGATGCAATGTTTCTGCAAAGAGTTGAATAGCATCTGTTTTGCTTGGTGGAGACAGTATATTGAGTTTTTACTTTGGGTCTTAGAGTGCCTTAGAAATGCTAAGCCGGATGCACATTAATTTCCTATTAGAACCGGGAATTGGAATAGCATTGTTTCTGTTGTCCACCATGGCACATATTTTTAGTCTTAGGATTTCTTTATTCGTATGTGTAGTTGTCCATTCCTGTTTATGTCTTACCTATGCATTTTAGTTGACAAAATTCTTGTTTGTCTTGTAATTTATCATAATTGTAACATAGTTATTAATTCATTCAGGAATTGATGGAAGAATCAAGCAAAGGATCATTCTTTCATGATGATAAGTACCCTTCGCAGAATGGGAATCCCAGGGAACTGTTTTTATCGAGTGATGCAAATGCTCTGGTTGAGCACACAAGAACAGTTCTGGTCATTGAAGATGGTGAAGTTGTTGTTCTGAAGGTAATTACATAGTTGTTTTAAGGAATTTATGTGTATTCTTAACCTTTATGGCACAGGATGCCTTATCAGTCTCTTGATTTTATGTTTTATTGATTGACCAAATGTATCTTAGTGGTTAAGATTTTAAGAGGGGGGGTGGGAGGGGGCGGTACTTCACTTCAACATGAGTTCTATCGATTTCGTCTCAGTATCAATTTGTGAATATACCGTCAGACTGCGTAGCAACATGGTAAAATATGCTTAATATCACCAGTACTAACCACCTATTTAGTTGTACCGAGAACCTTTTGGCTCAATGTCGCCAGAATTCTATTTGGCTTGACTTCTTGCATGTAGCTGAATAGCAGTCTTGTCCTTTTCCATTGGAGGAGCATGTTGCCTTCATGGGAGGTGAACTTTGATGCAGAAAGTCCTGCTATATCACCTCAATCGAGGGCTGATGACTATGATCGTTTCTTTCCAGAGTATTTTGATAATGTAGTGACTCATGAGAAGCCAAATGCTGAATTTATTCTACTAATGCTGGTTGCATCAGGATGGAGGGGTGTCTATCTTAAAGTTTGATGGTGACAAAGGAAAACACGGTGTACTTTCCACACCAGCATCTGTACAGCGTGCACTTTCTGTTCTCGAGATGGAAGTTGAACAAATAAATAAAGGAAACTACGAACATTATATGCAGAAAGAAATTCATGAACAGCCAGAATCCCTAACAACCACAATGAGGGGCAGACTTATACGTGGAGGCACCTGCAAAGCTAAGACTGTCCTTCTCGGTGGATTGAAGGATCATCTCAAGACAATTAGGAGGAGCTAGAGGATTGTTTATATTGGTTGCGGTACGAGTTATAATGCTGTTTTAGCTGCAAGGCCCATCTTGGAAGAACTTTCAGGCAAGTAGTGAATGATAGCTTATGTGGGTTGGAGATGTTAATTTATTTTTACCAACTCTTTTCTTGTTTTCTTGCTTTCGAAAAAGGAATTCCTGTGACAATGGAAATTGCAAGTGATCTTTTGGATCGTCAAGGCCCAATTTATAGAGAAGATATAGCAGTATTTGTCAGTCAGTCTGGTGAAACAGCAGATACCTTACATGCACTGGAATATGCTCTCCAGAATGGTGCATTATGTGTAGGAATTACTAATACTGTTGGCAGTGCAATTGCCAGCAATACACATTGTGGTGGTGTCCATATAAATGCTGGTGCTGAGATAGGTGTGGCAAGCACCAACGTGAGAGAGCACCTTTTGAAATTCTGTTGCAGAAATGGTCCTCTCTTCTTCAAGGTTTTCATGTCTTTTTTTTTTTTTTTCTTTTTCATGAAATTGATTTACTGATATGCTTTTTGAGCAGGCATATACAAGTCAAATAGTTGTTATGGCTATGTTAGCTTTAGCAATTGGAGGGGATGCTATTTCTAACCAAGTGAGAAGAGAAGCAATAATTGATTGTCTTTTTGACCTTCCAAATATGTGTCAATTCCTATCTCACCTTCACAATTTCTAAACTTCTGTTGGATGTGCCTTTTCTTTCTAAACTCATGTTGATAAATCTTTTGTATGAAACGTTAAATCCCTTGTTAATATCTTGTAGACAAAGTTAGAGAGGCGGTGAAGCTTGACCAGGAAATGAAAGATCTTGCTAAGCTACTGATTGCAGAGCAGTCACTTCTCATGTTTGGCACAGGTTACAATTATGCCACAGATGCTGCAGCTGTCTCTTTGTGGAGCATGTAGAGTCATTGAAGTTCCTCAGGTGGCAGACTGTCCTTTGCAGGTACAGAGTACTTCCAATAGTTTTCTATGCTTGCCAAGATGCAGCATCTTTTTTTTCCTACTCTATTGTATGCGTTATAATTTGCTGAAGATGAAGCTATGATGTAGATAGGTGGAGCTGGATGGGAGCGTGTAGCTTTCTGTTTCCTTGATTTGTTTTATGCTCTCATTTGTTTTTGCATTAAGAGTTCCAAAATTCTCTCCATGATTTAGCGTTTAGTTCTAAAAGAGAGTTTTTTTTTTCTAAGTCTCAACAAAAATAAAAGAAATCAATTTTATTGATTGAGCCTTGACATTTTGCCATTTTTATTTGTTTATTCATTCATTGCTCATTCCTGTTATTCCTTTCAAATAGCCTGTTTCATTTTACTAGATTTTTCTAATTTGTTGGACATGAGATAATCTTTTGACATTTGGGGTGCAGTTGTTGGCGTATCATCTCATGGTCCTAAGAGGATACAATGTTGACCAGCCTAGGAACCTCACAAAGAGTGACGATAGAGTAGAAGCCTCAGTAACAGATTTCTTCCAATTCTGTTTACTTGGTAACGAAATGGATTATGTCATGAGAATGTAAAGCATCTTTCTAACATAGAGTATACATTCTATTGATCACTTGTATTTTATTGAACATTTGATTGATCACTTGTATTTTATTGAACGGTAACATCTGCAAGATCTTTCTTTATGATCAATTAGGAAAAACTGTCATAACCCACCTTTTTGCATGTTTGCGTCTTGTTATGTAATTATTTGTTAATTTGCCTCCGAGTGTTGTGCTCGTGGTACCTGAACATTGTTTCAAGGTGGCCATTGGAAGAGGAAGATTGTATCTTCATTCGGGAAAAGAGAGCAAGCGGTATAACAAAAAATGTGCTAAAGGTACGAGATTGATGGAATTGATCAATTATCTGAGACAGGATTTGCTTCTTTTGCTAAGATCAGTTTTTGGCATTAAGCATGTCTCTCGAGTGGTGATTTTCACATCGGTCATCAAGGCAATCTGTACCATGTTCTAGTTTCCTTTTTTAGTGTGATATCTAGCTCCATGATATGGTTCAATTTGTAGACATGCAAAGCTCTCATGTATTCATATGGAAAGAATTTCAATGTCTACTTGCTCTGCGAGTAATCTATTCGTACGATACAATTCGACTCTTATTCTATCAATTAATTGTACGGGGAAGATACGATTCGACTCTCACTAGATTCCAACAAAAGCAAAACCAGATACCAACAAAAGCAAAACTCTAAGCTGCTTCTGGCGTTGTTAACGGTTGTGCAACGCGATGTTATTTTTATTCTAAACTGTTGTTTCACTTTCCAGGGGCGTGCTAGGGGTGGCCCGTAGGATATCTGGGGATGGGTCAACTTGGACCGATTCCCAATTCCGGCACGAAGCGCGAGCATCCATGACTGTGCGAGGCAAGAGCGGCGGGGCTGCTAGTCGGCGAGGACGGAAAACCTGGACAAAAATAGATAGTCTTGTGGTGAACCCATGTGTAAAGTTTTCGAGCAAGATAGGGCAAGAGGACCACGGGAAGCAACATGAATGACAGGAGATAGGGGAATGATTGAAAGGGGCCCGGGACCAACAACGATGCGAGGGACGCCACAGAGAGCATGGCGGCGAGCATCATGAGGATGTGGAACGGTCGGGCACAACAAGCGGGAGCCAACGACAGATGAGTGACGAGCGCCAGTGCGCGGTAGAACAGAATACAGAAGACGGCAATAGAGGTGGCAAAAGGGTGGGTCTCGAATGGGGACTGGGGTTTCCCTTGGAATTTGACCTCGACAAAGTTGACGAGCACGGAAACAAGGAAGGCGAGGATGGCGTGGAAGGAAGTGAAGCCAGGGCAATCTCGGACATTTGTGTCGGGACGACGGTCAGGCGGCATTCGTATCAGCTTCTTGAGGATCGGTAGTCCTGTGTAGAGGATGATTATCGAAAAGATGAGAGAAGGATGGCTTAGAGGGGAGCATATCTTGGCTGATTGCAGATGCCTGGGCAGATATATATATATAGGGGACAAATATATATATATATATATATAGGGGACAAAATATTCAGTTCCAAAAGAGTCTCGTCCACTATCATTCTATACACAGTTTATAGGGGACAAAATATTCAATTCTGACAGGTAGCTTCTGGGTTGCTTCTTGTTTCCGACCCACCAATGGAAACGAAAGGAAAGCCCATTTCGAGCGCCCTGTGATCCCGCAATTGAAGATGCTGCCACCCTCCACGTCAAGAGGGGGAGACACGTGGAGCCTCACCAATGATCCTAAAATTCTCTCCAATAGGATTAATACCTAAAAGACCTTAAGTGTGCTCTGAATTCTATCATAAAGCTTTTTTATCTTATAAAAATCATCCAACTTTAGGTCCATTCCTAATTCCATCCTAAAATCTTTTTTGTCTTAAGTTTAGTCTCAATTTTTCACTGAACTTTTTTTTGTCTCATAAATCTGTCCCCATTAACCCTATATCTAAAATTCTTGAGCGAATTGTTCGAGGCTCCACAACCCGAGTGCCTCCAGCGCGAGCATCTTGAACGTGAGCTCTCCCACTACAAGAAATTGAAGACTCCCAAGCACGAGAGGTTGAAGACCGAGCTCAAAATTGAAGATCCTTTATGAGTTGAAGTAGACTCTCTTTTGAGTAAGAACAATTGAAGAAAGTCAATCTTGATCTTTCTAGTTTTCACCCAAATATCAAATCCAATAAGATGTCATTTGGATTGATATAAAAATCTATCCTCAAAAAACATCTTTTGAGATGTGAAATTTTTGGAAAAAATTATACAATGATGTGAAATGCCACTTTACTAATAAAAGTTTTTTTAGGCTCAAATTAGGAATGGATCTAAAGTGGGTGGTTTTTACTAAGAAATAAAACAGTTTAAGTTAGAATTAGAATAACTTTACGCGAAAAAAAAATAGAAGAAAAAATAGGTTAGAAATATCATAGAAGACCCTCCCAATTTTCCAAATTTGTGGGTCTCCCTCTCGTCTATGAAGAAAACTCTCTCTCTCTTCTCCTTCACAAAATTCACTCTCTCGCCTTGGCTCCCAATCCGCTGCTTTCTCCGGCGCATCGTTGCTGCCTCTACCTCCGATGTCGCCTTTAGGAGCTCCATCAGTGGCTGGAATATGGCAGCACCAAGTTTCGCACCGAAACTTGCATCGCTAATTCTAAACTGCACACCAAATGTTTGCACAATTACCTCTTTTCCCATTCAAATCTGGATATGGGGTTTCGATATTGGGGTTTGATGGGTGAAGTTTCTAGTGTTGAGCTAATTGGGAAAACTGTGTGAATGGACATCTTAGTTTCAATTTGATTTGTTGTGCAGGCTGATTATAAAGACCCCACATTTCAAGAGAAGTTTGTGTCCATGCTCGTTGAAGGGCTTAGGGAGTTGAATCTTGCGGTGTGGAATGGCAATATCCTTGCTTTCAAGGACTTCATCGGCATAGCTAAGTAATTACTTCCTGCCTTGAACCCATTTTACTAACGACACTGTTGTGGACTTGTTTTGGATTTTGGTCCTTGAGTGGTGGGTTGTGTTCTTATCTTAGTTGTGTCATGCATGGTCTCAAAGAGTTCGGCTCCATAAGGTTCTTTCTTAGAGCTTCAATAATACGGCTCCACAAGACGTTTGATGACACTTTGTTCCCAATCACATCCCTTCGTATTTTCAACTTCTCCTATTATTACCTTCTTCATAAATCCTTTAGTTAAAGATGACACACCTATGTGGACACCTAGATTTTTGTCGACATTTTAAAATATCCATTTATTTTGCAAAAATATATTAAGTTATAAAAGAAAACAGAAAACAAAAAAAAAATGAAATCAAGATGAATAAAAATTGAATGGGCCCGCATGCCCGACACACTTGGCATAACCTTCGGCCCTCACCCCTAAAATACTTCTCCTAAGGCCCATCCTTTCTTTTATTTTCCCAGCCCATTTATTTTGTTTTTTCAAAGCCCATGAGAGCTTAACAAAGCCCTAGCCCATATCATTTCTTCCTCCTCTGGCACGACTCACGCCTGTGATGCAAGAAGGGGTACGGTCCTTGACCGTGACCAAATGAAAGCTGTGAGCATGCGCCCGTCGGCGAGGGAGGAGCGACGGAGAGGTGACGGGAGCAAGTCCGAACCTTCTAGGATGGTGAGGTGGCGAGGCTAAAAGAAAAAAATTCCCCCGCTTAGGCAAGGGGTGCTTGTCGATCGCTCGAGGATATATACAGAAGCAGGGTGCGTCGAGCGTTGGAGAGGAGGACAGGGGGAGGCTCGACGGTTTTGGCAAAAACCAGATCGCAAAGGATGAGATCTTTTCTTTTAGCTGAAACCAGAATCGTGGGGAGAGAGCGAGTTTTCTGAGGAGCTGAAGAAGGGGTTCACGCGAGTTCATCTCGAGCCCCGCCGGTTACCGTCGGTCGCCGCACATGTTCGTCGTCGAGCGACAAGCACCATCGAGCGTGACAGTTCGCCGGAGCAAGGGAGGAGTGCCGGCCGTTTTCTTGAGCTTTGATGACGTACGAGTGGCAGCGGTGACACCATTTCTGGCAAGGTAGGGATCACGCTTCCTTCGGGTTCCTGGCAATATAATGTGAGTTTCTTGACAGTACTGTTCACACATTTTGTTTCATAGAACAATATACGCAGCCAACCCCTTAGCCTCCCGCCTCACCTTGCGATCTCACAATTGAGGACATGGCCATGCTCCACCACATCAGCATAATCCCTTTCCAGTCGGTGAGTGACACATGGAGTCATGTCCCACCAGGATAGATCTGAAAATTCTCCCTAATATTTCAAAATCTTGGGCCTCCCTCTTGTCAATGAAGAAGATTCTCTCTTCTTCTTTTCAAAATTGGCTCCCCTCGCCTTCGCTTCCAATCCGCTGCATTCTTTGGCTCGTCACTGCAACATTCTAAATAGATAGATTCACTCAACTATTGAAGTGTGTTGAGCCACATCAAATTATGGCGACACTAAGCGCAAAACTTCTGAGTACAACTAAAAGAGAATGCAACAATCCTACCTCACCTTAACAATTTCTGAACTTCTAAGTTGTATCGGCCTTTTTCGTCTAAACTTATTTTGAGAGAATTTTTTGTATGAAGCATTAAATCTTTTAGTTATATCTTGTAGACAAAGTTAGAGAGGTGCTAAATCTTGACCGTGAAATGGAAGATCTTGCTAAGCCACTGATTGCAAAGCAGTCACTTCCCATGTTTGGCAGAGGATACAACTATGGTGCAGCTTTGGAAGGTTCTTTAAGTAAAGGAAGTAGTATTAATGCATAGTGAAGGAATGCTTGCTAGTGAGATGAAACATCGTCCTCTGGCTCTAGTGGATGATAGTCCACCTGTTGTAGTGATTACTATTCATGATGCTTGCTTCAGGTTAGCTTTTGCGGTATAGGTTAACTTGCATCCCGGTATTCCCTATTTGGTCTAAAATTGAAGGTGTCAATGTTAACAGCAAGCAACAATCATTTATTCAACAACTTTGTGCCAGTAAATGACGCCTAATTGTCATGTGCTCCGGGGGGAATGCTGCAGCTATGTCTCGTGGAGGAGCGTGTAGGGTCATTGAAGTTCCAAAGGTGGAGGACTGCCTTCAGCCTGTAGTCAATATAGTTTCTTTGCAGGTACAGGGTACTTACATAATTTCTTAATGCTTATCTATCAAGAGAAAATCTCTTTATGCCTTGCCAAGATGCAACATTTTTTTCTTATGTTGTACTGAATTCACCATATCTTGCCGAATGCAAAGCTATGATGTAGATGGGGTGGAACTGGAAGGGAGCATTTAGTTTTTTGTTTTCTCGATTTGTTTTATGCTCTTGGTGTTTGTTTTTGGATTAAGGGTTCCAAAATTCTCTCTATAATTTTTTGTTTAGTTTTTAAAGAGATTCCCTTTTTAAGTCTCAACTAGCACAAATAAAAAACCAATTTTATTGATTGAGCTTTGTCATTATGCTGTTCTAACTATTTTGTTCTTATAAAGTACCTTAACATTACTGTTTCCTCTTTTTAGATGGTCTGTTCCGTTTTAGTTTAGGCAGAGATTTTATATTTATCAGGGAAAATTAGAAAGGAAAAATAGATGAATAGAGAATCGCTCGAGTTAAAGTAAATGAAAGGAAATAAAAAAATATTTATGGGTAGGCGGTTTTTATGGAAATGTGAATTTGTAAAAGAAAGATTTAATTTTTTTACAACCAAAACACAACGGCAAGTATACTCGTCAATAAGAGAAATACAATGAGCGTAGTGTGCATTTTCGTCCTCCTTTCAAATCTTTATAAGAAAAATTAACCGTACCTTCCACAATGAAGAAAATGAAATTTCAAACTTTTATGGTACCTTTCTAGATGGCCAAAATTGACTTGAAAAAGATTCAGATTTCATTTATTCTACTCCACCGAATCACGTTTAGATAATTGCAATGATATCACTACAAGACAAATTGATGTACTTTGCGATTGTAGGGGAGAACACTAAAAGTAATTATCAATATGAAATAAAAATAGTGAAATGATGGGATATTGCCTCATTTCTAATCTAAGGTGTAAGAGAAAAAAATGATGGCGTAAAATAAAACAGAAAGGAATATGAAGACGACCTTGGACATTGAAGACCAAGCGCAGCACGGCTAATTTGTAAAAATTGATAGACGCTCATTCACCTTTTTGGGCTAGCAAATGTTAAAGATTAGAAGAATAAAATGGGCCTCAAAGAAGGGTCAAGGCCCACGGACAACTCTAGAACAACCGTCACTACAAAATGGAGAAGGCCTTTTTCCTTTTTTTTTTTTTTTTTTTTTCTGGGTAAACAGTTTTGATCCACTTCTTCAAAAAGATGTCTCCGCCATTGGTGAGTGGCTTGCACTAATAATTCTAAATGGCACGCCAAACGATCTATTCCCCTTTTCTTATGCATGCAGAATCATGTATCTGGTTAAAAGCAAAATACAAGCATAAGATGACATTTGTGTAAGAATTGTGACATGGTTTCTCTAATTTATTCGGATTCCCAACAATGTAATGTAAGTTTTTGGTAAAACTGTTTACACATTTTGTTTCTTAGAACGATATAGATAATCGACCATTTAGAGCGCTAATGATAACCATTTTGTTTCTCTATTTCCTTATTTTTGGGTTCTTTAGAACAATTTTGAAGTAGAAATCTATTTGGTACTCCAAACGGATTTGGATAAAAAATCAAAAAATAAAATTTTTATCTTTTCTATTTTTGGAAAAAATGTGAGAGATGCAAACTCTTATTATCATTTATTCTCGTTACCACCTGTTGCGCACCAACAACCGATTACTAGACACCGGCCAAGCTGCATGTTGCCAGTTGCAAGATGTTGGATGTTGGCCACTGACTACTAAATGTTGGACACTCATTGCTACCCCGCTGCCGGTCACTAGTCACTGGACATCGCTTCTTCGCCTCTTACCACTAATCGTTAGCTACCAAATGTTGCCTGCTCACCTCTTGCTACCTCTCGCTAGACGTTAGACATCGGCCACATGATGCTAGTTGCCCGCACACCGCCGCACACCCGATCACCCCTTGGACGTTGGCCGCCTCCTATCATTACTCATGAGAGTGAAATTTTGTGACATTATTAAATGAATTTTTATTTCAAAACAAAAAATTTATAAGATTATCAAACACGTATTTTTACTTAAAAATTTGATCAAGGAGTAAAAGTAGAAAAATCAATTTTTAACACCCTTAATTTCACGTTAGCCTCCCACGTGACCTTGCGATCTCGCGATTGAGGACGTGGCTGCACTCCACCACATCAGCGCGATCCCTATACACTCGGTTAGGAGAGAGTCATGACGTCATTAGGAGAAACTCCCCCCTCTCAGAAAACCTGTATTTTTGTATTTTTTTTTTCCCATGAAGCAGCCCAGAAGCTGCGTGGCGTTCTCGGTCTCGTTACATATATATAGTTGCCGTGCGAGTGTCCTTTCACCAAAGCCGAGTCACTTCTCTCTCCTTTTCACATTATCATTGTAAAACCCAAGGTACGCTCCCCCTCTAGCCATCTTGATCATTTCGGTAATCATCCTCCACGCAGGACTAGAGATCCTCAAGAAGCTGACTCCAATGCTGACCGATCATCGTCCCGACACAAACGTCCGAGTTTCCCCCGCCTTCACTTCCTTCAACGCCATCCTCGCCTTCCTTGTTCCCGTGCTGCTTAACTTCGTCGAGGTCAAATTCGAAGGAAAACCGGAGTCCCCGTTTGAGTCCCACCCTTTTGCCACCTCCCTTGCCATCTTCTGTCTTCTACTCTACTGTGGACTGGCGCTCGTCACTCATCTGTCGTTGGCTTCCGCCTGCTGTGCCCGACCGGTCCACATCGTCATGGTACTCGCGGCTATGCTCTCGGTAGCGTCCCTTGCGTCATTGTTGATTCAGGGCCCCTTTCAAGCATTACCCCATCTCTTGTCATTCGTGTTGCTTGTAGTGGTCCTCTTGCCCTATCTTGCTCGAAACCTTTACACATGGTTTCACCACAAGACTATCTATTTTTGTCCACATTTTCCGTCCTCGCCGACTAGCAGCCCCGCCGCCCTTGCCTCGTACAGTCATGGAGGCACGCGCTTCGTGCCGGAATTAGGAATCGGTCCAAGTTGACCCATCCCCATATGTCCTTCGGGGTGCCCACCCCTAGCACACCCCTGGAAAGTGAAACAACAGATTGTATCTTCCACGTCCATTTGGCTACTGGGTAAACACAATCAAAAGAAATATGTTAGTAGGCCTCTACTCTGTCGTCACAGTCATCACACTCTTTACGAGGTTCCTGGGCTAGTTGACATTGTACCCTCTTAGGGCCGTGAGATGATACAACAACAACTGCACCCCAAATGTCAAAAAATTATCTTATGTCCGACGAATTAGAAAAATAGGAATGTGAAAATACTCTATAATCAATGAATAAAAATAAACAAATAAAAACAGCAAAAGGTTAAGGCTCAATCAATAAAATTTATTTCTTTTGTTTTTGTTGAGACTTAAAAAAAAAAAAAAAAAAACTCTTTTAGAACTAAACACCAAATCATAGAGAGAATTTTGGAACTCTTAATGCAAAAACAAGAAAGCTACATGCTCCCATCCAGCTCCACCTATCTACATCATAGCTTAATCTTCAGCAAATTATAATGCATTATTCAGCAGAGTAGGAAAAAAAGATGTTGCACCTTGGCAAGCATAGAAAACTATTGGAAGTACTTTTTACCTGCAAAGGAACTATATTGACTATAGGCTGAAGACAATCCTCCACCTAAGGAACTTCGATGACTCTACATGCTCCACCAAGAGACGGTTGCAGCATTCCCCCTTGGGCATATGACAATAAGGTGTCCTTTGTGGGCATGGAATTGCTGAATAACTGATTGTTGCTTTGCTGTTAACATTGACAACTTCAGCTTTAGAACAAATACAGATTTAACAGATACAAGTAAACCTGAAGCAAGCATCATGGGTAGCAATCACTACAATGGGAAGACTCTCATCCACTAGAGCCAAACGACCATGTTTCATCTCACCATCAAGTATTCCTTCACTATGCATCAATGCCACTTCCTTTACTTTTAAAGAACATTCCAAAGCTTTAGCATAATTTCATCCTCTGCCAAACATGAGAAGGGAATCATTAGCTTAGCAAGATATTTCTTTTCCTGGTCAAGCTTCGGCACCTCTCCAACTTTGTCATGATTATCGAGATGATGAGAGAGAAAGATGGCTAGAGTGGAAGCTTGGATTTTACAATTGAAGTGGCAGTGGTGAAAAAGGTAGAAAGAAAGAGAGAATCTTGGTTTTTATAATAAATAAAAAAAATTGTTGGTTTGAATTTGTTTTTAATAATTGAAGTCTTGAAGTGGTCCGTCTTTGACGGGAGACTTTCACTTCCAAGGATTTCGCGGAAGTTCCCCGGCTTAGGACATGACGCATGATTCCCCATCATGCGATGACGTTGGCCATGTCAGCGGATGGGTCCCGCTGGGACTGGTGCGAAAATTTCTAGCACTTCGGAACTTTGGACCTCCCTCTTATCAAGGAAGAAGACAACCTCTTCTCTCTGTCTCTCTCTTATCCTTCGGAAACTCTCCCTCTCGCCTTCGCTCCCATTCCACTGCATTCTCCGGCGCATCGCTGCCGCCTCCGCCGTCGCCTTCACCTCTGGGAGCACCGTCGGCGGCTGGAATATGGCAGCACGAAGTTTCGCACTGGAACTTGCACCGGTAATTATAAATTGCACACCAAATGTTTGAGCAATTACCTCTTTCCCTGTTCAAATCTGGATCTGCAGTTTTGTTATAGGGGTTTGATGGGTGAAAGTTTCTGGTGTTGAGCTAATTGGGAGAAATTGTGCGACTGGACATCTTAGTTTAGATTTGATTTGCTGTGCAGACCGATGATAAAAAACCCCACATTCAAGAGAAGTTTGTGTTCTTGAAGGGTTTAGGGAATTAAATCTTGTGGGGTGGAATGGCAATATCCTCACTTTCAAGGAGTTCGTTGGCACTAGGAACCAGATCTAGAGGGAGGAGCGGGTGAAGTCGCTTTGTGGGGACAACTGGATCTGGAGGGACCTTGCCCAGGCCAACGAGGCCACCGCCAACGACCTCCGCACCAACCTCGAGCAGGTCCTGGCGCAGGTCAGCAAGGACGATCGCCCCCACAATGGGGCCTTCCTGGAGGACGAGGCGGAGCAATTATGAAGGAGGGGAGGAGGAAAGCGGGAGGCGGGCGGGAGTGGAGGCGCAGGAGGATGTGGGGAGGAGGAGGCGAGCGTGTTGTTGTTGCTGTGCAGGCACCTGTGTTTATGCGCGGTGTGTGGGTCTTCCCTCCATACTTGTCCGCTTTGTAACTCTCCCAAATCCGGCAGTGTCCATCTATCCTAGACCAGTTTTTTTTTTCCTAATTTTCTCTCTTCGAAAAACGGGGGAAATAAGACAGAAGAAATATTTCCAAGAGTTAGCTAGAAATCTCTCCGATCATGACCCTTTTTTTTTATTGGTTCTGGTTGGTCTTGTGATTTGATTAATTATTTGCCAAATATTTCTTGTCTCTTTCGATTCTCCAACTGGGTGGTTGCTGGTGGATGTTTCCAATATTCATATCCATGAAATTGATCGAAAAGAGTAATGAATGGTTCCTGGCACAATTTAGACATATTTCCACATCAAACATTCTCCTCAAATCAGCTCAAGCCTGACATAATATGGAGAATGAACTAAGCTTTGAATTTCCAACATACTTGTTTACCACAAACCTCTCAAACCACTTCTCCGTGAAGAAATAAATATGTTGAACATATAGCAAGCAATAACAAATGTTTGAGCATTTCATTTCACGTCAACCAAGTGACCAGCAATTACGGCCTAAAGAGTGGATCAAAACAGCCGTTTGACGAACGTTGGAGCAGCAACGAACAAGGAGAGAGAAGCGAGCGAGTAGGGGCGGCTTTAATGTGCTTCGTCGGCAATCGCAGGGAACGGCCGCTTGACGAGCGTCGGAGCAGCAACGAGCGGGGGAGAGAAGGAAGCGAGCGCCGGAGCAAGGGCGACCTTAATGTGCTTCGTCGGCGACGGCGAGGGAGGACCTGCTCGAGGTTGGTGCGGAGGGCGTTGGCGGTGGCCTCGTTGGCCTGGTTGAGGTCCCTCCAGATCTGGTTCTCCATGCACAACGACTTCACCCTCTCCTCCGGCGCTCAGTTGAGCTTACCGATCTTCTGGGTCTCCTTCTCCTTGGCCGGAGCAACAACGAGCGCAGCGAGAGAAGCGAGAGAGCGCCGGAGCGGCCGGAGCAAGCGCGGACAGAGAATTTGGGATTCAAAATTTTGAAAGCCGTCGAGTTCTCCAGAGAAGAAAAGGAAAGGGTTTGCTCCTCTTTCCTTTCTCTGAGAAGGAAAGAGTAAATGCATTGCAGAGGAGAGAGAGAGGAGGCAAGGGGTAGCGGGCAGGCTAGGGAAGAGAGGAAAGAAGCCTACGTTTGTGTAGAAGATGGCCGGCGGACCCACGCTTCCAGGTGGCGCTTCATGTATGGCCGAAGACCACGCTAACCATCCAATATTTTTTCCAGCAGAGCATCTTTCTACCTCGCATCTACGGTCCGCCTCGCTCCTTCTCCCTCGTCCACCCTTTCTCCTCCGTCTCCGGCCATGTCGAGCCTAACCTCCCTGTCTCCCTCCGCCGCCCTCGCTCCCGGAGTAGTTACCGATGCCAACTCCAAGGAGAGAACTTCCGGGCGGAGTTGCAGAGCTGCAAGTCGAACACGGTCGCTCACGGCCGTAGACAAGCCGCTGTGACTGGAGCTACGGTTGCAGATCTGGAAGTCGTTTCCCGGGGTGTGTTGGTGGAGGGCACCCCCTACCCCAAGGACATCTGGGACCGTGTCAACCTGGACTGATTCGCGATTCTAGGGCGCTTCATCGTTCACATGCTGGCGTGTAAGAGGCAAGAGTGGCGGGGCTGCCAGTTGGCTAGCACGGAACACATGGACGAAAACATACAAGAGGGCCATGGAAAGCAACACTAATGACAAGAGATAAGGGTGTTGAGTAGGTCACTCCCAATTGGAGAGGCCAATGCAATTATGTATATATGCAGTAGAATATGTATAGTAGTGAGTGTGTAAAAAAAAAAAAAAAAAAAAAAAAGGAGAAAGAGATGGGGAGATAAATCAACGTGATTTTCCACATCTAGAAAATCAAGGGAGATTGGAAAAGAAATCAAAGTGATATACAAAATCACGAGAGATTAGGAGATAAATCTACGTGATTTTGTATCGTATAATTCCTATTTGGTATTGTATTTGCTCTTATGAATAGGAGTCCTCCTCAGCGGAGAAGAGGTTACACAAAAGCAAGAATATCATAGCAGCGTAGCGGAAGAAACGGTTTTCTTCTTCCAAGAAAAAAAATTCATAGTTGAGTGAGTTATCCAATTTGTGAGAGGTTCAGATCCACAAATTGAAGACAGAGAGAGATCCACATTTGGGTGAAGTTGTATCCCATTATTTATCATAGTGGAAGTTTGGAGTGGACTACGGTCCCATGGTTTTTCCCTTCGCCTTGGAGGGTTTTCCACGTTAAAATTCTGGTGTTATTTATTATTCATCTTTACTGCTTTCAATTAGTATTTTATCCTATTTAATTTTCACAGAAATAGTATCGGGAAAAATTTTCTAGGCGTTCTCCACAAATATTTTTCCCAACAAGTGGTATCAAAGCGAGGTTGCTGTATTTATTATTTTTCTGTGCAGAATTAAATGGAGGAAAATTTTGGCAACATGATAAAATTGACTGCATTCAATTATGCAATCTGGAAACCAAAGATGGAGGATCTGCTATACATTAAAGATCTTTGGAGGCCAATTGTGATACCTACGGAGGTACCAGTACCAGCGTCCGAGGAGTCAGATCCTGTAGCGGAAGCCAAATTGGCATCATCTTCTGGTGGCAAACCAACGACAATGTCTGATAGCGAATGGATGGTGCTCAATCGGAAGTGTGCCGCTCAAATCCGACAATGGATTGATAAGAGTATTTTTCAAAATTTTGCTAATGAACATGATGCTGGTGTTCTTTGGCAAAAATTAGAGAAGATGTACGCAAGAACAACGGCGCAAAATAAAGCAAATCACATGCGGTGGCTCGTGAATCTAAAATATAAAGATGAGAGCAATGTCTCGGAACACATGAGCTAGTTCCAAGGTATAGTAGACCAACTCAATTCTATGAAGATGACATTAGATGATGAATTGTAGGCATTACTGCTACTTAGCTCTTTGCCAAATAGCTGGGACACACTTGTTGTGTCGGTCAGCAACTCGGCTCCTAACGGCAAGCTTACCATGGACGTGGTAAAAGATAGAATGTTGAATGAAGAATCCCGGTGAAAAGAGAGTGGAGTCAACCCTGCGTCCGAGGCTCTTGTCATTAATCGACAAGAAAATCAAGAACAGAGAGGGAGAAACAAAAGCCGAAACTTCCGGAATTAGCAACGAGGAAGGTCCCAATCCAACTTCAGACGAGACAAGAAGTGCCATCATTGTGGTAAACTGGGACACTTCATCCGAGAATGCAGAAAGCTAAAGGCGGAAAAATCAAAAAGTCATAATGTCAACAAAGCTAACGAGAACCAGACAAATGACACTGCGAATATTGCGGATGAGGTGATCATTATTCAAAGTGATGATTCCATTAATCTTGCATCCCAAGATTCGACATGGGTAGTTGATTCTGGTGCATCCTACCATGTCACGGCTCGTCGAGATCTTTTTACTTCTTACACCACTGGTGATTTTGGACTCGTAAAGATGGGAAACGAAGGCACGTCCAAAATTATTGGTATGGGTAATATTTATTTGGAGACTAATGTTGGATGTAGGCTACTACTCAAAGATGTGAGACATGTTTCGGACATACGCCACAATCTTATATTTGCCGGCAAGCTTGATGACGAAGGCTACATCAATTTCTTTAGTGATGGAAAATGGAAGCTCACCAAAGTTAATTTGGTGATAGCCAAAGGAGAAAAGACTAACTCTCTCTATATCACACAATTCAAGCTGTGTGGAGGAGAGGTGAATGTAACCGGAAAAGGAGTCACCACCAAGTTATGGCATAAGCGACTCGGACACATGAGTGAGAAAGGACTTAAGATTCTCACTAGAAAGCAACTTCTACCCGGAATAAAAGGTACACCGTTGAATACTTGTGTCGACTGCATTATGGGAAAACAACATAGAGTAGCATTTCACAATTCCCCACCATCTAGAAAAGCTGAAATTTTAGATCTGATACATACTGATGTATGCACAATGCAAACTAGGACATTTGGAGGTACGCTTTATTTTATAACATTTATTGATGACCACTCTAGAAAGGTGTGGGCATTTGCCTTGAAAACTAAAGATCAAGTGCAGGAAATCTTCAAGCAATTTCATACGAAGGTTGAAAGAGAAACATGCAAGCGATTGAAGTGTGTACGCTCTGACAACGGTGGTGAATACCGAGACCTTTTGAAAATTATTGCAAAAATCTAGGGATCAAACTAGAAAGATCCGTACCAAAAAAACCTCAACACAACGGTGTCGCAGAGCGGATAAATAGAACCATATGTGAAAGAATCAGATGTATGCTCTCCAACGCAAAGCTGCCAAACCACTTTTGGGGGTGAGGCAATGAGAACGGCGGTTGATTTAATCAACCTATCACCTTCAGCTCCACTTAACGGTGATGTACCATAAAGTGTCTGGATTGGTAAGGATATTTCTTATGGCCACTTGAAGGTGTTCTTTGTAGAGCATTTGTTCACATTCCAAGGGATGAGAGATCAAAGCTTGATGGGAAATCAAAGCAATGTATTTTTTTGGGGTACGCACATGAAGAATTCGGCTACGACTGCGGGATCCCATTAACCAGAAAATAGTCAGAAGCAGGGATGTGGTATTTCTTGAAGATCAGACAATCGAGGACTTCGAGAAGCACGAGAAATCTCCATCAACAGATGAATACCCAGTTGATCTTGGCCCAGTAGCTCCTCCTATCAACAAGCAAGCTTATTCTAGAATTGAAGGTATGACTACTTCAACTGAACTTGAACCAATTGTTGAACAGGTCCCATCAGAACCTCAATTGAGGAGATCAACTCGTGAACGACAATCTAGTCGTAGATATTCTCCCAATGAGTATGTGATGCTCACTGACGGGGGAGAACCAAAGAACTACCAAGAAGCTATATAGCATGAGCATAAAGAGGAGTGGTTAAAAGCTATGCAGGAGGAGATGAAATCCTTAGACGAAAATCATACTTATGATTTAGTCAAGTTGCCACAGGGAAGAAAAGCTCTAAAAAAACAAGTGGGTGTTCAGACTAAAGACTGAAGAAGGTAACTCACAGCCACGATACAAAGCAAGGTTGGTTGTGAAGGGATTCGCTCAAAAGAAAGATATCGACTCCGATGAGATATTTTCTCCTATAGTTAAAATGTCATCTATCCGAGTTATCCTTGGCCTGGCAACAAGCTTGAACTTGGAGATCGAGCAACTTGACGTGAAGACCGCGTTTTTACATGGAAATCTAAATGAGGAGATCTACATGGATCAGCCAGAAGGTTTCAAAATCAAAGGCAAAGAAAATCTTGTGTGTAAATTGAGGAAGAGTCTTTATGGGCTCAAGCAAGCACCAAGACAGTGGTACATAAAATTCGATTCCTTCATGGAAGAAAATAGGTTCAACAAAACCACCGCCCGATCACTTTGCGTTTTCATCAAGAAATTTATTGATGGTAATTTTCTCATTCTTTTGCTTTATGTTGATGACATGCTAATTGTTGGCCAGGATAAAAGCAAGATCAACAACTTAAAGAAGGAATTGAGCAAGTGCTTTGCAATGAAGGATTTGGGACCCGCAAAACAAATTCTTGGGATGGAAATCTTGCGAGACAGGCAGAATCGTAAACTCCGATTATCTCTAGAACGGTATGTTAATAAAGTTCTTGAAAGATTTAATATGAATAACTCCAAAGCAGTTTGTTCTCCACTTGCAAATCATTTCAAACTCAGCTTAGAGCAGTGCCCAAATAGTGAGACAGAAAAGAAGGAAATGGAAAAAGTCCCTTATGCATCGGCGGTTGGCAGTCTAATGTACGCGATGGTATGTACGAGGCCTGATATCGCCTATGCAGTTAGTGTGGTAAGTAGATTTCTATCTAATCCTGGTAAGGAACATTGGGCAGCGGTCAAATGGATATTCAGGTATCTTCGTGGTACATCTAATAACTGCATATGTTTTGGTGATGGTAAAACTGTGTTAGAAGGTTTTTCGGATTTAGACATGGCAGGGGACGTGGACTCAAGAAAGTCTACATCAGGATATCTAATGACTTTTGCAGGGGGAGCAGTTTCATGGCAATCTCGACTACAAAAATGTGTTGCCCTATCTACTGCTGAAGCGGAGTACATTGCGATAACGGAAGCATGTAAAGAACTCTTGTGGATGAAAAAGTTTCTACAAGAAGTGGGCCACAACCAAGAGGAGTATATCTTGTATTCAGATAGTCAAAGCGCAATACACCTCAGCAAAAATGCAACTTTCCACTCCAAATCCAAACACATTGACGTCAGATATCATTAGATACGTGGTGTGTTGGAAGAAAAAGCCCTACAACTAAAGAAGATACACACTGACAACAACGGCTCAAATATGATGACAAAATCTCTATCTACAGTGAAGATGCAAGCCTGTCGAACTTTTGCAGGTTTGAGACCTTCTCCAAATTGCTCGTGAGGGGGAGATTTGTTGAGTAGGTCACTCCCAATTGGAGAGGCCAATGCAATTATGTATATCTGCAGTAGAATATGTATAGTAGTGAGTGTGTAAAAGAAAAAAAAAAAAAGGAGAAAGAGAAAAAAAAATATCAAAAGAGATGAGGAGATAAATCAACGTGATTTTCCACATCTAGAAAATCAAGGGAGATTAGAAAAGAAATCAAAATGATATTCTCCTATATACAAAATCACGAGAGATTATGAGATAAATCTACGTGATTTTGTATTGTATAATTCCTATTTGGGATTGTATTTGCTCTTATGAAAGGAGAAGAGGTTACACAAAAGCAAGAATATCATAGTAGCGTAGCGGAAGAAACGGTTTTCTTCTTCCAAGAAAAAAAAGTCATCTTTGAGTGAGTTATCCAATTTGTGAGAGGTTCAGATCCACAAATTGAAGACAGAGAGAGATCCACCTTTAGGTGAAGTTGTATCCCATTATTTATCATAGTGGAAGTTTGAAGTGGACTACGGTCCCGTGGTTTTTCCCTTCGCCTTGGAGGGTTTTCCACGTTAAAATTCTGGTGTTATTTATTATTCATCTTTACTGCTTTCAGTTAGTATTTTATCCTATTTAATTTTCACAGAAATAGTATCGGGAAAAATTTTCTAGGCGTTCTCCACAAATATTTTTCCCAACAAAGGGAAAGAGTAAAAGGGCCTCCGGACCATCAGCGACATGAGGGACGCCACCGAGAGTGCGGCGGCGAGCATCATGAGCATGGCGAATGCTCGGGCAAGACAATCGGGGGCCAACGTCAGGTGGGCAACGAGGGCCAATGAGCAATACAACAGAAGAGAGAAGACGGCGAGAGAGGTAGCAAGAGGGTGGCTCTCAATTGGGGACGGTTTGCCCTGGAAATCCACATGCACGAGGTTGATCAGCCCGGTAATAAGAAAGGCGACAATGGTGTGGAGGGCAGAAAGGTCGGGGATCTCTCTGGCATTTGTGTGGGGAGGACCGCCGGTCGGCATCCTGCTGGTGCTGGGCTTCTGGAGGATCTCTTAGTACTATGTAAAGGATTATTTATTAAAATGATGAAGAAAGAGGGTTTTATAGGGTCGATACTGGGAAGAAGAGGTTGGGAAATCTTCGTTGGATCCAGGTTTATCTCGTTCTCGTGGGACCGGGGAGCACCGCCGAAGCTGGGGTTTTTCTTCTTCTTTTTGGCAGTAAGCCGAAAAGGGGGGTGTATCACTGGGGTTGACGAGATGACGAGAAAAGGTTGGTGGAAAACTCCACGTAGATAATTTAGAAAATCATACAAATGTCCACACGTATCGTCCACACACGTTCAGCAATTCAAAATTCTGCTCTCCTTTGCTCTCTCTTCCATAGACCCTGGCCCACCTCTCTGCAGGGAAAATGAAAAATAACGAGATCGTTTCTTGACCAAAAAATGCGACGGGTGATCCAATATTACCGGAATAGTTATATATGATATAGGGAAACAAGTACAAGGCATTGTGGGGGTAACGTTTAATCTCTTTTCGTAACTAAATGGAATAAATCTTAGCTCTGACGCTCTCTCTCTCTCATCAAACTTTAGATCCACTCCCAATTCTATCATAAGATGAAAAAACCATCAACTGTAAGTCTAATCTCAATTTTCCCCTAAACTTTTTTCATCCCATAAATCTGCCTTCATTAATCCTTCGTCTAAAATTCTCGAGCAAACTTTTCGAGAATCCTCAGGCCAAGTATCTCCGCGCAAGTGTCTCGAGCACGAGCTCTCCGACCACGAAAAATTGAAGACTCCCAAGCACGAGAGTTTGAATACCAAGCCCAAAATCGAAGATCCTTGTGAGATGAAAGGGAGACTCTCTTAAGAGTAAGAACAATTGAAGAAAATCAACCCGATTTTTTGTTTTAAAATTTTTACCCAAATATCATATCCAATAAGATGTCATTTGGGCTGATATGAAAATTCATTTCAAAAAAATATTTTTTGGTTGCGAAATTTTAGGAAAAAAAATTGTAGTGATGTCATGAAAGCCACATCACTAAGGACGATTGGACAGAGAATAATGGTTGCAGATATAAGATTTAAATAAAAGTTGCTGATTTACTGTGCAAACCGATTATAAAGACCCCACATTTCAAGAGAAGTTTGTGTTGACGCTTGTTGAAGGGCTTAGGGAGTTAAATCTTGCCGTGCAGAATGGCAATATCTTTGCTTTCGAGGCCTTTGTCGGCACTGGTGAGTAATTCCTTGCTACCTTGAACCAATTTTACTAAAAACACTGCTGTCGACTTGTTTTGGATTTTGGTCCTTGAATGGTGGCTTGTGTTCTTATCTTAGTTGTGTTTTCCATGGTCTCAAAGGGTTCAGCTCCATAAGGTTCTTTCTCGGAGCTTCGATAATACGGCCTTGCCTCATCAAACTAAAAACAAGTAGGTGTGACCTATTGAATCTATTCTTCTTTTCTTATGCATGTAGAATTATGTATCTTGTTCAAAAGCAAAATATAAAACAAAAAAATAAAAAAAATAAAAAGTCAAAAGTTGGAGTGCATAAGATGGCCTTTGTGAAAGAATTGTGGTGTGGTTTCTCTAATTCACTCGGGTTTCCAGCAATATAATGGGAGTCTTTGATAGTACTGTTCATACCTTTTGTTTCATATAATGATATAGGCAGCCGACATCTTAGCTTCCCACGTAAGCCTCCTGCCTCACCTTGTGATCTTCCAGTTGAGGATGTGGCCGCACTCCACCACATCAGCATAATCCCTCTCCACTCGGTGAGTGACACATGGAGCCACATCCCACCAGGATAGATCTGAAAATTCTCTCTAATATTTCACAATCTTGGGTCTCCCTCTTGTCAATGAAGAAGACTCTCTCTTCATCTTTTCAAAATTGGCTCCTCTCTCGCCTTCGCTCCCGATCCGCTGCATCCTCCGGCACATCGCTGCAGCATGATAAATAGACAGATTCATTCATTCAACTATTAAAGTGTATTAAGCCGCATCAAAATTCTGGCAACACTGAACGGAAAGCTTCTGAGTACAGTCGCGGCGAGCATCATGACGATGTGGAACAGTCGGGCACAGCAAGCGGGAACCAACGACAGATGAGTGACGAGCGCCAGTGCGCAGTAGAACAGAAGACAGAAGACGGCAAGGGAGCTGGCAAACGGTTGGGTCTCGAATGGGGACTCGGGTTTCCCTTGGAATTTCACCTCGACGAAGTTGACCGGCACGGAAACAAGGAAGGCGAGAATGGCGTGGAGGGAAGTGAAGGCAGGGGAACCTTGGACGTTTGTGTTGGGATGTCGGCCGGTCAGCATTGGGGTTGGCTTCTGGAGGATCCGTGGTCCTATATAGAGGATGTTATCGAAATGAACAGAGAGAGAGAAAGAGATGGCTTGACTGGGAGCGAACATTTGGTGTTTATAATGACATTCTGACCGTGTGAAAGGAGAAAAGTGTACCCACCAAAAAAAAAAGAAAGGAGAAAAGTGCAGATGCAGATATAATTTTCGTCGTTTTCCTCCACAGGTCAATCGTCACAGCAATTGAGTTCAACGATGCTTCCCAACGGTTTCGAGGCAGTTCCTAACCGCTCAGAAATTGACACGAGGAGCCCATCGGCGGATGGGTCCCGCCGGGACAGGTGTGAAAATTTTCATATATATCAAAATTTTGGTTCTCCCTCTCGTCAATGAACAAAACTGGCTTCTCCTCTCTCTCTGTCTTGCCTTTGTTCCCAATCCGCTGCACTCTCCAGCGCGTCACCGCTGCCCACGCCTCCACCGCCGCCTCCCGGAGCCCCGCTGACAGCCGGATAATGGCAGCACTGACGATTCGGCCTGGCCTCTTCAGGCTGAAAACTGGGCAGTTACGATCCGTTGAATCTATTTCTACTCTTTTCTTTTGCATGTAGAATTATGGATTAAGTTCAAAAGCAAGATACAAAAGAAAAAACGAAAAGAAAGAAAGAAAGAAAAAATGTTGAAAGATGGAGTACATAAGATGATCTTTGTCTAAGAATTGTAGCGTGATTTCTCTAATTCACTGTATAACTTTGCTTTTGAAAATATATACCAACTGCCGATTTATTGGTGGTGTTGTTGTCGTCGTCATCATCATAATTACTAATCATTAAGTACGTTTGATTGCTGGAACAATTTGCTGGAAACCTGGGTGCCTGATAGTTGTGGCTGCATTTTCCATATCCACTTTACTTAGTCATTGACTCATTTCCGTGTTGGCGCTTGGCATGTCGTATTTGCTGACTTAAAATGTTTTATGGTCTATGGATATCATATATTTTGTTCATTGATGAAATATGAGCTATCTGCTTTTATTGAGAGAATTTATTCCTTCCAGCAGTAAAAATGCTGCACAATTTAGTCGTCCCACTAGTGATCATTGCTGGCAATACACTAGTTCTTCTAGCTAGATTCTAATATTGTTAATTTTGCAATGGACTAAGTAGGATACTCATCTTGGTAGTGTGAACAAGGCCTTAGCTTTTTCCTTTTAATTTTCAAGGATATCGTTAGGCAGTTACAAACATTTGTTTCGACAGCTTTTGAAATTAAAACATACGGATATGTCCAACCATTTCTGTAAGATTGACATAGGCTAATTCCTGCAGATGAAGTTATGGAGTCTTTACATATTTTCAAGGGTGTGAGATGGGCGTTGTTTAGAATCCTATATACTGCCAGGTAAGCTTCTGTTCTTAAGCATCCTTTTGTAGGTCAGGGCCAGCTGAACTAATGTGGGATCTCCAAATCATTGAAATCATGTCGCCCATGCATGTGCTATTGGAGCACTTGTCTGAGTATCTTAATATATTGTGGTATCAGTGAGTGCTATGATCAGGACAAATTTGATGTGTGCTCCATTTCGTTCTCGGATGGCTTATCTACAAAAGAGAGTTCGAAACGATTTATGCGGGATTCATGAGAGATGGAACAAAATGGTTGGTAGAGGACACAGACATTAACTTTGCTGGTAGGATTCATCCGTCTTTACTATGCTGATGCAATCTGAGTGCTAGTCATGTTGCAATTCTAGTGCTCGGTATAACCCTTAGACTTGGCGTGTTATTTTCCCATAAGCTCTAAGCCTTGAGTTTGATAACTTAACTGCAGCTTGGCTCTTCTTCTTCTTGCATTCTTTGACAATTTACGCGAATCCTCATCTAACTCAAATTGCAGTGACTTTCCATCTTCCAAGCTACCCTTTTCAGCAGTTGATGCTTACACTCATGTATTCAAATAGAAAGAATTTCGATGTCTACTTGCTCCGCAAGCAGCCCATTCTATCAATTTAATCGTACGTGGAAAATACAATATGACTCTCACTAGATAATAAAAGCAAAACCCTAAGCCGCTCCTGGCGTTGTTAATGGTTGTGCAACGCGTTGTTATTTTTCTTCTGAACTGTTGTTTCGCTTTCCAGGGGTGTGCTAGGGGTGGGCACCCCGTAGGACATGTGGGGATGGGTCAACTCCAGTTCCGGCACGAAGCATGCGCATCCATGACTGTGCGAGGCAAGACCGGCGGGGCTGCTAGTCGGCGAGGACGGAAAACTTGGACAAAAATAGATACGGTCTTGTGGTGAACCCATGTGTAAAGGTTTCGAGCGAGACAGGGTAAGAGGACCACGGGAAACAACACGAATGACAAGAGATAGGGTGATGATTGAAAGGGGCCCGGGACCAACAATGATGCGAGGGACGCCACTGAAAGCGTGGCGGCGAGCATCATGAGGATGTGGAACGATCGGGCACAGCAAGCGGGAGCCAACGACAGGTGAGCGACAAGCGCCAGTGCGCAGTAGAACAGAAGACAGAAGACGGCAAGGGAGGTGGCTAAAGGGTGGGTCTCGAATGGGGACTCGGGTTTCCCTTGGAATTTGACCTCGACGAAGTTGACCAGCACGGAAACAAGGAAGGCGAGGATGGCCTGGAAGGAAGTGAAGCCAGGGAAACCTCGGACATTTGTGTCGGGACGACGGTCAGGCGGCATTGGGATCAGCTTCTTGAGGATCCGCAGTCCTGTGTAGAGGATGATAATCAAAATGATGAGAGAGAGATGGCTAGAGGGGGAGCACATTGTAGATGCCTGGGCGGCGACGCATATATATACAAAACGAGGAGCGACGGCGGAGTGACTATTTTGCCCCGTAAAAGTGTCCGCTTTGTATAACGATTAACGACTGTAGGACTCGTGACAGCTGGACTCGCGACCCCTTTCTTGTTTTTTATTTATTTTTCTGACTACGGGTGAGTAACGTGTAAGAACCTATCCATGAGAGGGGCAAGAGCAACTTTTCAAGCGCCATCCCACGACCACGCTCCACGTCAGGATGAGGGGGAACACGTGCTCACTGGGTGATCCTAAAATTCTCTCCAATAGGATTAATACCTTAAAGACTTTCAACTTTAGATTTACTCTTAATTCTATCTTAAACCTTTTTTATGCCATAAAAGTCATCCAGTCCGCTCCCAATTCTATCATAAAATCTTCAGTATTTTAAGTCTAGTCTCAATTTTTCCCTAAATTTTTTTGTCTCATAAATTTATCTCCATTAACCATATATCTAAAATTCTCAAGTGAATTGTTTGAGGCTCCATGACCCGAGTGCCTTCAACACAAGCATCTTGAACGTGAGCTCTCCAATCGCAAGAACTTGAAGACTCCCAAGCACGAGAGATTGAAGACCGAGCTCAAAATTGAAGATCCCTTATGAGTCAAAGGTAGACTCTCTTTAGAGTAAGAACAATTGAAAGAAGTCAATCTTGATTTTTTCTAGTTTTTACTCAAGTATCAAATCCAATAAGACGCCGTGTAGACTAATATAAAAATTTATCTCCAAAAAGCATCTTTTGGGATGTGAAATTTTAGGAAAAATTATAGCAATGATGTGAAATGCCATATCACTAATAAAAGTTTGTAATTTTTAGGATTAAATTAGGACCGAATCTAAAATTGGTGGTTTTTAATAAGACATAAAATAGTTAAGGTAGAATTAGAATAACTTTTGCGAGAAAAAAAATTAGGTTAGAAATGTCGTAGAAGAACCCTCCCAATATTCCAAAATTTTGGGTTTCCCTCTCGTCTTTGAAAAGGACTCTCTCTCTCTCTCTCTCTCTCTCTCTCTCTCTCTCTCTCTCTTTTATGCTTTACAAAATTCGCTCTCTTGCCTTCGCTCCCAATCCGTTGCTTTCTCCGGCAAATCGCTGTCGCCTCCGCCTCCGCCATCACCACCGGGAGCCCGTCGACGGCTAGAATATGGCAACACCAAGTTTTGCATTGGAACTTGCACCGGTAATTCTAAATTGCACACCAAATGTTTGCACAATTACCTCTTTTCCCGTTCAGATCTGGACATGGGGTTTCGTTATTGGGGTTTGATCGGCGAAGTTTATGGTATTGAGCTAATTGAGAAAACTGTGTGAATGGACATCTTACTTTTGATCTAATTTGTTGTGCAGGCCGATTATAAAGACCCCACATTTCAAGAGAAGTTTGTGTTGATGCTCGTTGAAGGGCTTAGGGAGTTGAATCTTGCGGTGCGGAATGGCAATATCCTCGCTTTCAAGGACTTCATCGGCATTGGTGAGTAATTGCTTCCTGCCTTGAACCCATTTTACTAACAACACTGCTGTGGACTTGTCTTGAATTTTGGTCCTTGAGTGGTGGCTTGTGTTAAGCCACACCAAAGTTCTGGTGACACTGAGCGGGAAGCTTCTGAGCACAACTAAAAGAGAACACAATAATTCATTGTCTTTTTGACCTTTCAAGTCTTCACTTCCTATCTCACCTTAACAATTTCTAAACTTCTAAGTTGTGTCTACCTTTTCGTCTAAACTTATGTTGAGAGAATTTTTCATATGAGGCATTAAATCCTTTGCTAATATCTTGTAGACAAAGTTACAGAGGTGCTGAAGCTTGTGACCAAGAAATGGAAGATCTTGCTAAGCTACTGATTGTAGAGCAGTCACTTCTCATGTTTGGCACAGGATACGACTATGCTACAGCTTTGGAAGGTTCTTGAATAGTAAAGGAAGTGGCATTGATGCACAGTGAAGGAATACTTGCTAGTGAAATGAAACATGGTCCTCTGGCTCTAGTGGATGAGTCTTCCCATTGTTGTGATTGCTACTCATGATGCTTGCTTCAGGTTAGCTTTTGTCGTACAAGTTTACTCGCATCCATGACATCTTTATTTGTTATGAAGCTGAAGTTGTTAATGTATACAGAAAGCGACAATCAATTATTTAGCAACTCCATGCTTGCAAAGGGTGCCTGATTGTCTTGTGCCCAAGGGGGATGTTGCAGCTGTGTCTCTAGGTGGAGCATGTAGAGTCATTGAAGTTCCTCAAGTGGAGTGCTGTCTTCAGCCTGTGGTCAATATAGTTCCTTTGCAGGTACAAAGTACTTCCAATAGCTTTCTATGTTTGCCAAGATGCAACATGTTTTTTTCCTACTCTATTGAATGTGTTATAACTTGCCGAAGATGAAGCTATGATGTGGATGAGGTGGAGCTGAATGGGAGCATCTAGCTTTCTATTTCCTTGATTTGTTTTATGCTCTTGGTGTTTGTTTTTGCATTAAGAGTTCCAAAATTCTCTCTAGGATTTGGCATTTAGTTCTAAAAGAGAGTATTTTTTCTAAGTCTCAACAAAAACAAAAGAAATCAATTTTATTGATTGAGCCGTAACATTTTGCTGTTTTTATTTGTTTGTTTATTCATTGCTTATAGGGTATTTTCACATTCTGTCCTACCTTTCAAATAACCTATTTCATTTTAGTAGATTTTTCTAATTTGTTGGACATGAGATAATTTTTAACATTTGGGGTGCAGTTGTTGGCATATCATCTCATGGTCCTAAGAGGATACAATGTCGACCAGCCCGGGAACCTCACAAATTGTGTGACAACAGAGTAGAAGCCCATCAACAGATTTATTTGATTGTCTTGACCTGGTACTGAATTGGATTATGTCATGAGAATATAAAGCATCTTTTGGACACAGAGTATGTGTTGTGCTAATTACTTGTACATGGCAGCCCTTGAAAGCTCTTTCTTTATGATCAATTAGGAAAAACTGTTGTAACTCACCTTTTTTTAGCATTCACGGCTTGTTATGTATTTACATATCAATTTGCTGTCATACTCATGGTACCTGGACATCGTTTCATGATTGACATAACAATGATGACTACAGCTTACTTTCACCAAGGATGCTATGCAACTTAGAGCGATGCATGGTTCATTAATGCCTTCATCTTAAAGGTCACGAAAAAAGTTCTACTGCTGAAAATATTAGTTATCGTTTTTAGCATTTAGTGGGAACTCCATTTTTTACGGCGGACCTTTGGTTGAAATATCTTTTGCTTCGTCTTGAGAAGTAAAAGGAGTCAAGTAAAGGTCGGAAGATGAAGATTGTATCCTTTTTGGGGAAAAAAGAGTGGGCAGTACAACAAAATTGTGTGTCACTAAAGGTGCCAAATTTTGAGGGAATCAATCAAGTATCTGGGACTTGCTTCTTTTGCGGAGATTGGTTTTTGGCATTTTGCAGTCTCTCAAGTGGTGATTGTCGCGTCATTTGTCAAACCGCTAGTTAACTCTCGGTTCATACCTTTCTTAGGAAATAGTCTGAGGTAAATTGTACCATGGTTTGATCTACTTTTTCATTATGATATCATAAGGATAGGCCTCGTGTATTTAAATGGAAAGAATTTCAATGTCAGCTTGCTGCAAAACTAGTCCATTCTCTCAATTAGTCATATAGGTAAATTACAATGCGACTCTCAGAATATACCAACAGAAACAAAACCCAAAGTTCCTACTGTCGCCGTTATTGGTTGTCCAACGCAAAGTTGTCATGTTTCTTCCCTAGTCGTGTTATCTTTTGCAGGGTTGTGCTAGTTGTGGGCGTCCCGAGGGACATCTGCGGCCGTGTCAAGACGGCCCAATCCCCAAGCAATTCCCAATTCCGGCGCAAAGCACGCATCCATGACGGTAACGGGCAAAGGTGGCAGGGCTCTTCCACCATGTAGACAGCAAGAACGGCACACAGCGACAAGCATACACGCAAGCTTGTGTCGAACCCACATAAGAAGGTTTCGAGCAAGACGATACAAGAGGACCATAGAAAGCAACACAAATAACAAGAGATAGGGGAAACAGCGAAAGGGGCCGAGGACCAACAAAGCTGCAAGGGAAGCCACCGAGAGCAAAGCTACGAGCATCGCGAGGACGGGAGACGCTCGGGCACAGTAATCGCGAGCCAACCGCAGAAGAGTAACGAGTGCCAATGCGCCCTACAACACGTCACAGAAGACGGCAAGGAAGATGTGAAAAGGGTGGGCGTCGAATGGGGACGCGGATTTCCCTTGGTGTTTCAGCTAGAGGAGGTTGAGCAGCGCGGAAACAAGAACGGCGAGGATGGCGTGGAGGGTAGTGAAGGCAGGAGAACCTCGGACGTTTGCGAGGGGACGACGGCGGATCAGCATGGGGATCGGCTCCTATAATCCCCAAGTCCTATGTCGAAGATGATTATTGAGACGATCGGAGAGAGATGGTAGAGTAGGAGCAGATCTTGAGGGGTTTTATATTATTGTTGAAAAAGAGGTCGGGTGGTCCTACCGCACAGGCGGATCTGAGAAGCTTCCCAGCAGTTTACCACGACGTTGGTCGTCGTCCTTCGCCTTGCGTCTTCCCATGCTTCTACATTTGGTCGAAGACTTCTCATTTACGAGCGACTCACTTTTGCAACTTTGCCTTGGCATTTACGGGGGAATATTTTGGCTGAGCGATGACGTGCGAGATCGGTCTCATGCAATATTTTCTTATATTTTCTTAACTCGCCTTATCGAAAACGGGGCCATTTAGAAAGTCATTTCCCAGGAAAGTGACTTCATTTTTCTGTATCTGATAAAAACTGGAAAAAAAATCTAAAAAGTATTTTCCATCGATTAATAAAAAAATCTAATGGTGAAATGTATTATGTTATGAGAATGTAAAGCATCTTTCTAATACAAAGTATACATTCTGTTGATCACTTGTACTTTATTGAATGGTAGGCTTTACAAGATCTTTGTTTATGATCAATTAGAGAAAACTGTCGTAATCCACATTTTTTGCGCATTCGTGGCTTGTTATCAATCTGACTCAAAGTGTTGCACTCTTGGTACTTGAACATGGTGTCCTGGTTGACATAACAAACAACGACGACTATAACTTAGTTTCATCCGGGATGCTATTGTCACGGCCCGAAGGAATGACGATCCAAGAGGGTTCTAAGGGACAGCCGTGACACATCTATGGATCAAGCGACCCTCGGCTTGTATCTCCGAGACTTAGAGTATTCTCGAGTCTTCTAGAATATTCTAAGGATGGGCGATACGATATTCGTACGCATACATTATAAATGCAGGTAGTTGTAATTAATATAGGTAGTTGGTAGTTGGAAAGATCTAATCTCCACCATTAGATTAAGGAGAGATCTATGGATACGGTTTGCCTTATTTTTGCATAAAAATGAGTCTCCTCCCTCTCGTTGTATCATCTCATTCTCAAGTGAAATACAATCTAGAGCTTCTTTCTCTAAGAGTTTATCTCTCTACGATCCTTGTGAGTGAGTGTGAGAAAGGTTGGCTTGGGAGGAATTCCTAAGGCCGCACGGGCAAGGGAACGCTCGATCGATCGGCCCGTGATACTATGCAATTTAGAGCAATATGTTGTTTTGTTAATACCTACATCTAAAAGGTCACAATACGTTCTGTTGCTAAAAATGTTAGTAATTGTATTAAGCATTTAGTAGGGAATTCCATATTTTTTTTTTTTATAGAGGACTTCGATTGATGTATCTTGGGCTGCATCATGAGATGTAAAGGGAGTCTGAGGTGGAGGTTGGAAGAGGAAGATTGTATCCTTATTCAAGAAAGAAGTGTAGGCAATATAACAAAAAATGTGTGTTATTAAAAGTGCAAAATTGATAAAATCAATGGAGTATCCGAGACATGATTTGCTTTTTTCACTGAGATCGGTTTTTGCCATTAAAGATGCCTCTCGAGTGTTGACTGCCGTGTCGGTCATCAACTCCTGGTTCATACCTTTCTTGGGAAAAAGTCCAAGGCAACATGTGCCGTGTTCTAATTTCCTTTTTCAGCGGGATATTTACTCCATGATGTGGTCCAATTTGCAGACACGCAGAGAATTCAATTGGAAAGAATTTCGAAGTCAAGTTTCTCCAAAGCTGTCTATTCTAACAATTGATCATATTTCGAAAATACAATGCTACCCTACAGAAGCAAACCATAAGCTCCTGCTGTCACTGTTATTGGTTGTCAAGCACAACCTCGTCATGTTTCTTCACTAGTCGTGTTATCTTTTCCAGGGCTGTGCTAGTCGTGGGCCCCGCCTAGCACAACCGTGGCCGTGTCGGCACGGAGCCATTCCCAGTTCGGGCGTAGAGTACACATCCATGTTGGTACGAGGCAAAGGTGGGGCTGCCCTCACACCATGTGGTCGGCAAGAATGGAACATGGGGACAAAAATAGATACATCTTGCGTTGAACCCACGTGTGAAGGTTTCGAGCGAGACGATGCAAGAGGACCACAGAAAACATCACAAATAACAAGAGATAGGGGAAACGGTGAAAGGGGCAAGTTTGTGATTTTTTATGAGAAAAAAATTAGGATCAAATTAGTATTTGGTCTAAAGTTGGTGATTTTTTATAAGATAAAAAACAGTTTAGGATAGAATTAGAATAATATCAAAAGTTGAAGGATTTTTACAAGATAAAAAAAAAATAGAAATATCGTAGAATTGGAATTCAAGGTAAAGTTAAAATTTTAAATTGCATTAGACCCTCCTCATATTCCAAAATTTTGGGTCTCCATCTTGTCATCGAAGAAGACTCTCTCTCTCTGCTCCTTTTCAAAATTCACTCTCTCACCTTCGCTCTCGGTCTGTTGCTTTCTCCGGCGCATTATTGCTACCTCCACCTCCAAGAGCCCTATCCACTGCTAGAATATGGTGGCACCAAATTTCGCACTGGAACTTGCACTAGTAATTCTAAATTGCATGCCAAATGTTTGCACAATTACTTCTTTCCCTATTCAAATTTGGACATGGGGTTTACAGGGATCTAATGGGTGAAGTTTCTAGTGTTGAGTTAATTGGGAGAACTGTGCAAATGGACATCTTAGTTTAGGTGGGGATTTTATATTTATCAGGAAAAATTAGAAAGGAAAAATAGACGAAAAGAGAATGAGTTAAAGTAAATGAAAAAAAAAAATTATGGGTAGGCAATTTTTATGGAAATGTGAATGTGTAAAAGGAAGAATCATTTTTTTCACAACCAAAACACAACAACAAGTATACTCCTCAATAAGAGGAACACAATGCGCGTAGTGTGTATTTTCATCCTTGTTTCAAATCTTTAAAATAAAGATTGACCATACATTCCACAATGAAGAAAATGAAATTTCAAAATCTCTATGGTACCTTTTTAGATGGCAAAAATTGACTTGAAAAAGATTCAGATTTTATTCATTCTACTCGGCCTAACTGCATTTAGATAATTGCAACGAAATCACTACAAGATAGATTGATGTACTTTGCAATTGTAGGGGAGAATACTAAAGGTAATTATCAATATGAAACAAAAATAGTGGGAAAAATGGGATTTTGCCTCATTTCTAATCTAAGGTGTAAGAGGAACAAAATGATCGCGTAAAATAAAACAGAAAGGAATATGAAGACGACCTTGGACGTTGAAGAACAAGCGCAGCACGGCCAATTGGTGAAAATCGATAGACGCTCATTCACCTTTTTGGGCTAGCAAATGTTAAAGATCGGAAGAATAAATTGGGCCTAAAAGAAGGGCCAAGGCCCACGAACATCTCTAGACCAACCGTCACTTCCTAATGGAGAAGGCCTTTTTTCCTTCTTTTTTTTTTTGGGTAAATGGTTTTGATCCTCTTCTTCAAAAGATGTCCCCGCCGTTGGCGAGTGACTCGCACCAGTAATTCTAAGTTGCGCGCCAAACTGTCCATTGAATCTATTCCTCTTTTTTTATGCATGCAGAATTGTATGTCTGGTTAAATGCAAAATGCAAGCCTAAAATGATCTTTATATAAGAATTGTGGCTTGATTTCTCTAATTTATTCGAGTTCTCAATAACATAATATGAATTCTTGATAATCTGTTTACACTTTCGGTTTTATAGAGCGATATAGGCAGCCAATCACTTAGGGTGCGTTTGTTTGCACCGTGTTTCTATTCCCAGGAACAAAAATTTCTATTTTTTTGTTCCTGGGAATAAAAAAGGAACATAAATGCGTTTATGTGTGTTTCTGTTCCTTTTTTGTTCTTTTGTTCCCATGAACAAAAAAGAAATAGAAACAAGAAACAAAAAAAAGTTATTTCTTATTTCTAGAACAAAATCTAGAAACACTCTCTTTTTTATTTTTTTTCTTTTCTTCTTCTTTTTTCTTTGGCCGATCGCCGGCTTTGGCCATGGCCGGCAACCGCCGGCGATCGGCCGACAAGGGCCGGCGGCCTCGCCCAGCCACGGCGAGGCTCGCCGGAAGCCCGGCGAGGCCGAGCCACCGCCAGCGACGCCGACGGGGCGGTGGCCGAGCAAGGCCGAGCCTTGTCGGCCGTTGGGCGAGCTCGGCCTCGCCGGATCCGGGCGAGCTTGAGCTCGCCCAACTAGGCGTGAGGTTAGGCAAGCTCGATCTCACCTAGATCCGGCGAGGCCAAGCTCGCCGGCGGCCGGGCGAGGCTCGGCCTCGCTCGGCCATCGCCAAGTCGGCATCGCGGCGGTGGCTCGGCGAGGCCGAGCCCGCCGGCCGCCGCTAGGCGAGCTCGGCCTCGGGGGGGCGGCGAGCCTCGCGTGGCCGGGCGAGGCCGGCCGCCCTCATCTACGGCGTCGTCGATCATGGCCGAGGCGACGGCCGCCAAAGAAGAAAAAAGAAAAAAATGAAAAATAAATAAGAAAATAAGAAAGAAAATAGAAAATAAAATTAAAAATATTAAAAAATTAAAAGAAATAAAAAATTATACAAATTTACTAAACGTGTTTCTATTCTTTTTATATTTTAAGAGCATTTACCAAACGCATTTTTTTGTTTAAAAATTATTCCCTGAATGAAAAACACTTTTTTCTATTTCTCGTTAACCAATTTTTAAACGAAACGTTATTAAACGTGCTCTTAACCTCCCACGTTAACCTCTTGCCTCACCTTGCCATCTCGCGATTGAGAACATGGCCACGCTCCACCACATCAGCATAATCTCTATCCACTCCGTGAGTGACACATGGAGCCGTGTCCCGTCGGGACAGATCTGAAAATCCTCTCTAATATTTCCACATCAGCATAAAATTTTCGTTTTCTTTTTTCGTTTACATCTCGTTCAAGCACACCACCGGTTCCGGAGTTCATGAGAGCTTATCCTTTCTTGACGAATCGTTGTCTATCATCATCCATCGAATCCTTCGAGGAAGACGAATAAGAAGAAGAAGAAGAAGAGCAGGTCAAAGGTCAGAAGTGATCTCCATCTCTGGCTACCCCCTCTCTCTCTTTCTCTCCCCATCTCCGTCTCCCTCTCGCGGATTTTTTAGTCGGAGCTCCGGCAGCCGTGAAGGAGGAGGCGGACGCGGGCGCGGAAGGCGAAGGGGGAAGAAGGGGAGAAATGTGGGGCATATTCGCCTGCCTGAACTACAATGTGAAGAGCGAGAGGAGCTACATCCTCCAGGTTCTCTTCACGGCCTCCGTCGCCTCAGTACCGGGGCTACCGCTCCGCCGGCGTCTCCATCGACGCCTCCTCCGTCCCCCTCCCCACTCTCGTCTTTCGCCAGGAAGGCAACATCGAGTCCCTCGTCAAATCCGTCTACCAAGGTATAAACCAACCCACCCCCCCCCCCCCCCCACCCACAATTCCCCTTCTCGCGCTCGAATTTTGTGATCTGACGAAGCGAGCCTTATGAACTGGAGATTGATTTCGGAACGATCGGTTGACTGCTTAGTTCATCTGCCCCGCTTGACGTGATTCTTGTGGAACAGGTCTCTCCTTTTTCGTTTTGTTTGTTTCCTACTTGTCTGATTAGTTATGGAAGTGTACTGTTGTGCTTTGCCGATCATGGTCGCTGCATATGATTTTCATGCGCACCTCGGATACGGTTCATCTCCTCGATCTGATTCGGTCTCTCTTTTTTGTTTTTTAGTTAATTTATTACGTTTGTCCTCGTTAAAGGGCGTTGTTCTGCGGTTAGACCTGCTGTGTCGTTTGTCAATTTGTCCCCTTTTGGACTAATTTCGAGAGAAACCGTCCACGTGGTCAGAATGCACTGCTGGAGAGCGTCTTTCGGACTGGAACAGAAACACACGCCCTTTTTATCATTCTGCTGTTTCTATTCAGAAAAAAGCTCAATAATCCAAAGGGCCGCCTTTTCTTCTTCGGCTTTCTGATTCTGGTGAAGTAACACAGTTACTTGGCTAAGATAAGGGAAGAGGAAATAAGAAGAGAGAGGTGGAATCGTCGTGACAATGAAATTGGCCTTTGTGCAGTGGGACTTTAATCGAGACCAACCTTATTGCTGATGGTGGTGGACATTATCTAAACTCGCTCCAAGTTGTTTTAATACCTGAGCTTCTGGGTGAAACTAGATATTCATCGTGGGGTGAAAGTTTAACCTTGTTGCTAATAGTTGCTGGACATAATCAACGCTCATTGAGGTGTGAAAGTACATCTTTTCTCCGAGATTCTCTTAGAAATTAATTTGGCAAAAATACAAGTTGAGAGTATTTTCATTTCGAGCAGCATTAGGAAATTTTTTTTTTTTTGGGAGATAGAGGAATGTTAAGCAGTGGTCCACATGTTCACTGTCAAGTTTAAATGCAATTATTGAATTGAAGGAAATATTATTACATAGACCATGTGTATTCACCTTGAATCCATTTGTGCCATTGAAACTATCGCGCCTCATTTGTAAATTCAAGGGAGCTCCACTGGTTTAAATGTTGCAGTTTTATATGGGTGCATGCGTTACTCAACATCTTCGAACTAGGAATGTATTTTCGTGTAGGATTTTTCTCGTTTATTCCGTTAAACGAAACTTCTGTGTGGCCGTTCTACTTTGTTATATTTGTGTGATGGATTATTTGACATCTCCATATCTCAAGTCTGGCTTTTTAGTTTTCCTCAACTGAGTTCAAGGAACTCACTGTTGATTATGTTATCATCAGAGGTTGATGCCACAGACTTGAATTTGGAGGAATCTTTTCTTACTCATGCCGGAATAGTGCACACACAGTGGGCGACTCATGGAGTGCCTGCTCCTAGGAATAGTCATCCTCAGAGCTCCGATGCTGAAAATGAGTTTTTGGTTGTACAAAATGGGGTCGTTACTAATCATGAGGTTGGTTAAGGCTTAACTGGCAACTATTTGGACTAGAGTATACTTTTTATTTATATTCAGGTTGCATTTTGCTGTATAAATTATGAAAGCTTTGTTTCACCTTTGAGGTGAGTTAGCTTTCAAATTTTCATGAAAGCCGAAAGTGCATCCTTGTCATTGATTATTTGTAACATTATGACAATGTAATGCTTACATCTCCTGAGGTATCACAGATCATATTTTGTGTTTGGATGATTTTATGCCATAAATCAGTTTATGCATCTTAGAGGTATTTAATCTAGACAACTACTCTTTCTTAGAATGTGAGTGAAGCCATAGCTGCTGACTAGAAGGAGAAGTTGATTCAATCAATGAAGCTTTATTTGATTGATCTAGTAAGGGGTCTTATGAATAGGCCACATTAGTCATTGTTAATAATAAACTGGGGCAAGGCTTATCCTTCTGTCATATTATCATGGACCTTTCATTGAAGGCTTCACAGAGCACATGCAGCTTGAAGTGTGGATCATTAGCAGCAAATGTCCTGTGTACCATAAGGAACCTTGCAACAGGTCATGGACCTCATTTTACCCCAGTGAGAAGCATTTTTTAGATACGAAGATGCTTTCCCAAAAGAACTATATGATATGCTCCTAATTTAAATGTTACTCTGTGATGAGTCTGTAAAATTCTGTACAATCTCAATGGTATTTCTCTCTAGCTTAAAAGTAACGAAAAATTTTTTGCCAGTAGATTCTTCTAAGGTTCTTGCCTTTTCGTTTACATTTGCAGGTCTTAAAGCAAATGCTAATTCGACATGGGTTCACGTTTGAATCTGATACTGACACTGAAGTGATTCCTAAGCTTGCCAAGTATGTTTTTGATAAATCTAATGAAGATTCAGGTAATAGCTTATATGCAATGAAGATCATATCATCATTGCATTTTAATGAGCTTCTTACTGAATTTGTGTGTGAAGAAAAGGACACCTCAGTCAACACAATTTCAAGAGACACTGAAATTAAAAAAGTTGAAGTTAATCATTTTAATTTTTGCTTAACAATCTTCCAATTGAAGCTATATTATTAATCTATAGATTTTCAGTTGAATCTCGTGTAATTATATGAAGGTTGTAGTGTTGGAAATCTGTTCAACTCTTTGTAAACACTAAAGAGCCATGATGGATAAAACATCTCTGACATCTTTTGTTGAAAGTATCGTTTATGTATGTCAGGCCCATGTTGCGCCAGTACTTTTCCCAACAAGCGTAGGGGCTTCAGATCTTAAACAAATTGTTTTGGTGACTCATTTCCTTTCTGTAGGGCCTCAGTAAATGGATACTTAATTCTGCAACAGCCTTTTAGCGTATGAATGACATCATTTTGGGCAAAAGTTGATTTTATTTCTCCAATTGTTTGCTTGTAGTAAATTGACTGGCAATATGACCACCAATGGGATTGTGCTCATCATATATACATATTCCACATAATTTGCTTTGTGTCTTGAAGTGTGCTATCGTGTTACTTTACCCTAGAGCACAATGTTCAGTGACATTTAATTTATGATTGGTATATTATTTGGACTGCAGGTGACACGACTGTCACATTTAGTCAAGTTGTACTGGAAGTCAAAGTAAGTTCCATTTAAAACTTGGGTGGTACTTGTTGCAAATGAGTTACTTTTGATCACATCTCATGAATCATTATCTATTTTCAGTTGCTTTGTGTACTTTCAGCTTCACTAAAAGCTATGCTATGTATGTTCTTCTAGAACTCAGGCTATTAACCATAGTTCAATCAAATGTTTCTTATGATACAATGTTTCTGCAAAGAGTTGAATAGCATCTTTTTTGCTTGGTGGAGACAGTTATTGAGTTTTTACTTTGGGTCTTAGAGTGCCTTAGAAATGCTAAGCTGGATGCACATTAATTTCCTATTAGAACCGGGAATTGGAATAGCATTGTTTCATGCTGTCCACCATGGCACATATTTTTGGTCATGATACAATAAGTTTGAGAAAAGCTTGTGGTTGTCTATGGTGTTGAACTCTTACTTCATTTTTAGGTCTCCATGATGCGTCAACTGTAGCTTAGTCATAGGATTTCTTTATTCGTATGTGTAGTTGTCCATTCCTGTTTATGTCTTACCTATGCATTTTAGTTGACAAAATTCTTGTTTGTCTTGTAATTTATCATAATTGTAACATAGTTATTGATTCATTCAGGAATTGACGGAAGAATCAAGCAAAGGATCATTATTTCATGATGATAAGTACCCTTCGCAGAATGGGAATCCCAGGGAACTGTTTTTATCGAGTGATGCAAATGCTCTGGTTGAGCACACGAACAGTTCTGGTCATTGAAGATGGTGAAGTTGTTGATCTGAAGGTAATTACATTGTCGTTTTAAGGAATTTATGTGTATTCTTAACCTTTATGGCACAGGCTGCCTTATCAGTCTCTTGATTTTATGTTTTATTGATTGACCAAATGTATCTTAGTTGTTAAGATTTTAGGGGTGGGGGGTACTTCACTTCAACGTGAGTTCTATCGATTTTGTCTCAGTATCAATTTGTGAATATACCGTCAGACTGCATAGCAACATGGTAAAATATGCTTAATATCACTAGTACTAACCACCTATTTAGTTATACTGAGAACCTTTCGGCTCAATGTGGCCAGAATTCTATTTGGCTTGACTTCTTGCATATAGCTGAATAGCAGTCTTGTCCTTTTCCATTTGGAGGAGCATGTTGCCTTCATGGGAGGTGAACTTTGATGCGGAAAGTCCTGCTATATCACCTCAATCGAGGGCTGATGACTATGATCGTTTCTTTCCAGAGTATTTTGATAACGTAGTGACTCATGAGAAGCCAAATGCTGAATTTATTCTACTAATGCCGGTTGCATCAGGATGGAGGGGTATCTATCTTAAAGTTTGATGGGGACAAAGGAAAACACGGTGTACTTTCCACGCCAGCATCTGTACAGCGTGCACTTTCTGTTCTCGAGATGGAAGTTGAACAAATAAATAAAGGAAACTACAAACATTATATGCAGAAAGAAATTCATGAACAGCCAGAATCCCTAACAACCACAATGAGGGGCAGACTTATACGTGGAGGCACCTGCAAAGCTAAGACTGTCCTTCTGGGTGGATTGAAGGATCATCTCAAGACAATTAGGAGGAGCTAGAGGATTGTTTATATTGGTTGCGGTACGAGTTATAATGCTGTTTTAGCTGCAAGGCCCATCTTGGAAGAACTTTCAGGCAAGTAGTGAATGATAGCTTATGTGGGTTGGAGATGTTAATTTATTTTTACGAACTCTTTTCTTGTTTTCTTGCTTTCAAAACAGGAATTCCTGTGACAATGGAAATTGCAAGTGATCTTTTGGATCGTCAAGGCCCAATTTATAGAGAAGATACAGCAGCATTTGTCAGTCAGTCTGGTGAAACAGCAGATACCTTACATGCACTAGAATATGCTCTCCAGAATGGTGAATTATGTGTAGGAATTACTAATACTGTTGGCAGTGCAATTGCCAGCAATACACATTGTGGTGGTGTCCATATAAATGCTGGTGCTGAGATAGGTGTGGCAAGCACCAACGTGAGAGAGCACCTTTTGACATTCTGTTGCAGAAATGGTCCTCTCTTCTTCAAGGTTTTCATGTCTTTTTTTTTCTTTTTCATGAAATTGATTTACAGATATGCTTTTTGAGCAGGCATATACAAGTCAAATAGTTGTTATGGCTATGTTAGCTTTAGCAATTGGAGGGGATGCTATTTCTAACCAAGTGAGAAGAGAAGCAATAATTGATTGTCTTTTTGACCTTCCAAATATGCGTCAATTCCTCTCACCTTCACAATTTCTGAACTTCCGTTGGATGTGCCTTTTCTTTCTAAACTCATGTTGATAAATATTTTGTATGAAACATTAAATCCCTTGTTAATATCTTGTAGACAAAGTTAGAGAGGTGCTGAAGCTTGACCAGGAAATGAAAGATCTTGCTAAGCTACTGATTGCAGAGCAGTCACTTCTCATGTTTGGCACAGGTTACAATTATGCCACAGATGCTGCAGCTGTGTCTCTTTGTGGAGCGTGTAGAGTCATTGAAGTTCCTCAGGTGGCGGACTGTCTTCAGCCTGTAGTCAATATGGTTCCTTTGCTGGTACAGAGTACTTCCAATAGTTTTCTATGCTTGCCAAGATGCAGCATCTTTTTTTCCTACTCTATTGAATGCGTTATAATTTGCTGAAGATGAAGCTATGATGTAGATAGGTGGAGCTGGATGGGAGCATGTAGCTTTCTGTTTCCTTGATTTGTTTTATGCTCTCGTTTGTTTTTGCATTAAGAGTTCCAAAATTCTCTCAATGATTTAGCGTTTAGTTCTAAAAGAGAGTTTTTTTTTTTTTTAAGTCTCAACAAAAATAAAAGAAATCAATTTTATTGACTGAGCCTTAACATTTTGCCATTTTTATTTGTTTATTCATTCATTGCTTATAGAGTATTTTCGCATTCCTGTTGATCCTTTCAAATAGCCTGTTTTGTTTTACTAGATTTTTCTAATTTGTTGGACATGAGATAATCTTTTGACATTTGGGGTGCAGTTGTTGGCGTATCATCTCATGGTCCTAAGAGGATACAATGTCGACCTGCCTAGGAACCTCACAAAGAGTGTGACGATAGAGTAGAAGCCTCAGTAACAGATTTCTTCCGATTGTATTTACCTGGTAACGAAATGGATTATGTTATGAGAATGTAAAGCATCTTTCTAACATAGAGCATACATTCTATTGATCACTTGTATTTTATTGAACATTCGGTTGATCACTTGTATTTTATTGAATGGTAACCTCTGCAAGATCTTTCTTTATGATCAATTAGGAAAACATAACCCACCTTTTTGCACATTCGCGTCTTGTTATGTAATTATTTGTTAATTTGCCTCCAAGTGTTGTGCTCACGGTACCTGAACATTGTTTCAAGGTGGCCGTTGGAAGAGGAAGATTTTATCCTCATTCGGGAAAAGAGAGCAAGCGGTATAACAAAAAATGTGCTAAAGCTACAAGATTGATGGAATTGATCAATTATCTGAGATAGGATTTGCTTCTTTTGCTAAGATCAGTTTTTGGCGTCAAGCGTGTCTCTCGAGTGGTGATTGTCACATCGGTCATCAAGGCAATTTGTACCATGTTCTAGTTTCTTTTTTTAGTGTGATATCTAGTTCCATGATGTGGTTCAATTTGTAGATATGCAAAGCTCTCATGTATTCATATGGAAAGAATTTCGATGTCTACTTGCTCTGCGAGTAATCCATTCGTACGATACAATTCGACTCTTATTCTATCAATTAATTGTACGTGGAAGATACGATTCGACTCTCACTAGATTCCAACAAAAGCAAAACCATATACCAACAAAAGCAAAACTCTAAGCTGCTTCTGGCGTTGTTAACGGTTGTGCAACGCGATGTTATTTTTTTTCTGTTGTTTCACTTTCCAGGGGCGTGCTAGGAGTGGCACCCCGTAGTCCCCGTAGGACATCTGGGGATGGGTCAACTTGGACCGATTCCCAATTCCGGCACGAAGCGCGAGCATCCATGACTGTGCGAGGCAAGAGCGGCGGGGCTGCTAGTCGGCGAGGACGGAGAACCTGGACAAAAATAGATAGAGTCTTGTGGTAAACCCATGTGTAAAGGTTTCGAGCAACACAACGCAAGAGGACCACGGGAAGCAACACGAATGACCAGAAATAGGGTAATGATTGAAAGGGGCCCGGGACCAACAATGATGCGAGGGACGCCACCGAGAGCATGGCAGCGAGCATCATGAGGATGTGGACCGGTCGGGCACAGCAAGCGGAAGCCAACGACAGAGGAGTGACGAGCGCCAGTGCGCAGTAGAACAGAAGACAGAAGACGGCAAGAGAGGTGGCAAAAGGGTGGGTCTCGAATGGGGACTGGGGTTTCCCTTGGAATTTGACCTCAACAAAGTTGACTAGCACGGAAACAAGGAAGGCGAGGATGGCGTGGAAGGAAGTGAAGCCAGGGGAATATCGGACATTTGTGTCGGGACGACGGTCAGGCGGCATTGGGATCAGCTTCTTGAGGATCGGTAGTCCTGTGTAGAGGATGATTATCGAAAAGATGAGAGAAGGATGGCTGGAGTGGGGGCATATCTCTGCTGATTGCATATGCCTGGGCAGATATATATGTTATGGAATAAGAGGACGGGAGACCCAAAAACTATGGAATAACTAAGTCATGGAATAACTAAGTTATTCCATAACTATGGAATAACTATGGAATACTTATTTCATAACTTTTTGGGTCTCCCGTCCTCTTGCATTCCATAACTTTTTGGGTCCCTCGTCCTCTTGAGAGGACGGGAGAGGACGGGAGACCCGAAAAGTTGTGGAGTTGAATATTTTGCCTCGTATAAACAGTGTCCAATTAGTCACTACGATTACCGAAGAGGCTATGATAACAGGCAGCTTCTGGGTTGCTTCTTGCCGACCCACCAGTGGAAACGAAAGGAAAGCCCCTTTCGAGCGCCCTGTGATCCCGCAATTGAAGATGCTGCCACCCTCCACGTCAAGAGGGGGAGACACGTGGAGCCTCACCAATGATCCTAAAATTCTCTCCAATAGGATTAATACCTAAAAGACCTTAAGTGTGCTCTCAATTCTATCCTAAAGCTTTTTTATCTTATAAAAATCATCCAACTTTAGGTCCATTCCTAATTCCATCCAAAAATCTTTTTTGTCTTAAGTTTAGTCTCAATTTTTTACTGAACCTTTTTTTTGTCTTATAAATCTGTCCCCATTAACCCTATATCTAAAATTCTTGAGCGAATTGTTCGAGGCTCCACAACGCGAGTGCCTCCAGCGCGAGCATCTTGAACGTGAGCTCTCCCACTACAAGAAATTGAAGACTCCCAAGCACGAGAGGTTGAAGACCGAGCTCAAAATTGAAGATCCTTTATGGGTTGAAGTAGACTCTCTTTCGAGTAAGAACAATTGAAGAAAGTCAATCTTAATTTTTCTAGTTTTCACCCAAATATCAAATCCAATAAGATGTTGTTTGGATTGATATAAAAATTTATCCTCAAAAAACATCTTTGGAGATGCGAAATTTTTGGAAAAAATTATAGCAATGACGTGAAATGCCATATCACTAATAAAATTTTGTAATTTTTAGGATTAAATTAGGATTGGATCTAAAGTTGGTGGTTTTTAATAAGACATAAAACAGTTTAAGGCAGAATTAGAATAACTTTGCGAGAAAAAAAAATTAGGTTAGAAATACCATAGAACACCCTCCCAATTTTCCAAATTTGTGGGTCTCCCTCTCGTCTACGAAGAAAACTCTCTCTCTCTTCTCCTTCACAAAACTCGCTCTCTTGCCTTGGCTCCCAATCCGCTGCTTTCTCCGATGCATCGTTGCTGCCTCCGCCTCCACTGTTGCCTTCAGGAGCTCCGTCGGTGGTTGGAATATGGCAGCACCAAGTTTCGCACCGGAACTTGCATCACTAGTTCTAAATTGCACACCAAATGTTTGCACAATTACCTCTTTTCCCATTCAAATCTGGATATGGGGTTTCGTTATTGGGGTTTGATGGGTGAAGTTTCTGGTGTTGAGCTAATTGGGAAAACTGTGTGAATGGACATCTTAGTTTCGATTTGATTTGCTATGCAGGCCGATTATAAAGACCCCACATTTCAAGAGAAGTTTGTGTCCATGCTTGTTGAAGGGCTTAGGGAGTTAAATCTTGCGGTGCGGAATGGCAATATCCTTGCTTTCAATGACTTCGTCGGCAATGGTGAGTAATTACTTCCTTCCTTGAACCCATTTTACTAATGACATTGCTATGGACTTGTTTTGGATTTCGGTCCTTGAGTGGTGGCTTGTGTTCTTATCTTAGTTGTGTTATCCATGGTCTCAAAGAGTTCGGCTCCATAAGGTTCTTTCTTAGAGCTTCAATAATACGGCTCCACAAGACGTTTGATGGCACTTTGTTCCCAATCACGTCCCTTCGTATTTTCAACTTCTCCTATTATTACCTTCTTCATAAATCCTTTACTTAAAGATGACACACTTGTGTGGACACCTAGATTTTTGTCGACATTTTAAAATATCCATTTAATTTACAAAAATATATAAATTTATAAAAGAAAAAAGAAAAAATAAAATCAAGATGAATAAAAATTGAATGGGCCGGCATGCCCGACACACTTGGCATAACCTTCGGCTCTCACCCCTAAAATACTTCTCCTTAGGCCCATCCTTTCTTTTATTTTCCCAGCCCATTTATTTTATTTTTTCAAAGCCCATGAGAGCTTAACAAAGCCCTAGCCCATATCATTTCTTCCTCCTTTAGCACGACTCACGCCTGTGATGCAAGAAGGGGGACGGTCCTTGACCGTGACCAAATGAAAGCTGTGACTTGTGAGCATGCGCCCGTCAGCGAGGGAGGAGCGACGGAGAGGTGACGGGAGCAAGTCCGAACCTTCTAGGATGGTGAGGTGGCGAGGCTAAAAGAAAAAAATTCCCCGCTGAGGCAAGGGGTGCTCGTCGATCGCTCGAGGATATATACAGAAGCAGGGTGCGTCGAGCGTCAGAGAGGAGGACAGGGGAAGGGCTCGACGGTTTTGGCAAAAACCAGATCGCAAAGGATGAGATCTTTTCTTTTAGCTGAAACCAGAATCGTGGAGGGAGAGAGCGAGTTTTCTGAGGAGCTGAAGAAGGGGTTCGCGTGAGTTCATCTCGAGCCCCGCCTGGTTACCGTCGGTCACTGCAAGTGTTCGTGGTCGAGCGACAAGCAGCATCAAGCGTGACAGTTCGCCGGAGCAAGGGAGGAGTGCCGGCCGTTTCTTGAGCTTTGATGACGTACAAGTGGCAGCGGTGACACCATTTCTGGCTAGGTAGGGATCACGCTTCCTTCGGGTTCCCGGCAATATAATGTGAGTTTCTTGACAGTACTGTTCACACGTTTTGTTCACACTGTTCATAGAACAATATACGCCGCCAACCCCTTAGCCTCCCATGTTAGCCTCCTGCCTCACCTTGCGATATTGCAATTGAAGACATGGCCATGCTCCACCACATCAGCATAATCCCTTTCTACTTGGTGAGTGACACGTGGAGCCATGTCCCACCAGGATAGATCTGAAAATTCTCCCTAGTATTTCAAAAATCTTGGGCCTCCCTCTTGTCAATGAAGAAGACTCTCTCTCTTCTTCTTTTCAAAATTGGCTCCTCTCTCGCCTTCGCTCCCAATCCGCTGCATTCTCTAGCTCGTCACTGCAGCATTATAAATAGATAGATTCACTCGACTATTGAAGTGTGTTGAGCCACATCAAATTCTGGCGACACTGGGCGCAAAACTTCTGAGTACAACTAAAAGAGAATGCAACAATCGATTGTCTTTTTGACCTCTCTAGTATGTGTTACTTCCTACCTCACCTTAACAATTTCTGAACTTCTAAGTTGTATCGGCCTTTTTCATCTGAACTTATTGTCGCGACCTCTGTTTTTCGGCGCCCGCAATCGAGTACGGGCGCCTAAGGAGACTAATGGCTCGACTGAAATTAGTTATGTCCGGACTCTCCAAAGTTCACCAATTCACGACTTTAATAGTCTAAGTTTTTAACCCGTAAATCAATTTTTAAAATGGAGTCACCACTAATCGATTTTGGGTGGGTTGATTAGAAACCCAAGTGAAGTATCGGGAAAAATACTCACTCGCTGCGCAACCGGGAGAAATTAGGATCGGGGACTTGATTACACTAGTTAATCACTAATGCTCTTTCGGTACCTAATCTTGTTTAAACCCTACGGCTTTTTTGATTTTTGAGGGATTTTCCATGCATTTTTGGGAGGAAAAACATTTTTGAGTATTTTTCTAATTTTTTTGGATATAAAAGGGATTTTTTTTTTTACCTTTTTTGGTATTTTTGGAAAAATACAAGTCTTTTTGGCTTTTTCTGAATTTTTTTTTGGCTTTTTCATGGATTTTTGGCTTTTTTTGGCTTTTTGGCATTCTTTGGAAAATATGAAATATTTTTGATTTTTTTATTTTTTGTGAAAATAAAATATTTTTTTTATTTTTTTTATTACTTTTCGATTTTCTGGAAATTAAAATATTTTTTATATTTTTCGAAAATAAAATATATTTTGGATTTTTTTGAAAATAAATTATTTATTATTTATTATTTATTTAAAATATTATTTAAAGTAAAAACCGACCGGGTCAAATCCATGGGTTGTGTCCAACTTGGGTCGGTGACCCGAACGAGGACGGGCCCAACTTGGATTTTTTTGTCTTTTTTTTTTTTTTTTAAAGAAAATTGAAACAACGTCGTGGACCAAGAGCCCGTTTTCGAAAAGAACCGGGCCAACCCGCCGACCCGATTCAGCGAAACCCTACCTGACTCGTCAACCTAGATTTCCGCCACCCAAAAACCTCGGAAACCCTACCCGACTCATTGACCCGGCTCCGACTTCATGACCTAGTTTCCAACCTCCCTTGGCCTCACGAAACCCTACCCGATTCCGAGACTCGGATCCGATTTGATGACTCGGAAAATTACAAACCCTAGGGTTTGTGAATCCGCGACGCCAAGGGGGGAAACTGAGGCATTACGGCGATGACAAACCGCTTACGAGGATGGTGACAACGAGCGACAACGCGGCTGCATTGGTGTGGTCGGTGGCGACACGGTCCGAGAGGGGGAATGCGACGGCGACAATGCGATCAGCGGTGGCGATGGTTACTGTTACCTGTCTGTGATGGGGTGGCGAACGGTGGCGGTGACAGGGCAACAACGGCGGCAACTCAGCTTCTCGATTTGGCGTGGCGTCGGCGGATCGATCACGGCAACGGCTTCGCGGGGGGGCACGACAACAGGCCTTTGAGGCAACGGCATCAGGACTTGGTTGAGGCGAACGGTGGCGGCACAGCGTCCGGTGGCAACGACAGCAGCAAAAACTCTAGATCTAAGGCGCAGATCTCGGCCGGACCTTCCTCAGCCTCGATTCTCTCTCACTCAGGCTAGATCCAAGTCTCCACCGGCCAGATCTGACCTTCTCGAAGTCGCTCGCCGCCGGCCTTCCCCGAAGTCTCTTGGTGGAGGGTGGGCTGAGCTCGCGACTCGAATTCTCTCTTGCGCTCGCCCTTCGATCTTTCCCGATGTCTCTTAGTGAAAGATCTCCGAGCTCGCCACACCCTCCGACGATGCTTGCGGCCACCTATTTATAGGTGAAGGAAATCCAGTCGACGGAGGGGCTCAGCCACCGGCCTCCGGCTTGCCCATCGGTTCCGCTCGGCTGAACCGGTGTCCCATCGAGCTTTCCAGCGAAGCTCGCTCTGCATTAATAGCGCCTGAGATCTTATCCTCTCCGGCTAACGTTGGCCTACTCTTCTCGGCCGTAGGCCGTCCTTCGCGCATCAGCCTCCCTTGCACGCATGAGTTGTAGCGGCGAAGGAAAGAGAAGAAGGAAGAAGAAGAGAGAAAGGGGCCGGGCCGGGGGTGAAGAAGGAGGAGAATGGGCTGGGCTTTTGCTTTGCTTTTTTTGTTTTTGCTTTGTTTTTTTTATTATCTTATTTATCCAAAAAGACAAAATAAAATAAAATAAAATAAAAAATTAATTAATGAAATAAGCTTAAATAAAATTAAGGCGTCAACACTTATTTTGAGATAATTTTTTGTATGAAGCATTAAATCTTTTACTTATATCTTGTAGACAAAGTTAGAGAGGTGTTGAAGCTTGACCGTGAAATGGAAGATCTTGCTAAGCTACTGATTGCAGAGCAGTCCCATGTTTGGCAAAGGATACAACTATGGTGCAGCTTTGGAAGGTTCTTTAAGTAAAGGAAGTGGTATTAATGCACAGTGAAGGAATGCTTTCTAGTGAGATGAAACATCGTCCTCTGGCTCTAGTCGATGACAGTTTTACCTGTTGTAGTGATTACTATTCATGATGTTTGCTTCAGGTTAATAAAGGTGAGAACCGCGTGGTGGGAAGTGGAGGCAGGGAAACCTCGGACATTTCCGTGGGGACAACTGCCGAGCGGCATTGGAAACTGGAATAAGTTTCCAGATTATTTTTTATCCTATGTACAAGATGATTATCAAAGTAATCAGATAGAAAGATGGGCTACTAGAACAGGGAAAATACTAATGCGGGAGCAAATCTTGCTTTTTATAATGTGAGTGGTTGAGCACTGCACTAGTAGAGTGTCGATCTATTCTATATTTGTGTCGCCACTCTTCGGCAGTTTGACGAGGCTGGACCAAAGGAGGGTGACCTAATAGTCAACCTGTCGTCTTGCAATGAATGCAACGGGGGTGGGGACATCACACATAAGATAGCATACTATGACTTTCATGCCATGTCCACGAAACTCTTACGTTCCTTTTCTGCTTCACACATCGGAGAACAAACAAAAGTTGTCTAGCTTTTCTACTTTATAGAGAGCTGGATGGTCGCCACGTATTTATTTCTTTATGGAGACAGCGAAGCAGACCCAATGAGCCAAAAGAGTTGAGTGCCTCCAAAATGCAAGATTTTAAGTCGACATTGATTAATATACAAGAATTTTAAGAAGAACCTCCGGAGAAAACGAAAGTTTTGGCTGGGCAGCTCGGAAGCTGGTCTCCGAACCCCCTCCCCATTCGCCCGAATAAAAATGGAATAGGACGGGCGTTATGAAATTTACCGGTGGGCCTTGGCGATAAAAATCGTTCCACAAAGCTGGGACGTGGATGGAGGTGGAAGAGGGGGATGATCTCTCTTCCCTGGCTTGCTCTTTGGGCCACTGCTATTATTCATCCGTCCCCAGTGATAGGCTTTGTTTATACTCTGCACTTCGCTTGCAGAAAAATTGCAGGAGCTTTTTACAATTTCCTCTCCCAATTTTTGCTTTAGACAAAAGATAACTAGAACGGATGCACTTCTTATATGGTCACCTTCTACTGAACAATGGACACCCGTACCTATATTACTAACTTGCTTAGGCTTCGAAAGCATGTCAGTCCTTTTAATCATGTCACTTAACCTCTATTAGATAGAACGAAAACAGAAGTGCAATAGAACAGAAGCCATGTCTTGACAAAACCGTTGCTTTGGTCCGTTTCTTTACTGGCTACCTCTCTGATGCATGTTGAAAAGCAGAGCTGGCATACTGAAGAGCTGACTTGTTGCAGAAGCTAGCTGCTGCGTCCCTCACCCTTTTTCCGGTTTTGTACAGAACAATTGAGAGGTGAATCTGATTAGTTGCCATCATCCAAGAGACTTGATGACAATTACGTCATAGTCACAATTTAAACAACACAAAGGGAGTTGTATGGATGATCATTTTCCTCTCCAGTCAAAGGTGAAAGCTTTAGTCAATACGGTGCGAATAAACAAGTCGCAGTCCTTCAAAGTATAGTTGAAGGGATAATTACAGCCTTATGAAATCATGATTCTTTCTAGAATGCTTAAAAATAAGAGATAACTACACCAAAATTTTTAGATATATTTTGAAAAATGCAATTCAATCATAGAACTCCGAAAAAGTACAATAAATCATGATACTTGTGGAGTTGATTAATGTGGTTCTTATTACTTTCTTAAAACACATAGTGTTTGTGGTTTTTTCTTCTTTTTTTCTCTTCATTTTCACGCTTGCTCTCCCTCTCACTATTCATCTTCTTCACCGCACAAACTCAACCGCGATGCAGTCATCATTAGTGTTTGCCCGCCAACCAAGTCTCGGGAGAAATGTCATCACCAATCTCTTCCCTACCGTTGACAGCCAATGGCGAGGCTAAACAAGATCCCCTAGTTTCAACTCACCATTTTTGTAGTTCCAAGCAGCCTTTTTTTTTTTTTTCACTATGACAGGTCTCGAGCTGTCCCCAATGCTCATCCCGTGCTCCGTAGACTTCTGAGTAAAGGCCAGCGACACCTAGAATCCACCACCGACCGAGATCCAAACGCCCTGTTTTCATGCTCATGTCTTAATCATAACTCACATTTTTGCTCGTTCACAGCTTGTTGTGCATTTACCAATTAATCTCTTGAAGACGTAATCACGGTACCTGAACATGGTTACAAGATTGACATGGCAAGAATGACTAGGATTAGTGTCATCCAAGATGCCACGACTCTCAAAGCAATATTTTAATTCATTAATGCCTTTATCCTATAGGTAATGAAAATTTTCTATTGCCGACATTTTAGTTTTCTATCAAAGTTGTAAACTTCTTTTCTTTATTATATATATATTTATTTAAGTTATCCTTTGCTGCATCATAGAATGTAAAAAGGAGTTTGGGGTAGGTCGGAAGAGAGAGGTTGTATCCCGCATGCGGAAAAAAGAGTAGGTGGGGGAACAAAGTGGGTCATTACAAGTGCAAGATTGATTGAATCGGTCGATTATCTGAGACCTAATTTCGCTTTTTCCAGTGGTGATTACGAGGCCTCTTGGATTCAAATGGAAATAATTCAATGTCAACTCCTTCCAGAGCAGTCGTTCGTGGTCTCACTTTTGACTTTTTATCACCTAAGTCCATTCTATTAATCAGCCATGTTACAAGATGCAATGCTACTCTTCACTATATATACCAACAAAAGCAAAGCCATAAGATCCAAAATGCGCTGTTATTAGTTATCTAACTCGCTGTATATATGTTTCTTCCCTGCTAGTGTTTCCTTTTTCAGGATGTGCGAGTTGCCAGCACTCGTTGGGACATTTTGCGCCCATGTCAACATGGATCAATTGCCTATTTCGGTACAAAGCGCACATCCATGACCGTAAGGGGCCGTTTGTTTGTGTTCTTTATTTCTAATCATGAACACAATTTCTACTTTTTTTCTTCTAAAGAACAAAAAAAGAATAGAAACGCGCGTTTGTTTTTACGTTTTTGTTCCGGGACTTGTTTATGTACCAGGGAACAAATTTGAAATAGAAAAAAAAAAAAAACTTATTTCTTGTTAGAACACTTCGAGAAACCAATTATCTTTCCTTTTTTTTTTTCCTTCTTTTTCTTTTCTTCTTCTTTTTCTTTGGTTGGTTGCGGAGCGTCGCCAGCCCCTTAGCTGGGCAAGCTCGAGCTTGCCCAGATCCAGCGAGGCCGCTTGACTCGTCGACCAACCGCTGACCATGGCCGAGGTTAGCAACCGCCAAAAGGAAGAAAAAAATTATAAAAAAAAAGAAAAAAGAAAATAAAAATATTAAAAAATTAAAAGAAACAAAAAATTTATACAAATTTACCAAACGTGTTTCTGTTCTTTTTTTTTTATTTATTCCAAGAACAAGTTTACCAAACGTGTTCTTCTATTCAAAAATTATTTTTCAGAATAGAAATATTTTTTTCTATTTCTACCTCTAGAATAATTTTTGAATAAAAATGTTATTAAACGTATCCTAAGAGGCAAAAGTGGGCGCACCCTTCCACCGTGTAGCCGGCGAGAACTGGACACATGGAGAGACAAAAGTACAATCTTGTGTTGAACCCACGTGTAAAGTTTTCGAGCACGACCAAGCAAGAGCACCACGGAAAGCCATACGGGTAACAAGAAATAAGGGGAGGAGTGAAAGGAGCCTTGGAACTACAACGAAGTAAGAGAAACCACCAAGAGCAGAGCAGTGAGCATCGTGAGGATGTTAAACACTCGGGCATAACAAGCGAGGGCCAATGATAGATGAGCAACATGTGCCAATGGGCAATAGAACAGAAGAAAGAAGATGGCAACGTAGGTGGGAGACCAGCGGGTGTGAAATAGGATCTTGGGTTCGGCTTGATATTTTACCTCGGTCAAGGTGAAAGCTTTAGTTATAACCAGGCGAATAAACAGTATGATCCTTTCATGGAGTGGAAAGGAAAAGTAATGGCTTATCAAATAATCATCCTCGGCAAAATTCTTAAAAATAATGACTCACAATTGAAACACATATTCAACTACTACAAAACTAGAAATTCAGATTTTCTCTTCCCCTTTGACTTCAAGCCCGCCAATTCATTTCTCTCTATAGGATTTCACCCAGTTTGACATGATATACATGGTGACATTTAGCTCAATTTGGATCCTACGAGTGAATAGAAAGTTGGATCTACATTGGATCTCACCTGAATCGCCCCATCTATTCTCCTAAGGAGAGGTTTGGTTTCAAACCCGGTTCGAACAGGAGAAGTACACCATGCTAATGTGCCTTGGATGATCCACATCTTAGGGTCAAGCGCTGATGAGCACATTGAACTATCCATGTGGCTGAGAGCCCTCACAACCTAGGCATAACAACGCAATTATCAGGGGCGCTCTCTACCACTGAGCTAATAGCCCGTTGTGCGGGCCTCCTGTCGGGGCCCGCTATGTCAAAAGCAAGAGACACCCCATCCCCCTCTTTCCCTTTTTCACCCCCGTGTCGCCACGCACAGACCATCACTCAAAGGATTGTAGGACCAAGATTGACTAAATACTAGTGAATATATTATTTCATCCAGAAGATTAATCACAAAATAACACAATAACTATTCATCCCCAGGATAACATGATTACTATATGCGATATGACTTGACGAAATGAGATGTCCAGAAGATTAATTACAAAATAACACAATGACTGTTCACCACCAGATGACATGATAAATAAATAGACGGATTCATTTCAGCGCCAGTCCCCTCAACAATTTCCCACCTGACCAAAATTCAATTTCTAACTACGTGTCTCTGAAAGATGAGAGAATTCAAATACCTCACAAAAATCTAAGCATCTTCCGTAAGATGCAACACTTAACATCCATTTGTCTGCAGCTCCACAAAAGGGTCCCAATTCAATAAATTGTCTAGAAAGCTCTAAGACAAGATTCCTCCTACCTTGGTTTCGTGACAATCACGTTAAAATTCTAGTACTTGTTTTCTAACCTTAGACTTGAGGGTTATTATCCCACAGCCTATGAGCCCTGAGCTTGATAACTCGACCTCAGCTTTGCGTCGCCTTCTCCTTGCGCTCTTAGACAATTTACGTGAATCCTCATGTAATTCAACTTGCAGTTCCTTTCCATCTTCTGAGCTATCCATCTCACCTTAACCGAGAGTCGATAACTATGATCCCTACATTGATCATTTCCTGTTTTGAGCCCAAACAGAGCATTGCGGACAGCTTTCAATAATTGCCTTCGGTAAGCATTTTGTCGGCACGTACACTTTGTTACAATTATTGATTGTCTTTTTGACCTTTTAAGTATGTGTCACTTCCTATCTCATCTTCACAATTTCTAAACTTCAGTTGGATGTGCCTTTTTTTTTTTTTGTCTAAACTCATGTTGATAAATTGTTTGTATGAAACATTAAATCCCTTGTTAATATCTTGTAGATAAAATTAGAGAGGTGCTGAAGCTCAATCAGGAAATGAAAGATCTTGCTAAGCTGCCCATTGCAAAGAGGTCACTTCTCATGTTTGGCAAATTCGCAGAGGATACAATTATGCTACAGCTTTGGAAGGTTCTTTAAAAGTAAAGGGAGTGGCATTGGTGCACAGTGAAGGAATACTTGCTGGTGAATGAAACATGGTTCTCTGGCTCTAGTGGATGAGAGTCTTCCCATTGTAGTGATTGCTACTCATGATGCTTGCTTCAGGTTAGCTTTTGTCATACAGGTTTACTCGCATCGGTGAAATCTCTATTTGTTCTGAAGCTGAAGGTGTCAATGTTAATAGCAAGCAACAATTAGTTATTCAGCAACTCCATGCCCGCAAAGGACGCCTAATTGTCATGTGCTCGAGGGGAAATGCTGCAGCTGTGTCTCTTGGTGGAGCACGTAGAGTCTTTGAAGTTCCTCAAGTGGTGGACTGTCTTTAGTCGGTAGTCAATATAGTTCCTTTGCAGGTACAGAGTACTTCCAATAGTTTTCTATGCTTGCCAAGATGCAATATCTTATTTTCCCACTCTACTGAATGCGTCATAACTTGCTGAAGATGAAGCTTTGATGTTGATGAGGTGGAGCTGGATGGGAGCATCTAGCTTTCCGTTTCCTTAATTTGTTTTATGCTTTCGGTGTTTGTTTTATGATTTGGCATTTAATTCTAAAAAAGAGTATGTTTTTAAGTCTAAAAAAAACAAAAAAAAAAATCAATTTTCTTGGTTGAGCCTCCTACGTGTTGATGCTGACGATTTCAATAGCCACACCAACATTCTTAAAACCAAAGAGTTAGGCAGAAAAGGGGGCACTTGATGACAGGAAAGCCAGCGACCAAAGCATGGTGGACAACTGCTGCGTCCTTTACATGGAAATCAAAGGACGGGGGTTGTTGGCGGTTCAAATTGAAAAGGAAATGGTTTATTTTTTTTTTTCTCTTTATCATTTAGGAAAGACAAGAAAATTTCAAGATAGCAAACATTCTCTAAAATTTCTCTTAGACTCGAACCCATAATTGATGATAGAACTAGATTACTAATCCTTGATTATTTGAGGAATCCTTCGTCATTGTTTGTGAATGACTAACTTTTTTTCAATCTTTTCGACCTTGGTTGTATAGGAGTAGTCAGAATTTTGCTGTTTTTATTTGTTTATTTATTCATTCCTTATAGAATATTTTCACATTCCCGTTCTTCCTTTCAAATAGCCGGTTTCAATTAATTCATTAGACATGAGATATTTTTTAACATTTGGGGTTTAATTGTCGGCATATCATCTCAAGTTCCTAAGAGGATACAATGTCGACTTGACCATGAGCCTTGCAAAGAGTGTGACAACAAAGTAGAAGCCCACTAACAAATTCCTTTTGATAACAAAGTAGAAGCCCACTAACAAATTCCTTCTGATTGTGTATACTCAGTACCGAAATGGATTATGCCATGAGAATGTAAAGCATCCTTCGGACACAAGAATATGCATTTTGTTGATCATTTGTACTTTATTGAATGGTAGTCCCTGCAAGATCTTTATTTATGATCAATTAGGAATAACTGTCATAATCTACCTTCTTGCGCATTTATGGCTTGTTATGCATTTACATGTCAATCTACCTCGAAGTGTCACCTGAACATTGTTTCAAGATGGAGGTTGGAAGAGGAAGATTGTATCCTTATTCAGGAAAAGAAAGCAGGCGGTATATAAAAAAAAAGTGTCATTAAAAGTGCAAGATTGATGTAATTGATTGAGTATCGGAGACATGATTTGCTTCTTTCATTAAAATTAATTTTTTACGTTAAGCACATCTCTCGAGTGTTGATTGTCACATTGGTCGTTAGTTTGGGGTAAATTGTAAGGTTGACATGATATGTTACTTTATAATATGGTCCGATTTGTAGACACGGAGAGACCTCGTGTATTCAAATGAAAAGAACTTCGATGTCAACTTGCTGCAAAGCAGTCCATTCTATCACTTGAGGTGCATTTGTTTCGTGGAAAATATTTTTCAGGAAGATGTCTTCCTCATTTTTAGATATTTGGTTCCTTTAAGAAAATGAGTCATTTAACTTAAATTCAAGAAAACAATTTCCCTTTTAAAAGAACCGGAAAACATTTTCAAAAATGTTTTCCTAATCTAAGGGTGCTAGGTTAATGAAAATTTTATTCTTATAAAATAATTTTTCAAAAAAATCTAAACTTTATTTATTTTTTAAAATTTTGAATTTGTACTTATTATTTCTTCTCTTTTCTATTTTCTTTCCTTTCCTTTTCTTTTCTTTTCTCTTCTTTTCTCTTTGCTATCCTTACCTGCCGTAAACCTAGCTCCTCCTCCCCTCTCCTTCTCCTTCGCCCCTTCCCCTTCGCCGCCGCTCTTCGGTATGCCGTTGCCGGCCACGTCCGGAGGATTGTCACCCTTCGGAATGGCTCAGGCTGCCGCGAGCTCCGGTTGGTCACCGTTCACGTCGAGTTCCTCTTCGCCATTGCTTGCCTCGTCGAGAAGCCCTGCTGCTTCTCTGTTCGGCATGCCTGCGCCTTCTTCCAGTGCAATTGCAGGTTCATCCTTGTTTGGGCCGGTCCGTGCTTGTGCTTCGAGCTCGGCCGAGCTTCGGTGGACGGAACCGGCGTAGAGGGAAGCAAGGTCGTCGGAGATGGCGGCGGTGGCGGTGGACAAGAGGAAGGAGCGATGGGTGAGGTGGAGAGGCGGATGGGAGAGAAGAAAAAAAAAAGAAAAAGAAAAAAATAAATATTATTTAATTTTTTATTTGTTTGAGATAAAGTATTTTCCAATGAAATCCAAACATCAAAAAACATGTGCAATCGTATATTATTAAACAAAGGAAAACTCATCGTACTCCTATCAGGAAAATATTCACTTTTTCCACCTATATTAACATGTGAACATTACAAAAGCGCAGCGCTAAGCTCCTACCGTGCTGTTAACGATTGTTAGGTTTCTTCCCAGCTCGTGTTTCATTTTGCAGGGGTGTGCTAGCGGTGGAGACCCCCGTAGGACATCTGCGGCCATGTCAACCTGGACCGATTCCCAGTTCCTGCACGGAGCGCACGTCCAGCATGGAAAGAGGCAAGAACTGCAGGGCTGCCCTTACAGCGTGTAGACGGCAAGAACGGAACATGACCTCAGAGATAGATTCAATCTTGTGCTGGACCCACACGTAAAGGATTCGGGCGAGAGGGGCCACAAGGGCCCCGGCAAGCAACACGAATAGCAAGAGATAGGGGAAAGAGCGAAAGGGGCCTGGGACCAACAACGATGCAAGGGAGGCCACCGAGAGCGTGGCGGCGAGCATCATGAGGATGTGGAACGCCGGGGCACAGCAAGCAGGACCCAACGACAGATAAGCTGCGAGCGCCAGTGCGAAATAGAACAGAACGCAGTAGACAGCAAGGGAGGTGGTGAAGGGGTGGGTCTCGAATGGAGACTCAGGTTTCCCTTGATATTTCACCTCAACGAAGTTGAGAAGCGCAGAAACAGTGAAGGCGAGAAGGGCGTGGAGGGAAGTGAGGCCAGGGAAACCTCGGACGTTTGTGTGGGGACGGTGGTCGGTCGGCATTGGGGTCGGCTCATAGAGGATCTGTTGTCCTATGTAGAGGATGATTATGGAAATGGTCGGAGAAAGGGATGGCTAGAGTGGGAAGCATATCTTTGGGTTTTATAGTGGAATTTGAAGACAAGGGCAGTCTTCCACGAGTATAGCAACTTAGTAATTTCCCCAAAGGATTCGCTTTCGGTAAGTTTCCAGTAAATTTCGCCAAAATATTATAGTAATGCTTAGTCAGCGGGCGACGACCGTTTTGACTCGAGCGACTTCTTCTCGGCACTTCCACGTTGCCTTGCGATCTTGCGATCGACGACGTGGCCACGCTCGACGTCAGCAATAGCGTATATTTCTCTCGAGTGTACGTCCACTCGGTGGGGGTGGTCATGTGAACTGTGAAGCCACACACGGATGTGAAAATTTTCTCTAACAGGCTTAATATCCTAAAAAATAAAGTTCGCTACCAATTTTATCCTATAGTCATTTTAGCAAGAATATTTAGGTTCGCTCCCAATTTTATCCCAATTCCATACACAGAGAGAGATACTTCTGAAAAACATATTCTACAAATCATTTTATAGGAATATGATGGGAAAAATTATAAAAAAAATTCATTTTCTTAGGATATTCCACGAAAAACTCCAAAATGGTACACCGTGATAAACTTATCACGAACTAATTTTTTTTACTACCAACTAATTTTTTTACTACAAAAACTTCAAACCGATACATTTATGATAAATTTATCCTCCATTAGTTTCCATTAAATTTGGTTAATACCACGAAAATCTCTAAGCTAATATGCCCGTTAAATTGGGAGTCTTCAAGGGTTTGGCTCCATAAGAATTCTTTCTCAGAGCTTTGACAATACAGCCTAGCCTCTTCAAACTAAATTGGGCAGGGACGATCCATTGGATCAATTCCTCTTTTCTTATGCATGTGGAATTATGTATCAGATTCAAAAGCAAAATGCAAAACAAAAAAAAAAAAGAGTCAAAAGATTGAGTACATAAGATGACCTTTGTGTAAGAATTGTGGTGTGGTTATTCTAATTCACTTAGGTTACGGCAATATAATAGAAGATATAGGCTGCCAACCACTTAAGGTTTGTTTGATAATCATTCTATATTTCTATTTTTCTATTATTTTATTCTTAGAAACAGGAAAGGAACAAAAATCCATTTGGTAACGTTAGCAATTTTTTTTTTTAATTTCCCTGAATAGATTAGTAGCCAACAAATAGATTTGGAACGGAAAACAAGACGTAAGTAAAAACTCATTTCTTTTTCTTGAGAATAAAAAGAGAAATAAGGCTATTTTTGAAAAACAAGCTCAACGTAACCTAATGCTTGTTTTTACACAATCAACACAAGGTCCAATTTCCTGACTAATCCAAGTCCCCATTTTTCAGAATAAAAAAAATCAGAAATTTAGGAAAAAATTTAGAAATTATATTTTGAGTAGTTTTACCAGATTTTAGAGTTAATTCTAGTTTAGAATTAGTTTAGCATAAAAAATATGAAATTGTTTGATGAAAATCGGATTCAAAGTTGAATAAGCTTTTAAGGCCTTACTATATGGACTTTTGAATGTCGTTTTCTTTTAGAGACAATGTTAGGTAACAAGAGCTTGGTGACTCCGGTATTCTTCCTTTAAGATAATATCGAGACATCTTTCAAATCATATGTAGTTCTATTTTAATAGAAAAATAGATGGCTTTGAATAAGTATTTTGCATTATCATTTGTCTTGTGTTCATAGCAAATAAGTCTATGCTCCATGAATTTTCGATGTCATTTCCTTGAAGGTTTGACGAGTTTGTACAAATAAGTGCACCAAAAATCGACTCCATCCTCAGTTGTTCTGTCATCGCCCATTCTACTGAGCAACGTTTGCTCTTTTTCTTGCAATTAAAAATGGTCAAAAGGTCGAGCGACCCCAAGAGGAGAGAGGAAAAGATAAGGAAAACATTGACATTTATAATGGTGTCCCACGGACAAGTCAGTGGGAATTGGCACGTGTCGGTGGTCCGACCGTTATTTGCTTCCCTCCTAATCTTTTGTTTTCTTGCGGGTTCCCCTTTGTCCGTATTAGCAGAGGAGAAAATATGCCAAAAAAAAAAAAAAGTTCAAAGCTCCCACCCTTTGGTTCGACGCCTGGACAGGGTTGACCCGGGGGCACGTGTCGCCGCCTCCTGCTTGGTGGCTCGCGAAAAATATCTGTCCGGAGGCACGACAAATATCTGTCCGGAGAGAGAGAATCTATTCCTTTCTGGGAGGCTATTCGATTGTTTTCTCTGATTGGTGGGGGGACGCGCCGGTCGCCATCCTGCTTCTCTTTCTAGATTTGAACTTTTGGAACCATTCAATAACATAGGGACAAAGTTTGCAGTCCCCACCCAAGGTCCAATTTCCTGACTAATCCAAGTCCCCATTTTTCAGAATAAAAAAATCAGAAATTTAGGAAAAATTTTAGAAATTATATTTTGAGTAGTTTTACCAGATCTTAGAGTTAATTCTAGTTTAGAATTAGTTTAGCATAAAAAATATGAAATTGTTTGATGAAAATCGGATTCAAAATTGAATAAGCTTTTAAGGCCTTACTATATGGACTTTTGAATGTTGTTTTCTTTTAGAGACAATGTTAGGTAACAAGAGCTTGGTGACTCCGGTATTCTTCCTTTAAGATAATATCAGAGACATCTTTCAAATCATATTTAGTTCTATTTTAATAGAAAAATAGATGGCTTTGAATAAGTATTTTGCATTATCATTTGTCTTGTGTTCATAGCAAATAAGTCTATGCTCCATGAATTTTCGATGTCATTTCCTTGAAGGTTTGACGAGTTTGTACAAATAAGTGCACCAAAAATCGACTCCATCCTCAATTGTTCTGTCATCGCCCATTCTACTGAGCAACGTTTGCTCTTTTTCTTGCAATTAAAAATGGTCAAAAGGTCGAGCGACCCCAAGAGGAGAGAGGAAAAGCTAAGGAAAACGTTGACATTTATAATGGTGTCCCACGGACAAGTCAGTGGGAATTGGCACGTGTCGGTGGTCCGACCGTTATTTGCTTCCCTCCTAATCTTTTGTTTTCTTGCGGGTTCCCCTTTGTCCATATTAGCAAAGGAGAAAATATGCCACAAAAAAAAAAAAAAAAAAAGTTCAAAGATCCCACCCTTTGGTTCGACGCCTGGACAAGGTTGACCCGGGGGCACGTGTCGCCGCCTCCTGCTTGGTGGCTCGCGACAAATATCTGTCCGGAGAGAGAGAGAATCTATTCCTTTCTGGGAGGCTATTCGATTGTTTTCTCTGATTGGTGGGGGGACGCGCCGGTCGCCATCCCGCTTCTCTTTCTAGATTTGAACTTTTGGAACCATTCAATAACATAGGGACAAAGTTTGCAGTCCCCACCCAAGGTCCAATTTCTTGACTAATCCAAGTCCCCATTTTTCAGAATAAAAAAAAATCAGAAATTTAGGAAAAAATTTAGAAATTATATTTTGAGTAGTTTTACCAGATTTTAGAGTTAATTCTAGTTTAGAATTAGTTTAGCATAAAAAATATGAAATTGTTTGATGAAAATCGGATTCAAAATTGAATAAGCTTTTAAGGCCTTACTATATGGACTTTTCTGAATGTTGTTTTCTTTTAGAGACAATGTTAGGTAACAAGAGCTTGGTGACTCCGGTATTCTTCCTTTAAGATAATATCAGAGACATCTTTCAAATCATATGTAGTTCTATTTTAATAGAAAAATAGATGGCTTTGAATAAGTATTTTGCATTATCATTTGTCTTGTGTTCATAGCAAATAAGTCTATGCTCCATGAATTTTCAATGTCATTTCCTTGAAGGTTTGACGAGTTTGTACAAATAAGTGCACCAAAAATCGACTCCATCCTCAGTTGTTCTGTCATCGCCCATTCTACTGAGCAACGTTTGCTCTTTTTCTTGCAATTAAAAATGGTCAAAAGGTCGAGCGACCCCAAGAGGAGAGAGGAAATGATAAGGAAAACGTTGACATTTATAATGGTGTCCCACGAACAAGTCAGTGGGAATTGGCACGTGTCGGTGGTCCGACCGTTATTTGCTTCCCTCCTAATCTTTTGTTTTCTTGCGGGTTCCCCTTTGTCCGTATTAGCAAAGGAGAAAATATGCCACGAAAAAAAAAAAAAAAAAAAAAAGTTCAAAGCTCCCACCCTTTGGTTCGATGCCTGGAAAGGGTTGACCCGGAGGGGCACGTGTCGCCGCCTCCTGCTTGGTGGCTCGAGACAAATATCTGTCCGGAGGCATGACAAATATCTGTCCGGAGAGAGAGAATCTATTCCTTTCTGGGAGGCTATTCGATTGTTTTCTCTGATTGGTGGGGGGACGCGCCGGTCGCCATCCCGCTTCTCTTTCTAGATTTGAACTTTTGGAACCATTCAATAACATAGGGATAAAGTTTGCAGTCCCCACCCAAGGTCCAATTTCCTGACTAATCCAAGTCCCCATTTTTCAGAATAAAAAAAAAAATCAGAAATTTAGGAAAAAATTTAGAAATTATATTTTGAGTAGTTTTACCAGATTTTAGAGTTAATTTTAGTTTAGAATTAGTTTAGCATAAAAAATATGAAATTGTTTGATGAAAATCGGATTCAAAATTGAATAAGCTTTTAAGGCCTTACTATATGGACTTTTGAATGTTGTTTTATTTTAGAGACAATGTTAGGTAACAAGAGCTTGGTGACTCCGGTATTCTTCCTTTAAGATAATATCATAGACATCTTTCAAATCATATGTAGTTCTATTTTAATAGAAAAATAGATGGCTTTGAATAAGTATTTTGCATTATCATTTGTCTTGTGTTCATAGCAAATAAGTCTATGCTCCATGAATTTTCAATGTCATTTCCTTGAAGGTTTGACGAGTTTGTACAAATAAGTGCACCAAAAATCGACTCCGTCCTCAGTTGTTCTGTCATCGTCCATTCCACTGAGCAACGTTTGCTCTTTTTCTTGCAATTAAAAATGGTCAAAAGGTCGAGCGACCCCAAGAGGAGAGAGGAAAAGATAAGGAAAACGTTGACATTTATAATGGTGTCCCACGGACAAGTCAGTGGGAATTGGCACATGTCGGTGGTCCGACCGTTATTTGCTTCCCTCCTAATCTTTTGTTTTCTTGCGGGTTCCCCTTTGTCCGTATTAGCAAAGGAGAAAATATGCAACGAAAAAAAAAAAAAGTTCAAAGCTCCCACCCTTTGGTTCGACGCCTGGACAGGGTTGACCTGAGGGGGCACGTGTCGCCGCCTCCTGCTTGGTGGCTCGCGACAAATATCTGTCCGGAGGCACGACAAATATCTGTCCGGAGAGAGAGAATCTATTCCTTTCTGGGAGGCTATTCGATTGTTTTCTCTGATTGGTGGGGGACGCGCCGATCGCCATCCCGCTTCTCTTTCTAGATTTGAACTTTTGGAACCATTCAATAACATAGGGACAAAGTTTGCAGTCCCCACCCAAGGTCCAATTTCCTGACTAATCAAAGTCCCATTTTTCAGAATAAAAAAAAATCAGAAATTTAGGAAAAAATTTAGAAATTATATTTTGAGTAGTTTTACTAGATTTTAGAGTTAATTCTAGTTTAGAATTAGTTTAGCATAAAAAATATGAAATTGTTTGATGAAAATCGGATTCAAAATTGAATAAGCTTTTAAGGCCTTACTATATGGACTTTTCAATGTTGTTTTCTTTTAGAGACAATGTTAGGTAACAAGAGCTTGGTGACTCCGGTATTCTTCCTTTAAGATAATATCAGAGACATCTTTCAAATCATATGTAGTTCTATTTTAATAGAAAAATAGATGGCTTTGAATAAGTATTTTGCATTATCATTTGTCTTGTGTTCATAGCAAATAAGTCTATGCTCCATGAATTTTCAATGTCATTTCCTTGAAGGTTTGACGAGTTTGTACAAATAAGTGCACCAAAAATCGACTCCGTCCTCAGTTGTTCTGTCATCGCCCATTCTACTGAGCAACGTTTGCTCTTTTTCTTGCAATTAAAAATGGTCAAAAGGTCGAGCGACCCCAAGAGGAGAGAGGAAAAGATAAGGAAAACGTTGACATTTATAATGGTGTCCCACGGACAAGTCAGTGGGAATTGGCACGTCCCGGTGGTCCGACCGTTATTTGCTTCCCTCCTAATGTTTTGTTTTCTTGCGGGTTCCCCTTTGTCCATATTAGCAAAGGAGAAACTATGCCACGAAAAAAAAAAAAAAAAGTTCAAAGCTCCCACCCTTTGGTTCGACGCCTGGACAGGGTTGACCCGGGGGGGCACGTGTTGCCGCCTCCTGCGTGGTAGCTCGCGACAAATATCTGTCCGGAGAGAGAGAATCTATTCCTTTCTGGGAGGCTATTCGATTGTTTTCTCTGATTGGTGGGGGGACGCGCCGGTCGCCATCCCGCTTCTCTTTCTAGATTTGAACTTTTGGAACCATTCGATAACATAGGGACAAAGTTTGCAGTCCCCACCCAAGGTCCAATTTCCTGACTAATCCAAGTCCCCATTTTTCAGAATAAAAAAAAATCAGAAATTTAGGAAGAAATTTAGAAATTATATTTTGAGTAGTTTTACCAGATTTTAGATTTAATTCTAGTTTAGAATTAGTTTAGCATAAAAAATATGAAATTGTTTGATGAAAATCGGATTCAAAATTGAATAAGCTTTTAAGGCCTTACTATATGGACTTTTCTGAATGTTGTTTTTGTTTTAGAGACAATGTTAGGTAACAAGAGCTTGGTGACTCCGGTATTCTTCCTTTAAGATAATATCAGAGACATCTTTCAAATCATATGTAGTTCTATTTTAATAGAAAAATAGATGGCTTTGAATAAGTATTTTGCATTATCATTTGTCTTGTGTTCATAGCAAATAAGTCTATGCTCCATGAATTTTCAATGTCATTTCCTTGAAGGTTTGACAAGTTTGTACAAATAAGTGCACCAAAAATCGACTCCATCCTCAGTTGTTCTGTCATCGCCCATTCTACTGAGCAACGTTTGCTCTTTTTCTTGCAATTAAAAATGGTCAAAAGGTCGAGCGACCCCAAGAGGAGAGAGGAAAAGATAAGGAAAACGTTGACATTTATAATGGTGTCCCACGGACAAGTCAGTGGGAATTGGCACGTGTCGGTGGTCCGACCGTTATTTGCTTCCCTCCTAATCTTTTGTTTTCATGCGGGTTCCCCTTTGTCCGTATTAGCAAAGGAGAAAATATGCCACGAAAAAAAAAAAAAAAGTTCAAAGCTCCCACCCTTTGGTTCGATGCCTGGACAGGGTTGACCCATAGGGGCACATGTCGCCGCCTCCTGCTTGGTGGCTCGAGACAAATATCTGTCCGGAGGCATGACAAATATCTGTCCGAAGAGAGAGAATCTATTCCTTTCTGGGAGGCTATTCGATTGTTTTGTCTGATTGGTGGGGGGACGCGCCGGTCGCCATCCCGCTTCTCTTTCTAGATTTGAACTTTTGGAACCATTCAATAACATAGGGATAAAGTTTGCAGTCCCCACCCAAGGTCCAATTTCCTGACTAATCCAAGTCCCCATTTTTCAGAATAAAAAAATCAGAAATTTAGGAAAAAATTTAGAAATTATATTTTGAGTAGTTTTACCAGATTTTAGAGTTAATTTTAGTTTAGAATTAGTTTAGCATAAAAAATATGAAATTGTTTGATGAAAATCGGATTCAAAATTGAATAAGCTTTTAAGGCCTTACTATATGGACTTTTGAATGTTGTTTTATTTTAGAGACAATGTTAGGTAACAAGAGCTTGGTCACTCCGGTATTCTTCCTTTAAGATAATATCGAGACATCTTTCAAATCTTATGTAGTTCTATTTTAATAGAAAAATAGATGGCTTTGAATAAGTATTTTGCATTATCATTTGTCTTGTGTTCATAGCAAATAAGTCTATGCTCCATGAATTTTCAATGTCATTTCCTTGAAGGTTTGACGAGTTTGTACAAATAAGTGCACCAAAAATCGACTCCGTCCTCAGTTGTTCTGTCATCGCCCATTCTACTGAGCAACGTTTGCTCTTTTTCTTGCAATTAAAAATGGTCAAAAGGTTGAGCGACCCCAAGAGGAGAGAGGAAAAGATAAGGAAAACGTTGACATTTATAATGGTGTCCCACGGACAAGTCAGTGGGAATTGGCACGTGTCGGTGGTTCGACTGTTATTTGCTTCCCTCCTAATCTTTTGTTTTCTTGCGGGTTCCCCTTTGTCCATATTAGCAAAGGAGAAACTATGCCACGAAAAAAAAAAAAAAGTTCAAAGCTCCCACCCTTTGGTTCGACGCCTGGACAGGGTTGACCCGGGGGGGCACGTGTTGCCGCCTCCTGCGTGGTAGCTCGCGACAAATATCTGTCCGGAGAGAGAGAATCTATTCCTTTCTGGGAGGCTATTCGATTGTTTTCTCTGATTGGTGGGGGGACGCGCCGGTCGCCATCCCGCTTCTCTTTCTAGATTTGAACTTTTGGAACCATTCAATAACATAGGGACAAAGTTTGCAGTCCCCACCCAAGGTCCAATTTCCTGACTAATCCAAGTCCCCATTTTTCAGAATAAAAAAAAATCAGAAATTTAGGAAAAAATTTAGAAATTATATTTTGAGTAGTTTTACCAGATTTTAGAGTTAATTCTAGTTTAGAATTAGTTTAGCATAAAAAATATGAAATTGTTTGATGAAAATCGGATTCAAAATTGAATAAGCTTTTAAGGCCTTACTATATGGACTTTTCTGAATGTTGCTTTCTTTTAGAGACAATGTTAGGTAACAAGAGCTTGGTGACTCCGGTATTCTTCCTTTAAGATAATATCAGAGACATCTTTCAAATCATATGTAGTTCTATTTTAATAGAAAAATAGATGGCTTTGAATAAGTATTTTGCATTATCATTTGTCTTGTGTTCATGGCAAATAAGTCTATGCTCTATGAATTTTCAATGTCATTTCCTTGAAGGTTTGACGAGTTTGTACAAATAAGTGCACCAAAAATCGACTCCGTCCTCAGTTGTTCTGTCATCGCCCATTCTACTGAGCAACGTTTGCTCTTTTTCTTGCAATTAAAAATGGTCAAAAGGTCGAGCGACCCCAAGAGGAGAGAGGAAAAGATAAGGAAAACGTTGACATTTATAATGGTGTCCCACGGACAAGTCAGTGGGAATTGGCACGTGTCGGTGGTTCGACCGTTATTTGCTTCCTCCTAATCTTTTGTTTTCTTGCGGGTTCCCTTTGTCCACATTATCAAAGGAGAAAATATGCCACGAAAAAAAAAAAAAAAAAAAAAAAGTTCAAAGCTCCCACCCTTTGGTTCGATGCCTGGACAGGGTTGACCCATAGGGGCACGTGTGGCCGCCTCCTGCTTGGTGGCTCGAGACAAATATCTGTCCGGAGGCATGACAAATATCTGTCCGAAGAGAGAGAATCTATTCCTTTCTGGGAGGCTATTCGATTGTTTTCTCTGATTGGTGGGGGGACGCGCCGGTCGCCATCCGCTTCTCTTTCTAGATTTGAACTTTTGGAACCATTCAATAACATAGGGATAAAGTTTGCAGTCCCCACCCAAGGTCCAATTTCCTGACTAATCCAAGTCCCCATTTTTCAGAATAAAAAAAATCAGAAATTTAGGAAAAAATTTAGAAATTATATTTTGAGTAGTTTTACCAGATTTTAGAGTTAATTTTAGTTTAGAATTAGTTTAGCATAAAAAATATGAAAATTGTTTGATGAAAATCGGATTCAAAATTGAATAAGCTTTTAAGGCCTTACTATATGGACTTTTGAATGTTGCTTTATTTTAGAGACAATGTTAGGTAACAAGAGCTTGGTGACTCCGGTATTCTTCCTTTAAGATAATATCAGAGACATCTTTCAAATCATATGTAGTTCTATTTTAATAGAAAAATAGATGGCTTTCAATAAGTATTTTGCATTATCATTTGTCTTGTGTTCATGGCAAATAAGTCTATGCTCCATGAATTTTCAATGTCATTTCCTTGAAGGTTTGACGAGTTTGTACAAATAAGTGCACCAAAAATCGACTCCGTCCTCAGTTGTTCTGTCATCGCCCATTCTACTGAGCAACGTTTGCTCTTTTTCTTGCAATTAAAAATGGTCAAAAGGTCGAGCGACCCCAAGAGGAGAGAGGAAAAGATAAGGAAAACGTTGACATTTATAATGGTGTCCCACGGACAAGTCAGTGGGAATTGGCACGTGTCGGTGGTTCGACCGTTATTTGCTTCCCTCCTAATCTTTTGTTTTCTTGCGGGTTCCCCTTTGTCCATATTAGCAAAGGAGAAACTATGCCACGAAAAAAAAAAAAAAAAGTTCAAAGCTCCCACCCTTTGGTTCGACGCCTGGACAGGGTTGACCCGGGGGGGCACGTGTTGCCGCCTCCTGCGTGGTAGCTCGCGACAAATATCTGTCCGGAGAGAGAGAATCTATTCCTTTCTGGGAGGCTATTCGATTGTTTTCTCTTATTGGTGGGGGGACGCGCCGGTCGCCATCCCGCTTCTCTTTCTAGATTTGAACTTTTGGAACCATTCAATAACATAGGGACAAAGTTTGCAGTCTCCAACCAAGGTCCAATTTCCTGACTAATCCAAGTCCCCATTTTTCAGAATTAAAAAAAAAAAAATCAGAACTTTAGGAAAAAATTTAGAAATTATATTTTGAGTAGTTTTACCAGATTTTAGAGTTAATTCTAGTTTAGAATTAGTTTAGCATAAAATATATGAAATTGTTTGATGAAAATCGGATTCAAAATTGAATAAGCTTTTAAGGCCTTACTATATGGACTTTTGAATGTTGTTTTCTTTTAGAGACAATGTTAGGTAACAAGTGCTTGGTGACTCCGGTATTCTTCCTTTAAGATAATATCAGAGACATCTTTCAAATCATATGTAGTTCTATTTTAATAGAAAAATAGATGGCTTTGAATAAGTATTTTGCATTATCATTTGTCTTGTGTTCATAGCAAATAAGTCTATGCTCCATGAATTTTCAATGTCATTTCCTTGAAGGTTTGACGAGTTTGTACAAATAAGTGCACCAAAAATCGACTCCATCCTCAGTTGTTCTGTCATCGCCCATTCTACTGAGCAACGTTTGCTCTTTTTCTTGCAATTAAAAATGGTCAAAAGGTCGAGCGACCCCAAGAGGAGAGAGGAAAAGATAAGGAAAACGTTGACATTTATAATGGTGTCCCACGGACAAGTCAGTGGGAATTGGCACGTGTCGGTGGTCCGACCGTTATTTGCTTCCCTCCTAATCTTTTGTTTTCTTGCGGGTTCCCTTTGTCCGTATTAGCAAAGGAGAAAATATGCCACGAAAAAAAAAAAAAAAAAAAAAAAAGTTCAAAGCTCCCACCCTTTGGTTCGACGCCTGGACAGGGTTGACCCGGGGGGGCACGTGTCGCCGCCTCCTGCTTGGTGGCTCGCGACAAATATCTGTCCGGAGGCACGACAAATATCTGTCCGGAGAGAGAGAATCTATTCCTTTCTGGGAGGCTATTCGATTGTTTTGTCTGATTGGTGGGGGGACGCGCCGGTCCCCATCGCTTCTCTTTCTAGATTTGAACTTTTGGAACCATTCAATAACATAGGGACAAAGTTTGCAGTCCCCACCCAAGGTCCAATTTCCTGACTAATCCAAGTCCCCATTTTTCAGAATAAAAAAAAATCAGAAATTTAGGAAAAAATTTAGAAATTATATTTTGAGTAGTTTTACCAGATTTTAGAGTTAATTCTAGTTTAGAATTAGTTTAGCATAAAAATTATGAAATTGTTTGATGAAAATCGGATTCAAAATTGAATAAGCTTTTTAAGGCCTTACTATATGGACTTTTGAATGTTGTTTTATTTTAGAGACAATGTTAGGTAACAAGAGCTTGGTGACTCCGGTATTCTTCCTTTAAGATAATATCAGAGACATCTTTCAAATCATATGTAGTTCTATTTTAATAGAAAAATAGATGGCTTTGAATAAGTATTTTGCATTATCATTTGTCTTGTGTTCATAGCAAATAAGTCTATGCTCCATGAATTTTCAATGTCATTTCCTTGAAGGTTTGACGAGTTTGTACAAATAAGTGCACCAAAAATCGACTCCATCCTCAGTTGTTCTGTCATCGCCCATTCTACTGAGCAACGTTTGCTCTTTTTCTTGCAATTAAAAATGGTCAAAAGGTCGAGCGACCCCAAGAGGAGAGAGGAAAAGATAAGGAAAACGTTGACATTTATAATGGTGTCCCGCGGACAAGTCAGTGGGAATTGTCACGTGTCGGTGGTCCGACTGTTATTTGCTTCCCTCCTAATCTTTTGTTTTCTTGCGGGTTCCCCTTTGTCCGTATTAGCAAAGGAGAAAATATGCCACGAAAAAAAAAAAAAAAAAGTTCAAAGCTCCCACCCTTTGGTTCGACGCCTGGACAGGGTTGACCCGGGGGGGCACGTGTGGCCGCCTCTTGCTTGGTGGCTCGCGACAAATATCTGTCTGGAGGCACGACAAATATCTGTCCGGAGAGAGAGAATCTATTCCTTTCTGGGAGGCTATTCGATTGTTTTGTCTGATTGGTGGGGGGACGCGCCGGTCCCCATCCCGCTTCTCTTTCTAGATTTGAACTTTTGGAACCATTCAATAACATAGGGACAAAGTTTGCAGTCCCCACCCCCCCCCTTCTTCCTCTCTCTCTCTCTCGTTTGGAGAGGGGGACCCATTACCTGAACTCCTCCTTTTAGTAATGGCACGGTTAGATAATACTAATAGATTTATTAAGATTGATCTACAAAATCGATGTGATGGATTATGGATGGATATTAGATAAGTGGGCTGTGTTCAACACCTAATAACAATCTGTATATTTGATTTTATAAACCAACCTCTAAAAAGCTTAAGGTTTTTAAGGTTTATGCACCTATTTATTATAATGCCCAAAAATTTACGGTTAGCATTCTCATATTGTGAGGTATAAACTAGTAGAACTCTTTGCTATCATTTTCAACCATTCATCTTTAACTAACTATTACTTTGGATTTTCTGATGCCATCTTAGAATATTTGGATCAATTAAATCCTTACAAAAGTCTAGTTTTATTTGAAAATGAATTGTTAAATTTCCACCAACTTTTTTTATAATTAAATGAAAAAATGAGAACAGAAATTCTAGAGTTGTACCAAATGCATTTATGTCCTTTTTCTATTCTGTGAATAAAATTTTTGTATAATTATTAAATGCATTATTCTATTTAGAAACTCATCTAAGGAATATATATATATATAAGCTAGTTCTCAACAAAATTCCTCCCGATTTCAAAAATGTAACTAAATGTATCCTTAGCCTCCCACCTCATCTTGCGATCTCGCAATCGAGGATGTGGCCATGCTCCACCACATTAGCATAATTCCCCTCCACTCAGTGACACATGGGACCCATGTCCTATAGGGATAGATCTGAAAATTCTCTCTAATATTTCAAAATTTCGGGTCTCCCTCTTGTCAATGAAGAAGACTCTCTCTCTCTCTCTCTCTCTCTCTCTCTCTCTCTCTCTCTCTCTCTCTCCCCCCCCCCTTCACTCCCGATCCACTGAATTCTTCAGTGCGTCACTATAGCATAATAAAATAGACAAATTCATTCAACTATTGAAGTGTGTTAAGCCACATCAAATTATGGCAGACCCTGAGGGGAAAGCTTCTGAGTACAACTAATAGAGAATGCACTAATTGATGGTTTTTTTTACCTTTCTAGTATGTATCACTTCCTATCTCACCTTAGCAATTTCTGAACTTCTAAGTTATATCCGCCTTTTCATCTAAACTTACGTTGAGAGAATTTTTTGTGTGGAGCATGAAATCCTTTACTATTATCTTGTAGACAAAGTTAGAGAGGTACTGAAGCTTGACCAGGAAATAAAAGATCTTGCTAAGCTACTGATTGCAGAGCAATCACTTCTCATGTTTGGCAGAGGATACAACTATGCTACAGCTTTGGAATGTTCTTTTATAGTAAAGGAAGTGGTATTAATGCACAGTGAAGGAATACTTGCTAGTGAGATGAAACATGGTCCTCTAGCTCTAGTGGATGAGAGTCTGCCTATTATTGTGATTACTATTTATGTTGCTTGCTTCAGGTTGGCTTTTGTGGTATATGTTAACTTGCATCCCAGTAATCTCTATTTGGTCTAGAACCGAGTGTGTCAGTGTAAACAGCAAGCAACAATCAATTATTCAGCAACTCCGTGCCTGTAAATGACGCCTGATTGTCATGTGCTCAAGGGGAAATGCTGCTGCTGTGTCTTTTGGCGGAGCATGTAGAGTCATTAAAGTTCCTCAGTTGGAGGATTGTCTTGAGCCTGTAGTCAATACATATTCTTTGCAGGTACAGTGTGCTTTTATGCTTATCTATCAAGAGAAAATCTCTTTATGCTTGCCAAGATGCAACATTTTTTTTTCCTGTTGTACTGAATGCGTCATATCTTGCTGAATACGAAGCTATGATGTAGATTAGGTGGAGCTGGAAGGGAGCATCTAGTTTTCTATTTCCTTGATTTGTTTTATGCTCTTGGTGTGTGTTTTTGGATTAAGGGTTCCAAAATTATCTCTATAATTTGGGGTTTAGTTCTTAAAGAGATTTCTTTTTTATGTCTCAGCTAGCACAAACATAACCAATATTATTGATTGATCCTTGTCATTATGCTGTTCGAACTATTTTGTTCTTATAAAGTACCTTAATATTATTGTTTCCACTTTTCTGATAGTCTGTTTCATTTTAGTTGATTTTGTTGATTCATTGAACATGAGAAGATTTTTAACTTTTGCACTACAGTCGTTGGTGTATCAAGCCTAGGAACCTCGCAAAGAGTGTGACAACAGAGTACAAGCCCACTGATAGATTTCTTCTAATTGTGTTTATCTATCAGCGAAATGTATTATGTCATGAAAAATAAAGCGTTTTTGCAGCAGAGAGTTTAGATTCTATTGATGACATTGATTCGCAAATACTTGTACCTTTCTAATCAATTAGGAAAAATTGTCGTAACCCAACTTTGTGCGCATTCATGGCTTGTTATGCATTCGCCTATTAATCTATACCTTGAAGTCATAATCATGGTACCCGATCATTGTTTTTTATAATTGACATAGCAAGAATGACTACATTTTAGTCTTATCTTGGATGCCATGCAAATTAGAGACAATATATAGTTCATTAGTGCCTTTATTTTCAAGGTCATGAAAATGGTTATTGCCGACATTGTAGTTATCATAATTAGCATTCTTGAGGGTGCGGCTATCCTCGAGTAATACCATATTCGGAGACTCCTTGTTTATGGTGGACTTTGTTTGAAGTATCTTTTGCTGCATCATAAGATGCGAAAGGAGTCTGGTGAAGGGAAGAGAAAAATTGCATCCTTATTCTAGAAAAAGAGCCGGGGGTGGGAACAAAAAAAGTAGTTATTAAAGGTGCAAAATTGATGGAATCAATCGAGTTTCTGAGACATGATGTTGCTTTTTCGCTCAGATCGGTTTTTGATGTAAAAATGTCTCTCGAGTGACGATTTTCATCAAACTGTTAGTGAATTCCACATGGCTCATACCTTTCTTGGGAAATACTCTTGAGGTTACTTGTACTGTCTGTTGAATCGACCAAATGGGCATATTAGCATGTATTCCTCCATGGAAACATTCCGCTCCGTAGGCACAGTGGGGACTTGTGTATATGAATGGAAAGATCTTCATGTCAACTCCCTCCAAAGTAGTTGTTTATGGTCTCTCACTTTGACATGTTGTTACCTGAGTTCATTCTATTAGTCAATCGTGTTACAAGATACAATGCGACTCTCACTAGATACCAGCAAAAAGCAAAGCCATAAGTTCCAACTGTGCTGTTATTTTGTCTAACACACTGTTATATGTTTCTTCCCTACTCATTTTTCCCTTTTCAGGATGTGCACGTCGCATGCACCCTGTGGGACATTTGCAGCTCTGTCAACACGGACCAATTGCCACTTCTGGCACAAAGCGGATATCCATGACTGTGCAAGGCAAAAGTGGCCGTGCTCTTTCAACTTGTAGCCGGCGAAAACGGGACACTCGGACAGACATAAGTATAATCTTGTTTTGAACCCACATGTAAAGTTTTCGAGCAAGACCATGCAAGAGGACGATGGAAAGCAATACTGATAACAACAAATAGGGGAAAGAGCGAAAGGGGTCTTGGAACAACAATGATGCAAGGGAAGCCACCGAGAGCGAAGCAGCGAGCATCATGAGGATGTGAAATGCTCGGGCATAGCAAGCGGGAGCGAATGATAGATGAGCAACAAGTGCCAATGAGCTATAGAACAGAAGACAGAAGATGGCAACAGAGGTGGTAAAAGAGTGGGTGTCAAAAGGGACTTTGGTTTCCCTCGATATTTCACCTCAATGAAGTTGAGCAGCACGGGAACAATAAAGGTGAGAACCGCGTGGTGGGAAGTGGAGGCAGGGAAACCTCGGACATTTCCGTGGGGACAACTGCCGAGCGGCATTGGAAACTGGAATAAGTTTCCAGATTATCCTTTATCCTATGTACAGGATGATATCAAAGTAATCGGATAGAAAGATGGGCTAGAAGAACAGGGAAAATACTAATGCATTTGAGTGGGAGCAAATCTTGCTTTTTATAATGTGAGTGGTTGAGCACTGCACTAGTAGAGTGTCGATCTATTCTATATTTGTGTCGCCACTTTTCGGAAGTTTGACGAGGCTGGACCAAAGGAGGGTGACCTAATAGTCAAACTGTCGTCTTGCAATGAATGCAACGGGGGTGGGGACATCACACATAAGATAGCATACTATGACTTTCATGCCATGTCCACGAAACTCTTACGTTCATTTTCTGCTTCACGCATCAGAGGACAAACGAAAGTCGTCTAGCTTTTCTACTTTATAGAGCGCTGGATGGTCGCCACGTATTTATTTCTTTATGGAGACAACGAAGCAGACCCTCCAATGAGCCAAAAGAGTTGAGTGCCTCCAAAATGCAAGATTCCAAGCCGACATTGATTAATATACAAGAATTTTAAAAAGAACCTCCGAAGAAAGAAAGTTTTGGCTGGGCAGCTCGGAAGCTGGTCTCCGAACCCCCTCCCCATTCGCCCGAATAAAAATGGAATAGGACGGGCGTTATGAAATTTACCGGTGGGCCTTGGACAGATATTATTGGTCGAGGCTAACGCCAGCAGATCTGAATCTACAAGGGCCCACCTCAATTCCTAGATTCAGTGCGCGATGGCAGTTCAGCCATTGTTACTTGCAGCTTGCAGGCTCGAAAATCTCCTGGTTAGAGGCGATAATGAAACATTGGGCATCATGAAATATTGTTTATAGTCACCCCAGGTTTCTGATGGGCTTTAGTAAAGCCCTCCTGGTTAGAGGCGATAAAAATCGTTTTTCAAGTTGAGAGAATGTTCCACAAAGCTGGACATGGATGGAGGTGGAAGAGGGGAATGATTTCTCTTCCCTGGCTTGCTCTTTGGGCCACTGCTATTATTCACCTGTCCCCTGTGATAGGCTTTTGTTGGATTATAATGTCTCAGTTGCTGTTTTCTGTTTTGTTTTTACTCTGTTTTCTGCTGTTTTCTATTCTGTTTTCTGCTCTGTTTTACTCTTTTTTTTATTAAAAAGCAGCCAAGTTCAATTTAGTTATTTGTTTAGTGTTTTTGCTATTTTCTAGGAAGTTAATAGCACGTTTGTGTGCAGTTATGTGTTGTACGTACGTGAGCAGTTTTTGTTTTGTATTTAGTGGTCGTACTTGACAGTTTTTTTCTTAAGCACAAGACGTATGAAGTGCTCTGTTTTTTTTTATCTTTTCTCTCTCTCAAAAACAGAAATTTTTCTGTTTTGATTGGTGTTTTTATGAGTTTTAACATTGGTATCAGAGCGTTTGTGGGATCTTAAGGGATTGTGAAGTGAGGGTAATTGAGTGAAGATTGCTTCCGATTTGCAAAGAAAAAGCCGATGGAGGCAGGATCGAGTGGATTCTCTGCAATGGCAACTCCAGTCTTTACTGGGGAAAATTATCAGGCTTGGGCTGTCAAGATGACGGCATTCTTGGAGGGTCATGATTTGTGGGAAGCTGTGGAGGATGATTATGAGGTTGCTTCACTTCCAGACAATCCGACCTTGAATCAGATAAAATACCATAAAGAGAGAATCACAAGGAAGGCCAAGGCAAAGCCATGCCTGTACGCTGCTGTTTCACCCACTATCTTCACAAGGATTATGAGATGTGATTCTACAAAGGCAATATGGGATTTCTTGAAGGATGAATACGAGGAGATGAGAAGATAAGAGGCATGAAGGTGTTGAATCTCTTGAGGAGTTTGAGAGACAGCGAGATGAAGGATTGAGTCGGTGAAAGAGTACTACGATAGGTTGGTTGGGATAGCTGAAAAAATCAGAGTTTTAGGGACTGACTTGAAGGATGAAAGGCTTGTTCAGAAGATCCTGGTGTCTCTTCCAGAGAAGTTCGAAGCCACCATAGCATCTCTAGAAAATACAAGAGACTTAGCTGATATAAAGCTTGCAAAATTGTTAAATGCTCTGCAAGCACAGGAGCACAGAAGACTGATGAGAAGAGAAGACTTTGTAGAGGGAGTGCTGCAAGCTAGAGTGAAGTCAAATGATGGAGGCAAAGGGAAGAAATGGATTCAGTCCAGAGAAAATGCCGGTTACTCCAAGTTTGTAGCAAAAGAAGGAAATTTTGGTGGGTCTAGCAAATAGAAGATGAACAAAAAGCCTTGTCAATACTGTGGTGGAACTAATCATCAGTTTTTTAGATGTTGGAGAAAGCCTGATGCTAGATGTAGAAGATGTCACAAGTTGGGTCACATGGAAGCCATCTGTAAAGAAAAAAATTACCAACAAGCAGGAAAAGCCTAGGTAGCAGTAAATGAAACTGAGGAACAGCATTTGTTTGTAGCTTCTTTTTCTGAATCTTTTATTGGGAATGATGCATGGCTGGTGGATAGTGGTCGTACCAATCATATGACTGGCAATTCGAAGCTGTTTAGGAGTCTAGACAGGTCAGTCAGGTCCAGAGTTAGAATTGGCAATGGACAGTATATCGAAGTGCAAGGGAAGGGTACAATGGCTATTGAAGGAAATCAAGAGGTAAAGCTGATCAGTGATGTTCTCTTTGTGCCAAATATTGACCATAATTTGTTAAGTGTTGGTCAATTAGTTGAGAAGGGCTATAAAGTGAAATTCGAAGGGAAGAATGTCTTATTAATAATGCAGATAGCAAAGAAGTGCTAAGAATTCCAATGGAGGACAAGAGTTTCATGTTCAAGCCACAAGAGATGCAACAAATGGCTTTAAAGTGCAAAGAAGAAATGCAAAGATATGGCATAAAAGACTTGGGCATGTTCACAAGAAGAGCATGTTGTTTATGCAAAGAAATAGCTTGCGAGATGACTTGCCAAGTTTGGAGGAGGAATTTCCACGTGCAAAACTTGTCTTCTTGGCAAGCAAGCCAGATTTCCTTTCAAAGGAGGAGGTTTGGAGAGCATGTGAGAAGCTGCAATTAGTCCACAGATTTATGTGGACCTATGCGAAGTCTTCTCTCAATGGTAGCGAGTATTTCATTACCTTCAGCGATGATATGACTAGGATGAGTTGGATTTATTTTCTGCGAGCCAAGTCTGAAGTTGCTGATGTGTTTGTGAAGTTTAAAGCCTTAGTTGAGAATCGAGTGGGAAGAAAATTAAAATGCTCGGGTCTGATAATGGTTAAAGTATCTTGCTCACAAGTTTAAGTTGAATTGTGAGCAAGCGGGAATTGTGCAGCGGTTCACTGCTCCCTATTCACCTCAACGGAATAGGGTCGGTGAGAGGAAAAATAGAAGTATTATGGAGATGGCCAGATGTATGATGCGGGAGAAGATGTTGCCTAAGAAGTTACGGGCTAAAGCGGCTAATCTGCGGTGTTCTGTTGAACAGTTGCCCACAAAGGCCTTAGAGAGGTCAACACCTTTTGAAGTCGGTATGGTGTTAAACCTTCGTGAAAAATTTGAAGGTTTTGGGTGTTTGTGTTATACTCATGTTCCTCGGGTCAAGAGGGACAAGTTGGATAAAAGAGCTGAGCTTGGAATCTTCATTGGGTATAGTCTTCAATCAAAGGCTTATAGGATTTTTCACCCTATGACAGGAAAGGTGACTATAAGCAGAGATGTTGTTTTTCTAGAGGAAGATGAGTGGAATTGGATGGAAAGAAAGAGTGCGGAAACAGACAACAATTCGAAAAACAACTGCAACGAGATGTAGAGGTTGATGAAGTTATAGATGGATTGGAAGACGAGTGTGGATGATTTACCGGTGAGAAGCACAAGGTCACATGCTGAAATCTATGAAAGAAGCAATGTGGCAATGCTCGAACCATCTAACTTTGTGGAAGCTAAGGAGGATCAGAGGTGGATTGCAGCAATGCAGGAGGAGATTGCAATGATCCAGAAAAACCACACATGGGAGCTTGTTGACAAACCATCTGATAAGAATGTGATTGGGGTTAAGTGGGTGTTTAGAACAAAACTTAATCCTGATGGTTCTGTTAATAAACACAAAGCTAGAATGGTGGTGAAAGGCTATGCACAAATATGGGGAGTAGATTATTCTGAAACATTTGCTCCTGTATCAAGTCGTGCAACAGGAGCAAATGTTTCAGAATAGTCTACTCCCCATATTTGTGCATAGCCTTTCACCACCAGTCTAGCTTTGTATTTATTAACAGAACCATCAGGATTAAGTTTTGTTCTAAACACTCACTTAACCCCAATCACATTCTTATCAGATGGTCTGTCAACAAGCTCCCATGTGTGGTTTTTCTGGATCATTGAAATCTCCTCCTGCATTGCTGCAATCCACCTCAATCCTCCTTAGCTTCCATAAAGTTAGATGGTTCGAGCATTGCCACATTGCTTCTTTCATAGATTTCAGCATGTGACCTTGTGCCTCTCACCGGTAAATCATCCACACTGCCTTCCAATCCATCTATAACTTCATCAACCTCTACATCTCGTTTGCAGTGTTGTTTTTCAAACCGTTGCCGTTCGCACTCTTTCCTTCCATCCAATTCCACTCATCTTCCTCTAAAAACAACATCTCGCTAGCATGATCCACCTTTCCTATCATAGGGTGAAAAATCCTATAAGCCTTTGATTGAAGACTATACCCGATGAAGATTCCAAGCTCAGCTCTTTTATCCAACTTGTCCCTCTTGACGAGGAACATGAGTGTAACACAAACACCCAAAAACCTTCAAATTTTTTACGAAGGTTTAACACCATACCAAACTTCAAAAGGTGTTGACCTCTCTAAGGCCTTTGTGAGCAACTGTTCAACAAGAACACGCAGTATTAGCCGCCTCAACCCGTAACTTCTTAGGCAACATCTTCTCCGCATCATACATCTAGCCATCTCCAAAATACTTCTATTTTTCCTCTCACCGACCCCATTCTATTGAGGTGAATAGGAGCAAGAACTGCTACACACTCCTCGCTTGCTCACAATTCAACTTAAACTTCAGAGCGATATTCGTAACCATTATCAGACCCGAGCATTTTAATTTTCTTCCCACTCTAATTCTCAACTAAGGCTTTAAACTTCACAAACACATCGAAACTTCAGACTTGGCTCGCAGAAAATAAATCCAACTCATCCTAGTCATATCATCGTGAAGGTAATGAAATACCTGCTACCATTGAGAGAAGACTCGTACATCGGTCCACATAAATCTGTGTGGACTAATTGCAGCTTCTCACATGCTCTCCAGCCTCCTCCTTTGAAAGGAAATCTGGCTTGCTTGCCAAGAAGACAAGTTTTGCACTTTGTGGAAATTCCTCCTCCAAACTTGGCAAGTCATCCGCAAGCTATTTCTCCGCATAAACGACATGCTCTTCCCGTGAACATGCCCAAGTCTTTTATGCCATATCTCTCGCATTTTCTTCTTTGCACTTTAAAGCCATTTGTTGCATCTCTTGTGGCTTGAACATGAAACTCTTGTCCTCCATTGGAATTCTTAGCACTTCTTTGCTATCTCGCATTATTAATAAGACATTCCTTCCCTTCGAACTTCACTTTATAGCCCTTCTCAACTAATTGACCAACACTCAACGAGATTATGGTCAATATTTGGCACAAAGAGAACATCACTGATCAGCTTCACCTCTTGATTTCCTTCAATAGCCACTGTACCCTTCCTTGCACTTCGATATACTGTCCATTGCCAATTTCGACTGACCGGACCGATCAATTGCCTAGAATCCTAAACTTCGAATTGCCATCATATGATTGGTACAGCCCACTATCCACCAGCCATGCATCATTCCCAACAAAAGATTCAGAAAAGGAAGCTACAAACAAGTGCTCTTCCTCGTTTCATTCATCTACCGGGCTTTTCGCGCTTGCCGGTAATTTTTTTCTTTGCGAGATGGCTTCCATGTGACCCAACTTGTGACATCTTCGCATCTAGCATCGCTTTCTCCAACATCTAAAAACTGATGATTAGTTCCACCACAAATATTGACAAGGCTTTTTGTTCATCTTCCATTTGCTAGACCCACCAGAATTTCCTTCTTTTGCTACAAACTTGGAGTCACCGGCATTTTCCGGACTGAATCCATTTCTTCCCTTTGCCTCCATCATTTGATTTCACTCTAGCTTGCAGCGCACCTCTACAAACTCTTCTTTTCTCATCGTCTCAGTGCTCCCGTGCTCGCAAAGCATTCAACAATTCTACAAGCTTTATATCGTAAGTCTCTTGTATTTTCCGAGACGCTATGGTGGCTTCGAACTTCTCTAGAAGAGACATTTAATCTTTCCGAACAAGCCTTTCATCCTTCAAGTCAGTCCCTAAAACTCTGATTTTTTCAGCTATCCCAACCAACCTATCGAGTACTCCTTCACCGACTCGAATCCTTCATCCGCTGTCTCTCAAACTCCTCAAGAGATTCAGCACCTTCATGCCTCTTATTTTCTCATCTCCCTCGTATTCATCCTTCAAGAAATCCCATATTGCCTTTGCATAATCACATCTCATGATCCTTGTGAAGATAGTGGGTGAAAACAGAGCGCACGTGCATGACTTTGCCTTGGCCTTCCTTGTGATTCTCTCTTTATGGTACTTTATCTCGATTCAAGGTTAGATTGTCGGAAGTGGAGCAACCTCATAATCATCCTCCACAGCCTCCCATAAATCATGACCCTCCAAGAATGCCGTCATCTTGACAGCCCAAGCCGATAATTTTCCCCAGTAAATACCGGAGAAGCCATCGCAGAGAAACCACTCGACTGTCTCCATCACCCTTTAACTTCTTTACACTTCGATACTTGCTTCACTTCACAGTCCCTCAAGATCATACACGCTCTGATACCACTTTTGTTACTGATTAAAAAACAGTAAACCAGAAACAAAAAACCAGAATCTATATTTTTCAGATGAAGAAGAGAAGCACAGAGAAAACAGAGCACAAACTTGCGTACATCAGTTTTTTAAAGAAACTGTCAAGTACAACCACTAAATACAAAGCAAAAACTGCTCACGTACGTGCAACACATAACTGCACACAAATGTGCTATTAACTTCCTAGAAAATAACAAAAACACTAAACAAATAACTAAATTGAACTTGGCTGTTTTTTAATAAATAAAAAAAAAAACAGAGTAAAACAGAGGAAAAACAGAGCAGAAAACAGCAGTAACATTGAGACATTCTAATCCAACAGAATCCACCACCGACCGAGATCCAAACGCCCTGTTTTCATGCTCATGTCTTAATCATAATCCACATTTTTGCTCGTTCACAGCTTGTTATGCATTTACCAATTAATCTCTTGAAGACGTAATCATGGTACCTGAACATTGTTACATGATTGACATGGCAAGAATGACTAGGCTTAGTGTCATCCAAGATGCCACGACTCTCAAAGCAATATTTTAATTCATTAATGCCTTTATCCTATAGGTAATGAAAATTTTCTATTGCCGACATTTTAGTTATCTATCAAAGTTGTAAACTTCTTTTTTTTATGATGTATTTTTGTTTAAGTTATCCTTTGCTGCATCATAGAATGTAAAAAGGAGTCTGGGTGAGGTCGGAAGAGGGAGGTTGTATTCCGCATGCGGAAAAAAGAGTAGGTGGGGGAACAAAGAAGTGGGTCATTACAAGTGCAAGATTGATTGGATCAATTGATTATTTGACACCTGATTTTGCTTTTTCGAGTGGTGATTACGAGACCTCTTCGATTCAAATGGAAAGAATTCAATGCCAACTCCCTCCAGAGCAGTCGTTCGTGGTCTCACTTTTGACTTTTTATCACCTAAGTCCATTCTATTAGTCTCAGCCATGTTACAAGATACAATGCTACTCTTCACTATATATACCAAAAAAAAGCAAAGCCATAAGATCCAAAATGCGCCGTTATTGGTTATCTAACTCGCCGTATATATGTTTCTTCCCTGCTCGTGTTTCCCTTTTCAGGATGTGCGAGTTGCGAGCACCCGTTGGGACATTTTGCGACCGTGTCAACATGGACCAATTGCCTATTCTGGTACAGAGCGCACATCCATGACCGTAAGGGGCAAAAGTGGGCGCGCCCTTCCTCTGTGTAGCCGGCGAGAACTGGACACACTGAGAGACAAAAGTACAATCTTGTGTTGAACCGACGCGTAAAGTTTTTGAGCGAGGCCAGGCAAGAGCACCACGGAAAGCCAGATGGGTAACAAAAAATGCGGGAAGGAGTGAAAGGGGCCTTGGAACAACAATGAAGTAAGAGAAGCCACTAAGAGCAAAGCAGTGAGCATCATGAGGATGTTAAAACACTCGGGCACAACGAGCGGGGGTCAATGATAGATAAGCAACATGTGCCAATGTGCAATAGAACAGAAGACAGAAGATGGCAATGTAGGTAGTAGACCGTGAAATAGGACCTTGGGTTCCGCTTGGTATTTTACCTAGATCATGGTGAAAACTTTAGTTATTACCATGCGAATAAACAATATGATCCTTTAATGGAGTGGAAAGGAAAAGTAATGGCTTATCGAATAATCATCCTCTGCAAAATTCTTAAAAACAATGACTCACAATCGAAACACATATTCAACTAGTACAAAACTAGAAATTCAGATTTTCTGTTCGACTTCAAGCCCACCAATTCATTTCTCTCTATAAGATTTCACCCAGCTTGACATGATATGCATGGTGACAGTCAGCTCAACAATGATAGGCAACACACATGCATTAAATAAATAAGCTTTTTAGTTGACATTTCAAAAGAGAAAATTGCTCTTGTAGTCCTCATTAAGCCACGCATTTGTCCAAGAAAACTATTTCCATCAAGTAATGTCAAACTTATCAGATAAAGGGGTAATAGGGTATAAAGTTCTTGAGAAAAACTTTGTATTCAACATTCTATATGTGAAAAACAGACCATCACTCAAAGGACTATTGGCCAAGATTGACTAACAACTAGTGAATATATTATTTCATCCAGAAGATTAATCACAAAATAACACAATGACTATTCATCCCTGAGATAACATGATCATTGTATGTGTAGGACTTGACGAAATGAGATGTCCAGAAGGTTAATCACAAAAATAACACAATGGCTGTTCACCACCAGGATGACATGATAAATAGACATTAATTTTGGTGCCAGTCACCCCTAAACAACTTCCCACTGCCACTTGACCAAAATCCAATTTCTAAGTACATATCTTTAAAAGATGAAAGAATTCAGATACCTCACAAATATCTAAGCAGCTTCCTTAAGATGCAACACTTAACATCCGTATGTCTGCAGCTCCACAAAAGGGTCCCAATTCAATATATTGTCTAGAAAGCTCTAAGACTAGAATCCCGGGAGAAGTGTTAAAAAATTCCTAAATCTTTTACATTTGTATCAATTTAGTCATAAACATTTTTTCGTTGTGCCAATTTAGTCCTTTCCGGCCAATTTTGGTTGGATTTTGCTAATTGGACGTCGGCTAACTGACGTGGCCTGATCAATGCTAACGTGAACAAATTTTAATAATATTTTAATATTTTGAATTTTTTTTTTCTTTTTCTTTCTCCTCATCCTTCCTCCAACCGGTTGCCGGACCTGGCAACCGGCTAGACCCTTGCCAACTCAGCGTGAGGCTAGCAAAAGGTCACCTAGGCCACGAGGGCGGCCTCTCGCCGACCATGGGCAAGGCTCGATCCTCACCGCCCAAGCCTCGAGGGCGACCTTGCGCCGGGCTGGCAAGACTCACCCTCACCGGCCATGGGCAAGGCTCGACCTTGCCAAATCCGATGAGGGCAAGCCTTGCCAACCTTGCGTGAGGCCGCCCTCGTGGCCACTGGTGAGGTGGCTAGCAAGGTCGACCTCAACCTCGACCTCATTGGTGTCGACCTCATTGGCCGTCACCTCTAGCTGGTTGCCAAGGTCCGGCGATCGACTGAGAAAGGAGGAGGAGAAGGAAAAATGAAAAAAAAAAAATTAAAAATATTATTAAAAGTTGTTCATGTCAGTGCCAATTAGGCCACGTTAGTCGACCGGCGTCCAGTCAGTAAATCCAGCCAAAATTGACTAGAAATGATTGAATTGACATAACGTAAAAATGTTTAGGACTAAATTGGCACAAATTCAAAAGGTTTATAATTTTTTTAACACTTCTCCCTTGTCTCCTAACCTTGGTTTAGTGATGGTCACGTTAAAATTCTAGTACTTGGTTTTAACCTTAGACTTGGGGGTTATTATCCCACAACCAATGAGCCCCGAGCTTGATAACTTGACCTCAGCTTGGCGTCGCCTTATCCTTGCGCTCTTGGACAATTTAAGTGAATCCTCATGTAATTCAACTGGCAGTTCATTTCCATCTTCTGAGCTACCCCTCTCACCTTAACCGAGGACCGATAACTATGATCCCCGCATTGATCATTTCCTGTTTTGAGCCCAAACTGAGCATTGCGGACGGCTTTCAATAATCATTTTGGCCAAGCATTTTGTCAGCACATACACTTTTTACAATAATTGATTGTCTTTTTGACCTTCTAAGTATGTGTCACTTCCTATCTCACCTTCACAATTTCTGAACTTCAGTTGGATGTGCCTTTTGTGTCTAAACTCATGTTGATAAATTGTTTGTATGGAACATTAAATCCCTTGTTAATATCTTGTAGACAAAATTAGAGAGGTGCTGAAGCTTGATCAGGAGATGAAAGATCTTGCTAAGCTACTCATTGCAGAGCAGTCACTTCTCATGTTTGGCAAATTGGCAGAGGATACAATTGTGCTACAGTTTTGGAAGGTTCTTTAAAAGTAAAGGAGGTGGCATTGATGCACAATGAAGGAATACTTGCTGGTGAAATGAAAGATGGTCCTCTGGCTCTAGTGGATGGGAGTCTTCCCATTGTAGTGATTGCTACTCATGATGCTTGCTTCAGGTTAGCTTTGTTCACACAGGTTTACTTGCATCTGTGAAATCTCTATTTGTTCTGAAGCTGAAGGTGTCAATGTTAACAGGAAGCAACAATCATTTATTCAGCAACTCCATGCTCGCAAAGGACGCCTAATTGTCATGTGCTCGAGGGGGGATGCTGCAACTGTGTCTCTTGGTGGAGCATGTAGAGTCATTGAAGTTCCTCAAGTGGAGGACTGTCTTCAACTTGTAGTCAATGTAGTTCCTTTGCAGGTACAGAGTACTTCCAATAGTTTTCTATGCTTGCCAAGATGCAACATCTTATTTTCCCACTCTACTGAATGCGTTATAATTTGCTGAAGATGAAGCTTTGATGTTGATGAGGTGGAAGCGGAATGGGAGCATCTAGCTCTCTGTTTCCTTGATTTGTTTTATGCTCTCGGTGTTTGTTTTCTCATCAAGAGTTCAAAAATTCTCTCTGGGATTTGGTATTTTATTCTAAAAGAGAGTGTTTTTTTTAAATCTCGACAAAAACAAAGAAATCATTTTTGTTGATTGAGCTGTAACATTTTGCTGTTTTTATTTGTTTGTTTATTCGTTGCTCATATAGTATTTTTACATTCCTGTTCTTCCTTTCAAATAGCCTATTTCATTTTAGTAGATTTTGCTAATTTGTTGGACATGAGATGATTTTTAACATTTGGGGTGCAGTTGTTGACATATCATCTCGCGGTCCTAAAATATACAATGTCGACTAGCCCAACAACCTCTCGAAGAGTGTGATGACAAAGTAGAAGCCCACCAACAAATTTCTTCTGATTGTGTTAACTCGGCAATGAAATGGATTATGTCATAAGAATGTAAAGCTATCTTTCTGACACAAAATATGCATTATGTTGATCACTTGTACTTTATTGAATGGCAATCCATGCAAGATATTTCTTTATGTTCAATTAGGAAAAACTATTGCAACCCACCTTTTTGGTACATTCTCGGCTTGTTATGTATTTACTTGTCGATCTGGCTCGAAGTGTTATACTCATGGTACCTAAACATCATTTTATGATTGACAAACAACAATGACTACAACTTAGTTTCATTGGGGATGCTATGCAACTTAGAGCAATATGTTGTTCATTAATGCCTTCATCTTAAAGGTCAAAAAAGTTTTATTGCTGAAAATATGAGTTATCATTTTTAGCATTTAGCGGGAAACTCCATTTTCTATGGTGGACCTTTGATTGAAGTATCTTTTGCTATATCACGAGATATCAAAGAAGCCAGGTAAAGGTTAGAAGAGGGATATTGTATCCTTTTTGGGGAAAAAAGAGCAGGCAGTACAACAAAAATATGTGTCATTAAATGTGCCAGATTTTGATGGAATCGATCAAGTATCTGATACCTGCTTCTTTTGCGGAGATCGGATTTTTTGCATTTTGCAGTCTCTCAAGTGGTAATTGTGGCGTTGTCGTCAAACCGCTAGTTAACTTCTGGTTTGTCCCTTTCTTAGGAAATAGTCCAAGGTTAATTGTATTATGGTTTGATTTCCTTTTTCAGTATGATATTGTAAGGAGAGGCCTCATGTATTCAAATAGAAAGAATTTCAATGTCAACTTGCTGTAAAACTAGTCCACTCTGTCAATTTGTCATGCATGGAAAATACAATGCGACTCTCAGAAGATACCAACAGAAACAAAACCCAAAGCTCCTACCGTCGTTGTTATTGGTTGTGGAAGGCAACGTTGTCATGTTTCTTCCCTAGTTGTATTATCTTTTCCAGGATCGTGCTAGTTGTGGGCATCCCGAGGGATACCTGCGGCCATGGCAAGACGGGCGCAGAGTGCACATCCATTACGGCAACAGGCAAGAGCGGCTGGGCTCTTCCATCATGTAGGCAGCAAGAACGGAACACAGCAACATGCATAGATACCCACAGAAGAAGGTTTCGAGCGAGACGATACAAGAGGAGGACTATGGAAAGCAACTGTTAGAATTTAAATATGTGCGGAAGCATGGTATAATTTATATTTGATAGAGGATGGACAATGATAGGATATTTTGAGAAGGTTTATGGGATGAAGATAATTTCACTAGCTTATAAAGATGATTATATAATAGTTGAAGGAGGTGTTGGTGAAGGGCGGTTTTTATGGTTAGCTCCCTCACAAAACATGGAGCACTTGTTCAAGCTACCAAAGTCGGTGGAGGATCTCTACTACAAATAGCTACACATAAGATGGAGTGTTCTAGAATACATCAGAGATGGCAGCTTGTTGGTTGTCTTTTCATTGTTTGTTTCTCACGTCCATTAGAGTTGTCTAGATTGGACTAGAGAATTCCATGTCAGAAATTGGATCACAAATTCCAACAGCAACACAAATAACATAGGGAAAACAGCGAAAGGGGCCCACGACCAACAAAGATGCAAGGAAGCCACGGAGAGCAAAGCACGAGCATCGTGAGGATGGGAGAAGCAGGGGCACAAGAATTGGGAGCCAACGACAGAAGGGTAACCAGTGCCAATGCGCCGTACAACACATTACAGAAGGCGGCCAGGAAGATGTGGGAAGGGTGGGTGTCGATTGGGGACGCAGATTTCTCTTGGTATTTCAGCTGGAGGAGGTTGAGCAGCGCGGAAACAAGAACGGCGAGAATGGCGTGGAGGGTAGTGAAGGCAGGGGAACCTCGGACGTTTGCGAGGGGACGATGGCGGATCAGCATAGGGGTCGGCTCCTAGAATCCCAGAGTCCTATGTTGAAGATTATCGACATGATCGGAGAGAGATGGCTAGAGTAGGAACAGATCTTGGGGGTTTTTATAGTTGAAAAAGAGGTCGGGCGGTCGTACCGCACAGGCGGATCTGAGAAGATTCCCAGCACCCCAGCAGTTTACCACGATACTGGTCGTCGTCCTTCGCCTTGCGTCTTCCCATGTTTTAAGTTTTGCGAGCGACTTACTTTTGCAACTTGGCCTTGGCACTTACGGGGAGAAAATATTGGCCGAGCGATGCCGTGCAAGGTCAGTCTCTTGCAATATTTTCGTATAGTTTCCTAACTCGCCTTATTGAGGACGGGGCCATTTAGAAATATACCATTTAGAAAGTCATTTTACAGGAAAATGACTTTATTTTTTGGTATTTGACGAAAACTGAAAGAAAAATCAAAAAGTAATTCATGGAAAATGTTTTTCACAAAATGGATTTTGCTATGAGAATGTAAGGTGTCTTTCTAATACAGAGTATACATTCTACAGATCACTTGTACTTTATTGAATGGCAGCCTCTGCAATATCCTTGTTTATGTTCAATTAGGGAAAACTATTGTAACCCACTTTCTTATGCGTGCATGGCTTGTTATGCATTTACTTGTCAATCTACCTCGAAGTGTCGTACTCATGGTACCTGAACATGGTGTCTTGATTGACATAACAAACAACGATGACTACAGCTTAGTTTCATTCGGAATGCTATGCAACATAGAGCAATATATTGTTTCATTAACACCTTCATCTAAAAGGTCATGAAAAGTTTTATTGCTGAAAATGTTAGTCATTGTATTTAGCATTTAATAGGAAACTCCATTTTTCTATGGTGGACTTTGATTTAAGTATTTTTTGCTGCATCATGAGATGTAAAAGGAGTTTATTGGAGGTTGGAAGAGGAAGACTGTATCCTTATTTAGGAAAAAAGAGCAGGTGACATAACAAAAAAATGTGGGTTATTAAAGGTGCAAGATTGATGGAATCGATCAAGTATTTAAGACATGATTTGCTTTTTTCGTTGAGACTGGTTTTTGTGGTTAAAGATGTCTCTGGAGTGGTGACTATTGCATCAGTAATCAAACCGCTAGTTAACTCCTGTTTCATACCATTCTTGGGAAAAAGTTTGAGGCAACATGTACCGTGTTCTGGTTTATTTTTTCAATGTGTATTTACTTCACGATATGGTCCAATTTGCAGACACGCAGAGTATTCAATTGGAAAGAATTGCAATATCAACTTTCTCCAAAGCTGTCCATTCTAACAACTAATTGTTTTTCGAAAATACAATGCGACTCTACAAAAGCAAAACCATAAGCTCTTGCTGTTGCTGTTATTGGTTGTCAAACGCAACGTTGTCATGTTTCTTCACTAGTCGTGTTATATTTTCTGGGGTTGTACGAGTCGTGGGCACCACCCTAGCACATCTGTGGCCGTGTCAACACGCACCAATTCCCAATTCTGGTGCAGAGCGCACGTCCATGTTGGTACGAGGCAAAGGCGGCGGGGCTGCCCTCACACCATGTAGTCGCCAAGAACGGAACCTGGGGACAAAAATAGATACAATCTTGCATTGAACCCACATGTGAAGGTTTCGAGCGAGACGATGCAAGAGGACCACATAAAACAACACAAATAACAAGAGATAGGGGAAACAGTGAAAGGGGCCCGGGAGCAACAACGATGCAAGGGAAGCTACCGAGAGCGACGCTGCGAGCATCATGAGGATGGGGAGCGCTCGGGCACAACAGTCAGGAGCCAAAGACAGGTGAGCAACGAGGGCCAATGAGCAATAGAACAGAAGACCGAAGACGGCAAGAGAGGTGGCAAAAGTGTGGGTGTCGAATGGGGATGCGGGTTTTCCTTGGAATTTCACCTGGACGAGGTTGACCAGCACGGAAACAAGAAAGGCGAGAATGGCATGGAGGGTGGTGAAGGCAGGGAAACCTCGGATGTTTGCTGGGGGATGACCGCCGATCGGCATTGGGGTCGGCTTCTGGAGGATCTCGTAGTCCTATGTAGAGGATGATTATCGATCAGAGAAAATGATGGCTAGAGTAGAAGCAGATCTTGCCGTTTTATAGTTGAAGAAAAAGTCGGTTCGTCCATCTTGGCATTTGTCGGTTTGGGAAGAAGCTTCCCACCGGTTTACACGAGAATGATTGTTGACTTCCGACTTTTTGCGAGCCACTCAGCGTGTGACTTCCCATTTGCGAGCGATGTGGCCTGCGACTAAGCGTGCGGCTCTCCCTTTGCGAGCGATTTAGCGTGCTGACTTGCGTGCGACTTCCCGTTTGGGAGCGACTTTCTCCTAACGAGCGACTTCGTGACTCTCTTCGCGAGCGACTTAGCGGGTGATTTCGCCTTGGCACTTTCGCCTCGCCTTCCGATTACGTGATTGAGGGCGTGGCCCCGCTCCACGTCAACATAATCCCTCTCCACTTGGTGGGTGAAACGTGGAGCCACATGCCGCCATGACACATCTGAAAATTTTCTCTAATAAGCTTAATACCGTAAAAAAAAAAACCCTCCTATTTTAGGTTCACTCTTAAATCTATCCTTTTTTTTTTGTTCCATAAAAAACCTCCATCTTCAGTTTCTTTACCAATTCTTCCATAAACTTTTTTTTTGTCATATAAGAATCCATTTATTTTGCAAAAAATATACAATTTCTCAAAAATATTTTCTAGAAAGTCATTTTTTAAGAAAAATGACTTTATTTTCTAGTATTTGACTGAAACTAGGAAAAAAACCTAAAAAGTATTTTCTGTAAAATCTAATGGGGAAAATTATCAATAAAATCGTTTTTGAGGATATTTCACAAAAAAAAACCCCAAACTATTACATTTATAATAGATTTATCACAAACTAATTTTTGGATTATTAAAAACTCCAAATTAATATATCTATGATAAATTTTACCAAAAAAAGAAAAACCTCAAAATTGCATATTTATAATAAATTCATCCTCCGTTAGTTTCTATTAAATTGAATTAATATCACAAAAATCCCAAAACTAGACAAGCGGATGGTAAAATCGTAAACCGATATACCTATCAATTGTCACGTGTTATCTAATTCAATAATTTAACAGCAAAATTTAACAAAAATTAATGGAAGATAAATTTATTACAAATTTACTAATTTAGAGCTTTTTGTGATAAAAAAATAAGTTTGGGGATTTGTCACATGTGCACTAGTTTTGATTTATTTTTTTTTTGTGGTATTAACCATTTTTCTTAATAATTTTTTCTTTTATTCCTTTTTTTCTTCTTCCTTGGAGGTTGCCGTGGGGCCAATGACAAGCCACAAGTGAGTTCGAGGCTCATGCAAAAAACCTGAGCTTGCTGATCATCACCAGTGAACAATTGAGGAAGAAGAAAAGAAAAAAAAAAGAAAAAAAATATTTTTATTAGAGAAAATGTTTCATAACAAGGACTCAAGCCCTAGAGCCAAATATCCAAACACGGCCTTTGCGAACCAGACCCTAAGGGTTTGGATTGGAGCTTAAGCATTGGTGCCTTGAGCATAGCTTTTATGACCTAAGCTCGGGTGCTAGAGCATCAAGTATAGGCACCAAGGGTTTCGGCCTTGGCCTCTCGAGACTTGATCCTGAACACTGGGACCTAGGAATATTGAGGTTTCCATGCTTAAGCATACGGTTTCCGTGCTTAAGCATACGGTGTTGGGTCGAAGCATCAATACCTAACTATATTCTGAAAAATGTTTTCATATTCTTTCAAAGAGAAAATTATTTTCTTGAATTTAAGTTTTAGTAGAAAAACATTTTCCATTGACTAAAAAGACATTTCTCGTGACTCATTTTCCTAAATGAATCAAATTATCAGAAAATGAGGAAATATTTTCTCGAAAAATGTTATCAACAAAATAAACGAACCCTTAAAAACTCTCAACTTTAGGTCTACTCTTAATTTTCTCCCAAACTTTTTTTGTCTTATAAATCTAACCCCATTAACCACATGTCTCAATTTTTTATTTTTTATTTTTACATCCAAGAGATGAAAAACTCTTGTGCAAGCTATTCAAGGGTCATAAGTTAAAGTGTCTTGAGCATGAGAGTCTCGAGTGTGAGCTGTTTGATCTCAAGAGATTAAAGACTCCCAACCATGAAAGATTAAAGATTGAGCCCAAAATCAAGGATCCCCTCAAGATGGAATGAAGACTCTCTTAAAAGTAAGAACAAATGAAGAAAGCAACCCAAGAGGTGCATTTGTTTCTGGCAAAATTTCATGATAAAAGAGCACACTTTCTAGGAAATCAAGAAAGTAGGTAGTTTTTATTCGTTTAGTTATATGTGATCAATTTTTTTTTTTTTTTTTTTTGGTGTTTAGATCTCATTTTAAAAAAGATTTCAACTCATGGAAAAAATTTTTTGACTTTATAAAAAAATTTATTTTATTTTTATTTTTTCTTCTCCTCTACTTTTCGCTGGGCTTTGGCGACCCAGTGACAGACAATTAATGGCCATAGGTGCAGGCCGGTGAGGTACAAGCTTGCCTGTGATCAGTCGCCAACCTTCGCCAACCAAAGAGAAAGAAGGAAAATGAAAAAATAATATAATATAATATTAAAATTTTTGAGATGAGCACTTCTAGAAAGTGTTTTCATCTCTTTTAGTTTAGAAATTTACTTTCCTAAATTTATGCATTAATGTTTTCATTGACCAAAAAGTATTTTTGGTTTACTAGTTATTTTCCGTGAACCAAATGAGTGAAAGTCTGGAAAATCAATTCTTGAAAAATACTTTCCTCCAATCAAATGCATCCTAATTACTACAGTTTTTATCCAAATATTGAATCTAATAAAACACCATTTGGGTTGGTCTGGAAACTCATCTAAAAAAGAAATATTTTTTGGATATGAAATTTGGGAAAAAAATCTAGACTAATAATGTGAAAAAAGCCCCATCACTAAGGACAATTTTGGATGGAGGGTTAATGTTGGTAGATATGAGATTTAAGTAAAAGTTCAGGGTTTTTTATTAGACAGAAAAAAGTTTAGGATAGAATTATGACTAAATCTAAAGTTGGTGCTTTTTATGGAACAAAAAAGAGTTTCTAGATCAAAAGTTGGAGGTTTATTTTATGATCTTAAAAAAAATTGAAATAAAATTGAGACTAATGTTAAAATTGGAAGTTTTTATGGCATTACGCCCTCTTGATATTTCAAAATTGTGGGTTTCCCCCTCGTCAACAAAGAAGACTCTCTTTTCTCTTCTTTTCAAAATTCACTCTCTCACCTTTGCTCCCAATCCGCTGCATTCTCAAGCGCATTGCCTCCGCCTCTACCTCCGTATCCACCGTCGCATCCAAGAGCCCCAAGTTTTGCACCAGGACTTGTGCCAATAATTCTAAATTGAATGCCAAATATTTGTGCAATTACCTTTTTCCCTGTTTACCTCTGGATATGGGGTTTTGTTATAGGGGTTTGATGGGTGAAGTTTCTAGTGTTGAGATAATTGGGAAAATTGTGTGAATGGACATCTTGGTTTTGATTTGATTTGTTGTGCAAACTGACGATAAGAACCCCACATTGCAAGAGTAGTTTGTGTCCACACTCATTAGAGGGCTTAGGGAGTTGAATCTTGTGGTGTGAGATAGCAATATCCACACTTTCAAGGACTTTGTCAGCCCTGGCGAGTAATTACTTCTTGCCTTGAACTCACTTTGCTAACAACACTATTATTAACTTGTTTTGGATCTTGGTCCTTAGGTGGCTTGTGTTCTTATCTTAGTTGTGTTTTCCATGGGCTCAAAGGGTTTGGCTCCATGAGGTTCTTTCCCAGAGCTTCGATAATACGGCCTAGCCTCTTCAGGCTAAAAAATGGGCAGATATGATCCATTGAATCTCTTCCTCTTTTCTTATGCTTGTAGAATCACGTGTCAGGTTCAAAAGCAAAAAAAAAAATCAAAAGTTGGAGTAGATAAGGTGGCCTTTGTGAAAGAATTGTGGCATGGTTTCTCTAATTCACTCAGATTCCCAACAATATAATGTGAGTTCTTAATAGTACTGTTCACATGTTTTGTTTCATAGAACCATAGAGGTAGCCAACCACTTAGCCCCACATTAGCCTCTTGCCTCACCTTGCGATCTCGCGATTGAGGACATGACCGCACTCCACCACATCAGCATAATCCTTCTCCAATCGGTGAGTGACGCATGGAGCCACGTCCCACCAAGATAGATCTGAAAATTCTCTCTAATATTTCAAAATCTTGGGTCCCATTCTTGTCAATGAAGAAGACTCTCTCTCTCTCTCTCTTCATCTTTTCAAAATTGGCTCCTCTCTCGCCTTCAATCCCAATCCACTGCATCCTCCAACACGTAGCTACAACATAATAAATAGACAGATTCATTCAACTATTGAAGTGTATTAAGCCACATCAAAAGTCTGGCGACACTAAGCAGAAAGCTTTTGAGTACAACCAAAAAAGAATGCAATAATTCATTGTCTTTTTGACCTTTCAACTGTTAGTCACTTCCTATCTCATCTTAACAATTTCTGAACTTTTGAGTCATATATGCCTTTTCATCTAAACTTATGTTGAGAGAATTTTTTTGTATGAAGCATTAAATCCTTTGCCAATATCTTGTAGACAAAGAGAGGTGCTAAAGCTTATGACTAGGAAATGGAAGATCTTGCTAAGCTACTGATTGCAGAGCAGTGACTTCTCATGTTTGGCAGAGGATACAACTATGCTACAGCTTTGGAAGGTTCTTCAATAGTAAAGGAAGTGGCATTGATGCACAGTGAAGGAATACTTGCTAGTGAAATGTGATATAGCTAGTATAAGTACCTAAAGGGGGGTGAATAGGTATATAAAATATTTTTTTGATAATTCCACAATACTAGACAGTTTATAGATTTGAGACAAACAATAATCAAAGTAAGACTGAGAGAAGGAAAGAGAAAATTAAACACGCGGATTATAGTGGTTCGGCTTATTTCAAGCCTACGTTCACTCTTCTGCACTGACAGCCTATTGGCTGGATTCCACTATGAACAAAGAGATGTTACAGCGTTAATCTTCCTTGATTTCTCGGTGTAGATGATCTACCACACTCGCTCAAGGTCTCACTAAGTATAAACACTCTCTGTGTATACAATTTCGCTTAGAATGTATCGACTAATAATCGAGGTGTTTCAGACTCTGGAATTTCTCTATCGATCATATTCCTAAAGCAACTAGAACGTCTTCCTTTTATACTCATTTATGCCATCATACCCGTTGGCACTTACCAAAGGAATTCCTCCAATCTACCCGTTGGACGGAATCAATTAAGAAAATCATTCGAGCTATTAAAGGAACCTGACGATAGCCCATCAATCCTGTTCGCCCATACAATTAGGATCTTGGTTTCCAAGAATAGAACATTCCAAGAATATTTCGTCGACCATCGGATCTTCAAACGATTTAGATTACGTATAAAAGAATCCGTTATCTTTATCCAGCCAAGAGATCTTCTCCAGAGGATGGGACTAAATTCTCGACCAAATACTTCGGCTCTGGATTGCCTTCGTCACTAGATTAGAAAAACTGTCAATGAGAATAGTCTTGAGTCTTGAATCTTGAGTCTTGAGTCTTGAGTGCTGAGTCTGGTGATAAGAAAGTCTTCAGACTTTAAACAGACGGTCTGCAAATATCAAGACTAGACTGATAGAAACGTTTTGTCAGTTTTAAAATATTCTAGAAAGATTTCTCCAACAAAATGAAACATGGTCCTTTGGCTCTAGGGGATGAGAGTCTTCCCATTGTGGTGATTGCTACTTATGATGCTTGCTCCAGGTTACCTTTTGTCGTATAGGTTTACTCGTATCTGTAATATTTCATTTGTTCTAAAGCTAAAGTTGTCAATGTTAACAGCAAGCAACAATCAGTTATTCAGCAATTCCATGCCCGCAAAGGACGCCTAATTGTCTTGTGCTCGAGGGGCGATGCTGCAGCTGTCTCTTGGTGGAGCATGTAGAGTCATTGAAGTTCCTCAGGACGGTCTTCAGCCTCTAGTCAACATAGTTCCTTTGCAGGTACAAAGTGCTTCCGATAGTTTTCTATGCTTGCCAAGATGCAGCATCTTTTTTTCCTACCCTACTGAATGCATTATAATTTGCTGAAGAGGAAACTATGATGTAGATAGGTGGAGCTGGATGGGAGCATCTAGCTTTTGTTTCCTTGATCTGTCTTATGCTGTCGGTGTTTGTTTTTGCATTAGGAGTTCCAAAATTCTCCCTATGATTTGGCATTTAGTTATAAAAGAGAGCATTTTTAAGTCTCAACAAAAACAAAAGAAATAAATTTTATTGATTGTAACATTTTGCTGTTATTATGTGTTTCTTTTTTCATTGCTTATAGAGTATTTTCACATTCTTGTTCTTCCTTTTTAATAGCCCATTCCATTTTACTAGATTTTGCTAATTCATCAAGCATGAGATAATTTTTAACGTTTGGGGTGCAATTGTTGGCATATCATCTCACTGTCAAAAGAGGATACAATAGGAACCTCACAAAGGGCATGACAACAGAGTAGAAGCCGACTAATAGATTTCATCTGATTGTGTTTGCCCATAGCAAAATGGATTATTTCATGAGAATGTAAAGCATCTTTTTGACACAAAGTATACATTTTGCTTGATCACTTGTACTTTATTAAGTGGCAGCCTCTACAAGATCTTTATCTATGATCAATTAGGAAAAACTATCATAACCCACCTTTTTTGCTCGTTCATGGCTTGTTATGCATTTACCTGTCAATTTGCCTCGAAGTGTCGTGCTCGTGGTATTAGAACATTGTTTCGTGATTGACGTAACAATAATGACATCAACTTAGTTTCATCGGGGGATGCTATGCAACTTAGAGCAATATGTTGTTCAATAATGCCTTCATCTTAAAGGTCACGAAATAGTTCTATTGCTGAAAATATTAGTTATTGTATTTAGCATTAAGTAGGGAACTCTATTTTTATTTTTATTTTTTATAGTGGACTTTGATTGAAGTATCTTTTGCTGCAACATGAGATGTAAAAAGAGTTTAGTGGAGGTTGGAAGAGGGAGATTGTATCACAAAAAATGCGGGTTATTAAATGTGCAAGATTGATGGAATCGATTGAGTTTCTAAGACTGTTGATATCGGTTTTTGTCATTAAAGATGTCTCTCGAGTGGAGATTATCACATCAGTAATCAAATTGCAAGTTAACTCCCAATTCACACCTTTCTTGGGAAATATAATCCGAGGCAAATTGTACTGTGTTCAGATTTTCTTTGTCAGCATGATAGTTAACTCCATATATGGTCCAAATTTGTAGACACGGAGAGGTCTCGTGCATTCGAATGGAAAGAATTTCAGTGTCAACTTGTCCTAAAGTAGTCACTTTATTAATGAATCATACTTCCAACATACAATTTGGCTCTCCCTAGACACCAACAAAAGCAAAACCGTAAGCTCCTGAGCTCCTGCGGAAGCTTATGTTATTAATTTTTCTTCTGGACTCGTGTTTCACTTTTTGCGTACGTTTTATCAATTTAAACCAATTAAAATTTGACACATTTACTGATGTCAATTTAATTAAACAAAATAAAAATTTCAGTCCGCCTCACTTTTCTACCCCGTCTACACTTTCTCCTCCGTCTCCGGCCATCTCGAGCCTAACCCCCCTGTCTCCCTCTGCCATCGCCACCAGCGGAGTTGCCAACGCCGAGTCCAAGGAGAGAATTGGTGGGCGGAGTTGCAGATCTGCAAGTCGACCACCGTCGCTCGTGGCTGAGGACGAGCCACTGTCACTGGAGCCACGGTTGCAGATCTGGAAGTCGTTTCCGGGGGTGTGTTGGGGGTGGGCACCCGGTGGGACATCCGAGGCCGTGTCAACCTGGACCAATTCCAGATTCCGAAACGGAGAGGCCACAACCGTGACAGGCAAGAGCGGCGGGGCTGCCAGTCGGCGAGGACGGAACACTTGGACAAGAATAGATACAGTCTTGTGTTGAACCCACATGTAAAGGTTTCGAGGGAGACCGGGCAGGAGGACCACGGCAAGCAACACGAATGACAAGAGATAGGGGAATGATTGAAAGGGGCCCGAGACCAACAGCGATGTGAGGGAGGCTACCGAGAGCGTGTCGGCAAGGATCATGAGGACGGGGAACGCTCGGGCACAGGAAGCGGGAGCCAACGACAGGTGAGTGACGAGGGGCAGTGAGCCGTAGAACAGAAGAGAGGAGACGGCGAGGGAGGTGGCGAGAAGGTCGGTGTCGAATGGGGACGCGGGTTTCCCTTGGAATTTCACCTGGACGAGGTTCACCAGCACGGAAACAAGAAAGGCGAGAATGGCATGGAGTGTGGCGAAGATAGGGGAACCTTGGGCGTTTGCGTGGGGTTGACCGCCGGTCAGCATCGTGGTGGGCTCCTACAGGATCCGTAGTCCTATGCAGAGGCTATAAGTGGCTAAAATCCCCCACGGGATCCGTGGTCCTTTGCAGAAGGATATGAAGCGGGTTTTATAGTTTTTTATTTTCTTTTTGGAGGAAAGAGGGGAGCTTGCCGATGGATCGAGTTCGGTTGCGTTATGAAAGAAGGTTTTTGGTTTACGAAAAAAAAAATGTCATCTCTTTCTTTCTTGAAAGTTTCCCAGTGGGCTCGTGAGCCGTCCGAGCAATTTCTTCGATGAACAGTGGAAGCACCAAAATTAGGGAAAAGCATGGTCAAATTCAGTCAAAACTACGAGTTCTGTCTACGAAATTTCTATCCTAAATTTTGTTTTGTCTTGTAACAAACTCTCAACTTTTAATCTTATTTTAATTCTATACTAAATTATTTTGTTCTATAAATAATCTTAAACTTTAGATCTAATCCTAATTTGATCTTTAATTTTTTATCTCGTAAAAAATCATAAATTTTTACTTGAATCTTATATCTATCACTATTAACTCTCCATCCAATCACGTGGCATTTCTTGTCATTGCTATAAATGTTTCAAAAAATTTCACATCCAAAAAAATATTTTTTCAAGATTTGATATTAGAAAAATTAGAATTGGCTTTCTTTAATTGCTCCTAAGAGACTCTTCCTCGCATAGAGTCTTCGACTGTGAGCTCGGTTTTCATGGTGCTTCCCGAGAACCTTCGCGAGCAACTTTGACTTTTACCTCGTCATTAGCATATTTCCTCTCCAATTTTCACTTGGTAGCGTGTGTTCTCCGATCGCGAAGAGCAAGAATTGTTAAAGCCCCATCTCGCGCACGAGAAAATATTTGGTGGTTCACGTCACCACGTTCTCCAGGAGCCCCATCCGCAGCTGGAATATGGCAGCACCGAGTTTTACACCGGAAATTCTAATTGCACGCCAAATCTTTTCACAATTACCGCTTTTCCCGTTCAAATATGGATATGGAGTTTTATTATTTTGGTTTGATAAGTGAAGTTTCTAGTGTTGAGCTAATTGGGCAAACTGTGCGAATGAACATCTTAGTTTTAATTTTATTTGATGTGTAGACCAATTATAAAAACCCCACATTTCAAGAAAAGTTAGAGTTCACACTCGATGATCGGCTTAGGGAGTTAAATCTTGTGGTGAGGAACACTTTATCCTCACTTTCCAGGACTTTGTCGACATAGGTGAGTAATTACTCGCTACCTTGAACCCTTTTTACTAATGACACTACTATTGATTTGTTTTGGATTTTGGTCCTTGAGTGGTGGCTTGTGTTCTTATCTTAGTTGTGTTTCCCATAGTCTCAAAGGGTTCGGCTCGATAAGGTCTTTTCTTAGAGCTTCGATAATATGGCCTAATCTCTTCAGACTAAAAAACAGGTGAGTGCAATCCATTAAATATATTCCTCTTTTCTTATGCGTGTAGATTTATATATCTAGTTCAAATGCAAATTACCAAAAAAAAAGTTAAAAGTTGGAGTACATAAGATGACCTTTGTGTAAGAATTGTGGTGTGATTTCTCAAATTTACTCAAATTCTAGCAATGTAATATGAGTTTTTGGTAGAACTGTTCGCACATTTTATTTCTTAGAATGATATAGGCGACCGATCATTTAGCGTCCTATGTTAGCCTCCCGTCTCACCTTGTGATCTCGCAATTGAGGATGTGGCTACGCTCCATCACATCAGCATAATCCCTCTCCACTCGGTGAGTGACACATGGAGCCATGTCCCAGCAGGGCAGATCTGAAACTTCTCTATAATATTTCAAAATCTTGGGTCTCCCTCTCATCAATGAAGAAAACTCTCTCTCTCTCTCTCTTCATCTTTTCAAAATTGGATCCTCTCTCACCTTCGCTTCCAATCCGCTGCATCCTCCAGTGCGTCACTACAACATAATAAATAGACCGATTCATTCAACTATTGAAGTGTATTAAGCCCCATCAAAATTCTGGCAATACTAAGTGGAAAGCTTCTGAGTACAACTAAAAGAGAATGCAATAATTCATTGTCTTTTCAACCTTTCAAGTATATGTCACTTCCTATCTCACCTTAACAATTTCTGAACTTCTAAGTTGTATCCGCCTTTTCGTCTAAACTTTGTTAAGAGAATTTTTTGTATGAAGCATTAAGTCCTTTGCTAATATATTGTAGACAAAGTTAGAGAGGTGCTGAAGTTTGTGACCAGGAAATGGACGATCTTGCTAAGCTACTGCTTGTAGAGCAATCACTTTTCATGTTTAGCAGAGGATACGACTATGCTACAGCTTTGGAAAGTTCTTTAATAGTAAAGGAAGTGGGATTAATGCACAGTGAAGGAATATTTGGTGGGGAGATGAAACATGGTCCTCTAGCTCTAGTGGATGAGAGTCTACCTATCGTAGTGATTACTATTCATGATGCTTGATTTAGGTTAGCTTTTGCGGTATAGGCTAACTTGCATCCCAGTATTCTCTATGTGGTTTGGAATTGAAGGTGTCAATGTTAACAGCAAGCAAGAATCAATTATTCAGCAACTCCATGCCAGTAAATAATACCTGATTATCATGTGCTCGAGGGGGGATGATGCAACTGTGTCTCTTTGGGGAGCGTGTAGTCATTGAGGGCGTGCATGGAAACGCTCCAAAGAAGTGTTTCCGAAACACTTTTGTACGGATTTTGTTCCCGGAACAAAATAGGAACAAAAAAAAGAAACAACAAATTCTTGGTTCTGACCTTGAGAAACACTTTTTGGACGCCCGAAAGGAACAAAAACGCTTCTCTTCTCTCTTCTTTTTTTTTTTCTTTTCTTCTTTTTTCTTTGGCCGGTCGCTGGCCTCGGCCATGGCCGGCGACCGGCCGTCGAGGGTCGGCGACGCCCTCGAGGGTCGGCGACCTCGCCGGATCTGGGCGAGCTCGAGCTCGCCCAGCCATGGCAAGGCTCGGCCTCGCCGGATCTGGGCGAGCCCAAGCTCGCCCAGCCAAGGCAAGGCTCGGCGTCGCCGGGCGGGCGAGCTCGTGGCCGGGGTGAGGCCGGCCCCCCGTCGGCCGGTCGCCGGAGGCCGGTGACCGGCCGAAAAAAGAAAAAATAAAAAAAGAAAGGAAAAAATGAAAAATAAAATAAAAATGTTTAAAAAATTAAAAGAAATAAAAAAAGAATAAAATTTACCAAACGTGTTTCTATTCATTTTTTATTCCCGGAACAAACATTACCAAACGCGTTCTTTTGTTCAAAAATTATTCCCCGGAACAGAAACACTTTTTTTTGTTTCTGTTCCCTGGAACAAAAAAAGAACAGAAACGTTACCATTCGCATCCTGAAGTTCCTCAAGGAGACTTTCTTCAACTTGTAGTCAATATAGTTCCTTCGTAGGTATAGGGTACTTACAATAATTTTCCATGCTTGCCAAGATGCAACATTTTCTTTTTCCTATTGTATTGAATGCATCATATATCGCTGAATACGAAGCTATGATGTAGATGACGTGGGGCTGGATGGGAGCATGTAGCTTTGTGTTTCCTTGATTTGTTCTACGCTCTCGGTGTTTGGTTTTTGCAGTGAGAGTTCCAAAATTCTCTCTTTGATTCAGCCTTTAGTTCTAAAAGAGAGTTTTTTTTTTTTTTTTAAGTCTCGACAAAAACAAAAGAAATCAATTTTATTGATTGAGCCATAACATTTTGCTGTTTTAATTTGTTTGTTTATTCATTGCTTATAGAGTATTTTCACATTCCCGTTCTTCCTTTTTAAATAGCCTATTTCATTTTAGTAGATTTTGCTAATTTGTCGGACATGAGATAATTTTTAACATTCAGAGTGTAGTTGTTGGCATATCATCTCACGGTCCTAAGAGGATAAAATGTCAACCGAGGAATCTTGCAAAGAGTGTGACAACAAAGTAGAAGCTCACCAACATATTTTTTCTAATTGTCTTAACCTAGCAGTGAAATGGATTATGTCATGAGAATATAAAGCATCTTTCTAACACAAGTATGCATTATGCTAATCACTTGTACTTTATTGAATGGCAGCGCCTACAAACTCTTTCTTTATGATCAATTAGGAAAAATTGTTGTAACCCATATTTTTTTGAGCGTTCACGGCTTGTTATACATTTTTCTATCAATCTACCTCGAGGTGTTGAAGTCATTGTACCTGAACATCGTTTCATGATTGACATAACAAGGATGACTACAACTTACTTTCACCGGGGATGCTATGCAACTTAGAGCAATACATTGTTCATTAATGCCTTCATCTTAAAGGTCATGAAAAAGTTCTATTGCTGAAAATAGTAGTTATTATTTTTAGCATTTAGTGGGAAACTCCATTTTTTTCCTGGACCTTTGGTTGAGGTATCTTTTGCTATGTCACAAGATGTAAAAGGAGTTAGGTAAAGGTCAGAAGAGGAAGACTGTATCCTTTTTGGGGAAAAAAGAGCAGGCGGTACAAAAAAATTGTACATCATTAAGGGTGCTAGATTTTGATGGAATCGATCAAGTATTTGAGACTTGCTTCTTTTGCGGAGATTGGTTTTTGGCGTTTTGCAGTGGTGATTGTTACGTTAGTCATCAAACCGCTAGTTAACTCCCAGTTCATACCTTTCTTGGGAAATAGACCGAGATAAATTGTACCATGGTTTGATTTCCTTTTTCATTATGATATTGTAAGGAGAGGTCTTGTGTATTCAAATGGAAAGAATTTCAATATCAACTTGCTGTGAAACAAGTCCATTCTCTCAATTAGTCATACATGGAAAATACAAATCGACTCTCGGAAGATGCCAACAGAAACAAAACCCAAAGTTCCTACTGCTGCTGTCATTGGTTGTTAAAGGCAACGTCGTCATGTTTCTTCCCTCGTCGTGTCATCTTTTCCAGGGCTGTGCTACTTGTGGGCGTACCGAGGGACATCTGCGGCTGTGTCAAGACAGGTCAATCCCCCAATTCCGGCACAAAGTGCGCATCCATGATGGTAACAGCCAAAAGCGGCAGGGCTCTTCCGCCATGCGGGCAGCGAGAACGGAACACAGCGATAAGCAGATGCACAAGCTTGCGTCAAACTCACATAAGAAGGTTTCGAGCGAGACTCTACAAGAGGACCATGGAAAGCAACACAAATAAGAAGAGATAGTAGAAACAGCGAAAGGAGCCCGGGACCAACAGAGCTGCAAGGGAAGCCACCGAGAGCAAAGCGCGAGCATTGCGACGATGGGAGACGCTCGGGCACAAGAATCGGGAGCCAACGACAGAAGAGTAACGAGTGCCAATGCGCCATACGACGCATTACAGAAGACGGCAAGGAAGATGTGGAAAGGGTGGGTGTCGACTGGGGACGCCGGTTTCTCTTGGTATTTCAAGGCCCCTGGGGTTTGTAACGTCGAAGGTATTCCTACGCAGTTTCTGGGCTCTGCTTCTTGGAGGACCGCGCCGCGACACAACCCCGTCGTCGAGACAGACGACTTTTTCAAGGCCCCTCGTGCTCCAGCGTGGCAAATAAGAAGCCGCTGGAAAGGGCGACACGTGTCCTCTCGTGGGACCCACAGACTGAGGAAAAATTAGGCGCCATTTTGAAAAGTTTTCGTACTGACTGACGAGACTGAGGGTTTCTTCTTGAGTGAGTCTCTTTTTTCGCGCCTTTCTCTCTACCCTCCCCCTCTCTGTCTGCGACGAACAGTACGCGACCTCCCAGTCTCTCTGTGCCCTTCCTCTTTCCGACCGGCGAACCACCGCCAGCAACCGACGAACCGCCGCACGGGACCGGCGAGAGGGCCGCGAGACCTAGCCCCCTCTCTCTGCCCTCCCCCTTTCCGACCGGCGAACCACCGCACGGGACCGGCGAGAGGAACGCGACCTCCCTCTCTCTCTCTCTGCCCTCCCTCTTTCCGACCGGCGAACCACCGCACGGGACCGGCGAGAGGACCGCGAGCAATCGACGAACCACGGCACGGGACTGGCGAGAGGAACGCGACCTCCCTCTCTCTCTGCCCTCCCTCTTTCTGACCGGCGAACCACCGCACGAGACCGGCAAACCACCGCGCTGCCCCTCCGGCTCCGGTTCCGGCCCCGACTCGTCCGTCCCTTGCTCTTTCTCTCTCCTCGCGTCTCTGTCTGCCCTCCCTTTCTTCGACGGCGAGCCACCGCGTGACCGACGAACAACCGCGCCCCCCCTCCGGCTCCAGATCCGGCACCGGCTTGTCCAGGTAATTTCTTGCTTTCTCTTTTCTTTCTCTCTGTCTGACGGGGTGACGGAAGGGATTTTATAGGAGTTCAGCGATGCCTGTGCTTGAGTGTAGAAGTTGTGGTCATGGTGAAAGTCTTGGTCAGTTTTGATGATAAATGTAGCTCAGCTCCTTTCGGCGATGAGGTCAATGGTGGTGAAATTGATTTGATTATTGATCAGAAAATCAGAAAATGCCAGACAATCCTATCAGCTTTTGGACAGCCAATATGCATACCCAATGGCCAGATTTCACTGAGGGGGAGTTATCCGAAAGTCTCTATTGGCATAATTTTTCCACACGTTAAGTCTAGTGTAGCCTAGTCAACTGTCATCATTTATATGACTAATTCAATCTCAGATGACGAACTCCCTTAAAAGATTTGCAGAGACATGTGTAGGTGCTCCATTTAATCTTACTTGTTGATGAAAGTTGCAATGGAGTGGACATGCTCAATTAGAAAATTTATACTGATCACAATGCCTTTATATTTGGAAGCATGTAATAGACTATTTAACACAGAATAATAGCAATCAATCCCTTTCTTTTTCAGGAATTTGGAACTTATGTTGCATAGCTTTGAGGACATTTTACACATGAGGGCTGCTTTTTTAAATACTGAGACCTGAAAAGTCATTAGTTATGTTGTTCTCACATTGGTACCAATTTTTACCGTAGGCAAAGCTTTCACTTGGTCCCAAAAATTGCAAGTTTTCACTTTTTTTTTCCCCTGGTCATCATTCTGCATCGTTGCAATAATTTATTTCCATGGCTATTTGGAAGCTAAACTCTAACACCCCTAAAAAGGTTGCCATTTTTGCATGTGAAGCTTCTTAGGAGCAATTTGAACTGGTGAAAATCTTAGAAGGGGGTAAGGTGTATATTAATTGGTGTTTTATGGGCAAGCAAGAAGGTGAAAGTACTAACCACTTGTTGCTACAGTCTAGTGTGACCAGAGAGCTTTGAGAGCTGCTACTATGTGTGGTGTTCAATAGGTCATGCTGTACTTGGTGAAAGAAGTTTAGGGTTTAGCGAAGGACTTACTTAGGTGAGAAATAAGAGAACCTCTTGAAATGGAAACTTTGGGAGTGCTTAACAAAGTGCTGTTGTAATTTAGGACTTTAATGTGAGTGTGCACTCTTTATTGGTCTGAGGTGTACATATATCATGTTGATGATGTAAAGTTAAGAGAGTTTGGACAGCTTATTGTTTTTGCGTCTGTTGACTTTGTCCATCTCCTCTCTTTCTGTCTATTTGATATGCAGCACATTATTCACGTGCATTCTTTATGATTTGCAGCACGTTATGCAATGCTTTTGCTAGTCTATATCAAGGATAATGTCCTACTCAGAATATATTAGCTATAGTTTAAACGGCTTACACCTGGAATCCATTTTCAGTATGTGCTGGTTATTTGTGGTGTTCAATAGGTCATGCCGTACTTGGTGAAAGAAGTTCAAGGTTTAGCAAAGGACTTATTTAGGTGAGAAATAAAAGAACCTCTTGAAATGGAAACTTTGGGAGTGCTTAATAGAGTGCTGTTGTAATCTAGTACTTTGATGTGAGTGTGCATTCTTTATTGGTCTGAGGTGTACATATATCATGTCGATGATGTAAAGTTAAGAGTTTGGACTGCCTATTGTTTTTGTTGTCATAAATACATGATACAACTTATATATTGCGTCTGTTGAGTTTGTCCATCTCCTCTCTTTCTGTCTATCTGATATGCAGCACGTTATTCACGTGCATTCTTTATGATTTGCAGCACATTATGCAATGCTTTTGCTGGTCTATATCAAGGATAATGTCCTACTCATAATGTATTAGCTAAAGTTTAAACGGCTTATGCCTAGAATCCATTTTCAGTATGTGCTGGTTATTTTAGGCCATACTCTGTAATTGATTGAACTAAATAATAGCTGAAAGCAAGTAGACTTGTTCATGGTTGATTGCATGTTGTACCTCTTTAACAGGTCAAGCATTTGGTGTTTCATTTTAATCCCATTTTGGGTGTGAAGTTGCACGTGTAAATTTATTGGATGGCTGAATCAGAGGTAATTCTTTACTTGTACTATTTGAAACATATATTGTTTTCTTAAGTAAAAGTGGGATAATGATATTTTCTTCTTTTAATTGCAGCTTGAAACTTCCCATTTTGCACATGTAATGCGTGATATGGAAAAAGACTTTGAGTTTGCAATAGGAATGGTTTTTTCAAATGAATTTGAAGCATATAATAAGTATGTGGTCTATGCACTTAGTAAAGGATTTGGAGTGAGGAAGGGTAATTTGGTTAGAAATACTAAAGGAAAAATAACTCGACGGATTTTTGTGTGCAATTGTGAGGGGTATTCTGTCAACTCATCTGATCAAGAAAAGAAATTTGAGAGGTTTGAAGTTAGATGTGGCTGTCTTGCTCATATCAAGTTTAAGGTTGATAATGATGTCTATGAAGTCATAGAGTATAATTCTGAGCATAATCATGCATTTATTCCTGAAGATCAAAGGCATTTGATTAGATGTGGAAGAATCATGTCCGAGACTTGTAAGGGTGTTTTAGTTGACATGATGAAAGCTGGTAGTGGGGGAATTACGACATATAAGTGTTTGGCAAATGAAGCAGGAGGAAGCAAAAATTTAGGTTTGCAGAGGACAAGATCCAATGGTATAAATGGGGAAGATTGTCAAGATCTTTTGAACCATTTTCATAGCATGGAACAACAAAACCCAATGTTTTCATACGCTTTACAAGTTGATCAAGATGGTAGATTAACAAATGTATTTTGGAGAGATAGTTTGTCAAAATTTGATTATGGTTGTTTTGGTGATGTGCTAGTGTTTGATACCATTCATCATATCGACAAATGTAATATGATATGTTCACATTTTGTTGGGGTTAATCATCATTGGAAAAATGTTTTGTTTGGCTATGCATTTTTAATGGACGAGACTGTGGAATCATTTATTTGGTTATTTGAGGCGTTTTTGAAATCTATGGGAAATAAGGCTCCGAAAACCATGTTCACCGATCAAGACCAAGTCATGGCAAAAGCGATTAGAACGGTATTTCCGAATACACAACATCGTTTATGCACTTGGCACATCATGAAAAATGCCAATCAAAACATTCCACATCTTTATCACAAGCCAGATTTCAGGGATAAATATTTCTTAGCGCTTGTGTATAGATGCAGATCAGAGGACGAATTTGAATCTACTTGGAGGGAAATGGAAGAAAGGTGGGATACTAAGAATAACATTTGGCTTCGGAAATTATATGACCTTAGACATAAATGGAGTTTAGCTTTTGGTCGTGATATTTTTACATGTGGTATAAATTAAGTCAAAGAAGTGAGAGCATCAATAATGTCTTCCAAAAAATAAGGAGCAAGACATCGACCCTTGTACAATTTGTCTACTACTACGAAAAACAAGTGGAGCATATGAGAGAAATTGAAAGTCAAGATGATTATAGTTGTCGCGGGACACCCAAATTGATGGTTTCGCACGACATCTTGAAGCATGCTGCTTTAGTTTATACCGGTGCCATTTTCACAAGGTTCAATGATGAATTTCTCCAAAGTCTCTCTGAAATTATTGTAAGTAGTACATTTGATGGATTGATTTATTCATACACTCTCATGTGTAGGGGGACTCAACGTGAACATGTTGTCAGATTTGCTCTTGTAGACTCTTCAGTTTTTTGTGAATGTAAATTATTTGAATCAAAAGGGTGGTTGTGTCGTCATGCTTTGAAAGTGTTGATCGAGAACATATTAGTTACGCACATTCCACCTGCCTATGTTTTGAAAAGATGGACTAAGGGTGCAAAACAAGGGATTTCGAATGATGAATTTAAGCAAATGTCATTGGATTCATTTAAGTCTGATCGGTTTTCCTTGTTAATGCAACAATCTTTTGAACTGATGAATTTGGGAGCTGAAGATGACAATACTATGAGAATAGTGAGGAAATATATGCAAAAAGCGATGACTGAAATTTCATCATACAAATCAAGTGTGATTGTGATTGATGATGTTAGTAATGAGGATAATGAGGCTTCTTTGTGTGACATTTCGGTATTGGATCCCCTTCGAAAGAAAGGAAAGGGAGTAATTTATGAAAGACTTAAAAGTTCAAATGAGAAAAAGAAGAAAAACTCTAAGAAAGGAACACCCCCAACGCCAATCAAAAGTCGAGGTGAGTGACATATTATTGTAATTATATGATTAGTTTAATTTTTATGTATGTTATATGATGCATATTAACATATTTATTATAAACTCATTTCCTAGATCATTCGAGTTATTCAAATCAGTTTCACAGTGCCTTTCATCCTAGCAATATCGGTGGTCCTACAGTAAATTCAAATATTTATAATCAGGTACGTCACTTTTAGTCTTTCATTTGAATTTATACTTTACTAATTTGGTCAATTTTTTTTATATAGATGCAGCAGTCACCATACGTCATGCCGCTGGGAATTATGAGTGGATTTAGCCCATTCCCCAATCAGGTATTTAATAGTTTGGTATATTAATTTAATTGCGTTTTACTAACGGATTATTTGTTATATGTAGATGCGACCACCATATGTCATGCCATCAGGGATTATGAATGGTTTTTTCCCATTTACTAATCAGGTACTTATTATGAAATCATATTACATTCAATGTTATTTTATCTTATTATTACTACTACAATATTCATAATTTATGGTTTATCTTGAATAGATGTTGGAATATAACAATGGAACTCACGAAACCATTTTGAGTCAGGTACAACTTGCGTTTTCTCTTGTGGGATTATTTGAGACATTTTTGTCTTGGCATTTATTTAGTTTATGTAAACAAATTGATTTTTCCTTTATACAGGGATCATCAAATTCTTTTCAGCATCCTGGGTTAAATGAATTGAACAATTCTGAAAGAACACAAACAAATGGTCCAAAGTAACAGTACAGGACTCTTATCTTTCGCATTGCGATGCTTCTTGTGGTAAGATCAGCATCATTGATGTTGGGAGTGGCAATTGGAGTAATTTTTTTGGTATTCTGTAGAATATATTATCTTTCCCGAAGTGCCAATTGCTTTGAGGATGTCTGGCCATCTTCTGTTGGGCATTGTTCGGATATATTATAAAAAAGTGGATTATCTTTTCCACGCGTGTAATATTCTACTCACTGGATTGAGCAAAGTTTTTGCTCCAGTAGAGCTTAATTTGCCAGAGGATACAAGACAGCCACCGGTACAATCTATCACTTTGCTCAACACATTTGAACTTGATGCCATGGATTTGGATGACGCACATGAAGAGGGACACAGATAAAGAATGTTGCTTCAGTTGGTGGAAACGTATGCACTGCTAGTCCAATATCAGACTTGAACCCTCTTTGGATGGCTTCTAGGGCAAAATTTGGAGTTATTGATGGCAAAGGAAACATTAGAATTGTTTCAGCTGAGAATTTCTTTCTAGGTTATCGGAAGGTGGACCTTGCAAGTGGAGAGATTCTGCTCTCAGTGTTTTTGCCATGGAGCAGAAGGTTGGAGTATGTAAAAGAGTTTAAGCAAGCCCACAGGAGGGATGACGATATTGCTATTGTAAATGCTGGAATGCATGTTTTTCTTGAGAAAAAAGATGATGATCTGGTTGTTGCAGATGCATCAATCATTTATGGTGGAGTGGCTCCTTTATCTATTGCTGCAAGGCAAACCAAAGAGTACTTGATTGGAAAGACTTGGAATCAGGAGCTTTAGCAAGGAGCTCTGGAAGTTTTGAGGAGTGACATAATCATCAAGGAAGACGCTCCGGGTGGGATGGTTGAGTTTCGAAAGTCTCTAACACTTAGTTTCTTTTTTAAGTTTTTCCTCTGGGTTTCTCAGGAGATGGATGAGATGAGATCAATCAGGGAAGAGATACCATCGTCACATATATCTGCCATAAAACCATTTGAAAGGCCATCTGCTGTTGGAAGTCAGGTTTACGAAATTGTGAAGCAGGGGACTTCCGTGGGATCCCCTGAGATCCACCTTTCCTCAAGGCTACAGTATTATGTCTGGGAATCTAATGCGGTGAGACTCTTGCATCTTTTGCGTGGTTGACATTGCGTATTTTCATTTGCATCATGGGACTTAATGCTACTTTCCTCAAAGCCAAATTTAGTTTCCGTGATTGCCATCAAATTAGGTATTTGGTTGCACCTTCCTTTCATCCAATAGTATGAATTCGTGGCCCACTAACATGTTGTAATAAAGATATATACATGAAAGAATGCATGAAATGGCTGCATCCGTTTCCCAAAATTGAGTTCACAAACTTTAGACTTCTATTTGCTTGCTACAACAAATTTAAATAAAGCCAGAACGTTCAGTTAGTCTTCTCCGCTTCCCATATTGACGTGACCAATCTTTAACCGATGGCAGTTCTTGATGCTTATTCAACCCAAAATTCCAACTATTTTTATTTTTTACTTTTTATGACTTCACATGAGTTTGTCACCATATACTATTTAAGTAAGCTCATGAAGGATGGCCATTTCTGATCTCAGGGGATATCTGTTTGGCATTCTTGAATGACTATCTGTAACTCTTCCTTATTTCCTTTTCTATTTCCTTCTTTGCTATTATGTTTTGTTTTCTAGGCGGGACATCTTTGTTTCTTCGTTTTGTGAATTATCCTGCTGCAAATTATCTTATGTATTTAGTACGCTAATATTGCACATAGCCCTGATTGATGTGCATAAAAATTTTTGGATCAATTCTTAATGTGCGAGCAAGGTTTTTCATCTTACATTCTATATAGTTGTGTGATGAAGATGTCATCATGATGTGATCTGTAAATTTTTATTTCCTATCAGTTGCTTTTTTCCATATGCTGAGAATAACTGTTTCACATTCTTATCTGCTATTATTTCTTCAGGTCACGGGTGAGGCGGAATATGCTGATGACACACCCTTGCCACCTGATGGTCTGAATGCCGCGTTAGTGCTAAGCAGAAAACCCCATGCCCATATAATTTCGGTAGATGCTTCAGCAGCGAAATCTTCTCCTGGATTTGCCGGCATATTTCTTGCAAAAGACATCCCAGGAAAAAACAAGATGGGGGTTGTTATATCAGATGAGGAGGTATTCGCTTCAGAATCTGTCACTTGTGTTTGCCAGGTATATCATAGCAGTCAGTCTTTGTATGTTGTACAAGTGCTTTGGACTCCCCCGAACAAATTGAACTTATGACTTAAACTGGGACCCTCATATTGAAAATTCAAGAGTTAACTGCCAGACTAGGAAATGTTTTTACAGATTTTTGACTCTTCCTTACCCCTTTGTATGTTAAGTCTTCTTGTTTCCATATATTTGTCGCAGGTTATTGGGGTAGTTGTTGCTGATACACGAGAATGCGAAACTAGCCGTGAGAAAGGTTCATGTGGAGTATGAAGAAGTTCCGGCTATCTTTTCAATAGAAGATGCCATCAATGCTAAAGCTTTCATCCCAACATAGAGAGGTCTTTGCGAAAAGGTGACGTGGATCTCTGCTTTCAGTCAGGCGAATGTTACAAAGTCATACAGGGGGAGGTTCAAGTGGCAGGTCAGGAACATTTTTACTTGGAGACACATTGCACCCTGATATAAACAGTGGATGTCGGAAATGAAATCCACATGCTTTCCTCCACTCAAGTGAGTGAGGCCTTTGACCAACATTCTTTTTGCTCTCTTTTATGTTGAATTTGTCTGCAGTCAGATTGAATTGCCAAACGTGGATAGCACAACTTGCTTGATAACTGAAGTCAGTTGTAATGGGTTGCTGTGGGATTGGATTTAGCCATTCCTTAGTGTGGATGTTTATATGATGAGGGTTTTGGACAGAATTGTTGCTTTGGACTCAGTTGCTAAGTTTGATTATGAGAGATTTATATGCATGTCCTAGTTACCCTTGTTCTTTTATAAGCAGAAAATGGATTCCATGACTTGACTTTGTAGATAGTAACATGATAGTATTCTTCCTCTGCAGTGCCCCAGGCATCATCAGAAGACTGTTGCTCATGTGCTTGGCCTGCCACTCTCAAAAGTCATCTGTAAAACCAAGAGAATTGGTGGTGGGTTTGGAGGAAAAGAAGAAAGGTCGGCGTTCCTTGCTGCTGTAGCTTCTGTCCCAACGTATCTCTTGAACAGACTAGTGAAAATCACGTTGGATAGGGATGTAGACATGATGATGAGTTGTTGGATAGGGACGTAGACATGATGATGAGTGGGCAGCGCCATAGCTTTCTTGAAAAATATAAGGTGACGTTTTACTACTGAGCTTGTCTTTTGTTTCCCAAAAAAGTTGTTCATCAAGAAAAGTCAGAGGAATATTACCAAAGAAGTCATATGCAGATGTGCCAATTTGGTCATAAATCTTTCACTTGTACCATTTGAATTCTAAATCTTTTCACATTTGCCAATTTAGTCATTTTGATCAATTTTGGTCAGAAATTGCTATTTTTACATTTTGAATCTAGATATTAGCATCATGGCTTGTTGCATTACGGCATGTTAAGTGTGCTTAGGGAAAAATGTATCTCTGCACGCACAGCACAGTGACCAGTTAAATTACTTGATAAAGGTAGGATATATGAAGGGAAGGAGGGAAAGGTGCTGGCGCTGGATCTCGAACTTTATAATAATGCTGGGAATTCTCTCGACCTGTCTCTTGCTGTCCTTGATCATGCCATGTTTCAATTTGATAATGTCTATGAGATACCCAACATGAGGGTCATTGGAAGGGTTTGCTTCACTAATTTGCCTAGTAACACAGCATTCCGAGGTTTTGGTGGTCCACAGGGCTTGCTTGTTGCCGAAAACTGGATCCAGAGAATAGCGGTAGAGCTGAAGAAGAGCCCAGAAGAGATAAGGGTAACTTATACCATTGTTCCTCGGTTTACTCTTTTCCTGGTTATTTTCTCTATGCTTTCTTTCTACTTACTCTCAAATTTCCTTATAGGAAATTAATTTTCTAGGCGATGGGTCGATAATACACTATGGACAACGAATTCAGCACTGCACGCTAGACCCTCTCTGGAATGCACTGAAGGAGTCATGCAACTTCTCGAATGCTTGTAAAGAAGTCGACCAATTCAATCTGCAAAATCGATGGAAGAAGCGTGGAGTTGCCATGGTTCCAGATAGAGTTGGCGTGTGTTTCATGGTGAAACATGTGAATCAGGTATGGAATGGCATATGCTGCTCTAGGACATTTTCCGGGTCACTTTATCGAACACCTTGCTTATTGTTGTGTCCCTGTCTTTTCACTTGGGCAGCAAGAGAATTTGTTTCTGCTCTTGATCTTGCTTTCTCCTGACGACTCATTTGAATATTCATTTGAATATTGATAGTTTTCTTCGTCAAGATGCGCCGTGTTTATAGTGATTTTCTTATGGTTTCTTTAGGCAGGTGCACTTGTTCATATTTATACAGATGGGACTGCTTTAGTTATGCATGGTGGTGTAGAGATGGGTCAAGGTTTGCATACAAAAGTCGCCCAGATTGCTGCATCTGCCTTCGACATTCCTCTCTCTTCTGTCTTCATATCAGACACCAGTACTGACAAGGTAGTAATGCCGCTCAGGAAATAAGCAAAAGAATCTTATTATCTGTTTTAGGTCATTGATGCTTGCTTTGTGGCAGAATCTTTTGACTTGAGTTGTGCAGCTCATTGGATGAAATACTTTATCTTGTAGATGACCGCTAGTAAATTCATCCATGCTGGTATTTCGGGCTAATTTTGTCAAAAATAGTTCTTTTCCAACGGTATATTGTGCAATGCCTTGTTGTAATCTTGTATAAATCCTTGCGATATAGGTTCCCAATGCATCACCGACAGCTGCGTCTGCAAGTTCTGATATGTATGGTGCTGCAGTTTTGGATGCATGTGAGCAGTTAAAAGCACGAGTGGCACCAGTTGCTGCGCGGGCGAATTTCAGTTCTTTTGCTGAGGTATATCCATTGTGCGGAGATAATTATGTGAAAATCAGATTGACATGGACAAGTGCTGAACTTAATATGTAAGAACTTCTCTATACGAGTTTCTTAACCGAAATAGTTCGACTCAATCTGCTAATCCACTCGATTTTCTGGTCCGATTTTCTGGTCCGAATCACGAGTTTAAATATGAAGCTGCTAAAAGCTGTTTACTTATTAGATTCTGCATGTCTTTGTCCTCTGATACCTAACAAGAATGGCTTGTTTTATAGGATATTCTGGAATTGTCACACATGCGGCTGGTAGCTGTTTCTGTAATTAGTTTAATGGAGGAAGAGTCAGTGTCCTTGCAAGAGTTTTTTTTTTTTTTTTTTTTTTTTTTTTGGTTTCTTATATTATGCAGTTTACAGAAAGATATGTAGTCTTTTTATTGGACAATGATAACGTGACTTCTATGCGTGTTTAAACAGTAGTTGGCGTTCTGAAGGTCCTAGTCGTAGTCACCCAGAAGTACATTGGGAGAGATTCCAGGATTCTCCTCCTAGATCAGGAGGAGAGATTGATCATGACATTCCCATGCTAGATTTGCCAGAAATAGAAGTTATGCATGATGCAGTTCATGATGATGGCTTTGGGAACTTTCCTCCCCTGACAGATCATGTAGATGATAGAAACTCTCCGACAAGATCTAAGCAAATCATGATGGAAAAGGGAACTGTCACCCCTACTGTGCCAGATGCCTTGGCTTCTGGAGGGTCATCATTACCATATTAGCAGCATTCTGCAGAAACAGCTGCAGCATTCAGAAACAGCTGCTTCAGCAGATCTGCAGAATGCTGCTGTGTTTCCAGATGAGCATATTTTGTTTGGTGGGTCCTTCTACCACTTTCCACACACATTTTATTGTGTTTATGAACTGAGTTTATGCCTTTCCAGATTTCCCATAGCTGGCGTTCTTTACATGTGTTTTTCTATATGTCAGAGCATGCATCACCTGAAATGGCAATTCAATCAAGCCCACCGGTCCAGCAGCCACCAGCAAGGAAAAGAAAGAGAAAGCAATTGTTTGATGAATGTGTAGTGTTGAAAAATAGGTAATCTTAATAGTCAAGACATGCGAGCAGACTAAGATATTCTTGTTGCCTTATAGTAACTCGAAAATGTTTATGGGCAGCTTTATGGAAAGGGTTCTTGACAATCCCAGTGATATACCACGTAAAAGGAAGAACATTCCTAGCTCTGCTTTTGGTCTGTGGAAGTTAAATAAATGCCTCAGGAAGGAGTGTGATTTTCAAGAACCCCCCTTCAATGGTATTTGTCTCTCTAAAACTTTTCTACTGCTTTTTTGCATGTGCTAGGTGGAGAAATCTTCACTAGTGGATCACACTATATGCATTGCTGCAGGCATGTGCAGTGATCATCAGAATATATTTAAGAAGGATTACGTACCAATAAATCTACATCTTTCTGGCCAAGATGATGTTATTCCAGAGCATGTGGATTCAGAGACTCCAGGTCCAACAACTGAAGTTTTGCCTGTTCTTGGGATTTCTCGTTCTCCTGATAATGCTACTGCTTTTGACATGGAAATCGAACATCTTTGGCATGATCAAGACTAGACTGGTGGCAACTTCCTGGATTTTGTTTCACTTCTGATAAGAGGCATTGACTCCTTTCTTGGAAGAGATACCTTTACCCCTATATCAGGTAGTTTAGGATCGGCACCGGAGCTTCCTGAGGGAAGTACTGTTGGAACTGGAGTCCTGCCGACACCTGATGCTGCCACGTCCACTCGTCCTTTTAGGTCTGACACGGAAACACCACTGATATTTATAGAAGAAAATCAAGTCGAAGAGAACACTTGCCTTTCAGATATTCCGGAGATGACTGCTGCGGAAGTAAGTCTTCGCTTGCTTTCTAGTGTATTGTTGAATTATATTGAATACCTTTGCTAACTGGCCAATTACTTCAACAGAAGATCTTGTTAGTTATTTGATACCTGGCATTTTTTGTAATTCGAATTTGTCTTGTTTAACTTGGTCCTTCTATAAACTCTGTTACAACTGTTTTCATTGTGACATGCCTACAATTTCTACGCTGCAAAGTTGCTCGCGTTCAAGAAGTTTGTTTGGCACATTCTTCATCTTATTTTGCATCACCAATCTCAGTTCCTTATCCTTGGCTTAGAGTTTTTCTCCTGGGAGTATTCTTTCTTTTGCCTTATCTACTTGGCATTACTACCTTGCAGTCTTTGATGCATCGCCTAGTGCATAATGCTTCCTTCTTGTTTAATAAGATCAATAGAAGCACACATGGATTGATTTTTTTTCCCCAGTAAGTTTGGGTAGTGGAGAGCTTTGACACAAGTTTTTAATTCTGTTGCCAACAAATATGCAGGAACTTTCTTTTGTGGATGCAGATGATACTTCACTGGTGGGTATGATGTAATACATGATTTGTACTACTTTTTTCTATCTTTTGTAAGGCTTAATAGGCAAGACTTCATGCAATGATGTTGCAAATTTCCAGCTGATACAGGCTTCCTAGAAACCAGCATGATATAATATTCTGAATAAATGCTAAGAATCTCTTGTCCTACTTACTGTTAGGAAAGTGGATGCCGATACTCTACATATAAGCTAATTAATGATAGACACTTTCAACTTGATTTATCATTCTTCATTTGGAAGAGTGAACTAGGCTAATATTTGGTCATTATCTGTGGGACTCGAATGTAAGACGTTTGCTTAACACAATGTCCTTTCTGGCAAGCTTTTGGTATTCAAGTATATAATACAATAATTACAACATAAGATGTACCAAACTGAAGCCATATCAAAAGCGTTTCCGATTTTCTGGATCGTTTTCTCAGTCAATGACTTTTGAAGAGTTACGGACTCATTGATGTGCAATGAGATGAAGCTTATGGTGATAGATCGTTGAAGTTGACTCCTACATTTTCGAAGGCACAAATTTGATGTTAGATGGTCGTGTGCTTTTTATTATCTTGCTGTACTTGGACACAATGTTATTATGAGTAATGAAGGTGACTCCTCTTAGCAATGATGTTGCGCTCTTTACTAATTTATCATCTTGCTATACATAGACACAAGGTCATTATGAGTAATGAAGGTGACTCCTCTTAGCAATGATGTTGCACTCTCCTCTAATTTCTCTTCCCTCCTGCATGTTCAAAGGCTAGAGAGTTTTGTAGAATCAACAGTCGGCCGTTTTCTTTATCTATGTGACACTTTAAAACAAGATATTTAACCGTGGTTTATCGGTGGCTCATGTATAGAAATGGTGTATACAATATTTTCTGCTTCGGATGCATGTGAATAGGCAATTGTTCTTCCATGATAGGAAGAGCCTGTAATTTGCAGCCAAACTGGCTCTTCACCTAGTGCGGATGGACCTTCGTCAAGTTAGCATCAATATCCAAATCCTCATCTTTGATTTGACAATCAAACTTATTCAGACATGACATAATTGGATGCATGTTGAACGGGAATTGTAGTTTTGAATTCTCTCGTTCAAATTTTTGAAGCTTCTTCAGTCCCTCAAGTGATGCTTGAACTCAACAAATTGAAATGCCAAGGATATCACCCGAAAATGGTAAAGCCCCAATAACCCACAAAAACACAAATCTTGTTATCTAGTGTGCAGTTCATTTGCCCCATAGGTTTGTTTTTGTAAAACCTAGAATATACAGCGTTAAGGATCTTCAATCAAACATTTATAATTTGAATTTAAGAATCCTCAATCAAACGTTTATAAGGATCTTCCACATGGATTTTTTTAATTAGTTTTTATTCATTTTTTAATAGATTTAAAAACTAAAAAATAAAAGTTAAAATTGCCATTGCCGAAGGGGTGGTAGCGTAACATCGCCAACCCCTCCGACGATGGATGGGCTGCCTTTCCTTTTTTTTTTTTTGAATTTTTTTGTTTTTTAAATTAATTTTTAACTTTTCTTTTCTAATTTGTAGATCTAATTTAAATAAAAAAATCCACATGGAAAATAATAATTAATTTTAAATACCATGTCAGCATTTTCCGTTAAAAAGTCGACAAAGCATTAATTTTAAGACTCAATTGAAATAATTTGATAAGTTTTAAGATTTGATTGCACTTTTTGCAAGTTTTAGAATTCAATTGTTTTTTCGTGATAAGTTTTAAGATTTCTGGAGCACTCATCCCTAAATTTAATGTTATGCCAATATAAAGGTTCACTTTATTCATCCTACAAACAAAATGCACATACATTTACAAGCGACAACTAAAACTATGAACAACCCAACCAACATCTTGCCAAATCTCATAACATATCAAGTTTAAAAGCTAAAAGGGATAAGTGTAATAGAAGTCCTAAAACTTATTACACAAATGCAATTTAGTCATAAAACTTACAAAAAGTGTAATCAAATCCTCAAACTTGTCAAATTATTTTAATCGAGTCCTAAAGTTAACATCGTTAACTTTTTTAACGGAAAATATTGACGTAGCATTTAAAATTAAATTTTATTTTCCATGTGGATTTTTAAATTTTTTATTTAAATTAAATTTAAAAACTAGAAAAGAAAAGTTAAAATTTATTTAAAAATTAAAACAATTAAAAAAAAAAGGCGGCGCTTCCTTCGCCACCACCTATTGTTGGAGCGGCTGGCGAGGGAGGACTTGCCTTTAAAAAAAAAATTGAAAATAAATTTTAGCTTTTCTTTTTTAGTTTTTAAATCTATTTAAAAAAATTGAATAAAAAATAATTTAAAAAAAGCCATGTGGAAAATGAAAAATTATTTAAGATGCCATGTACGCACCATGTCAGCATTTTCCATTAAAAAAGTTGACGGTGTTAACTTTAGAACTCGATTGAAACAATTTTATAAGTTTTAAGACTTGAGTATACTTTTTGCAAGTTTAAGGACTCAATTATATTTTTGTGATAAGTTTTAGGACTTATATTGCACTTATCCCAACTAAAATTACCATAAACAACACAATCGACATTTTCAATTTAGAATTTTCTTTCTTCAGTTTTGCCAAATCTTGCTTTAATTTTGCATTGAGAGTCTTCAACATCCATTGAACAACCCTCATCCTCATTATGGGTTGACATTTGTTTTTGCTCGACATTGCTTTGGCAAAATCTTTTTGACACGCTCCTTGCCAATTGACCGATTTCCTTATGAACTCAAACAAAATAATTACAACTTTCTTCTCTATTGTAGTGGTTGTATTTTGGGCAGCCATAGTATCTTCTCCCTTGATTGTCCTTCGACCTTGCTGCTTGTAGAGGATATTTTAGGCCACAATAGCAAAACACGGACGTATCGTTGTTGATTGAAGGGGTTGGCATCATTAATTGTGACGAATATTCTGCAAAAAAGTGAGAATAGCCTAAGATTTAATAGAATCTGCAAGAATCCACTTATCAAAGTTCATAATTACAAAAGGTTCATCAATTATTAAAATTTAATACATGAAGAAGTACATGAAATTACTTTCTATAGAGTCATGATATCGGTGTAGAATATGGAGTTTGGTTAAGGAAGTCTTTAGCGAAATATATTCTTACGCTTCTCTAACAGTAGTGACTGAGCTAACTAAAGTCTTACCAAATGGACAGCCACATTGAAAGCTTAAAACATAAGTCACATACCTAAACTATCTCCTAATTCCAAATGACAACTGCAATTAGAGAGTTTTCAATATTTCTACCACCTTTTAGGAGCTTCCTCAAAGAGCCATCAATCTGGAGATCAACAATTAAAACAGTATTGCATTTTATCATAATAAAAAGATAGCCAAATGTAAACATTTCATCCAAATATGCAAACGTTCTGAGGTCAAGGTGAGCAGACCTTCCTGCTCCAATTTCTCATTCAAATATGTACAGTTTGTCTGACATTGCTGCATACACAACAGAATCCAACAGTCATTATAGGTTTATAATCCAAACAGTTAGCATAATGTCAAGAGAGGAAGAATGGTTAAACCAGAGAGAATAGGCCTCGCCCTAGCAATGGCATCTGACTTTCCTGATTAAGAGATTTGAACAACAACGGGAAGAGCAAAGGGAGAAGAAAGAAAAATCAAAAGCAGCACTTTAATTATTATCCAACTAGACAAATATTTAGTGTGGCTCTACATGCACGCAAACTGCAGTATAGTCAGAAAAAGAATGTTAGATTACCACGAGCTTTCCGCTTAAATGCTCAAATGTTCCCCTAGACACATATGCATCTACTACAAAGACCTCAGCATTTTCTTCATGAAATAGACAGATCAAGTTTGTCAAAAGCAGGCAAAACTAGCCAGGATTCTGAAACAGTGTCTACTGCATGTTCATTTACAACATAAAGGGAATCAAAAGCAGGCAAAACTAGCTAGGATTCTAAAACAGTGTTGTCAATTACTATGTCTGCCTTAGACCTTTTCAAATCGAACGACATCTGAGCATTTATCCTGTTCCTAGCATCTTCCTCGTTTGTTTTGTCTCTTGCCATAAGCCGTTGAAGCTGAGTTTCTGGATCGACCCAGACAACAACAATGGGCTTTGTCCACTTATCCATCTTTGCCTCAAACAATAAAGGTATGTCAAGAACAATAACCTTATGTCCTTTCAACAAAAGTTTCAAAATTTCTCGGAAGAGGCCTGATGATATATAAGGAGCCAGCAGCCTAAACATACGTAAACACAGTTAAAATATATATTTTTTTCTCCCGAAGTTCAATGCAACTGTTAAGGCATCATTCAAATAAACACGAAAAAATCCAAGCTGCATCGTTAAAAGCAAATGGATACTGGCTTCAGAATGAATAACTCAGTTATGACCAAGGCAATGAACGTGCAAAAATTTCAGACTAATATCACAAATTACCCACCGCAACTACATGCATGACAGGTTAGAAGAAAAACTAAAAAAATTAGAATTTGTGCCATGTTTCATCAAAGCAGGAAGTTTTCCAAGTTGAGCAGAATCTTACGTATCTGCACTCATGCAAGGTAAATTTGCTGTTGCGTCCAGCATGCTTGGATCCCCATTTTGACGCTAGAACTAGTACTGCAAGTTTAGTTTAGATTTACCATGACCTATTCAACACTTGACGCTTTTCACGATCGGAAAAGACAATTCGGCCCAACTTTGGCCCATCAACTTCTCCATCAGCTTGTAGAATCTCCTCCCCAAATGCAGCAACAACTTTTTTCCATCCACCATTCCCTTTCTTTAATACATCCTGCAAGCACGACAAGGAATTTAAGAATTCCATCCACTAGTCCACTGACTGTCCCAGGACAAGACGAAGAGTCATGTCTTAGCCTGACGGACATTTTAGAAGGAAAGAACAGAAGAAGGTCATGCGCGAGAATGTTTTTTGAGACACTAGTACGTTCCTGGAAATCTCTATGGTAGATGGAGAAGGGCCCAAAGCTTAGTGCATCCCATGCTCGAATCCACACAGCAAATTAGGAGGAGGGAGAAAAGCGAAAGCGAAAAATTACCTGGACGTTGGAGAGGACGACCGCAGACTCGAGGAAGGTGGTCGGGGTGATGCAGGCAGAACTGGAGATCGGCAGGCCGGTGGGAGAGAGGGGGTCAGGCGCGACCGTTCCACCATATGGGACAAGCCCGTGCCGGAGCCGGAGGGGCGGTGCGGTGGTTCGGTTGCCATGTGGACTGATGTAAAAATTTATCTCCAAAAAATATCTTTTGGTATGTGAAATTTTAAGAAAAAATTATAATAATGATGTGAAATGCCATATCACTAATAAAAGTTTGTAATTTTTAGGATCAAATTAGGACTGGATCTAAAATTTGTGGTTTTTAATAAGACATCAAACAGTTAAGGTAGAATTAGAATAACTTTGCGAGAAAAAAAAAATTAGGTTAGAAATATCGTAGAAGAACCCCCCCAATATTCCAAAATTTTGGGTCTCCCTCTTGTCTACGAAGAGGACTCTCTCTCTCTCTCTCTCTCTTCTGCTCTACAAAATTCGCTCTCTCGCCTTCGCTCCCAATCCGCTGCTTTCTTTGACGAATCGCTGCTGCCTCCGCATCCGCCATCGCCTCCAGGAGCCCCATCGGCCGCTAGAATATGGCAGCACCAAGTTTTGCACCGGAAGTTGCACCGGTAGTTCTAAATTGCACACCAAATGTTTGCACAATTACCTCTTTTCCCGTTCAGATCTGGACATGGGGTTTCGTTATTGGGGTTTGATGGGTGAAGTTTCTGGTGTTGAGCTAATTGGGAAAACTATGTGAATGGACGTCTTAGTTTTCATCTGATTTGCTGTGCAAGCCAATTATAAAGACCCCACATTTCAAGAGAAGTTTGTGTCCACACTCGTTGAAGGGCTTAGGGAGTTGAATCTTGAGGTGCGGAATGGCAGTATCCTCTCTTTCGAGGACTTCGTCGGCGCTGATGAGTAATTACTTGCTAACTTGAACCTATTTTCCTAACAACACTGCTGTCGACTTGTTTTGGATTTTGGTCCTTAAGTGGTGGCTTGTGTTCTTATCTTAGTTTTGGTTTCCATGGTCTCAAAGGGTTTGGCTCCATAAGGTTCTTTCTCAGAGCTTTGATAGTATGGCCTAGCCTCTTCAGACTAAAAAATGGGCGGGTGCGATTTATTGAATCTATTCCTCTTTTTTTATGCATGTAGAATTATGTATCCGGTTCAAAAGCAAAATACCCAAAAAAAAAAAAAAGTCGAAAGATGGAGTACATAAGATGGCCTCTGTGAAAGAATTGTGGCATGGTTTCTCTAATTCACTCAGGTTCCCAGCAATATAATGTGAGTTTCTTGACAGTACTGTTCACACATTGTTTCATAGAATGATATACTTAGCCGACCACTTAGCCTCCCATGTTAGCCTCCCGCGTCACCTTGCGATCTTGCAATTGAGGACATGGCCATGCTCCACCACATCAGCATAATCCCTTTCCACTTGGTGAGTGACACATGGAGCCATGTCCCACCAGGATAGATCTGAAAATTCTCCCTAATATTTCAAAATCTTGGGCCTCCCTCTTGTCAATGGAGAAGACTCTCTGTCTTCTTCTTCTCAAAATTGGCTCCTCTCTCACCTTCGCTCCCAATCTGCTGCATTGCTGCATTCTCTGGTGCGTCACTGCAGCATTATAAATAGATAGATCCACTCAACTATTGAAGTGTGTGGAGCCACATCAAATTCTGGCCACACTGAGCACAAAGCTTCTGAGTACAACTAAAATAGAATGCAACAATTGATTGTCTTTTTGACCTTTCTAGTATGTGTCACTTCCTATCTCACCTTAACGATTTCTGAACTTCTACGTTGTATCTGCCTTTTTCATCTGAACTTATTTTGAGAGAATTTTTTGTATGAAGCATTAAATCTTTTACTTGTATCTTGTAGACAAAGTTAAAGAGGTGCTGAAGCTTGACCGTGAAATGGAAGATCTTGCTAAGCTACTGATTGCAAAGCAGTCACTTCCCATGTTTGGCAGATGATATATGGTGCAGCTTTGGAAGGTTCTTTAAGTAAAGGAAGTGGTATTGATGCACAGTGAAGGAATGCTTGCTAGTGAGATGAAACATCGTCCTCTGGCTCTAGTGGATGACAGTCTACCTGTTGTAGCGATTACTATTTATGATGCTTGCTTCAGGTTAGCTTTTGCGGTAGAGGTTAACTTGCATCCCAGTATTCCATATTTGGTCTAAACTGAAGGTGTCAATGTTAACAACGAGCAACAATCGGTTATTCAGCAACTTCGTGCCAGTAAATGACGCCTAATTGTCATGTGCCCAAGGGGGGATGCTGCAGCTGTGTCTCGTGAAGGAGTGTGTAGGGTCATTGAAGTTCCAAAGGTGGAGGACCATCTTCAGCCTGTAGTCAATATAGCTCCTTTGCAGGTACAGGGTACTTATGGTAATTTCTTTACACTTATCTATCAAGAGAAAATCTCTTTATGCCTTGCTAAGATGCAACATTCCTTTTCTTACGTTGTACTGAATTGTTGTACTGAATTCACCATTTCTTTCTGAATACGAAGCTATGATGCAAATGGGGTGGAACTGGATGGGAGCATTTAGTTTTCTGTTTTCTCGATTTTTGTTTTATGCTCTTGGTGTTTGTTTTTGCCTTTTGGATTAAGGGTTCCAAAATTCTCTCTATAATTTTTTGTTTAGTTTTTAAAGAGATTCCCTTTTTAAGTCTCAACTAGCACAAAAAAACCAATTTTATTGATTGAGCCTTATCATTATGCTGTTCTAACTATTTTGTTCTTATGAAGTACCTTAACATTACTGTTTCCCCTTTTCAGATGGTCTGTTTCGTTTTAGTATAGGCAGAGATTTTATATTTATCAGGGAAAATTAGAAAGGAAAAATAGATGAATAGAGAATCGCTCGAGTTAAAGTAAATGAAAGGATTTAAAAAAATATTTATGGGTAGGCGATATACTCCTCAATAAGAGAAATACAATGAGCGTAGTGTGTATTTTCGTCCTCCTTCCACGATGAAGAAAATGCAATTTTAAACTTTTATGGTACCTTTCTAGATAGCCAAAATTGACTTGAAAAAGATTCAGATTTCATTTATTCTACTCCACCGAATCACGTTTAGATAATTGCAACGAAATCACTACAAGACAGATTGATGTACTTTGCAATTGTAGGGGAGAATAATAAAAGTAATTATCAATATGAAATAAAACTAGTGGGAAAAAATGGGATTTTGCCTCATTTCTAATCTAAGGTGTAAGAGAAAAAAAAAATGATGGCGTAAAATAAAACAGAAAGTAATATGAAGATGACCTTGGAAATTGAAGAACAAGCGCAGCACGGCTAATTGGTGAAAATCGATAGACGTTCATTCACCTTTTTGTGCTAGAAACTGTTAAAGATTGGAAGAACAAAATGGGGCCTTAAAGAAGGGCCAAGGCCCACGAACAACTCAAGAACAACCGTCACTGCAAAATGGAGCAGGCCTTTTTCCCTTCTTTTTCTTATTTTTTATAGGTAAATTAGTTTAGGATAGAATTAAAATAAGACTAAAAATTGGGAGTTTTTTGCGAGGCACAAGAGTCTTTCGGATAGAAATTTCGTAGAATTGGATTCATAGATTTTTGACTGTATTTACCCTCCCAATATTCCCCACCAATTTTTGGTCTCCCTCTCGTCATCGAAGGGTCCCTTGTCCTCATCGAGGAAACTCCGTCGAAGAAACGAGGAAACGAGGAAACTCCCCCTCCTCAACGAAGAAGACTCTCTCTCTCTCTCTCTTTCTCTCCTTTTCAAAATTCGGTCTCTCGCCTCCGCTCCCAATCCGCTGCATCCTCCGTCGCATCGCCTGTGCCTCCGCCTCCGCCATCGCCTCCGAGAGCCCCGTCGGTGGCTGGTATATGGCACCACCAAGTTTCCCACCGGAACTTGCACCGGCAATTCTAAATTGCACGCCAAATGTTCGTGCAATCACCCCTTTCCCTGTTTACATCTGGATATGAGGTTTTGTTATAGGGGTTTGATGGGTGAATGGACATCTTAGTTTTGATTTGATTTGCTGTGCAAACCGATTATAAAGACCCCACATTTCAAGAGAAGTTTGTGTCCACGCTCGTTGAAGGGCTTGAATCTTGTTGTGCGGAGTGGCAATATCCTCGGTTTCGAGGACTTCGTCGGCATTGGCGAGTAATGATTTGCTACCTTGAACCCATTTTGCTAACAACACTGCTATTGACTCATTTTGGATTTTGGTCCTTGAGTGGCGGCTTGTGTTCTTATCTTAGTCGTGTTTTCCATGGTCTCAAAGGGTTCAACTCCATTAGGTTCTTTCTCAGAGCTTCAATAATACGGTTTGGCCTCTTTAGACTAAAAAACTTCGATAATATGGTCTGGCCTCTTTAGACTAAAAAACGGGCGTGTATGTTGAATCTATTCCTATCATCACTCATCGATCGTCAACTGCCAAACGTTGGATGCTCATTGCCATCCTGCTACCAGTCGCTAGTTGTCGGATGTTGCTCGCCTGCCTCTTGCCACCGATTGTCAGCTGCCGAACACTGCTCGCTCACCTACTATTGATTCCTGCCAGATGTCGGACATTGGCCACACGTCGCTAGTCACCCGCACACTGCCATATCTCAAACGCTAGCCAGTTGCCGTCGATCGTCGGTTGCCCGTTGGACATTGGCCGTCTCCTATCATCACTCATAAGAAAGAAATTTCATATCGTTATTAAATGAATTTTTATTTCATAAACAAAATCTTATAAAATTATCAAACGTGTATTTTTGCTGAGAAATTTGGCCAATGAGTAAAAATAGGAATAAAATCCTTATCATACACACCCTTTAACTTTCCACATTAGCCTCCTGCAACACCCTGCGATCTCGCGATTGAGGACGTGGGTACACCTATGTAGCATGAACATTCTCCGGAAGCCTTTGTGTCGTGTCCGACACTCCGACACGTCCCGACACGCTCCGACACTCGGTCAACGAGTGTCGAAAAATCCGACACGTGATTAACTCTCTTCAACACGTTCCGACACGCGAGTCCAGAATTCTGACACATGATTTCGACACGCACGGGGTCAATTTTAAAAATTTATAATACTTGAGGGGTCAAAATATAAATATACACAAAAGAAGTAATAAAAGAAGTAATAACACCTTAACCCAAAAAAGAAGTAATAACATTGCTATAAATATACACGCACGGGGTCAATTTTTTTTTTTTCAGTTTTGTTTTTTATAATTGTTTTAGTTTTTTTAAAAGTCTTTTACTATGAAATAAGTAATAAAAAATGCTATATATGATAAATAAATAAATAAATTTAAAAAAATCATTCCAGCATTTTTCTTTAAATAATGTTTTTTTCCTATAAGTTTTATGTATTATTGTAACAAATTAAAATAATGAATGATATTATTTAATATTTTTCATGTAAATTAATTCTAGGCTATTTTTATTATTATTTGTTTATGTATATAAATGTCGAAACGTGTTGAAATTCTCTATTTTTAATAAATGACGCGTCGACGTGTTGCGTCGTGTCGTGTCGTGCCACGTGTCCGTGTCGGTTTTAGGGGTACACTCCCACATCAGCATGATCCATATACACTCGGTGAGGAGAGAGTGACCCATCTGAAAATTCTCTCTAATATTTCCACCTCAGCATAATCTTTCGTTTTCTTTTTTCGTTTTCATCTCGTTAAAGCACGGGTCGTTGGTGGCGACACGACCGCATCTTGACGAATCGACGTCGATCATCATCCTTCGATCCTCCGAGGAAGACGAATAACAAGAAGAAGAAGTAGTAGTAGAGCGGGTCAAAGGTCAGAAGTGATCCCCATCTCTGACTACCTCTCTCTCTCTCTCCCCGTCTCCGTCTCCCTCTCGTGGATTTTTTAGTCGGAGTTCCGGCAGCCATGAAGGAGGAGGCGGACGCGGCCGCGGCCGCGGGAGGCGAAGGGGGAAGAAGGGGAGAAACGTGCGGCATATTCGCCTGCCGGAACTTCAATGTGAAGAGGGAGAGGAGCTACATCCTCCAGGTTCTCTTCACGTCCTCCCTCGCCTCAGTACCGCGGCTACGACTCCGCCGGCGTCTCCATCGACGCCTCATCCGTCTCCCTCCCGCCTCTCGTCTTCCGGCAGGAAGGCAACATCGAGTCGCTCGTCAAATCCGTCTACCAAGTTATACCCCCCAATTCCCCTTCTCGCGCTCGAATTTCCCACTCGCCTCGTGATCTGACGAAGCTTTCTTATATATTATGCTTCTCGTTTGATTTGGAGATTGATTTCGGAACGATCGATTGCCCCGTTTAGTTTATCTGCCCCGATTGACATGATTCTTGTGGAAAAGGTCTTTCCTTTTTCGTTTTGTTTGTTTCCTACTCGTCTGATTAGTTGTGGAAGTGTACTGTTATGCTTCGCCGATCATGGTCGCTGCATTTGATTTTCATGCGCACCTCCGATACAGTTCATCTCCTCGATCTGGTTTAGTCTCTCTCTCCTTTTTTTTAGTTAATTTATTTTTGTTTGTCCTCGTGAAGGACGTTGTTTTGGGACTAGACAAGCGCTTCCTTCAAGAAGCCTGCTATGCCGTTAGTCATTTTGTCCCCTTCTGGACTAATTTTAAGAAATCGTCCACATGGTCAGAATGCACCGCTGTATAGCGTCTTTTGTACTGAAATTCTGTTGTTTCTATTCCATTGTAGCCCCTGATATATCAGAAAAGCTCGATAATCCAGGGGGCGTAAGCTTAACCTTATTGCTGATAGTTGCTGGACATGATCTAAACTAATTGAGGGGTGAAACTCCATCTTTTCTCCAGGATTCTCTTAGAAATTAATTCAGCGAAAATACAAAATTAGAGTATCTTTGTTTTGAGGAGCATTAGGATTTCTTTTTGGAGATAGAGGAATATTAAGAAGTGGTCCACATGTTCACTGTCAATTTTAAATGCAGTTTTTGGATTGAAACTATTGCGCCTCATTTGTAAATTCTAGGGGCCCTAATGGATTAAATGCTGCAGTTTTATATGGGTGCATGCATTACTCAACATCTTTGAACTAGGAACGTATTTTTGTGTAGGATTTTTCTCGTTTATTCCGTTGAGCGAAACTTCTATGTGGCTGTTCTACTTTGTTATATTTGTGTGATGGATTATTTGACATCTCCATATTTCAAGTCTTTAATTTTCCTCAACTAAGTTCAAGGAACTCACTATTGATTACGTTATCATCAGAGGTTGATGCCACAGACTTGAATTTGGAGGAATCTTTTCTTACTCATAAAAGAATAGCACACGCACGGTGGGTGACTCATGGAGAGCCTGCTCCTAGGAGTAGTCATCCTCAGAGCTCTGGTGCTGAAAATGAGTTTTAGGTCGTACACAATGGGGTCATCACTAATCATGAGGTTGGTTGAGGCTTAACTGGCAACTATTTAGACTATAGTATACTTTTTATTTATATTCGGGTTGCATTTTGCTATATAAATTATGAAAGCTTTCTTTCACCTTTGGAGGGAGTTAGCTTTCAAATTTTCATCTAGGCCGAAAGTACATCCTTGTCATTGATTGTTGTAACATTATGACAATGTGTAATGCTTACATCCCCTGAGGTATCACAGATCATATTTTGTGTTTGGATAAATTTATTCCATAAATCAATTTATGCATCTTAGAGATATTTAATCTAGACAACTACTCTTTCTTAGAATGTGAGTGAAGGCATAGCTGCTGACTATAGGGAGAGGTTAAATCAATGAAGCTTTATTGATTGATCTAGTAAGGGGTGTTATGAATAGGCTGCATTAGTCGTTGTTAATAATAAACTCGGGCTAAGGCTTATCCTCCTGTCATATTATCAATGGACCTTTCATTGAAGCCTTCACAGATCACATGCATCTTGATGTGTTGATCATTAGCAGAAAATGTCTTGTGTACCACAAGGAACCTTGCAGCAGGTTGTGGACCTCATTTTACCCCAATGAGAAGCATTTTTAGATACCAAGACGCTTTTTTAACGAAACTATATGATATGCTCCTAATTTATATGTTACTCTGTGATGAGTCTGTAAAATGCTGTACAATCTCAATGGTATTTCTCTCTAGCTTAAAACTAATGAAGAAATTTTGCCGGTAGATTCTTCTGAGGTTCTTACCTTTTCATTTACAATTGCAGGTCTTAAAGCAAACGCTAATTCGACATGGGTTCACATTTGAATCTGATACTGACACTGAAGTGATTCCTAAGCTTGTCAAGTATGTTTTTGATAAATCTAATGAAGATTCAGATAATAGCTTATATGCAATGAAGATCATCATTGCATTTTAATGAGCTTCTTACTGAGTTTGTGTGTGAAGAAAAGGAAACCTCAGTCAACACTATTTCATGAGATGCTGAAATTAAAAAAGATGTTGAAGTTAATCATTTTAATTTTCTGCTTAACAATCTTTCAATTCAAGCTATATTAATCTACAGATTTTCAGTTGAATCTCGTGTAATTATATGAAGGTTGTAGTGTTGGAAATCTGTTCAACTCTTTGTAAACACTAAAGAGCATGATGGATAAAACATCTCTGACATCTTTTGTTGAAAGTATCGTTTATGTATGTTAGGCCCATGTTGCGCCAGTACTTCTCCCTACAAGTATAGGGGCTTCAGATCTTAAAACAAATTGTTTTGGTGACTCGTTTTCTTTCTGTAGGGCCTCAGTAAATGGATACTTAATTCTGCAACAGCCTTTTAGCGTATGAATGACATCATTTTGGGCAAAAGTTGATTTTATTTCTCCAATTGTTTTGCTTGTAGTAAATTAACTGGCAATATGACCACCATTGGGATTGTGCTCAACATATATACACACTCCACATAATTTGCTTTGTGTCTTGAAGTGTGCTATCGCGTTACTTTACCCTAGAGAACAATGTTCAGTGACATTCCATTTATGACTGCTATATTATTTGGACTGCAGGTGACACGACTGTCACATTTAGTCAAGTTGTACTGGAAGTCATGAGGCATCTTGAAGGAGCCTATGCCCTTATTTTTAAGAGCCGGCATTATCCTAATGAATTGATCGCTTGTAAGCGTGGTAGTCCATTGCTTCTTGGTGTCAAAGTAAGTTCCATTTAAAACTTGGGTAGTACTTGCTGCAAATGAGTTACTTTTGATCACATCTCATGAATCATTATCCATTTTCAATTGCTTTGTGCCCTTTCAGGTTCACTAAAAGCTATGCTATGTATGTTCTTCTAGAACTGAGTCTATTAACCATAGTTCGATCAAATGTTTCTTATGATACAATGTTTCTGCAAAGAGTTGAATGGCATCTGTTTTGCTTGGTGGAGACAGTAGATTGAGTTTTTACTTTGGGTCTTAGAGTGCCTTAGAAATGCTAAGCTGGATGCACATCAATTTCCTATTAGAACCGGGAATTGGAATAGCATTGTTACTGTTGTCCACCATGACACATATTTTTGGTCATGATACGATAAGTTTGAGAAAAGCTTGTGGTTGTCTATGGTGCCGAACTCTTAATTCATTTTTAGGTCTCCATGATGCGTCAACTGTAGCTTAGTCTTAGGAGTTCTTTTTTCATGTGTAGTTGTCCATTCCTGTGTATGTCTTACCTATGCATTTTTCGTTGTCAAAATTCTTGTTTGTCTTGTAATTTATCATAATTGTAACATAGTTATTAATTCATTCAGGAATTGACAGAAGAATCAACCAAAGGATCATTATTTCATGATGATAAGTATCCTTCACAGAATGGGAATCCCAGGGAACTGTTCTTATCAAATGATGCAAATGCTCTGGTTGAGCACACAAGAAAAGTTTTGGTTATTGAAGATGGTGAAGTTGTTCATTTGAAGGTAATTACATAGTTGTTTTAAGGAATTTATGTGTATTCTTGGCCTTTATGGCACAGGCTGCCTTATCAGTCTCTTGATTATATGTTTTATTGATCGACCAAATGTATCTTAGTTGTTAAGATTTTAGGGTGGGGGGTACTTCAGTTCAACGTGAGTTCTATCGATTTTGTCTCAGTATCAATTTGTGAATATACTATCGGCATGCATAGCAACATGGTTAAATATGCTCAATATCACCAGTACTAACCACCTATTTAGTTGTACGGAGAACCTCTTGGCTCAATGTCGCCAGAATTCTATTTGGCTTGACTTCTTGCATGTAGCTAAATAGCAGTCTTGTCCTTTTCCATTGGAGCAGCATGTTGCCTACATGGGAGGTGAACTTTGATGCGGAAAGTCCTGTTATATCACCTCAATCGAGGGCTGATGACTATGATCGTTTCTTTCCAGAGTATTTTCATAATGTGGTGACTCATGAGAAGCCAAATGCTGAATTTATACTACTAATGCTGGTTGCATCAGGATGGAGGGGGGTATCTATCCTAAAGTTTGATGGTGACAAAGGGAAATGCGGTGTACTTTCCAGGCCGGCATCTGTACAGCGTGCACTTTCTGTTCTCGAGATGGAAGTTGACAAATAAATAAAGGAAACTATGAACATTATATGCAGAACAAAATTCATGAACAGCCAGAATCCCTAACAACCACAATGAGGGGCAGACTTATACGTGGAGGGACCTCCAAAGCTAAGACTGTCCTTCTGGGTGGATTGAAGGATCATCTCAAGACAATTAGGAGGAGCTGGAGGATTGTTTTTATTGGTTGTGGTACGAGTTATACTGCTGCTTTAGCTGCAAGGCCCATCTGGGAAGAACTTTCAGGCAAGTAGTGAATGATAGCTTATGTGGGCTGGAGATGTTAATTTATTTTTACCAACTCTTTTCTTGTTTGCTTGCTTTCAAAACAGGAATTCCTGTGACAATGGAAATAGCAAGTGATCTTTTGGATTGTCAAGGCCCAATTTATAGAGAAGATACAGCAGCATTTGTCAGTCAGTCTGGTGAAACAGCAGATACCTTACAGGCACTGGAATATGTCTCCAGAATGGTGCATTATGTGTAGGAATTATTTATACTGTTGGCAGTGCAATTGCCAGAAATACACATTGTGGTGTCCTTATAAATGCTGGTGCTGAGATAGGTGTGGCAAGCACCAAGGTGAGAGAGTACCTTTTGACATTCTGTTGCAGAAACGGTCCTCTCTTCTTCATGGTTTTCTTGTCTTTTTTTTTTTTTTTTCATTAAATTGATTTGCAGATATGCTTTTTGAGCAGGCATATACAAGTCAAACAGTTGTTATGGCTATGTTAGCTTTAGCAATTGGAGGGGATGCTATTTCTAATGAAGTGAGAAGAGAAGCAATAATTGATTGTCTTTTTGAACTTCCAAGTATGTGTCAATTCCTATCTCGCCTTCACAATTTCTGAACTTCTGTTTGATGTGCCTTTTCTTTCTATATTCATGTTGATAAATTTTTTGTATGAAACATTAAATCCATTGTTAATACCTTGTAGACAAAGTTAGAGAGGTGCTGAAGCTTGACCAGGAAATGAAATATCTTGCTAAGCTACTGATTGCAGAGCAGTCACTTCTCATGTTTGGCAGAGGATGCAATTATGCCACAGCTTTGGAAGGTTCTTTAAAAGTAAAGGAAGTGGCATTGATGCACAGTGAAGGAATACTTGATGGTGAGATGAAACATGGTCCTCTGGCTCTAGTGGATGAGAGTCTTCCCATTGTAGTGATTGCTACTCACGATGCTTGCTTCAGCTTAGCTTTTGTTGTACAGGTTTTACTTGCATCCGTGAAATCTGTATTTGTTCTAAAGCTGAAGTTGTCAATGTTAACAGCAAGCAACAATCAGTTATTCAGCAATTCCATGCCCGCAAAGGACGCCTTATTGTCATGTGCCTAAGGGGGGATGCTGCAGCCATGTCTCTTGGTGGAGCATCTAGAGTCATTGAAGTTCCTCAGGCGGAGGACTGTCTTCAGCCTGTAGTCAATATAGTTCCTTTGCAGGTACAGAGTACTTCCAATAGTTTTCTATGCTTGCCAAGATGCAGCATCTTTTTTTTCCTACTCTACTGAATGCGTTATAATATGCTGAAGATGAAGCTATGACGTAGATAGGTGGAGCTGGATGGGAGCATGTAGCTTTCTTGTTTTTGCATTAAGAGTTCCAAAATTCTCTCTATGGTTTGGCGTTTAGTTCTAAAAGAGTTCTTTTTTTTTTTTTTTTAAAGTCTCAACAAAAACAAAAGAAATCAATTTTATTGATTGAGCCTTAACCTTTTGCTGTTTTTATTTGTTTATTTATTCATTGCTTATAGAGTATTTTCACATTCTTGTTATTCCTTTTAAATTGCTTGTTTTGTTCTTTTAGATTTTTCTAATTCGTCGAACGTGAGATAATTTTTTTACATTTGGGGTGCAATTGTTAGCGTATCATCTCATGGTCCTAAGAGGATACAATGTCGACTAGCTGAGGAACCTTGCAAAGAGTGTGACAACGTGACGACAGAGTAGAAGCCTACTAAGAGATTTCTTCTGGTTGTGTTTACCCAGCAACGAAATGGATTATGCCATAAGAGTGTAAAGCATCTTATGGCACAGAGTAGGTGTGTCAAAAACTGAATCAAAAACCTAACTAAACCGAAAATCGAACCGAACCGAACCAAAAAATTCAGTTTTTTCAGTTCGGTTCTCATGAAAAACCGAATTTTTTTTATTGGCTCAATTTTTATCGATTAACCGAATCGAACCGACAAACTGATATGAGTTTATTTCTTGGAAATGAAAAATATATACAACAGAAAAAAAAACGAAAAAAAAAACAAATGCAAAAACCAAAAACTAAAAGTTGAAATCCAAAAATCGAAAGATCGAACCGAACCGAACCAAAATTCGGTTCGGTTTGATTCGAAGTTTATCCTAACGGTTTGGTTCGGTTCGGTTTTTTGAAAACCGAACCGAACCGTTGACACCCTCTAACATAGAGTATCACTTGTACTTTTTGGAATAGCAATCCTCGTAAGATGTTTATTTATGATCAATTAGGAAAAACTGTCTTAACCCACCTTTTTGCGCGTTCGCGTCTTGTTATGCAATTATTTGTTAATCTGCCTCCGAGTGCCGTGTTCATGGTACCTAAACATCGTTTCAAGGTGGAGGTTGGAAGAGAAAGATTGTATCCTTGTTCAGGAAAAGAGAGCGGGCGGTATGACAAAAAATATGTTATTAAAGGTACAAGATTGATGGAATTGATCAAGTATGTGAGACAGGATTTGCTTCTTTTGCTAAGATCGGTTTTTGGCGTTAAGCATGTCTCTTGAGTGGTGATTGTCATATCGGTCATCAATGCAATTTGTACCATGTTCTAATTTCCTTTTTTAGTGTGATATTTAGCTTCATGATGTGGTTCAATTTGTAGACACGCAGAGCCCTCATGTATTCATATGGAAGGAATTTCGATGTCCCTCATGTATTCATATGGAAAGAATTTCGATGTCTACTTGCTCTGCGAGCAGTTCATTCGTACGATACAATTCGACTCTTATTCTATCAATTAATCGTACGCGGAAGATACAACTCAACTCTCACTAGATTCCAACAAAAGCAAAACCCTATACCAACAAAAGCAAAACTCTAAGCTGCTTCTGGCGATGTTGACGGTTGGGCAACGCGATGTTATTTTTATTCTGGTGTTTCACTTTCCAGGGGCGTGCTACGGGTGGCACCCCGTAGGATATCTGGGGATGGGTCAACTTGGACCGATTCCCAATTCTGGCACGCAGCGTGTGCATCCATGACTGTGCGAGGCAAGAGCGGTGGTGCTGCTAGTCGGCGAGGACGGAAAATCTGGACAAAAATAGATAGAGTCTTGTGGTGAACCCATGTGTAAAGGTCTCGAGCAAGACAAAGCAAGAGGACCACGGGAAGCAACACGAATGACAAGAGATAGGGTAATGATTGAAAGGGGCCCGGGACCAACAACGATGCGAGGGACGCCACCGAGAGCATGGCGGCGAGCATCATGAGGATGTGGAACGGTCGGGCACAACAAGCGGGAGCCAACGACAGATGAGTGACGAGCGCCATTGCGCAGTAGAACAGAAGACAGAAGACGGCAAGAGAGGTGGCAAAAGGGTGGCTTTCGAATGGGGACTGGGGTTTCCCTTGGTATTTGACCTCAACAAAGTTGACTAGCACGGAAACAAGGAAGGCGAGGATGGCGTGGATGGAAGTGAAGCCAGGGGAATCTCGGACATTTGTGTCGGGACGACGGTCAGGCGGCATTGGTATCGGCTTCTTGAGGATCGGTAGCCCTGTGTAGAGGATGATTATCGAAAAGATGAGAGAAGGATGGCTGGAGTGGGGGCATATCTCTGCTGATTGCATATGCCTGGGCAGATATATATAGTTTACACGAGGCAAAATATTCAACTCCACGACTTTTTGGGTCTCCCGTCCATTTGCTTCTTTCATTCTTTAACTCTATGAGAAAACCGGAGTTTCTAGGAAACTCCGGTTTTCTCATAGAGTTCATTATTTTGCCTCGTGCTCGTCCTCTTACATTCCATAACTTTTTGGGTACACGTCCTATATCGTCCTCTTCCATTCCATAACTTTTTGGGTCCCTCGTCCTTTTGCAAGAGCTTTTCGGGTCCCTCGTCCTCTTGCAGCTCTTGCAAGAGGATGGGAGACCCGAAAAGTTGTGGAGTTGAATATTTTGCCTCGTATAAACAGTGTCCAATTAGTCACTACGATTACCGAAGAGGCTATGATAACAAGCAGCTTCTGGGTTGCTTCTTGCCGACCCACCAGTAGAAACGAAAGGAAAGCCCCTTTCGAGCGCCATGTGATCCCGCAATTGAAGATGCTGCCACCCTCCACGTCAAGAGGGGGAGACACGTGGAGCCTCACCAATGATCCTAAAATTCTCTCCAATAGGATTAATACCTAAAAGACCTTAAGTGTGCTCTCAATTCTATCCTGAAGCTTTTTTATCTTATAAAAATCATCCAACTTTAGTTCCATTCCTAATTCCATCCTCAAATCTTTTGTCTTAAGTTTAGTATCAATTTTTCCCTGATTTTTTTTTTGTTTCATAAATCTGTCCCCATTAACCCTATATCTAAAATTCTTGAGCGAATTGTTCGAGGCTCCACAACCCGAGTGCCTCCGGTGCAAGCATCTTGAACATGAGCTCTCCCACTACAAGAAATTGAAGACTCAAGCACGACAGGTTGAAGACTGAGTTCAAAATTGAAGATCCTTTATGGGTTAAAGTAGACTCTCTTTCGAGTAAGAACAATTGAAGAAAGTCAATCTTGATTTTCTAGTTTTCATCGGAATATCAAATCCAATAAGATGTCGTTTCGATTGATATAAAAATTTATCCTCAAAAAACATCTTTTGAAATGTGAAATTTTAGGAAAAAATTATGTCAATGATGTGAAATGCCATATCGCTAATAAAAGTTTGTAATTTTTAGGATCAAATTAGGACTTGATCTAAAATTGGTGGTTTTCAATAAGACATAAAAAGGTTAAGGTAGAATTAGAATAACTTTGCGAGGAAAAAAAAATTAGGTCAGAAATATCGTAGAAGAACCCCGCCCCCCCCCAATATTCCAAAATTTTGGGTTTCCCTCTCGTCTACGAAGAGGACTCTCTTCTGCTTTACAAAATTCGCTCTCTCGCCTTCGCTCCCAATCCGCTGCTTTCTCCGGCGAATCGCTGCTGCCTCCGCATCCGCCGTCGCCTCCAGGAGCCCCGTCGGCCGCTGGAATATGGCAGCACCAAGTTTCGCACCAGAACTTGCACCGGTAGTTCTGAACTGCACACCTACTGTTTGCACAATTACCTCTTTTCCCGTTCAGATCTGGGCATGGGGTTTCGTTATTGGGGTTTGATGGGTGAAGTTTCTGGTGTTGAGTTAATTGGGAAAACTGTGTGAATGGACGTCTTAGTTTTGATCTGATTTGCTGTGCAGGCCGATTATAAAGACCCCACATTTCAAGAGAAGTTTGTGTCCACGCTCGTTGAAGGGCTTAGGGAGTTGAATCTTGAGGTGCGGAATGGCAATATCCTCTCTTTCGAGGACTTCGTCGGCACTGATGAGTAATTACTTGCTACCTTGAACCTATTTTCCTAACAACACTGTTGTCGACTTGTTTTGGATTTTGGTCCTTAAGTGGTGGCTAGTGTTCTTATCTTAGTTTTTGTTTTCCATGGTCTCAAAGGGTTCGGCTCCATAAGGTTCTTTCTCAGAGCTTCGATAGTACGGCCTAGCCTCTTCAGACTAAAAAAGGGGCGGGTGCGATCCATTGAATCTATTCCTCTTTTCTTATGCATGTAGAATTATGTATCTGGTTCAAAAGCAAAATACCCAAAAAAAAAAGTCGAAAGGTGGAGTACATAAGATGGCCTTTGTGAAAGAATTGTGGTGTGGTTTCTCTAATTCACTTGGGTTCCCAGCAATATAATGTGAGTTTCTTGACAGTACTGTTCACACATTTTGTTTCATAGAACGATATACGTAGCCAACCACTTAGCCTCCCACGTTAGCCTCCCGCCTCACTTTGCGATCTCGCAATTGAGGACATGGCCATGCTCCACCATATTAGCATAATCCCTTTCCACTTGGTGAGTTACACATGGAGCCATGTCCCACCAGGACAGATCTGAAAATTCTCTCTAATATTTCAAAATCTTGGGTCTCCCTCTTGTCAACGAAGAAGACTCTCTCTCTTCTTCTTTTCAAAATTGGCTTCTCTCTCACCTTCGCTCCCAATCCATTACATTCTCTGGTGCGTTGCTGCAGCATTATAAATAGATAGATTCACTCTACTATTGAAGTGTGTTGAGCCACATCAAATTCTGGTGACACTGAGCGCAAAGCTTCTGAGTACAACTAAAAGAGAATGCAACAATTGATTGTCTTTTTTGACCTTTCTAGTATGTGTCACTTCCTATCTCACCTTAACGATTTATGAGCTTCTAAGTTGTATCTGCCTTTTTCGTCTGGACTTATTTTGAGAAATTTTTTTGTATGAAGCATTAAATCTTTTACTTATATCTTGTAGACGAAGTTAGAGGGGTGCTGAAGCTTGACCGTGAAATGGAAGATCTTGCTAAGCTACGGATTGCAGAGCAGTCACTTCCCATGTTTGGCAGAGGATACAACTATGGTGCAGCTTTAGAAGGTTCTTTAAGTAAAGGAAGTGGTATAAATGCACAGTGAAGGAATGCTTGCTGGTGAGACGAAACATCATCCTCTTGCTCTAGTGGATGACAGTTTACCTGTTGTAGTGATTACTATTCATGATGCTTGCTTCAGGTTAGCTTTTGCGGTAGAGGTTAACTTGCATCCCAGTATTCCCTATTTGGTCTAAACTGAAGGTGTCAATGTTAACAGCAAGCAACAATCAGTTATTCAGCAACTTCGTGCCAGTAAATGACGCCTAATTGTCATGTGCCCAAGCGGGATGCTGCAGCTGTGTCTCGTGGAGGAGTGTGTAGGGTCATTGAAGTTCCTCAGGTGGAGGACTGTCTTCAGCCTGTAGTCAATATAGTTCCTTTGCAGGTACGGGGTACTTATATAATTTCTTAATGCTTACTATCAAGAGAAAATCTCTTTATGCCTTGCCAAGATGCAACATTTTCTTTCTTATGTTGTATTGAATGCGCCATATCTTGCCGAATGTGAAGCTAAGATGTAGATGGGGTGGAACTGGAAGGGAGCATTTAGTTTTCTGTTTTTTTAATTTGTTTTATGCTTTTGGTGTTTGCTTTTGAATTAAGGGTTCCAAAATTCTCTCTATAATTTTTTGTTTAGTTTTTAAAGAGATTCCCTTTTTAAGTCTCAACTGGCACAAACAAAACCAATTTTATTGATTGAGCCTTATCATTATGCTGTTCTAACTATTTTGTTCTTATAAAGTACCTTAACATTACTGTTTCCTCTTTTCAGATGGTCTGTTTCGTTTTAGTTGATTTGCTGATTCATTGGACATGGGATAATTTTTAACTTTTGCGGTGGAGTTGTTGCTGTATCCAGCTAAGAACTTTGCAAAAAATGGGACAACTGAGTTCAAGTGATTTCTTCCAATTTTATTCATCTGGCAGCAAAATGTATTATGTCATGAGAATATAAAGCGATTTTCCAGCAGAGTTTACATTCTACTGATCACGTTGATTCACTAATACTTGTACTTTTTTAATGAGTTAGGAAAAGCTGCCATAACCCAACTTCTTGAGCGTTCACAGCTTGTTATGCATTCACCTATTAATCTATACCTTGAAGTCATTATCATGGTACCTGATCATTGTTTTTTACAATTGACAGAGCAAGAATGGCTACATCTTAGTCTCATCTTGGATGCCATGCAAATTAGAGACAAATATGTGGTTCATTAGTGCCTTTATTTTAAAGGTCATGAAAATGGTTATTGCCGACATTTTAGTTATCATAATTAGCATTCTTGAGGGTGCAGCTATCCTCTAGTAATACCAAATTCGGAGACTCCTTTTTTATGGGGGACTTTGTTTGAAGTATCTTTTGCTGCATCATGAGATGCGAAAGGAGTCTGGTGAAGGGAAGAGGAAAATTGCATGCTTATTCTAGAAAAAGAGCAGGTGGTGAGAACCAAAAAAGGCGGTTATTGAAGGTGCAAAATTGATGAAATCAACTGAGTTTCTGAGACATGATTTTGCTTTTCACTGAGATTGGTTTTTGACGTGAAAATGTCTGTCGAGTGGCGATTTTCATCAAACTGTTATTGAACTCCACATGGTTCATACCTTTCTTGGGAAATAGTCTTGAGGTTACCTGTACCGTCTGTTGAATCGACTGAATGGGCATATTAGCATGTATTCCACCATGGAAACGTTCTGCTCTGTAGGCACAGTGGGGACTTGTGTATTTAAATGGAAAGATCTTCATGTCAACTCCCTCCAAAGCATTTGTTTATGGTCTCTCACTTTGACATTTTGTTACCTGAGTTCAATTTGTTAGTCAATTGTGTTACAAGATACAATGTGACTCTCACTAGATACCAGCAAAAAGCAAAGCCATAAGTTCCAACTTCACTGTTATTTTGTCTAACACACTGTTATATGTTTCTTCCCTACTCATTTTTCCCTTTCCAGGGTGTGCAAGTTGCAGGCACTCTGGGACATTTGCAGCTCTGTCAATGTGGACCAATTGCCACTTCTGGCACAGAGCGCATATCCACGACCATACAAGGCAAAAGTGGCCGTGCTCTTCCACCATGTAGCTGGTGAAAATGAGACACTCGGACAGACATAACTACAATCTTTTTTTTGAACCCACATGTGAAGTTTTCAAGCAAGACCAAGCAAGAGGACGATGGAAAGCAATACCGATAACAACAAATAGGGGAAAGAGTGAAAGGGGCCTTGGAACAACAACGAAGCAAGGGAAACCACCGAGAGCGAAGCAGCGAGCATCATGAGGATGTGAAATGCTCAGGCACAACAAGCGGGAGCAAATGATAGATGAGCAACAAGTGCCAATGAGCTATAGAACAGAAGACAGAAGATGGCAACAGAGGTGGTAAAAGAGTGGGTGTCAAAAGGGGACTTTGGTTTCCCTTGATATTTCACCTTAATGAAGTTGAGCAGCACGGGAACAATAAAGGTAAGAATCGCATGGTGGGAAGTGGAGGCAGGGAAAGCTCGGACATTTCTGTGGGACAACTGCCAAGCGGCATTGGAAACTGGAATAAGTTTCCAGATTATCCTTTATCCTATGTACAGGACGATTATCAAAGTAATCAGATAGAAAGATGGGCTACTAGAACAGTGAAAATACTAATGCATTAGAGTGGGAGCAAATCTTCCTTTTCATAATGGAGTGGTTGAGCACTGCACTAGCAGATTGTCGAGCTATTCTGTTATTGTCTTGCCACTCTTAGGCAATTTGATGAACCTAGACCGAATGAGGGTGACATTATAGTCAAACTGTCGTCTTGCAGTGAATGCAACGGGGTTGGGGACATCACACATAAGATAGCATACTATGACTTTCATCCCATGTCCACGAAACTTTTACTTTCATCTTCTGCTTCACTCATTGGAGGACAAATGAAAGTTGTCTAGTTTTCCTACTTTATAGAGCGCTTGATGGTCACCGCATATTTATTTCTTTATGGAGACAGAAGCAGACCCTCCAACGAGCCAAAAGAGTTTAGTGCCTCCGAAATGCAAAATTCCAAAGTCAACAGTGATGGACCTGACATAAGTACAATAATTTAATAATAGGTTCCTCTGGAGCATACGGAAGTTTTGGCTCGGCAGCTTGGGCTCTGCATGAGAACATTTCTTGGCTGGGGAACAATTTTTTTTCAGAAATAGTTATTTTCTATTTCTATTCTGAGGAACAATTTCTCTGTAAAAAAACCCGTTTGGTAACTTTACTCTAGAAATAGAAAAAGAATAGAAATTCGTTTGGTAAAAAATAGTTTCTTTTTTATATTTATTTATTTTTTATTTTTCTTTGGTAGAATCGGCGGCGATAGTCGGCGGGCGGCGGTTGACCGGGCGGCAACGTCGCGATGGCGGCCTCGGGCGGTGATCGGCGACGATCGGCGGTGGTCGATCGGCCTCCGGGCGATCGGCGGCGACCGGAGTAGTGACGGTCGGTCGGCCTCCAGCCGGCGGCGGCGACCGGCGGCGACGGCGGCGTCCGGTGAGCGATCGGCGGCGGCGGCGGTGGTCGGTCGACCCTCCGGCCGACCGGCGGTAGCTGACGGTCGGTCGCCGGCCTCCGGCGGCGGGATCAAGTTGCGGTCGGCGGGTCGGCCATGGCGGCGGGCGGTCGGTCGGCGGTCGTCGGCGGCGGCGGGCGGGCGGCGGCGGTTAAGCGGTCACCGGCGGTCAATGGCCGTTAGCAAGAGAAGAATAAAAGAAAAAAATTCACTTATTTCTTAAACTTGTTCCTAGGAAACAAGAAGCAACTTTTTTTTACTTCTCATTTCTATTCCAAAACCATTCCCGGCTAACTTTTTGTTCCGGGAACAAAAACTAAGTTCTTAGTTATCAAACAGGTTTTATTCTTTTTTGTTAGGGAGAGAAGAATAGAAATTCTTGGGCTGGGGAAGGTTACCATGCAGAGCCTAGAAGCTGGTCTCAAGAGCTCCGTTAGTGCAAATAAGAATGGAAATAGACGGGTGTTATAAAACTACCGGCCACTGGGCCTCGGAGAGATTTGTTCGGATTATCTGTCCCTGTCCATGTCGGTCGAGGCTAACGCCAGCAGATCTGAATCTACAAAGGGCCCACCTCAATTCTTAGATTCAGTGCGCAATGGCTTTTCAGCCATTGTTACTTGCTGCTTGCAGGCTCGAAAATCTCTCCTTCGCGTCTCCTCCCTGGCTCAACGTTGGTTAATCATGAAATATTGTTTATGGTCACCCCAGGTTTCTCACGGGGTTCGGTAAAGCTCTCCCGGTTGAAGTCGAGAAAAATTAGGTGCGACCAAGCTCACATGCAAAATCCAAACTTGAGCAATCCCATTCACAGTATGCCCATCTTCTAGAACAGATACACTGCTTATATGGTCACCTTCTACTGAACAATGGACACCCGTACCGTTAGAACTAACTTGCTTAGGCTTCGAAAGCATGTCAGTCCTTCCATTCATGTCACTTAACCTGTACTAATAAGAACGAAAACAAAAGTGTGTACGGCACATTGATAACAAGTTGTCGTTAATAAAGCCAAATAACGAGAAAGAGAAGTATAAGGTGAGGTCCATAAGAAAATCATGCGGATCTGAATGTAAAACATACCGAGGGGAGGGGTTTCAAGTGATTCGTCAACAAAGGGGAATGAAGAAGACGTTCTGGCACTAGAGAATATGATCATTACATCTATGCCAAATTTATGAGCTTTCTAAGGATCATACAATAGCTGGAGCGAGACTGCTTTGATAAATGGCATTCTTTCATCATCTTTTCAGTCTCATCGTACCAAGGGACAACTATCCCTGGATGCCTGGCTTCTTTAACAGATCGACATGTCTTAACAAAACCGTTACTTTGGTCTGTTTCTTCACTGGTTACCTCTCTGATGCATGTTAAAAAGCAGAGCTTGCAGAAGTTAGCTGCGTCCCTGACCTCTTTCCTGGTTTTGTACAGAACAGTTGAGAGATGAATCTGATTAGTCGCCATCATCTGAAAGACTTGATGACAATTATGTCATAGTCGCAGGATAAACACAAAGGGAGTTGTATGAATGATCATTTTCCTCTCCAATAGGCGAAAGCTTTAGTCAATACCACGAGAATAAACAAGTTACAGTCCTTTAAAATATAGTGAAAAGGATAATTACGCTTTTATGAAATCACAGTTCTTTCCAAAATGCATAAAAATAAGGGATAACTACACCAAAAGTTCTAAACCTTTGTTAAAAATTGCGATTCAATTCTAAAACCCTCAAAAAGTACAAGAAGTCATAATACTTGTTGAGTTGATTAATGTGGCCTTTCTTTTTATCTTTCACTTTCTTAAAATACAGAGTGTCTGTCGCTTTTTCTTTTTCTTTTTTCTCTTCATTTCAACTTGTGCTCTCCCTGTTACTATTCATCTTCTTTACCGCACAAGCTCAACGATAACGCAATCATCATCAGAGTTTGGCCTCCAACCAAGTCTCCAGAGCAATGTCACAACAGTTCTCTTCCCTACCGTCAACAGCCAGTGGCAAGGCCAAACAAGATCCTCCAGTTTCAATCTCCATTTTTGGAGTTCCAAGCAGCCATTTTTTACTATGACAATCATCAAGCTGGCCCCAATGTTCATCCCATGCCCCATCGACATCTGAGCAAGGGCCAGAGACAACTAGAATTTGCTGCCGATCGAGACCTTAGAGCCCCTGTTTTCAGTCTCTCCTGGACTTCACGTCCTTGTAACCCAGCTTTTTGCATGTTCATGGCTTGTTATGCATTTACTTGTTAATCTACCTCGAAGACGTGATCATGGTACCAGAACATTGTTTCATGTCAACATGGCAAGAATGACTGCAGCTTAGTTTCATCCGGGACGCCATGCATCTTAGAGCAATATTGTAGTTCATTAATGACTTTATCATAAAGGTCATGAAAAAATTTCTATTGCCAACATTTTAGTTATCTACCAAAATCGGTTTTTTAATGAAGAACTTTGGTTGAAGTTATCCTTTATTGCATCGGAAGACGCGAAGGGAATCTGGTGGAGGTCTGAAGAGGAAGATTGTATCCCCTGTCCAGAAAAAAAGAGTAGGTAGTGGAACAAAGAAGTGGGTTATTACAGGTGCAAGAATGATGAAATCGATCATCTGAGACCTGATTTTGCTTTTTTGAGTGGTGATTACCAGGCCTGTTGGATTCAACTGGAATGAATTCAATTTCAACACCCTCCAAAGCAATCGTTCATGGTCTCCCTTTTGACTTTTTGTCAATCAAGTCCATTTTATTAATCAACCATATTACAAGATACAAAGCGACTCTTCACTATATACCAAAAAAAGAAAAGCCATAAGATCCAAAATACGCTGATATTGGTTATCTAACTCGCCATATGTATGTTTCTTCCCTGCTCCTGTTTCCCTTTATAGGGTGTGAGAGTGGCAGGCACCCCATGGGAAATTTTGCGGCCGTGTCAGCATGGACCAATTGCCTATTCCGGTACAGAGCGCACATCCATGACCGTAAGAGGCAAAAGTGGGCGTGCCCTTCCACCGTGTAGTCGGCGAGAACTGGACACACGGAGAGACATAAGTACAATCCTGTGCTGCACCCACGTGTAAAGTTTTTGAGCGAGACCAGGCAAGAGAACCACGGAAAGCCATACGGGTAACAAGAAATAGGGAAAGAGTGAAAAGGGCCTTGGAACAACAAGGAAGTAAGAGAGGCCACTAAGAGCAAAGCAGTCAGCGCCATGAGGATGTGAAACACTCGGGCACAACAAGCGGGGGCCAATGATAAATGAGCAACATGTGCCAATGTGCAGTAGAACAGAAGACAGAAGATGGCAACGTAGGTGGAAGACCAGCGGGTGTGAAATAGGGTCTTGGGTTCCGCTTGATATTTTACCTCGATGAAGTTGACCAGAACGGGAACAATAAAGGCGAGGATGGAGTGGACGGAAGCAAAGGCGGAGCGGATGTCTGTGTGGGGATGACGGCCGGGCTGCATTGGAAAAGGTTTCTAAGTTATCGCCAGCCCTATGTAAAGGATGATAAACAAAATGACCAGAGAAAGAGAGAGAGAAATGGCAACTAAAACAGAGAAAGTACTTGTGTATTAGAGTGTGAGCAAAGCTTGCTTTTTATAATGAAGTGCTTGGGCACTGCACTTGCAGCTAGTCCATTTCTTTTATAATTGACTTGCCACTGTTCAGGAGTTAAACGAAGCTGCATCGAAGAGGGTTAAATCATTGTCGACCTGTCGTCTTTCAGGGGTGAAATGCAACGAGTGGGGACATTGCACAAAAAATGCGTACTAACACTCTACATTAATCTCCCTCTTTACACAGACAAAAGGAAAGTTGTCCAGCTTTTTACTACTTTATATGGCGTCGGATTTTCCCCGCATTTTCTCATGACGTAGCCAGGATAGCAAAACCTTCCAATGAGCCAAAAGAATTTTAAAAGTGCCCATGATGGCAAGATTCCAAGTCAACAATCATGGGATATTTTTCGCTATGGGGTTCGGTAAAGCTCCCTAGGTTAAAGTCAATAATGATTGTCTTAAAAATTGAGGAAAAGTTCCACAAAGCAGTCATAAATGTAAGTTAGCGAGCGGGATTGAAAACTGCAACAACATGTTTCTAAGTTCCACAAAGCAGAGTCATAAATGAAGTTGGCGAGCGGGATTGGAAACTGTAACAGGTTTCTAGATTATACTTTGTTCTAGGCACACGCTGATTATGGATCGGCGAGCGGCCGGCAAGCCGTCATCAGCCTCCCCTGCAGTCACGCGAAAAGATTAGGGAATTTAGTTTAGAAAAAAGAATTCGTAAAAGTTCTTTACAAAAAGTAATTTTTTTTTCAAACCATATTTACATCAAACTTGCTTCCCAATTGTTTTTAGATTACAATTTACTAAACATCATTTAAATTTTGGAAAAGCTCTTTTTATCTGAAGTCCTTTGGAGACTTACCCCAAACCAAACCAAATGCACCTATATGGAGGCCTTAGAACAACAACGATGCAAGAGAAGCCACCGAGAGCGAGGCAACAAGAATCATGAGGATGCGAAACACTTGGGGCACAACAAGCAGGATCAAGTGATAGATGAGCAACGAGTGTCAATGAGCAATAGAACAGAAGAAGACGGAAGATGGCAACGGAGGTGGTGAAAGAGTGGGAGACGAAAGGGGACTGAGGCTTCTCTTGATAAGTGCAGTTTGTTAGGAAAATCCGTAGTGATGTTTTGAAAATGATAAAATAATCAAAGGCTACCAATATATTTAATAATTGAGTAATCAGGTGAAAAAGGCACAAGCCGTTATGTAAATAATGTTCAATAGGGTCATTTAACAATGAGGAATACACTATTCTTTCAATGGTGAACAAAGCATTGGATGTATACAAGCAGGAGGTACCCGAGTAAAAGGTAAACAAGTTAAAGAACAGGACATTTGGTAAAGCTTGGAGGTACTGTGAATGGGTCAACAACAAGGTAGAGTCATGATTGCTAATATGCTTGGAATGATTGGTGGATAGAAGCTAGAGTGAAGTTCAATATCAGCAAAAGTTTGATATAACCAGAAATTTACGGAAGGTGGATATCACTAGAATACTACTTGGATATCAGCAACGTACTACATGATTACCAGCAGGGCTTAAACTGAATATTAGCAGAGTATTGAAGGCTAGATATCAGCAGGGCATAAACAGGTTATTAGCAATGTGTTGAAAGCCGGATATCAGTTAAGTACAATACTGAAGGCTGAATATAAGCAAAAGCTTGGCCATAGTCTGATATCATCAAACAATTGGAAAGCTGAATATTACCAAAACTGCTGATATAAGCAAAACATTTATACTACCTATGACAAAAATCTCATCACAAACTTAAGGTTATTATTCTAAGATATTTTATTTTATCCCTTCATAGCTTGTGATCATGTATGGATAATTGTCATCGAAGATTTTGATTGACCAAGATTATCTACGCAGAATAGTTAAATCACACAAGATATTTTGATTGATCTGAAAGCAAGATACTTTCCATAACTGAATTACTCTATTTCTGGATATCAACATTTGATTGTATGAGCGATCAAATCAACGGGAATTTTTTATCGATCGACTTCAACAGCTGATTGATCTTCTTAATGATTGTCCAATTACTAGTTTGGAGATTGATCCCCTTAAAGAACATCCAATGGGAATATTGGATGTGGAGGAGTATAAAAGGAGACCAAGGCACCGAAGAAAGTGGGGGATCAAGAATTCATAAATCCAAATTTTTGAGTGGCATTGGAAACGTAATACGTTCCTAGACTATCCTTTGTACTATTTACAAATGACTTTTAAAGTAATTAATGGGGGTGAGCATGGTCTCAAGGTAGAACCCGGAACTTGAGTTGATGGAACTTGTCCAATTCTAAGTTCCAAGGTATGCAAAATAGGTCCTAGGTTTCCAAAATTGGGAAACCTATTTCGACAAGTAGGTTCTAGATTTTAGATTGGTGGAACCTAAAACATGGAATAAGTTTTTGTATTTTTCTTAATCTATGTATTTGCATAATTCTATGGTATTTCATGGCGTTCATTGATGAGTGTATAATCTAAACTACAATTCAAGCTTCCATTTTATGACTAACACTTTTACTTTCGTGTATTAAATATAAATTATGATCAGTAAATTGTAGTAATAAGTTCCTGTTCAAAAAAAAAATTGTAGTAATAAGTAGTGGTTATTAAAAGTAATAATGCACTATAATTATTCAATTAATAATAAAGGTGAAACCTAGGTAGACTCTAAAATCGACCCTAGAACCTGTAACAAGTTAGATTCCAAGCTATAAAGTATGCATAGTATGTTTTAAATTCTAGAAAATGAGAAACATGTTCCAACGGGTAGATTTTAAGTGGTAGTTATACAAAACTTATAACTGCTCAATCCTAGTAATTAGAGAGAAAGATGGGTGACTAGAACAGGAAAAATACTAATGCATTAGAGTGGGAGCAAATCTTGCTTTTTCATATTGGAGTGATTGAGCACCGCACTAGCTGATTGTCGATCTATTCTATATTTGTCTTGCCACTCTTCAGCAGTTTGGTGAAGCTAAGACCGAAGGAGCGTTACATTATAGTCATACTGTCGTCTTGCGACGAATGCAACGTGGGGGTGGGGACATCACACATAAGATAGAATACCATAACTTTCAACCCCTGTCCACGAAACTCTTACATTCATCGTCTACTTCACACACTGGATGACAAAACGAGAGTTTGTCTTGCTTTTCTGCTTTATAGAGCGCTGGATGGTCATCGCATATTTGTTTCTTCATGGAGACAAAGAAGTAGACCCTCCAACAAGCCAAGAGTTTAGTGCCTCCGAAATGCAAGATTCCAAGTCGACATTGATTAATCATGAAATGAGTATAGGAATATAAAAAGAAGTTCCTCTGGAGCATGCGGAGGTTTTGGTTCGGCAGCTCTGAAGCTGGTCTCCGAATCCCCATTCCATTCGCCCAAATAAAAATGGAATGAGACGGGCGTAATGAAATTTACCGGTGGGGCTGGGAGGGATTTGTCCGTATCGGTCGAGGCTAATGCCAGTAGATCTGAATCTACAAGGGCCCACCTCAATTCTTAGATTCAGTGCGTAGCGGCTTTTCAGCCATTGTTACTTGCCTCCTGCAGGCTCGAAAATCCCTGCTTCGCCTCTCCTCTGTGTCTCAACATTGGTTAATCATGAAATATTGTTTATGGTGACCCAGGTTTCTGATGGGGTTCGGTAAAGCTCTCCCGGTTAGAGGCGATAAAAATCGTTTATTAAGTTGAGAGATGTTCCACAAAGCAGAGACACGGATGGAGATGGAAGAGAAAGAAGGAATAATCTCTCTTCCCTGGCTTGCTCTTCGGGCCACTGCCATTATTAGGCTTTGTTTGTACTCTACACTTCACCTGCAGAAAAATTGCAGGAGCTTCTTACAATTTCCTATCCCATTTTTTCGCTTTGGACAAATGATAATTATGTGCGACCAAGCTCACATGCAAGACGCAAACTTGAGCAATCCCATTCTCAGTATGCCCATCTTCTAGAACAGATACCCTGCTTATATGGTCACCCTCTACTGTATAATGGAAACCTGTACCTATATTACTAACTTGGTGAGGCTTTGAGACCATGTCAGTCCTTCCAATCATGTCTCTTAGCCCCTATTAGATAGTACGAAAGAAGAAATATGTACGTCACATCAAACAAGTCGTCATTACTCAAGCCGCATATAGAATTGTTGTGTGGCAATCCCGAGAAAGAGAGGTATAAGGTGAGGTCCATAAGAAATACCATGGGGATCTGAATGCGAATCACACACCTAGGAGGAGGGGTCTCAAGTGATTCGTCCACAAAGGGGAATGAAGACATTCTGGTACCAGGAATATGGTCATTATATCTATGCCAAATTTATCAGCTTTCTAAGGATCATACAATAGCTGGATCAAGACTGCTTTGATATATGGCGTTATTTCATCTTCTTTTCAGTCTCTTCGTAGTAAGGGACAACTACTCCTAGATGTTTGCCGTCTTTCACAGATCGGCATGTCTTGACAAAACCGTTACTTTGGTCTGTTTCCTCACTGGCTACCCCTCTGATGCATGTTAAAAAGCAGAGCTTGCAAAATGTAGAGCTGACTTGTTATAGAAGCTAGGTGCTGCCCCCCTGACCTTTTTCCAGGTTTTGTACAGAACAGTTGAGAGGTGAATCTGACTAGTTGCTATCATCCAAAAGACTTGACGACACTTATGTCATAGTCGCATTGTAAACAACACAAAGGGAGTGGCATGGATGATCATTTTCCTCACCAATCAAGGTGAAAGCTTTTGTCAATACCCGTGTGAATAAACAAGTTACAGCCCTTTAAAATATAGTGGATAACTGAAGTTCTACACCTTTGTTGAAAACTGCGATTCTCAAAAAGTACAAGAAGTCATAGTGCTTGTTGAGTCAATTAATATGGCTTTTTTATTACTTTTTTAAAATAGAGTGCATCTGTTTCTTTTTCATTTTCTTTTTTTCTCTTCGCTTCAACACGTTCTCTCATTGTTACTATTCATCTTCTTCACCACACAAGCTCAACTACGACGCAATCATTATTGGTGTTTGCCCGCCAATTGTCTCCGGAGCAATGTCTCCACCGATCTCTTCCCTACCGTCAACAGCCAATGGCAAAGCCAAACAAGATCCCCTAGTTTCAGCTCACCATTTTTGGAGTTTCAAACAGCTTTCTTTTACTTTGACAGTTCTCGAGCTTTCCCCAACGCTCATCACGTACCCTGTCAGCATTTGAGTAAGGGCCAGCGACACCTAGAACCGAGACTCAAGAACCCCCATGTTCATGCTCACATCTTAACCGTGACCCACTTTTTTCCTTGTTCACGGCTTGTTATGCATTTACTAATTAATTTCCCTTGAAGATGTAATCACGGTACCTGAACATTGTTTCATGATTGACATGACCAGAATGACTACAGCTTAGTTTTATCCAGGACACCATGCAACTTAGAGGAATATTGTAGTTCATTAATACCTTTATCGTGAAGGTCATGAGAATTTCATTGTATGCATCTTAGTTATCTACCGAAGTTGGAAAACTCCATTTTTTATGATGAACTTTAGTTGAAGTTATCCTTTGTTGCATCGTAAGATGTAAAAGGAGTCTGGCGGAGGTTGGAAGAGGAAGATTGTACCCACATAGGGGAAGAAGAGTAGGTGGTGGAACAAAGTGGATCATTAAAAGTGCAAGGTTGATGGAATCAATCGATTATCTGAGACCATATTTTGTTATTAAGAGCGGTGATTACGAGGCTTCTTGGATTCAAATGGAAAGAATTCAATGTTGACTCCAAAGCACTCCAAAGCAGTCGTTCATGGTCTCACTTTTGACTTTTTGTCACCTCAGTCCATTCTATTAATCGACCATATTACAACATACAAAGCAACTCTTCACTATATACCTACAAAAGCAAAGCCATAAGATCCAAAATGCGCCGTTATTGGTTATCCAACTCGCTGTATATATGTTTCTTCCCTGCTTGTGTTTCCCTTTCCAAGGTGTGCGGGTCGCCGGCACCCCTTGGGACAATTTGCGGCCGTGTCAACGTGGAACAATTGCCTGTTCCGGTACAGAGCGCACATCCATGACCGTACGAGGCAAAAGTGGGCGCGCCCTTCCACCGTGCAGTCGGCAAGAACTGGACACACGGAGAGACCAAAGTATCATTTTGTGTTGAAACCACGTGTAAACTTTTCGAGCGAGGCCAGGCAAGAGGGCCACGGAAAGCCATGCGGGTAACAAGAAATAGGGGAAAGAGTGAAAGGGGCCTTGCAACAACAACGATGTAAGGGAAGCCACTAAGAGCAAAGCAGCGAGCATCATGATGATGCGCAACACTCGGGCACAAGTGGGAGCCGACGATAGGTGAGCAACATATGCCAATGTGCAATAGAAAAGAAGACAGAAGATGGCAACGTAGGCGGTAGAACAGCGGGAGTCAAATGGGGACTCACCTCCCCCTTGATATTTCACCTCGATGAAGTTGACCAGCACGGGAACAATAAAAGCGAGAATAGAGTGGAACTCAGTGAAGGCAGGGAAGATGTCTGTGTGGGGACGACGGCCGGGCTGCATTGTAATAGACTTGTAGGTCGTCCCCAGCCCTACGTAATGGATAATTATCAAAATGATCAGAGAAGTACTCATGTATTAGAGCGGGAGCAAAGCTTGCTATTTATAATGAAGGGGTTACGCACTGCACTTGCAGATTGCCCATCTCTTCCACAAATGTCTCGCCACTGTTCAGGAGTTCGACGAAGCTTCATCAAGGAGGGTTACATCATGTTCAACCTGACGTCTTCTGAGGGGTGAATGCAATAGCGAGTGGGGACGTCGCACAAAAAATGCGTACTATAGTTACGGATTCCATGTCACGTGCTTTACATTAATCTCCCCCTTTACACATAGACAAAAGGAAGTTGTCTAGCTTTTTGCTCCTTTATATGGCATCGGATTGTCCCCGCATTTTCTCATAACGGAGCCACGATAGCAACACCTTCCAATGAGCCAGAAGAATTTAAAAGTGCCCATGCAAGACTTCAAGTCAACAATCATGGGATATTGTTTCTGATGGGGTTCGGTAAAGCTCTCTGGGTTAAAAGGCGATAATAATTCTCTTTAAAATTGGGGAAATGTTCCACAAAGCAGAGTCATAAATGGAGGTGGAAGAGAGAACCTCTCTTCTATGGTGCTCTTTGGGCCACTGCTATTGTTCACCTGTCCTAATTATCGGCTTTGTTTATACTGCATACCTTTTGTTTTTATTTTTTTGGTCAGATTATACTCCACACTTCAGTTGCAGTAAAATCGCCTGAGCTTCGTACGATTATCCTCTCCTCTCTTTCATACTCTAGACATAAAAATTAGGTGAGCTCATGTCCAAGATGCAAAACTTGAGCAATCCAGATCACCATATACCCACCTTTTAGAACAAATACACTGCTTAAATGGTCACCTCCTGCTGAACAATGGACACCGTACTCACAGTGCCGATTTGGCAAGGCTTAAGGTCAAGATATCAAGAGTATGTCTGTCATCTCAATCATGTGGGTTCCTCACTTAACCATGATTAGATAGGACCGAAAACAAAAAGTATCTATGGCACATTAAACACCAAGTCATCAGTTCTCAAGCCAAATGTATAATTGTTGTGTAATATACTGAGAAAAAGAAGTAAAAAAGGTCGGGCCCATAAAAAATCATCACAGATGTAAAGCATACCTAGGGGAGGGGTCCTATAGGGAACTGAATGGTCACCAAAGGTGAATGAAGAAGACATAGAAGTACTGGAGAATACATTCATTATAACCATGCCACATTTATGAGCTTCCTAAAGATCACAAAATGGTTAGAGCAAGACTGCTTTGACATATCTCACACTATCTTATTAATCTTTTCATTCTCACCTTACTAAGTGACACCACTCGACGTTTGCCTACTTAACAGATCAACATGTCTTGACAATATTGTTAGTTTGGTCTGTTTCTTCACTGTTACCTCTCTGATACACGTTAAAAAAGCAAACTTGTACAAATGAAAAACTTGTTGCAGAAGCGAGATACAGCATCCCTGAACTTTTCAAGTTTTCTACAGAACTGTCGAAAGGTAAATATGATTAGTGCCATCATCTCAAACTATTGATGAAAATTATGTCATAGGCACAAGATAAATGACACAAAGGGAGTGGGAGTGGTCAATGACCACTTTCCTCTCCACCAATCAAGGTAAAAGCTTTAGTTTATACCATGCGAATAAACAATATGATCCTTTAATGGAGTGGAAAGGAAACGTAATGGCTTATCAAATAATCATCCCTTTCCAAATTCTTAAAAACAATGACTCACAATTGAAACACATATTCAACTAGTACAAAACTAGAAATTCAGATTTTCTCTTCCTTTTTGACTTCAAGCCCGCCGATTCATTTCTCTCTATAGACATATGAGGATTTCACCCAGTTTGACATGATATAAATGGTGACAGTCAGCTGAGCTCAACAAGGATAGACAAGACACATGCATTAAATAAATTAGCTTTTTAGTTGACATTTTAAAAAAGAATTGCTCTTGTTGTCCTCATTAAGCCACACATTTATCCAAGAAAACTACTTCCATCAAGTAATGTCAAATTTATCAGATAAAGGGGTAATAGGGGCACAAAAACATTATATTCAACGTTCTCTATGTGAAAAACAGACCATCACTGAAAGGACTACTGGACCACTACTGACTAACCACTAGTGAATATATTATTTTATCCTGAAGATTAATCACAAAATAACACAATGACTATTCATCCCAGAGATAACATGATTATTATATGCAATATGACCTGACGAAATGAGATGTCCAGAAGATTCATCATAAAATAACACAATGACTATTCACCACCAGGATGACATGATAAATAAACAGATTCATTTTAGTGCCAGTCACCCCTACGCATGTCTGCAGTCATGTTAAAATTCTAGCACTTGGTTTTTAACCTTAGACTTGGAGGTTATTTTCCCACAACTTATGAGCCCCGAGTTTGATAACTTGATCTCAGCTTGGTGTTGCCTTCTCCTTGCGCTCTTAGACAATTTACGTGAATCCTCATGTAATTCAACTTGCGGTTACTTTAAATCTTCTGAGCTACCCCTTTCGGCGGTTGATGCATTACAATAACTTTAACGCCACTTTTTTCTTACCAGACTTTCATTTTCCTTCTTCAAGAAGCTCCTTAGTCTTCAGTTTAAGCTGGTGCCTCTGATTGTTGTGTACTCTCCATTCCATCTCCCCAAAAGGAGCAAGCTTGTTCAAAGAAACATACCAATTTAGTCCTTTGTCATCCATCATCAGAATTTATGAAGTGCTCAGCCCATATCTGTTCGGTTTGACTTTGCATACTTAAACCTTGTCATCCAATCTCCAATTGTATCCTCAGAATCTAACTTAAAACTCCTCCATCATTGCCTCTTTAGCTCTCTTTAGCAAAGACAGTTTCCGTTTACGTTTTCCATCCTCAGGAGATAGTTTCTTCATTCTGTGCCTCGACAACGTGATCAGATTTCCTCCTCCTCCTCCTCCTCCTCCTCCTTATCTTCATCTTTGGCATAAATTGGGAAGATCAAATATTGTTTTGAAAGCTAGTCATTCGAAATTCAACTAACTATTTAAATGGAATTGCTCAATGACCCCAACCCAGTAAAGAAAATGTTTGCATTATGTAACTACAAAGTCTTCAGCAATCACTGCTAAAATCTTTTACCATTAGGTGAGAACGGCCTTTTTATCGCAATACTTTGTCCGTAGTGCCCTTTTAAAGTATTTGCTAAGCTACATCTCATGTGCTTTGACAATGTGAGAGTAAGATCTGCATAACTAGCACATCCTTTTTACAATAGATCAGGTGTTCTATTGCATCAGATTTCATGCTAAAAAAAAGTAACTCTCAAACGGCTTCCATTTCATTATTTCAAAAACAAGGACAAATGTAGAAATTAATTTAGAAAAACTTTTTTAATTTTCGCATAGGTGGGCTGCAGAATCATGATTGTTGGAGTACTTGCAATTACACTATTTCTGTTTTCGCACTCTGTTTTGCTCTTGCATCCATATATACAAATAATTAATAAGATACTAAGTTTAAAAAAAAAAAAAATGAAGAATAGAAATTGTTTTAGTTCACAAGACAAAATGTATGCAGGGCTACTCCCAAATGGTTGTAGAACCAAACGAGATGTACCTCATCCAACCCAACCCCAGACTCTTTGTTCCCAATCTATTTGGCTTTCTGACTACCGTTATTTATGTGGTATCCCTAAATTTAAATGGATTCGCCACTGAAACACGTGAACAAAGACATGAACTGGGTAAATATAAAATATAGAGATGCTTCCAGTTCATCCAAATCAGAAGCTTTTGCTAGATCCATATGATCTCCTAAGCAGATCTTGACATAATCCAAAAATATAGTCAGCATTAAAACATTTTGGACATCTATTTTATTTCACCTGCACATAGTATTGAGAACGGCAAAGATTACTAGTCACTAGTTTCAATTGGCGAGGATAAGGGCACGCCCCCGAGAACCATAATTAACGGCCAAGACGTTAACACCATCCTGCAATAATATCAGGAATAACTATTTTACTTGGTGTTCTCCATAGCTCTGATCCACTACGGATGAAAATGAGGTAACTTCTTCAAAAGCACCCACTAAAGTAAAATTTATACCGTATCTTCCGTTTCGAAAATGGAAAGAAGGTAACCTTTTTCAAAGAAGAAGCCATGAATTACAAGACAAATGCACCTGGCTGTTTGATATATGCCAAGTAGAAATTTACCGTTTGTATCACAAAAGCTCATCCAGACCATCACATGGAAGACATCTCTGGGAAATTGAATAGGATCGTTAGTCTTGCTTTAATTTTAAAGGGGCAAAGAAAGTTAAGAATAATTATCAATGATAACCAATTTGAACGATATAGTTCTCGTCCATTATGAAAATATCAGCATGCTCCAGATTACTTCATGACCATCCAACATGTGAAAATTGAAGCTTTGTGTGTGGCTTGGGAGAGAGGGCATTCCGGCTACTGAATACTACAAATCAAATAGTGCCACATTGTATTTTCCTCTTTACTCTAAACTCTGTTCATGAACAAATAGAGGCTAATCTAAGGATTACATTTCAATCATCATAAAGGGTTCACAACCGAAACTTCAATTCGAGTTAAAACCAGCTAGAAATATGAGAGCAAACTTTTTCAATAAAGCACTCTTCCTTAACACAAAACCTGGATAGCAAATTATCATGCTTAAGTGATACATAATAATATGACAATAAAGTGGAAGGAAAGCAAAAGTTCACTGAGCATGAGATGCTATATCACAACACGGTCTCATGTACTTGAAATAGAGTTAACAATTACTGCATTGATGGAAGAAAGAATGCAGTCCCCCCAGGAGGACTCAAAATATTGGATGGCAGTTTTATCCGATAAAAGTCTTCTTACAGCAATTTCCGCGAAAAATAGGGCCAAGCCACGGTCAGAACATCAGCAAACGCACATTACATGATTGAAATTGGAAGACCTGGAACTTGTCCTTGTCGACTACAATAAAAGCATTCCTCAAGAACCACAGCTTGGTGAGATTCTAAAATCAAATAGCAAAACAGCTCAATCAGGCAATCAATTCGGAAAAGCAAAAGAGAAAGAAAGGAAAGGAATATGAAGAAGAATTAGAAGACCTAACCTGGGGGAATGGCTATGCCAAATTTATGAGATCTCTAAGGATCGTAGAACAGCTAGAAGAAGACTGCTTTGACATATTCAGTCTCATTTTACTAAGTGACAACTACTTCTCGATATTTGCCTTCTTAACAGATCAAAATGTCTTGACAAAATCTTCACTTTGATCTGTTTCTTCACTAATTACCTCTTTGATGCATGTAGAAAAGCAAAGATTGCAATTGCAAAATGAAGAACTGCATTGTTGCAGGATTTGTCAAGTTTTTTATAGAGCAGTTGAAAGATGAATCCGATTAGAGCTATCACCCCAAAAAATTGATGACAATCATGTCATAGGCACAGGATAAACAACATAAAGGAAGTGCTGTCGATGACCACGTTCCTCTCCAATCAAGGAGAACGCTTTAGTCAATACCCATGCGAATAAACAAACTACAATCCTTTGAGTGGAAAAGAAAAGTACATCATCATCCTTTTCATTACACTTGAAACCAATTACTAACATTTGAAAAACATATTCAACTAGTACACCTAGAAATTTCGATCTTCTCATCCTCTTTTGAACTCAAGCCCACCAATTTATTTCACTCTATAAACACATGACAAGTGCACCCACTATGGCATAATAAACCCAGCGACAGTCAACAACAATAGGTAACTCGCATGCATAAGATATATAGGCTCTATAGTTAATGGTAAAAAAGATCAAAAATTAAGCTAGACAGTTGTTGAGACAATTATTTCCAGTCGGTAACGGCAAATTTACCAGATAAAGGGGTCTTAGGCGATTGAGTTTGTGGAGAAACTTTATTGAAAAAGCTTTATAAAAAAAGGGACACCACTAAAAGGACTAACTTAATCAACATTGACCAACTACTAGAATATATATTTTATGACTTGACAAAATGAGACGTCCAGCAGATTAATAACAAAATAACACAATGACCGCTCATCACTGAGATCACATGACAACAGATTCATTTTAGTGCCAACCACCCCAAAACAACTTTTCCACTTGAGCAAAATACAACTTCTAAATAAATTTCTCTAAAAGATGAAAGACCTCAGATACCTCACAAAAATTTAAGCATCTTCCTTAAAGATGCAACACATAACATCCTTATGTCTGAACCACAAAAAATGTCTCAAACACATATATATTGACTAGAAAGCTCTAAGACCAGAGCCCTCCCACCTTGGTTTAGTGCTAGTCATGTTGGAATTCTAGCTCTTGGTTTTACCCTTAGAGTTGGGGGTTATTTTTCCATAAGCTATGAGCCTCGAATTTGATAACTTAACCTCAGCTTGGCGTCTCCTCCTCCTTGCATTCTTAGACAATTTACCCGAATCCTCATGTAATTCAACTTTTTGTGACTTTCCATCTTCCAAGCTACCCTTTTCAGCAGTTGATGCATTAGAATAATCTTTACGCCTCTTTTTCTTGTCAGACCTCCGTTTTCCTTCTTCAAGAAGCTCCTTCGTCTTCAGTTTAAGCTGGTGCCTCTGATTGTTGTGTACTCTCCATTCCTTCTCCCTATAAGGAGCAAGCTTCTTCAAGGAAACATACTGATTTAGTTCGTTGTCATCCATCATCAGAATTTCTGAAGTGTTCAATCCATATCTGTTCGGTTTAATCTTTGCATACTTAAACCTTGTCTTCAAATCTCCAATTGTATCCTCATAATCTAACTTATAATACTCCTCCATCATCGCCTCTTTAGCTCTCTTTAGCAATGATAGTTTCCGCTTCCTTTTACGTTTTCCATCCTCAGAAGATATAGTTTCTTCATTCTGTGCCTTGGGGACGTGATCAGAATCCTCTGCCTCCTCCTCCTCCTCCTCCTCCTCCTCCTTCTCATCATCATCACTGTCATCTTCACCTCCATCATCTAACTTGTGTCTTAAGCTTCTTTCTCTAGCTGCTACGAATCCATCCTTTGACTCTGATTCATCCCAGCCAACCGGTAGTCCTAGCAATTCATCTTCCTTCTCGAAGTCTGGTTTTTCAATTTCTCCACCGTCTTCATCTCTGTCACTGCCAAAGTCAGGGTCCACATCATCTGCATTGTAATACTTTTGATTAAAAACTTGCTTCATCATCCTATCATATTCCTCGGGATCGAAGTCATCATCAAGATCAACTCCATCCAATGGGCAGTCCCCATCTTCATCTATCCCAGCAATCTGCTTCAACTTTTCGAGTTTCTGCTTCATCTCCTCCTTTTTTAAATTCTTCAAGTGCTTCAACTCCTCCTTCCTTTCCATCTCAGCAATTTTCATCCTCTCCTCCTTGCTCTCTCTCTGCTTCTTCCTAGCCGTCTCTTTCTTCCTCACTGAACCCTCGATGGTCCTCGAATGACCCAATACCCTGTCACCTGCATTTTCCTCGTACCTGAAATTCGTTTCGTAATCCTCTTGCTTCTCAATCTCCTCCTCATCCCTCAACAACTCTTCCAACTCCTCCTCATTAACATGTCCTTTGCTCTTCTTATCCTTATCAACCCACATCTTATTCAGAAAGAACTCCTTCAGAAACATCTCATTCTCACCCAAAGCCTCGCTCCTGCCAAAATATTCATCCAGCTTCTGCTGAAACTCTGCACCATCGCCACCTTCAACTGGCTCACCATCATCTCTCCTCTTCACTGTCAAAAAATCACCACCGTCGCCATCAACCTCTGCAGCCTCTGCAGCCTCCGCAGCTTCCAGGAAAGCCCTTCTCATCTCCTCTTGCTCCTCACTGTAGCTCTTCTTCTTGGTAACCTCTGTTTGCTCATCATCAAAATCAGGTCCCTCCTCGATCAGGTGCTTGGCCACCACATCTTTCAGGTAAAGCTTATGTTTTCTGTCCTTCGACTCCTTCTCTTCATCTCCGTCACTATCTTCAGACTCGAAAAGAGCAACATTCTTCTCTTTAAGACTCGGGTCTCGGCTTCGCACCTTAAGTAGCGCATTAAAGAAGTCCAGGTCCTTCTTACTAGCCTTACTCACATCAACATCATCATCCAAAGATGATGAGGACTCGGAGGAGGACTCGGCACCTGATTCAGAGGATGAGTCATCTCCGACGAGGCCCTTCTTTTTGAGTTCCTGAAGCCGATGGAGGTCCTCGCGCTTCTTGTTATGCTCGAAACGGCGAGCATATTCTTTGTTGATCTCAATCTTCGACACATTCTCATCATCAGAATCGCCACCATCAAACAGCTTCATCCCCATTCCTGAAGCAACAGTCATCAATCACAAGCCTGATTATTCAACAGACAACAAAGGGAGACAACAATCTGTTCCAGCAAATAGATGGAGCACATTGCACAAAAACAAGAACAAAAAGAAGACAAAGAAGCAGCACATTGTATTGGAGATCAAAACATTAGCTTAAACAACGAGAGATGCAACAACAAGGTCACAGCCCTCTGAATTGAGATCAGAAACATCCCTGTCCTGATTAGGGTTTATCCTCTCGTTTTCTACAAGAAAGAAACAAACAAAGATAAAGAGACCGAAAGGCTGAGCGCGAAACTCCGGCCAACTGAATTGGCAAGCATTCGACAAAGATTTTCCTTACAACCAACCGACCAGCCCCCGTCGAGTTCGGTAGCTTGAATTCACTAACTACAAACCGTCAGCTAACCCCGTCAAAACTATGCCTTTTACAAACTATTTCCTGTTTTATGACAGAACACCGAACACCGAATAAAATCAGAGACACGGCATGTCGCGTCAGAAAATTCCGGGCAAGAACCGACGAAAGACAAGGGGCAATCTTCGGACCTTATCCTGGGTTCTTCAGGTAACGCCGATTCCTCCGATTCCGACAGGAGGGGGCAAACAAAAATCATGGGGTCTCGCGAAAAACAGCGATGAAACTATGAATCCTTCCGAGAAAATAGTGGCGAATGGTCAAGCACAGAACAAGCATAAAGAAAAAAAGAAACGGATTGGAGCTTGGCCTACCGAGGTGAAAGAAGCAAGAAGAGAGACCGCCGGAATACCGAGAAAGTCAGCCTCTCCGTCCCTCGCCGCCCCTGGCGGAGGTCGTTGCGGCGGCCGGCGTTCGGGGGTTGTTGTCTTGTCGGCGGCAGAGCGCGAACGCGAGAAACCCTAGAAAGTGACAATCCGGTCGTTCGATCTGAACCGGGTGAAGTGCAGTTGGGTTGTGCAAAATAAGGCGGTCGCGGCTTCTCGTTTCGTTAAGTTGTTTTGGGCTCTATACTAAGCCCAAAAAACTTTTATTAGGGAATTTAATTCGAGGAGTTAAAAACAAATAATAATAAGATGGGAAAAGACCATCAAAAATCCTAAACTTTGCCCCAAGTGACACATTTATTCCAAACATTTTTTTTTTTATGTAAAAAATCCCAAATTTTTCAAATTGTGACACATTTACTCCATCAAAGACATTTTTGTCTTTTTTTTTTTTTCTATTTTTTTTCTTCTTCTTCCCTCCACCCTCCATGGCGAAGCTGGCGAAGGAAAGCTGGCGTCCGGCAAGGGCACCCCTCACCCAACACTAACGAGGGCTTGGGGAGGGTGCGAGGGAAGCCCTTGCCCGACCCAACCGAGGGCCGCCCTCACCCGATGTCGGCGAGGGCGGCCTAGCCAGCCTAGGCGAGGGTGACCCTCATCTGACACCGATGAGGGCAGCCCTCGCCAAATGCCGACTTCCCTTCGCCGGTTAGTGAGAATGGAAAAAAAAAAAGTAAAAAGATCAAAATGCCCTATAATTTATGATAAATGTATCACATGTAAAAAATTTAGGGTTTTTTGTGTTAGAAAAAAAAAATATGGGGTAAATGTGTCACGATTGACAAAGTTAGGTTTTTTACATCACAAAAAAAAAGTTTGAGGGCAAATTTGTTACTTTGAGCAAAGTTTAGGATTTTTTGTGGTTTTTTCCCTAGGAATTCTATTGTCGGATTGCACATGCAATAAGATTGATACATTAAATGATAACGGAATAAATCCGTCACTCAAATGAAATTAGGTGAAACTATAACCGCAAATTCCATATAACTATTTCTCTTTAGAACGTACGATACCCTTTGAATTTTGGGAGCAGTCTATTGATGAATCTCTCCATCTTGGTCTTTGGAGTTTTGTGTCCTTTCAAATGTTGATGTGAATCGTTCGGACTAATGCATGATTTCTCCATGCCATTTGTTAAAATGAAGTAAGATTAGCGTTCTCATCATATCGTCATTACTCCGCGCATGTTTTGTTAACGAATATTAAATAGACTTAACATTTTTCTTTTTCTTTTTTTAAAATAGACTTAACATTAGCACATTGAAAAAGGAAAGAGTTTTGTGCATGATTCCATATATGGAAAACTAGAATCTGCTTTCCTAAACAATTGATTCAAAGAAAAACATGGTCTTAGTTCGGGAAACAAATGGATTATCAATACCCCATCATTTGGTTTCCCCAGGTTGGAATAGAAAGCAAGTACAGGGTTCAACCATTCACCCCAAGTCCCACATCCGCCATGCCATTAAGCTATAAATAACGCAACCAAGCAAGCCTCCTGACAGTGCACGAGTCCTTTTACTTCCGCTTGGCAACCAGCTCGCTGCCGTGTTTTACATCGCATGATGAAGTCATTCGAGCCATCTTGACATCCCCTAAATCTGCACGAAACCTATGCAAGAACAAAACCTAAATCCCCATGAATCCATCCTTCATCTTCTTCTCACAGCTGCTGGACCACGCTGAGCTGGGGCTGCACCCTGTGGTTGGCCACTTGCCTGCTCCTCAGGAGGCATATTCATTGCCTGTGTTACGGCGTTCATGACTATGAGTCCAAGAGGGATCACGTACATCCACTGAAAATCACAGGAATCAATGATGAGAGATTGGAGATTTTAACTTCTGAGGGACTAATATTTCCAAAAGGGAAAAGGCGAACTCACATATTTGGCCCAAAATGATTTTTCCGGTGGCTTCACAACTTCAGCCTCTCCATTCTCTCCAAGGGATATCTCTTCCGCGAATACTGGAGTCCTGCAACAGGCGAAAAATAAGACAAATGAAGCACCTACTTTCCTGTATGAATGGAAACCTACTATATAATACCATTTAGGTACTCGGTATGACAAATTCTTTTACACACCAGAAAGACTGGCTTAGCAATTTATTTCCAAACGTGAATAAGTTACTATCACACCAGATGCCTCAACATTGTCTTCACTCTCCCACCAACTAGATACTCTTCATAAGCACATATGCTGATTTGTTACCACTAATACATCTCCGTAGTAAAAATAGAGTGGAAACATAAGCTGACTTTTAGAGTATTTATAGAATGTGCTGCCTGGTCATAAATTAAGGGAAATGCAACCCTATGAGAGATTACAAAGGAGGAAATGGAAAAATGATATTTACTAGATCATGTACCTTGGTGCCTGCTCACTGTTCTTCAAAATAGTATGTGAGTTAAATGACCACTTTGCTGGCTGAAACATAAGAAACATTATCATGAATGAAAAAGTTACAAGGGCATAGCCAAACCTCAAGATTAAGAACAGCTGAACATCAACAGATCATCAATGCTGATTATGCAATTGTTTAAAAGGCTCATGCTTTTGCCACTCCAAAGATGGCCAAAGACACTGCTCCCACTTTGAATGAACGTTATTATCCCTTGCGGGTCCTACTTTAGCATGTTGTTGGAACTTAAATTTTCAATTGCAAAGACAAATGCGGGCCCACTCTTGATTTAAACTTATTTCTTACTTTTTTTTCCTTCTTTTTATTTGGTTTCTTCTTTTTATGCTTTTTGTTTTTCCATTTGGGACGATATTGATGATCCTCTTTTCCAAGAAAAATAATTTTTTTGGCAGATAGCCAACTAATCATTGTGTTAATGAGTTGCATTTTTTTTTCCCATTTTGTACTGGGATATTAAAAAAATAACCTAAGTACAAGTAAAAGTGGAAAAAATCATCTACTAATATTAACGAATGCCTTTGGTTTAATCAAAATTTCACTATATGTCATTATGCTATAATCCATGTATTTTATCTGCTCAACTTTCATTTATTCAATGAACCTAGCAATCCTTTTTTTTTCCCATGTCATCACTACATGATTTCTTAACAGATACTTTCAGAAAAAGATTAACAACATGACAGAGATAAGTACAATAAAATCTAAACATCCATTATTACCATGCAAATTCAAAAGAAAAAGCCCCGTAAAACATTATTACATAGAAAAGTCATCACTAAATGAATGAAAGTTGAGCAGTTAAACACACGGATTATAGCGTAATAAAGTAGTAAAGTTTAAATTAAACCAAAGACATTTGTTAACACAAGCCAATCGTTCTTTCACTCAACTGAGCTTAGGTTATTTTTTGAACAATGGTTTCCTTGTACAAAACAAAGAAACGTATGCAACTCATTGGCACAATAACTAGCTGGCCATCCACCGAAATAAACTATTTGTGGAAAAGAGGACAACCAATTTCATCCCAAGTGGAAAAAGAAATCAAGAAAAATAAGAAGCCAGACAAAAAGAAGAAAAAAAAGGCAACAATAAATCAAGATTAGGCCCCACATTTGCCTTAGTCATCACAACTGAAACTTTTTAAGTTCCAGCATTATGCTAAACTGGAACTCGCAAGGGACAATGTCTTCCATTCAAAATGGTAGGGGCGTCTCCAACCATATTTAGAGTGGAAAAAGTGCGAGCTTTTTAAAATTATAAAAACATTTTCCTAATGTGACCTCCTTAAGTCAGTTTTTTCCATATCCAACCACAATCTAAGGATTACTAATTGATTAGAAAGAAGTCCCATGCCTTTTTAAGGACAATGGTCAAGTTAAGAGATGGTTACAACTGAATGACAAATTCATTATCTTCAGCGTAAATTAGGAACCAGATGAAGTATTGTTTTGGAAGCTATTCATTCAGGCTTCAACACAGATATTCAAAATGAACTGCATAATGACCCCAACCCAAGAAAGAAAGAGTTTGCATCCTGTAACTTAAAAATCTTCAGCAACCATGCTAAAACGTTTTCCCATTAGCTGAGAACAGCTTTATCATCACAATATTCTGTCGGCAGTGCCCACAAAGTACTCCTTCTCATGTGCTTCGACTATATGAAAGAGCAAGATCTGCATGACTAACTCCTTCTTATATTAAGATCAGGGGTCTTATGGCATCAGATTAACTTTCATGCAAAATCATAGAGAAACTCTCAAACAGCTACCATTTCATTATTTCAGAAAGCAAGGACACACGTAGGAGTTAATTTTACAAAACAATGTTTGATTTTCGCAAAGGTTGGCTGCAAATTCATGATTATTTAATTGTATTTGCAAATACACTATCTCTGCTTTTGCACTCTGGTATGCACTTGCAGCTATATATACAAATAATGGATAACATTCTTAGTAAAAAGGAAAGTGAAAAATAAGAATCTGTTTTACTTCACAAGACAAAATATATGGAATTCTAATCCCTAATGGTCATAGAACCGACCAAGATATACATCGGCCAACCCGACCCCACACTCTTTGTTCCTGACCTATATGACTTTCTAACTAGAGTTATTTAAGTACTATCCCTAGATTAGATCAAATTCTTCACCAAAACGCACAATCAAAGACATAAGCTGGGTAGATATAAAAGGAAAGAGATGTTTTCAGTTCATCCAAATCAGAAGCTTTTTCTACATCCATATGATCTACTAACCAGATCTTGACATAATCCAGATATATAGCCAGCAATAAGACATTTCGGACAGCTCTTTCTTCACCTGCACATAGTTCGTATTGAGAAGAGAGAAGATTGTTACTTACCAGTTTCAGTTGGCGAGGATAAGGGCATGCCCCAGGAGGACCATAATTAACAGCCAAGATGTTAACACCATCCTGCAATATATAAAGTAAAATAAAAAATCAACATTAATCGGAAGATGGAAAGAAGATACATTTTCCAAAGAAGAAGCCATGAGTTACAAACGAAATGTATCCGGCTATTTGATCCATGCCAAGTAGATTTACCATGTGTATCACAAAGTGCTCATCCAGACCATCACGTGGAAGACATCTCTGGGGAATAGAATAGGATTGTCAATCTTACTTTAATTTTAGAGAGGCAAAAATAGTTAACAAGAATAACTATCATCGATCACCAATTAAAAAAAAAAAAAGTTCTTATCCCTTATGAAAGATATCAGCATGCTCAAAATCAGAGCTAATCTAAGTATTACATTTTGATCATCAGAAAGGGTTGACAACCCAAACTTCAATTCAGGTTAAAACTAGCTAAGAATATGCGAAATTAAGCAATCTTGTCACATAAAGCACTAATTCCTGAACACAAATCTTGGCTAGCAATAATCATGCTTATGCGAGCAATCAAAACGCAAGTCGCAAAGGAAGACACAATTCTACATCACAACACAGTCTCATTTGGTTGGAGTAAAGTAAACAATTACCGCTTTGATGGAAGAAACAATGTAGTCCCTCCCCGGAGGACTCAGAACATTGGACGGCAGCCTAATCCTGTAAAAGTCATCATCTTGCAGCAATTTCTGCAATAAAGAGGGGCCAGACCACGGTCAGAACACAGAAAAACCTTACATCGCAGGATTTGAATCGGAAGGAAAACGCGACGTCACCTGGAACTTCTCCTTGTCGACTTCCGTGAGAGCATTCCTCGAGAACCGCAGCTTGGTGAGAGTCTACCAACCAAACACACCGAACCACCTCTATCAGGAAATCGATTCAGAAAAGCAAAAAAGGAAGGAGACGAAGAAGAAGAAGAAGAAGAAGGGCTGACCTGGGGGCCGTGGGACCAGGTCTTGAGGCGGGCGGAGAAAGTGCCGGCGGGGGAGAAATCGGAGTCCCCGAAGGCGTGCTCGAGGGGGAACTGGAACTTCGAGTCGGACTCGGCGGCATCCGAGTACCTCTTCCGGGATCGGGGCGGCGTGACCGGATCGACCCCGACCCCGACCCCGACCCCGGCTCCTCCTCCGATCGCCGCCCCCAGATCGTCCTCCTGCTCGATCAGGAGCTCATCGGACTGGAAGGCGCCGGCGCGGTGGTGATGCGGTGCGGCCGCCAGCAGCAACACCGCCATCGCCGTCAAGATCCTCGACAGCTTCTCGGCCTCCATTGCTTCCGATGCCGCTGCTGCTGGTACTGTGCCGTGCTCCAGCTTTGCAAACTCCGACTTGACCTTCGAAGGTCGAGAGAGAGTAGATGGGCCGTATATGGGCCGCAGATGGTTATGCATTTGGGCCACAGTTGGGCCAGGCCCAACTAAACTTGTCTTTCCCTTTGCATTTGATGTTGGGCTACGCAGCTGGGCCAGTTTAACCCGGAAATAGAACCGAATTTAGCCTTGTCCGACAAGATTGAGGCCGGCTCGCATGTGGACCGGGCCGATTCCCGGGTAACTGGCCTTGACCGGTTCGGCTTCCCTAGACCGATTGCTCCTAATTTGATTTGCAAGCCAGGAACGAATCTGTCCAATCCGATTGATCTGCGATTTTGCATAAATGAATTTGATTAGATTGCCGTAATAGAGCATTTTCATCCAGCTGGATTAGTCTCGTGTGGACTAGAATGGTCTTGTGTGCTTGTTCTCGACTATATAGGTTAAAGATAAAAGCCACTTAATGTACCATACCGATTGAAATGATTGTATCAGCCAAAAAACCAATGATTCGTGTAGGCTCAAAATTTTTTCCATTATTATGATTTTATTCGTTTTGCAAAAAATAATTAATTAAAAAATCTTTAAAATTATTACTTATATCACTTGAAACAATTAGTTAATGGGGAATATTTTTTTATATCTAAATATTTTCCTTGACGATGAAATATTTTTCATTTATTTATTTTTATGAGCAATATAAATATTTTTTTAAAATGCTTTTGATATTTTTTTTTTTTTTTGGTGAAACAAACGTACTCTCGTGCTTTAAACTATGTACTTGCAAATAAAATTAATTGGCATGGATTACTCCTCTGCAATATTAAGAGCATCTCTAGAGTAGGATTACCTTTTGTTCTTGATCGTGTGCGTTGGTAATAGGAACAAAGTTCTTTCTGTACCAAATTTAGAAGACCTCGGGAGTTGGATTCCTCCCAGTTCTTGTCCGTGTGCATTGGCAATTACATTTGTTAGGAGCGGATCCCTTCTTTCCAAATTTAGAGTATCTCGAGAGTCAAATTCCTTCCAAATCTTGATGGTATGCATTAGCATTGCGATCGTGTCCTTCTATACTAATTTTGAGCACCCTGAGAGTCGGATTCTCTCCAATTATTGCTTGCGCGGGTCAAAAATCAGAACTATCAGGAGCAGACTTGTCAAAATTTACAACGTTTTGGGTTTTGCACGATGGACATCGACTTGAGGTAGTCTGTATCACCATGTGTCAGCCTCGAGTGCTTTTATTGCTCTGCTGACTGCACAGCGATAGGTCAACTTTAAACATGAGGTACTCCCCCTATAAAATAAAATAAATAACTGTCAACCGACAATCATTTAATTGGTCCTACATTCTAGAAGTGTCAGCAATCAATTCGACCAAACCTAAACATCCTAGAAGCGCCCAAAAAAAGCAATGTCCAGATCTATGTCCCACGGTCCAGGAGGGATAGACCTACCGTCAACGCCCCCAACGAAACGTAGACAGGGATAGCAGCGTCTCGAGCACCCACGACATCCTAGAAGAACCTAGCGCCTTGTCCCGAAACTCCATCGACCTGTCTTTTTCCAAGGGGGAACATCCTCGAACGAAGGAGAACATCGGATTGCTGCAAAGCAACGCTTTCCCGCATCACGACAGAATACGGTGCTTCCTTGCTGGATTTTATTCCATCTCCGCACACACGTGTGTCACGATACGTGCAAAAAAGGTATAAAAAAGGTATTAAAAAAAAAAAAAAGCCCTAAAGGTATAGTCGAAGCAAAATACTTGTAAAATGAGATCTTCACGTAAAGAAACTAAAGCTTACGCGTTGGGATTACACCAACTGCATCAAATTTCGCTAGGTCTCAATAACTTAATCAGTTTATAGCCTCTACAAAACGTTTCATGGATTTTAAGATAGCCATATCTTGAGACCAATACTTTGAATTGATATTTAAAAAAGGAGCCATTAAGATATTTATCTAAATAATGGTATAATAGAAAGATACGGACTCACATTTACCTTTGGAATGTGAGAGGTTTATGGATTTACATGATTGCTTTATTGATAATTCCATATTACTCAAGTGTTTATTAGAAAGAGAGACGCGTTATTATACTATGAATTCAATATAACGCATGGACTTTTATCATGAAATCTTATAGTAAAGTTACGATGTTAGAATCCTCTCATCGTTTGCTTAGTCATACGGAGAAACTATCCTCATGTCATATTTGATAACTTAGGTAAACAATTCATCTAAAGTAGAACGACCACCATTAATCAAATAAAGCCAAACTTTCATGTCATTAAAAAGAGATTAGTTTTAGTAAAGAAATCCTTAGTGACACAAAGCAATTCCACCAATGCTTTCTAAGCGACTGATAGGACATCGCCACATGTCGAAGTGCCAGACCCGACACCCGTACTTCAAGAGCCTCCACCGTCGTTCTTGTTCTCGTTCTTGCCCGTGAAGTGGCTCGACCCATCAAGAACCTTCTCTCTTTTGCACGTTATTATACCCCTCACCTCCCCAACCTCCGCACTCCATTCCTTGCCAAGCCAAGAAGCCAAGCAACAAGCTGCCACCAAAGCTTTCCTTCGATCCGAACGCACCCAGCTGAGGAAGAAGAGCGAAGAGGAAGAGCGAAGCAGAAGATGTGGACGCAGCCTTACAGGAAGAGCGACCCCGAGGCCGGGGACAGGCCGCTGTACCCGACCATGCTGGAGAGCCCGCAGCTCCGGTGGGCCTTCATCCGCAAGGTCTACTCCATCGTGACCTTCCAGTTGCTCGCCACGATCGCTGTCGGCGCTGTCGTCGTCTACGTCCACCCCATCGCCCACTTCTTCACCTCCACCCCGGCCGGCCTCGCCCTCTACGTCGTCCTCATCATTGTGCCCTTCATCGGTGCGTCCAGCTCCGTTTTCTTGAATTGTGTTCCGGCTTTTGATGGTTTTTTCTAGCTACTTGTTTCGAATGATGGAACACTTTCCCTTTCGCTTCATTCGTATGTTACAGTCCACGCATGTTGGTTTTTTTTTCTCCTTTTAAATTCAAAACTCCTAGACAGATTTTCATGTCACTCGGATGGCGATAACCTATTGACATCCAGGTATAAAATTTATTAGAAATATGATGGAAAAGCAGAAGGTAAATGTTGCTTATTTTTAACGTAAACAAACGCGTGGCTTCTTTTCTTCTCTGGGATTGGGGTTACGCTAGAGATTTTTAACTTAACAAGTGGAGATAGACTTTGTTGTGAATGATGTGACGGTGCTAGAATTGATGTTGATGTGGTCATGGTACATCTTTTTCGCATATAGAGCATGAGATTGATGGTTTTAAGATTTGATGCAGTTCTCTGTCCATTGTACTACTACCATCAGCGGCATCCTGTGAACTACCTGCTGCTCGGGATATTCACCATCTCGCTCGCGTTTGTGGTTGGACTGACTTGTGCATTCACGAGTGGTGAGTACAAATCTTGAAGTGGCTTGCTGTTGGTTGCTTCTATCATTTTCTGGTGTGATCTTGATGCTTTATGCTTTTCAAGAGATGGTAGATGCATACTGGCAGATGAATGCGGAGAAAGTGTCGACAGAATTATAGTAAAAGACTTATCTTAATGAAGAGATGGTTTTGATGTACATTCGGTAAGTCAAACAACGCTAGGTCGAGCTTGTCTCTCTGAGACTTCGGTAGGTTATAATTTGGCTTTACATGTTCCGGCAGGTATAAGAGTAGAACCTCTTGTTCTGGAATGAAATTATGATTTCAATGGTAATAGGAAGTAAATCCAGTTAAATATAGTAAATTAGTGTCTTCAATCGCTAACTAGAATCATTTTTCATGATCGCTGCTGAGGATCTGGCATCTTGTCATGCATGCATTTCAGACCTGTTTCTGGAATAAATTTGATGCGCGGCACTTCATTAGTGCAGACCCAGAGACAAACTGAAGATTTTTAACTGTGCCCGAACAGAATTACTAATTGCCGATTTCTTTCCATAACAAGGGACTAGGTTGGGGCCTTGCAGTCTTACATGTGCTCTGCAATGCAAGTGGTTGTCTACTTGTGTTGAAGGGAGCAAAAATGGTGCGACATTATTATGTAGATTGGGAATGTAAAAGTTGTCACTTTGGCGAGCAACTGACTCTCCTTCAGATAAGTTTCAGAAAATAAGCCATCAATCAGGAATTTTTGGCTTGCTTCAGCTATCAGTTTAGTGGCTAATCAACTTCTTATTTATCTTTCTTCTGTTTTCTTAGTTTAGGCATGAAATGCAAAGCTTTCAATCGATTTCAGGGTTGCCCTGTTGCTGATACATGAATATGCTTGAGGACATGATGACTGAAGCAGCATAAAATGATCAGTTGCAGCGTAACTTCACTTGTTTAAATGAACAAAGCCTCTTTGTTTTTGTGTCACGTTTACTGGGTTGGCTCCAGACTTCCAGATTACAGTCGATATATATTGTAGATGATCAATCCGCCGTCTTGTTTGGCTCTGGCTCACTTGATGTTTTAAGCTATAACGGTTAATTTTACAGGATCGAGGATCTTTTAACTCAATGTCGTGTACGTAGTAATTGCTAATGGAAGTTTAATTCTTTTTTCCCAAATGCGGGTGCAGGGAAAATCATCCTCGAATCTGTTATCTTGACGACCGCTGTGGTAGTCAGTCTTACCCTCTACACTTTCTGGGCTGCGAGGAGAGGCCATGACTTCAACTTCCTAGGGCCCTTCTTGTTTGGTGCTATCTTCGCGCTTATGATCTTTGCTTTTATACAGGTATGGCTTTTGCTTTTATACAGCTATGACTACAAAATTGCATTTCGTCGATTTGGATCACCTTGTAATCTGTTATTGAAACATGAAGAGAGGGAGGGGACAGACATGGGATGATGATTTGTCACTGCTATTTTAATCACAGTATTTTTGTCTCATGTCGGTATCTTGGTACGGTTGGCTTATTTTTGGTTTCATCTTTTCTTAATAATTCCAGAGGCGCTATACCAATTGTTCTTACCAGATGCAAATTTAAAGTTTTTCGCAAACGTTTTGCACTCTCTATCCTCTGTGTATCCTATACGTGCTGCTTTACATATGTCCTCGTTTTATACATCTCACCGTCATTGATGGCATTGATGCTTTTGCCATATTGGATGCAGTTACTGTTCCCTCTTGGTAGGATCTCGCTCATGGTGTATGGATGTTTGGCGTCGATCATATTCTGTGGGTACATCATATATGACACGGACAACCTGATCAAGCGCTACTCCTACGATGAATACATATGGGCCTCTGTGTGTCTGTATTTGGATGTAATCAATCTCTTCCTGTCCTTGCTCACGATCTTCCGAGCTGCGGAGAGCTGATGGGTCTTCTTCTTACTGCTTGAAAGCTTAAATTCCTCTGTTTTTGACCCAGAAAACATCAAATCGACATTGGCACATATTGTTTGTCATATATGATCCGTAGCAACTATGTGAACCAATGGATCGATTTGTTGATAGTGTACATTTTTCTTCTGTTGTACTTTTGTTTCCTTAGTGACCAATCCGTATTGTATAAACATCATCTGTGATCTTTTATTGGTGCTATATGGAAAATCCTTTCAATTAAACACTAAATGTCTCATTTCTCTTGTAAAAGATGGCCTTAAAACATGAAACTTCATTACTCTGTTCGAACTCAGAACGAATCAAGCCCAAAACATGATCTTTGGTTCCCTCCTTGTCCTTGTTTTTTACAATTGAACTCTAAAAAGGGCTATTCTTGTAGAGCCTCTCTCGCTGGAGAAGCAAGCTGCCCTTAGGCGAGACCAAGTTTAGGCAACCCGGGCTTTCATGAGTTTCTGGGCTGTCTTTCAGACCTTTCATTGCTCGATGCAGACATTGGGTTGCCACACGCGGCTTGGGTTGGGTCTGTTCTTGTTTTCAGAGATGCAGCTTGTTTGGCATGTTTGCCGTCTTCGCATTTGGCGTTCAATGATCTTTTCTTTTCGTTTAGCATGCTGGACAATTGATTTATGCCCGTGCCATTCAGAGTCATGGCGGTTCCGAGTGTATCACGTTGCGCCTGAGTTTGCTCCTGGTACTGTGCGTTTACTGAACTTCAATTGTTGTATAGTCAGCCTTACTCGATTGCTTGCACAGCTTGTCAGTTTGGGCAAGAATTGATCACAATAGGGACAAGGAACATCGCATGCGAGTTGCTGTGGGATTCTTGACAAAGAGATGTGTCCATGCAGGGCGCCCACGAAAGCAAAGGGCCAGTGCCTTTGTGAACCTTACAAAATGCATAAGGGGGGACCTATTGGCAAAGAAAGGGAGATAACGAGGATCTAAGATAGTCAATGAAGTGATATTTGCAATCTTAAAAAAGAGATGGCATTCACTTTTCTTAAGCAGGAGGCGATCGGTGATCTCTGTTTCAATCCTCTGATGCTCTTGTTCTTAGTTGCTGAGGCATAGCTATGCAGTATGTCAAGTTAGTTACATGCAACCCTAGACTCTGCAAAATGAGAAAATAGAAGTTCTAAAAACAAAAAGGAGCATAAAAGAAAAGTGGAATTCTAGATGATGCCTTTATGTTGGGGGCATGGATGGGTCATCCTGCCTCTTGTCCCTGGTCTTTTGCAGAGGCAGAGATTCTCCTCAAGCGATGGCCATGCTTGCTTTGCACAGGTTCAGACCCATGGTCGTGACTTGCCGCTCTAGATTTCGACTTTCCTGTGTCCCTTCCAATTGCCATCTCTCTCATAGCGTCGACTGCTGGCAATCTTTAATCGGGAATTCTGGTCACAAGTTTGTCGCCTGACAATGATCAAGCCACGATAGTCGGGCCACACTGAACTGCACGTTTTGATCAAGATAACTTGACGAGAAACAAATGCGTTACTCACAAGAATCTTTCGCCAGATTTCGCCAACCACGCTTGCCAACATTCATTGACAGAGCTCTTGTCTTGAAAATTGCAAAGTGCAGACTTCAAGCTTTCCGTGAACGCAAGAATCGATAAGTCTAGACGTCGAGGAAAGAAGATTATGGATGATCAAAATAGTGATAAAGTCAGCCCAAGGCAGTAATCGTTGACCGACTTATTTGCTCTCAATGAAGTACGTCTAGAAGCAAGGAAAGGAAAGGACATAGCCGGATATGCTCTGCGAAGAGCTTCCCACTGATGTCGAGTTCGCCTCTGTCGCGTGTTTAGATCAGAAGATATCACAACTTTCCACCGTGGCTTTCCATTGCTGTCGTCATCAAGAGGAAAACTCGTAATTTAGGTGGACTGGCTTATATATGAACGATTGCATCCTCACAATGGTGTGAGCTTTACAGATCATGTGGATCAACTGGACTTTCAGTTTCTTATCCTCAGTCGATTCTCTATCATATATTGGAGTTAAAGATAGGCATATGATGTATCTTGCATTGTTCTCTAAGAGGAATTGATCTTTTCTGGAACATCCCAGGAATAAACTCTGTCAAAGCGTGAATACTTTGGGGGCGGTAAACATCCAAATGAAGAAATTCTATCATTTCCAAGGACTCTTTGATTTTCATATTATGCACAATCAATATATCAAAAAGAAAAATATTACTTTATTAAGTACAATTAATAAGTGTCTCGAAAGCACTCGTTAATAAAATCTTATCCATAACTATATTTTTCAATTTTGGTGAATACCGGTCGCTCCAAAAATCAAAACAAGAAAATCACACCCTACAAAGTAGAAAATGAATGAGAAAATTGTAATGGAAAAATTATCCATCCTCCATCACCTCTCTCAAATTATCCACAGCCAAATCACCTCTTTCTATAGCCATACTCTCACATTTCAATCCAACCCCAAGTTTCTTGCTACTTTCTTTCCTTTTCTTCTCTAGATACAAACAAACAAAGTTAGAGAAAAGCGAACCAAAGAAGAAAGGATCATCTCCTAGAAGAGAGAGAGAGAGAGAGAGAGAGAATCCCCATCATACAATGTGCTTTGTTTTCTAGCTGTCGTTGAAGGGCGTGATATCCTCATAGGGTCACCCCACTTGGGATTTGAAGTTTACATCAGAAGAGCGATCGCGACCATACCGGCGTCTAGAGTCCGACGCCCATCTCACCTTTTTCATCCCCATAAATACAAAAGAGACAATGTCCAAACTTAAGAGGAGTCAACGTAGGTTGACCTCGAAGATGCAACCGCCGGTAATGGAAGTTCAAAGGGCATGATGGGTCTTGTGGTACCCCAGTTTCTCATCTTTCAACAGCGTTCGCAAGCACATTTGGTCGGGTGGGTATGGGTTGAGATATGTGGCATCGATGACTCGATTCAAGATCATCATGGCCCATGTCAACTTCGACGAGGCCATCCATGGCATCCACGACCTCGAGGTCTCAACTCCATGGACGACCTCATGTCGAGGTGTTGGAGGCACGTGGATCCTTCCTTAGTGGCGCTCGCAGGTCCCTCCATAGTGGCGAGCCCAAGACGTGATCTTTGGTTCCCTCCTTGTCCTTATCATTTATTATCGAACTCTGAAAGGGCTATTCTTGTAGAGCCTTTCGCTCGTTGGAGAAGCAAGCTGCTCCTAGGCAAGACCAAGGTTAGGCAGCGGGGGCCTTCATGAGTTTATGGGCTTCGTCTTTCGGACCTTCCATTGCTCGATGCAGACATTGAGCCGCCCCACATGGTTTGGTTTGAATCTGTTCCTGTTTTCAGAGATGCGGGTTGTTTGGCAAGTTTACCGTCTTTGCATTTGGGGTTCAAAGATCTTACTTTTTGTTTAGCATGCTGGACAATTGATTTATGCCCGTGCCATTCAGTGTCATCGCCGTTCAGGTGTATCACGCAAATCGCCTGAGTTTGTTCCTAGTACTGAGTGTTTGCTGAACTTCATTTGTTGTATCGTCAGCCTTACTCAATTGCGTGTATAACATTTCTGTTTGGGCAAGAATTGATGATGACGGGGACGAGGAACATCGCATGTGAGTCGCCGTGGGATTCTCGACAAAGAGATGTGGCCACACACGGCGCCCACAAGGGCAAAGGGCCGGTGTGCCTTTGAGAACCTTATAATATGCAAAAGGGGGACCTATTGGCAAAGAAAGGGAGAGAACGAGGATCTAAGATAGTCGATGAAGCGATATTCGGAACCTTCATAAGGAGACAGCATTCGCTTTTCTTAAGCCAAAGGCGACCAGCGATCTCTGTTTTGATCCTCTGATGTTCTTGTTCTTAGTTGAGGAGCCAGCTATGCAGTCTGTCAAGTTAATTTTCATACAACCCTGGATTCTGCACGATGAGAAATTAAAATTAGTCCTAAAAACAAGGAGAATAAAAAAAGAGTGAAGTTGTAGATGATAGCTTTATGTTGGGAGCATGGATGGCTCATCCTACTTCTCGTCCTTTGTCTTGCGCAGAGGATTGAGAGATTCTCCTCAAGAGATGGCCATGCTTGCTTTGCACAGGTTCAGTCCCACGGTTGCAACATGCCGGTCTAGATTTCGACTTTGCTGTGTCCCTTCCAATTGCCATCTCTCCTGTAGCATCGACTACCGGCAATTTCCAGTTGGGAATTCCTGTCACAAATTCGTCGCATGACTATGATCATGCCCACATTAGTCCAGCCACACTAAAAGGGAAGTTTTGAACCCTGACCAAACATGCCTAGAACCACCTTAGGACTACAAATTGCAAAGTGCACTTCAAGCCTGCTTTCCGTGAATGCAAGAATCGATTAGTCTAGATATCGAGGAAAGAAGATTGTGGACAAGGCTATAAACTTTCAATGAAGTGCGTCTAGAAGCAAGGAAAGGACGTAGCCGGATGTGCTTCGCAAAGAGCTTTCCGCTGACGTCGAGTTCGCTCCTGTCGCATGTCTAGATCAGAAGATATTGCAACTTTTCACCATGGCTTTTCACTGTTGTCGAGAGGAAAACTAGTAATTTAGGTGGATTGGCTTATATATGAACAATTGCATCCTCACATAGCTTTGAGCTCTACAAATCATGTAGATCAACTGGCCTTTCACTTTCTTATCCTCAGTCGATTCTCTATCATATGTTGGAGTTAAAGATAGGCATATGATATATCTTGCACTATTCTCTTAAACAACTTACTTTTTCGGGAATATCCTAGGAAGAAACTCTATCAAAGTATGAAATACTTTGAGGGCACTTAGGAACAAAGAAATTCTGTCATTTTTAAAGATTTCACGATTCTCATGTCAAGCACAATCAATTTATAAAAAATAAAGATATAACTTTACTAAGCGTAATTAATAAGTGTCTTGAGAACACTTGTTAATATGACAAAACTCACAACATCCTGATTTTAGCAAACACCGGTCCCACAATAAAATCAAAAGCAAGAAAATCACACCCTTCAAAGTAGAACAATTATCCAACCTCCATCTCCTTTCTCATTATCCACGTCCTGATCCCTCTTTTCTAGAGCCATACTCTCACGTTTCAGTCCAACCCCGAATTTCTTGCTACTTTCTTTTCCTTTTTTCTCTAGATACAAACAAACCAAAGTTAGAGAAAAGCCAACCGAAGAAGGATCATCTCCTATAGAAAAAGAGAGAGAGAGAGAGAGAGAGAGGAAAAGATGAATCTCCATCATACAATGTGCTTTGTTTTGTAGCTGTCGTTAAAGGGCGCAATATCCTCATAGGGGTCACCGCACTTGGGATTTGAAGTTTACATCAGAAGAGCAATCGGGACCATATGGGCATCTAGAAATCTAAGCCTATCATACCTTTTTCATCCTCATAAGTACCAAAGATACAATGTCCAAAGACATGAAGAGTCAGCGTAGGTTGACCCCGAAGATGCAACAGCCGATAATGCAAGCTGAAAGGGCGGGATGGGTCTTGCGTTTTCTCCTCGTGGTACCCTAGTTTCTAGAAACTTTCAACAGCGTTCTCAAGCACATCTGGTCCCGGTGGTATGGGTTGAAATAGGAGGGAGAACCAAGAAATGGCCAGCAGCATATCTGCAAAGGGCTCATGCCCCCACTAAGATAATTCATTTATTAGTCATAAAAATAGAAAATTGGTTAACGTTGATAAAGAGGATAGATTTATGAAGAAACAATGTATAGGTATTAAGGCACAAGGTCAGAATAAATAGGTACAATGACACCCAATCTAGAATCTTCTAGGAACATTCTAGGTATTAAGACACATGTGGCAAAAATGGGACAAGTATTAAAAAAGTCCTAAACCTTTTACATTTATGCCTATTTAATCATAAACTTTTTTTTATACCAATTTAGTCCTAAACCTTTTAACTTGGTATCAATTCAATCATTTCTAACTAATTTTGGCCGGATTTGTTAATTAGGTGTCGACTGGTTGACGTGGCATGATCAGAGTTGACATTGACAATTTTTAATAATATTTTAATATTTTGGAATTTTTTTCTTTTTCTTTTTTTTTTCCCGGTGACCGGCCAGAGGTGACGGCCGGCGAGGCTCAACTGAGGCTATCCTCACGGCCTAGGCGGCGGCTTGGGCGGCAAGGCTCGCCCTCAACTAACTGGTTGGAGGAAGGAGGAGGAGAAGGAAAAAAAGAAAAAGAAAAGATTCTAAAATATTAAAATATTATTTTAAATTGTTTACACCAACACACATCGTGCTACATTAGTCGATTGGCGTTCAGTCATCAAAATTGGGCCAAAACTAGTTGGAAATGACTGAATTGGCACAAAGTAAAAATGTTTAGGGTTAAATTAGTACCAAAAAAAGGTTTATGACTAAATTGGCATAAATACAAAGGTTTTAAGACTTTTTTTTTAACACTTTTTCCTAGTAAAACTAAAGTTGCAATGGCATTGACGACCAATTTCAAGATCATCATGGCCCATGTCGACCTTGAGCTCGCAACTCCATAGATGACCCCATGTCGAGGTGTTATGGGCATGTGGATCCTTCCTTAGGGCAGCCTGCAGATCCTTCCTTAGTGGCAGTGGTGAGTGGCCCGGGGTCCACGGCGGTAGGCGGCAGCTTCGGGGCAGTTGTGGTGGTTAAGTTAAGGATTAGGGTTAACATTTTGCGTGGTCGTTTTACCACCTTCCCATCTCTTTCTTCACTCACTTTTCGCTCGCATATTCCTATAGAGAGCATATCTTCTTGCTTTGGGACCATCACATCCCACATCCACCGGCATGCGTGAGGGAACAAAAGGCCACAAATATTCTCATTCGTCCATCAATTATCGCGAAGGGCGACGGATATGTGATCAGTGCTCGATTCAACCACAGAAGAATGGGATCGACAGCTTGGGGACCCGACGTTCACATGCGATGTCCTTTTCGCTAGCAACTCCGAGTCGCCGAAAGACCCATTAACGACAGGGGGTCCTGAATCAATTATTCAGGTGCAAAGATTGGTGAGCTTTTAGCGAGGATTGGTCGAGGCAAGGATGTGCACTCCTCTGTAGCCACCAATGCTGTCAACGGAGTGCACCTTGAAGTGGGTGTTCCCTCAAATGCTCGAAGAATGTGGCATTCGTGAAGGTCAACCAATGATGCAGACATGGAAATCACGATTCCATAAGGAAATCTGTTGTGAGGAAGTGGGTCGTCCTTATCCTCTCAAGTCAATACAGTTTGGTTAAGCGTCATGAACTTGTTTTTACCGTTTTTAAAGGTGATTATCCATTTTGTAGTGCAATTAGTTGAGATGAATGGGGGATATCTTGTCCTAAGAGCACCTAAATATCTTACTAGGAAAAGGGTGAGAGAAGAATAGACCCACAATTCGATGAATTAGGGCAATTTGTTTAGGAAAATATACAGCTAACTTGAAAGTAATTTTGATAAAAAATAGCATCATTTAGTCAGCTCTGGAGATATTTGAGCTCAAAACGAACCATTACAAGATGTTTTTTGTAGTGCGAAGGACCATCGTGATGAGAGTACAATGTTGTGGTTACAGAATGGAGCGAACGGCTTGGAGCTGTCTGCCAATCATCTTTTGCCAGAAACATTGTTAACGGTCAATGCGCAATGCAAGCAACAGGAGGAGACACTAAAAGATGATGATGGAGGTGATAGAAAAATATCTTTCTCACAATCCACAGCTCAACGTAAGCATAATGCCAGATGATTTTTGGGTACTAGGGAGATGTTTCGTTTTGACTTGTAAGTATTGGTCTTTTTAACTTGAGACCCAAAAGATATTTCCTAGTATTTGTTGCCAAATCATCCATGGAATGAGGATTGCAGGTTCTGTCCTCTTCCTGGAATGCGTGTGAATTAGTGCGCACTAGAAGAAGAGCTGTAAAAGCTCTCGCCTCGTCGAAACCGTGTCGCGATATGATCGTCTCTCGAGAAGTTATGGCGTGGGGTTAGTCTAATAATTGATTATGCCGATTATATGTCAACGACCGAACATGACCTACATTGGCCTTTCTTGAAAGTTTATGAATTTCTGATACAGTTTTCGGACTGCGATTGCGTCTCTCTGTTGGTCCCGGCCTAAAGCGAATACACATACGAACGCACGTAATATGGTCCTAAGAATTCAGTGGGTGCCACGAAAATGATATGAACCTCGAATGTCACCGTCCGTAGCCATCCTTGATGCACTAACTTGAATCTTCACATGTATGACATTGATGACATGGATTTACAAATCAAGATAATGAAGTTCGTATGCTGATGATCGTCATTCTATTGACCCATTTCCCCGACCTGAGTGAGGTTCAGCTAAGATGCTCTTGTGTCATGGACTATGATTCTCACGTACTTGCATACCCTTGTGAGCAGCGTTATGATATTTGGTGCTAGGAGTTATATGATAGAATGGTTAAATCTCTACAAAGCTTTGAAAGTGGGATTGGTTTCCCATGCATAAATTGATTGAGAGTCAATGCCCTTTTTTTGGTGAGATCATGGTAGGCTGAAACTAGTTATTGTGCATAAGATGTTCTACATATCTTGTTTGATGGACTAAACATTCGAATTAAGTTGGACGTGGTAAGATCTGATATGAGATTATTATTCGTTGTATTATTTTTTGGAACAACTATAGAAGGAAGGTTAGCTTGGTGTTTTTGGCTCACTTGGCATTGTGCGGGCTATTCTGTGACCAAGGAACTACCGGCCTATGACATTTACATGCGGCATGTGGGCTTCACGTATGGTTGACTCTTTGGCTGCATCGAGGGGGGGCTCCTTGCTAGCAGGAGAAAGCAAGACCCCTCAAGATATTTTGTGGGATACCACATGTCAAAAAGCCTATGAAGCAGAAGGTTGGGGCAATGAGTTTAGATTAGATTGGATTGGATTAGATTCAACCCTCAATTTGCGCAAACGGTCATGTGCATACACATCCATATTGTACAAATCCCATTATCCTATTCATTAGATGTAGCCCACCGGGGCCGCACATGTTGACTATAGTTATTGCATAATCGAATCAGCAAGAACACTTTATGGAATTATTGGCAGATCCACGAAAGAATATATTAGGTGAAGCAACAACTCGAATTTGTCATGGAACGTACCGATGTCAATCCTCACAACCTTTTAGTGTCACGCATTATCAAGATCTTGAATAGGAGCATGCACTTTAGTCCTTTTTTACTAGAGTGGGGCTTGATTGAGTTCTTGCTCCGTGTTTTTTCCATTTTATCGGTTGACTCTCTAGATTCAACAAAGAATATCAAATCTTTCAATTTGTTTCAAATCTCAATCCACAACTTCAACGTGGTAAGTAAAATTTTCCAAACCTTGTGATGCATATTTTTGGCTTTTCTGTAATTTATGGAAAGAAAAATCGCACATGATTTCCTATTTACTAACGAAAGCCCTTGCTTAGGGATTTTCTGCCGATTTGCTTCACCAAGTATTATTCTGTGCAGGAGTAACCTTAAAGTTGTGGTAGGATCATGAGTTATCCCTTTTTCAAGATGGATATTTTAAAGAGTTTTGACTTTGTGGGTTCAGAGCAAGACACATTAAGGATGATTTAGCCCATCCCTAACCATTTCTAGCAAACTCGATGTTGGTATGTGTCTTTCTAACACGTGACAACCCATGTCCTTAATATACCACGTGACTTGATCTTAAAAACCCAGTTCTCTTATTAGAAATACCCCATGAGTTCATTCATTCCAGGTACTTCGACACTTTCAAACACCAGGCCTTCGACACCCTGGCACTTTATGTGCTTCTATAACTTTGGATGTATCCACTTCTCAACAGTGGCACGTTTGAAAATCAGGACTTCAACAGATCGAATTGTCGAGAGGTCTCCACGATCGAGCACCATTCCACTTCTCTTGACTTCCGGCGACTAGACACTCCTCATGGGTCGCATGGCGTTCGATATTTACCGAATCACCTGTCGCTCAAGCTTTGAACTCTGGCTAAGGATGTCCTTGTCTCCATTCGGCATGCACCCAACGAACACGGTCCACACTTACTATCCTTTTGATAGGTCATGGGGCTTCTTCTTTAAAGACCTAATAAGTCAACCGGCTTGACCAGTCGGTCTAGAATGATGGCCATGGAAGTAGAAAAACTAGAACATCTTTTTTGCACATTTTCATTAAATATAACGAAGGAAAGTTGGAATTTCTCTTGCTTTGGCGTGGTCGGCGAAAAGGTGAAAAGCGGTTAGGACTAATTGAGCCAAAAAAAAAAAAAAACTCTGATTTTTCCCACTAAAATTGACCCTTTATCTCTCTATGCCCTACCGAAGCATCCCTTTTCCTCCTTTCCTCTGTTCCTTCATCTTGCAATTTTTTTTAATACGATATTATTGGAATGTACATCTGGAATAATTGGTTGTATAATTATTACTTAAATACATTCTTCAGATGATGAGCCAATGACATTGGGCAGCGTGCGGTCGTGTCAGGACCTGGACGGAGAGGGATCAATCATGCTACTTTTGGACATTTCTCAATAGGCATCGGATGGGACAAAGGTTCTCTTCCTTGTTTTGAATCGAATTATTTCTTTTTAATAAAAAGAAATAATGTTCTGTTCCCATTTGCAAATATAAAATGCCATAGAGCTTTATCTCTTTCTTCACCTTACTTTTTTTAATATAGTATAACCTATGCACCTTGGTACGAGACACCTATACCATAGCCAAAACCTCAAGTTATTGTGACTAGAGGGAGTATCAAGCAAAAGGTCTAGAACAAACACGTGGGAGGGTGGAGTGTGGAGAACGGATGAGATTAGGTTTTAGGTCATAAAATGAGGATTAAACATCAATCACATAAAGATGCTCACAATTTATAAACATTGTTTAATTAATGAAAAATATCATTCTCACTCATGAACATTGACTACAATTGGTTGCTAGCCACTGAGCGAGGGCTTGTGAGCCCCACCAACTCCTAGGTCTTAGCCCAGTGGCTAGTGGGGGTTACCGAGCTTCAGCCAATGGTCAGTAGCCCTCTTCAAACCCTTAACAATTAAAAAAAAATATTAATAAACAATAATAAAAAATAAAAAAATATCTATGTTAGCACCGATTATATTGGATAGGACCATCAGTATTTATATTATTAATTTCAATTAAAATTGATTGGAAAAACTATATTAACAAATTTTCAAAAGATTTAGAACTTAATTGGCCAAATTAAAAAGTTTAGAACCAAATCGGCACTGGTGTAATAAATTTATAAATTTTTTGGTAATTTTTTCAGAAAAGAAATTAATATAAAGATAATAATGGGGTTTCACTTCCATCTAAACTCAATGCCAACCGCTAAGGGTACATGTAGCCATTTCTATATTATAAACATGCCACACATATCTATGGCCGCAAAAAGTTCATTGCACGGTTTCGTTGTCCCTATTTTGTCCTGTGGGAAAGCTTCTCATCCTCCCGTGAGACCATCGTTCAAACTCTCTTAATTAATTCATATTGAAATCAATGATTGCAATGGAATCTATATGTTCACGCCTTTCAGTGCAGACTCTAAATTCAACATGGACATATAATGTCGATTTGTTTTTGTCTATGATTTGCTAAATCTTCATTATTGCTCGGTGTTCTATTTAACAATTCAATGTAGAATGTGAGGAAGATTTAGAATGATACGAATATGGGTAGGCCCGAGGCTAATATGACTTTGCAAAGGCCCTCCATTCAATTTGTCACTAAGTGTTAAATTATAAGAGGGATAATTGTTCGAAAAGACTTGTTGTATGGCGGTCAATACAATTTTGAACTTTTCAATTGGCCGATCTAATCATGAATTATTTGACAATTTTCCAATACAATTCCTATCAATTTTGGTCATAAATTATTAATGCGACAATAGCTGTCTTATGTGACACATCCGATTGAAGTGAACAACTTTTGCAATTTAAAAAAAAAATTTCTCAACGTTTTCTTTTTTTTACCTTTTATTTTTTTTTTATGCCTTTTCTTACTTTTTTCTCTCACCTGTGGGCGATCACCTAGTTTCGAACTTGTTGTATGGCGGTCAATATCTTGAACTTTTCAATTGGCCAATCTAATCATGATCTGTTTGACAATTTTCCAATACAATTCCTATCAATTTTGGCCGGAAATTATTAATGCGAACACTACTTGTCTTATGTGACGCATCCGATTGAAGTGGACAACTTTTGCAATTTTTAAAAAAAAATTATCAACGTTTTCTTTTTTTTACCTTTTATTTTCTTTTTATGCCTTTTCTTACTTTTTTTTCTTTCACCTGTGGGCGATCACCTAGTCTCGACGATGGTTGGCTACTGGCTGCAGGCAAGGGCTATGGGTGGTCGACAAGGGCCTTGAGAACCTCACCAAATCTGAGCAAGGCAAGGGCTATGGGTGGTCGACAAGGGCCTTGAGAACCTCACCAAATATGAGCAAGAGATGGCCAGCAAGGACCACCATGTGCGGCAATTTGTGAAGGAAGAAGATGAGCAAGGAGTGGAAAGAAAAAGAAGAAGAATAATCTATAAAATTTTAAAAATTTGCAAAAATTGTCCAAGTTAATATTAGTGTGCCAAGATGATTGGTGGTGATTGGACCACACATGGAGTGATTTCCAACCAAATTTGGTAAAAAGGATTATAATGAAAAAACATCAAAATGTTTAAAATTAAATTGGCTAAATTAAAAATTTTAAGACTGAATTGACAGCCGTATTATAGGTTTCAAATTTTTTTGGATAATTTTCTCAATTATTTAATATTAGGGATAACACTAGTAAGTGCTGAAAGTTAATACATCTAAATTTCCATCAAAACACATCCTAAAGTCAAATGCTGGCGTTTCGACTTGATCCGTCACCATAGTCAAAATTGGCAAAGAAATCTTCCTAGGGATTCCAAAGTTGATGTTGATGCTAGGTTTTAGGTAATGTTGTTCACTCACTGGCGTGCATTGCTTCCTATCCGACGCGACCAACCTCCCTTGACCTTGTCGCCCCATGTTGAATGTACATTTAATCCGAACATGATACCTTTCTTCATTGTGTAATAACCTAATCGCAACAATTTTCATTGAACTGGTTACACGACACATTTAAGCTGTAATTTCTTATATGGATATGTAAAAATGTCTCTAAGCATGTGTTAACGTATTGAATTATGTGTTTTGACATGCGTGACACATTGATTTGTTTATTTAAACGAGTTTAAATGCGACGAATGGATAACCCGAGTGCTCAAATCATTCGTCACATTGCTGAGAACTTACAAATAGTCCCTAAACACTCCGGCAAACCTCCAATCTTTTTGTGTTAATGACAGGAGACCGGGACTCTCGCAATTGAGCGGTAGAGTAAAACGTCCGCACACCCATCTCCTCACGTGCGTTAAAGTTCATCTCGTTTTTACTTCCAGAGACAAATTTTCACTTGTCGTCTTTATATCATGTGCTGGACCTCTAACTATCAATGCCCAAGTGGGGTGAATCTAATGAAGTGGACACGTTCATGTGCATTGGCCACAGAATGGTCAAACTAGCAGACAGCATCTTGCATCCACGCAGTGATACAAAGATGTGCATGGAATAAAATGTTATTGCAGACAGGATTTATTTGTTAAACCAAACTCCTATCACGCACTGCACATGAAAGAAAATCCCATTGCGAATCCAATGACTTAATTTTGGGGGTCGAGGCCCCCGAAATTCTTAGAGGTTGGACCCATCTGGGGGAGGAAATCAATGTCTAGGGTCTTTTTTTTTTTTTTATGTCAAAAGAAAATTGTATTCAAATTGAAGTAAAAGGTCATAATACTACAAAATAAAGCCAAATAAAAATAAATAAAAAAGAGAGAGAGAGAAGAAAGATCAATAACGTATCGGTAGGGTCAAGCACATACTTGTTTCTTAAGAATGGATCTATCAAGCAAAATAATAGGCAGTTGATCACTAAATCCCGTAACATTGTTAGTGATGAGCACATGATAGAAATTCATTTTTTAATAGCTATGGCGTTGCTAGTTAGTAGGGTGCATCTATGATTTTCTTTGAATAACTAATTTTTTTGATGAAATGAATGCCTTCCCTTGGCCAAATTCGCTTGTGCTTAGCAACCTCATCGACCACAATTAATAAAAGACGAAAAGAAAAGGAAAAACATAATAATAAATTCATAAAAAATAAGAAAAAACAAAGAAAATAATTATAAAAAAAAAATCTCTAAGTCAACTTCAGTTATGTTGTGTAGGACAACCGATATTCATATAAGTAATTTTCAATCAAAGTTGACCGAAAGAATTACATTAGCAAATAATTAATAAATTTAGGATTTAATTAGCATAATTAAAAAATTAAGGATCAAATCAGCAAAAATGTAATTCCAATTCCCATAACACCAAGCTGGAGGATATTTGAGGTGTACTCACATGCATAAGCTTCCCCAAACCCCCCACATTTCCACATCTTTTTTTTTTTAACTGAGGAACCGCTAGAGATCACCCTTCGAGGATCACACAACCCTCTAGTGCTCGGTGGCACCGTCGGGCCTCATCGCAAGCCACTATTTAGACATAAACCTCGGGGGAGGCTAACTTAGGACCCCAACACCAGGACCCCCCCACTTCAAACATTTTAGCAATAAGAGAGTTTGAACCTCGACCTTTGCGATCCAACTACCCTGCACGTGGCTTTGTAGGGTGAAGACCCTAAAAAGTTGAAAAAAATGCATCCTCCCCAGAAAAATATTATGGAATATTTATGCGGGTCCAATAACGCACTCTAGAAGAAAGGTCCCTAGAGATGTCTCCGCGTTCCTTCTCTATAAAATCCATTGCTCACTTCTATAGCATAACCACCCACCTCTCTCCTTTTAACATTTTCTTATCCTTTCTTGCTCTTCCTTCCTTGCCACTGCTGAAAAACAAGGAAAAAAGAAGAACAAGCAGGACATGGGTAATGCAGACTATGATGAGTTCCCTCCGGTGGAGGGCGCAGCGGATCGGTGCGGCAACAGGGTGGCCATCCCTCCGCCCCGGCCGTTCCTCAAGTCCCTGAAGAACTCCCTCATGGAGACTTTCTTCCCGGACGACCCGCTCCGGCAGTTCAAGGGGCAGCCGCGGTCGAGGCGAATCATGCTGGGGCTCCAGTACGTGCTCCCCATCCTTGAGTGGGGGCCGCGGTACACCCTCGAGTTCCTGCGGGCCGACCTCGTGTCCGGCATCACCATCGCCAGCCTCGCCATCCCCCAGGGCATCAGCTACGCCAAGCTCGCCAACCTGCCCCCCATCCTCGGCCTATGTGAGTGCTTTTCTGCTTCTGAATTTGAGTATTTCCGGCTTTTCGCATGAGAAGAAGTTCATTTCTAGTAAAAATGATTTCATTAATACCAACATATCCACTATAGGATGCTATATTTTTTTGTTTTTATATGAATAGGAAAGGTTATTTATATGACTCGTGAATAGTTCTAGGCATGTGCGCAACTTTTCAAACTTATGCCGAATGTTTATCAGACTACCATCCAACAATGAGCGAGCTAAACTCTACCACAAGTCAAGATCAGCCTTTTTATTACCTTAATCTCATCATTGAAGTATCAAATTAGCTGTCGGCTGAAAGCTGATGTCCTTTTGCTTCCTCTTTGTTCCCCTCATTTTTGGTCATTATCTGTCCCCGATCTAACCCGAAAAAGAAAAAAAAAAAAAAACAACATAAAACAATCGGTGCAGATTCGAGCTTTGTGCCGCCGTTGGTGTACGCGATGATGGGGAGCTCGAGAGATCTGGCGGTGGGGACGGTGGCGGTGGCATCGCTGCTTACGGCTTCCATGCTGGGGAAAGAAGTGAAAGCGTCTGAGAACCCGACGCTGTATCTCCACCTCGCCTTCACGGCCACCTTCATCGCCGGCGTCTTCCAAGCTTCCTTGGGCCTGTTGAGGTGAGTCAGCTCATGGAAAACGTTTATCATGAGTTATGGCTCCTCCAATATCTTGTCGCTGTTACGTTTTGACCCTCTTTGAATCGCTAAAAAAACAACATTAACAATTCGCATCTCTCTCTCTCTCTCTCTCTCTCTCTCTGGCTGTATATTACGTTGTTTTCTCTTTTCTTGTCTGCTTGTTTGTGACAAGGATTCCTGTAACGTAAATGAAGAAACTACAAAGCGACTCAACCTTGTTTTCCCTTTCAATTTTCTCATAAGTAATCGACCAGCGATATCCGTAAGCCATTTTCATAAAGATCTAACTTGGCGAAAAATTCGACTTGCATGTGGAATTTCGTTCACTTGATGACCATATGCTGTAATCCTGGGTTTCCTTCTTGACGAAGTCCTTCCTAAATTTACGTCAAATTCTTTTCATTTTACTGAGAAGTTTCTTGCTAGTGGAAAATGTGGGGCCTAAGATAGGGTAGTCAACTTTATTTACTCCACTTGTTTGAAACTTTACAACAAAAGCCTCATGTCCAAGATTGAGTAGATATATACTAGTACACACCTTTTAGTCAATTTTAGGTCGTATAGAAAAGAAAAAGATCGAAGATTCATTCAACGTGAGTGATGCAATTTGCAGACTAGGGTTCCTGGTGGATTTTCTGTCGCACGCGACGATCGTGGGGTTCATGGCCGGAGCGGCGACGGTGGTGTGCCTTCAACAGCTGAAAGGCGTTCTCGGCCTCACCCACTTCACTCACGAGACCGACGTCATCTCCGTCATGCACTCCGTCTTCGGCCAGATTCACGAGGTCTTTTTCACCGCTTTATACTCATGTCACCTGACATATCGATATATGTCACCATTAATACATGTTTCGGTCCGAACTTTTGGCATGAGACCGCAGTATATAATTATTCTACAAAGCACTAATCCGTTTCCTCTCTTTGTTTATCCTATGATCACCGACGAATAGATACTGAAAATAAAGTACCAAAGCAACAAAGTTTGTTCCAACATCTAGGCTAACTTTGGAGGATTTATTTAAGAAGATACAGCTTCCACTTACAGGCAGAACCCAATGAAAGTTGCACTTATTGGGTAAGAAAATTATTCAAAAGACGATGGATTGTGCTAAAACAACCAATTTCTCAATGCTGATGTCCTAACAAAGAAGCTTCCTAACCGAAAAAGCTAGAAGATATGCACATTCATGAGAGAATATCGATAAGATTACTTTACATTGATTAGCTTATCAAAACTTGCGAATCACATGTTAGGAATCTGATTTCATCATTTTTGCATGATTATGCTCATTTTAGTTGAATATTATAACTTAGCATAAGTTTTGTTTGCGTGAATAAACCCTCTTATTTATTTAGTTCTATCATTCAGAAAATAATAAACGAATTATGATCAGAAGTGGAGATGATACGAAAAATTGTGTGAGCAGGAGAAATTTTACTTTAAGGATAAATAACGTCACTTTTCTACTTATAATATGTGTTTTATATATATATACACACACATACATACACACATACATACACATATCTATCTTATCTTTTTGCGATGCTGGCCCCTTTTTGGCAGTGGCGATGGGAAAGTGGTGTCCTGGGGTGTTGTTTCCTTTTCTTCCTCCTCCTCACCAGATACTTTGTAAGTGAATCCGACCCTCTCTGCTCTCAAATCTTTCACTTTGAATTTTTATTTTTATTTTTTTTAATATTTTCCTCTTTTTCTAGCACAAAAAAAGGGTAGTATTAAAATATTCGTGGAAAGTGAATTAATCTCGCACGACTCTATAATTGCAAATTGTCCTCGATGTGTACATTTTTGGCAGCTTCCTGCTCAACTTGGAACATTTAACCTTGATCACGTTCTCTTTACTACTATCCAAGTCCGACCTGCTTCCACTCTTTAAGCAATTTATTTAGGAATGCTTAATACCACCAAAAATCTTAAATAATGTTCACCACAAAAACAATATTCCAAACTTTTTTTGTGTCACCAAAACCTCCGAACATATTATATCATAATTCGCATAGTTTAAGTTTTTTTGCGGGAATTTTTAAATAGAATATGCAGGATCCTTCCCCTACTAGAATGGGTATAATGCGACTTTTTCTCTATTGACCCCCCAAAAGAGACATATTGCTTAAGAGAATTTATACTACCTCCACTATAAATATATTGTTTTTTCGCTCTATACTCAGAAAAAGTAGACAATAGCTAAGAAACATATGCAATATTATAATCAATTGCAATTAAAAAGAATGCATAAACCCTTCTCCTAAAAAAATCTAAAAGGGGTATTATAATGTGACTTTTCTCTATTTCGAAAAATAAAAACCTTTGCAAACAGTTGCATGCATATAAGTTATGATAATTGATCTTGGATTGTTTTCTTTTTTATGATGAAGAGCAAGAGGAGGCCCAAGTTCTTCTGGATATCAGCAATGGCTCCGCTGACGACGGTGATCCTGGGAAGTCTCCTGGTTTACCTAACCCACGCTGAAAAGCATGGCGTTGCAGTGGTAAGTGCCTCAGTCCTCCCGTATATAAAACTGAATAAGTTCATCAGAAATTCAAGAACAAGCCTAGGAGTATAATAAAAAATGATCTGATGCGGGTAGTTAGGTAACAAGTAATTCTAGGTAAGAAGAAAGCTAGCTTGTAAAATTAGTTTAGAATCCAAAAAAGACGGACTCTTGCAAGGTACTAGATATGACCGCATTGCTTAAATTCTTACTGGCAATTCGTCATGTTGATTAATAGGTTGATTGGGTGAATTGTTTTGAATACATGTGAAGCGGGTCGTACTTAGACACTGAGCACGAACTTGAAATGATATTCATAGGCTATATTCGAACGCTGGTCTACAACATGCTGCATCATCGAGTGTGTATTAGGTACGACCGTGGTCGTGATTATTCCCTGAATGAACCTAGAGCCGTTAAGTGCTTGCAACACGCGTCTCTGGTAAGGCCTGGGCTTGGTAAAACATGTTTTCAGAGTTGCACCACTTCAAAACTGGACGACGCAACTTCCAAAAAGCTGCCATCGGCTATTATAGCTGCCGGGGTGTCGCGGCCGCCACGAGGCGTTTTGCTAAGCACCTCACGAAAGCTAGAGCAGCATCATCTTTTCTGTTCACGCCGTGACCGCTGCGAAAACACTGTACCGACCATGGACCGCCGATAAAGGCAGGGGTGAGGACAGATCAGTCCACAGATGAACAGGCTGGACCACCACCAACCTGTGCATGTTTGTTGTATCGAAAAGCACACGGCCTTTCAAGTTTCTGTCCTTGGGCCGGTCCCAAGTTGTCAGTGACTTTTACCTCGCCAATTATAACACAAAGCCAGCGAGCCGTAGAGCGACACGGTTCTGCTCGCGCATGTTCCTGTGGGGGGAGGCTTTTTTGGCCCATTTCGATAATGTGCACGGTCTTTCTGATCATGTCAGCCATTGAGAGCCCAAATGCAGACAAAAACAACCTAGAAAGATGGTGAAAAAAGAGTCGGGGGAGAGAGGACAAAGGGGGAGATTGAGGGAATCTGATTGGCGGGTCGCCCAGCTACCCAATTGTCCTCTGCAATTATTGAAATGGAAAAAGTGTTGAATAAAAGAACCAAAATTGAAGTGAATAATGTTGTTTTATGTGTGTTAATTTGTGATTTGTTCTGTCTTCGTGTCAGATTGGTCCATTGAAGAAGGGCCTGAACCCACCATCCGGCATGGATTTGACATTTAGTTCTCCTTATCTTACCACGGCTATCAAAACTGGCATTGTCACGGGCGTTATAGCCCTAGCTGTGAGTCGCTCTCTGCTTCAAACCTCAGCCCCTTTTATAATTTTTTTTTTGTCTTGTCAGCTCTAATTTGGCAAATCTTCACTGCTTGACGGTTTGGTCCCGCATAAACTTCCCTTATCAAGATATGGAAAACAGGGAATTTCAAAGCATTAACATATTTAGTGTCCATGTCATTGTGTGACATCTGCAGAAAGATTTGTTCTGGACTCTAGTGAGCCCAGTCAATTGTCTACATGCAAGTTTTGTCCACCTATAATCATTGGTCGATGCAGTTGCAGTAATTGGCTTAATAATAGTAACTGCTATGACCCATCAATCCTGACTCTGCATCAGTATTATTCATTGGACTTGATGCCTTGGGATTCAATGGAAAATGTCAAATTTGACAATATGAAAAGAAAAAGAAAGTGCGCATTCATAAGAAAATAGATTGTCAATTGGTAAAAGAAGCAGCTGTGTTACATGTGTGATGGGTGGTATGAATGCAGGAGGGAATAGCAGTTGGAAGAAGTTTTGCCATGTTCAAGAATTACCACATTGATGGGAACAAAGAGATGATTGCATTTGGGATGATGAACATTGCTGGCTCCTGCACTTCTTGCTATCTCACCACTGGTAATTCCTGTACACTCTTAGGCAGAGCATACATAATCTAATTTATAAGATTACCAAAAGTACTTACCTAATTTTCTCTCAATTTGGCATCGATGAATGATGCATTGTATTGATGTTTAGTGTATTCATTGAAATTTCAGGGCCATTTTCACGATCGGCAGTGAACTTCAACGCGGGATGCAAGACGGCAGTGTCGAACATCATCATGGCGATCGCCGTCATGTTGACGTTGCTGTTCCTAACACCTCTGTTCCACTATACACCCCTCGTGGTGCTGTCGTCTATCATAATCGCCGCCATGCTTGGCCTGATAGACTACGATGCTGCCATCCACTTGTGGAAGGTCGACAAATTCGACTTTGTTGTTTGTATCACCGCCTATGTTGGCGTTGTGTTTGGCAGTGTCGAGACTGGCTTAGTCATAGCGGTATGCATTCGCAGATCTTTTTCTTTGCATCTTCTTTTCAATACATGCGCATGAACTGTATTTGCTTGTGTAATTACAGGTAGCAATATCATTGCTCAGGGTATTACTCTTTGTTGCAAGGCCCAAAACTTTTGTTCTAGGAAGGATTCCAAACTGCAATGCCTACAGAAACATTGAGCAGTACCCAACTGCCAAAAATGTGCCCGGAATCCTCATATTGGAGATCGACGCTCCGATTTACTTCGCTAACGCGAGCTACTTAAGAGAAAGGTATGAGAAAGCTCCTCAGTACAGTACTAGTAGATTCCTTTGCTGAGTTTATCGTTTCTCTTCATGTACGCATGGACGTATGTTCTTATAGGATCTTGAGGTGGATCGACGAAGAAGAAGATCGGTTGAAAGCTTCAGGAGAGGCCGATCTGCAATATGTTATCCTAGACATGGGAGGTGAGTACAAAAGTGAAGCCATTTGCGACATACTACGAAACTACGATACGCAGGTATTGAAATTAGTTTATGTATGATTTTGTCGAACAGGGGTAGGTGGAATTGATACCAGCGGTATAAGCATGTTTGAAGAGATCAAGAAAACCATAGAAAGAAGAGATCTCAAGGTAAAGTCTTGCTCATCTTGTCATACAGATTTCCTTATTAGGTCACTACTACTGTCAACAAGAACCTATGCAAGCAGTGCCTACCTTCATTTCTCATTCCCATCTTTCAATAGCTGGTTTTGGCGAATCCGGGAGGCGACGTGATGAAGAAGCTAAGCAAGTCCAAGTTCGTCGAGAACTTAGGCCAAGAGCGGTTCTTCTTAACCGTCGAACAGGCGGTTGGGGCTTGCGATTTCATGCTTCACAAATGCAAAGTCGACGCAGAGACTGACGAATCCGATGAGAAGTGGAACAATGTCTGAAGATGACTACACCACAAGCTATGCAGTTTGTGCAGGCATTACCGTCCTTGGCAACCATGGCAAGAGAGCAATAGTATTTTTGTATAAGCTCTCAATAGGGACATGTGACCTCTCTACCCGACCAGAGATCTGTCTCTATCATCAAGGATGGGGGCAAAACAATGTGACGAGGGTTGCCAAAAATCTCTATCTCATGTACGTAAACAGCCGCTTTTGACTGCATTTTAAATTGAGATAAGATAAAATTATGTCGAGATTGGACATGGAGGAAATGAACTATATGGAGGAAATTAACTATGGTCAGATAGATTCTCACATTGACCATGTTTAGTGTCTCTATAAAATTGACCTATGAATAGCTCATGCCGTGTTTCCTAACTCTAATACCATGAAAAATTTTATGAGATAACAACCAAGACAACCTAATCCATGCTAAGATTCCAAAGAATGATATAGCTACCCTTCATAAAGTAAAGATGAAACCATAAATTAATTCAACTTGTAATGTATAATTGATCATTAAACATAATTTTCATTGAAAAATAAAATTCATAGTATGTTCCAAAGTATCATAAATCAATAATCGTAAAGAGAATTTCCCAACCAAATTTTTTTCCAAGTCCTTAACTTCATTCTAAAATAATTAAGAGAATCATCTTTTCAAATGATTTTCTGCTTACTTTTCATTCGAAATGCAGCATTCGTGAATATTTAACCTTCCAACCTGAAGGGTTGGAAAAAAGGGTGAGCAAAATCATAGCTTAGCAAGTGACCTATGCCACTTCTATGGGATCAAGCTACAAATAATGCAATTTTAAGAAAGAATTGCATTCACATCGAATAAGCAATTCCAATAACTCAATACAGTATTAAAATCCATATATATATATATATATATATAAGTATAAGTCAATCTTGAAAACTATATTGCCTATAATTGTGTCCCGAAAATCACATCAATTAAGATTATGTGCTGAAAATCTCATCCATTATGATCAAAACTCCGGAGCAAAACCGATCATTGCATATGTTCATATCTCATGATCTCATTGCATGGGAGCTGACAATGAATACAAATCAAATAACACAATCATACGATGCTGGCACACAAACATCGCAATGACAAGATACTTCTGGACATATATTTTCAACACACTTTCACTACACCCCTTAAAATGATTAAAAACTGCCTGAAGCCTAATCATTTTCTTCAAAATAGCATGCCGTGAAAACTTCATTGTCATACCTCATCATAAAGTAAGTGCCCATGCCATAATGCACACGTTTAAATTTAGTCGAACAAGCCGTGCATGTTTATAAAAAGCATAGAAGCGACCAAAAAAAATCTATTTTCCACCACAACACTTTACGAAATCGAAACTGAATTGATGGGCTTGCCGAAAGGCCGAAAGCCGAAGCCATCACTACCCTCTTGCTCTAATGCGTGAAAACTTTTGCGGCCGGCAACCGCTAAATTAAAATTATTGGAAGAAGACGTGGTTTAACTTGTTGGAATTACATTCTAAACGTTAAACCATCGGTGGGAATTTTTCCCTTTTCCCTTTTCCAATTTTAATTTTCTAGAACACTCGACTGCTGCTGAGGAATACCAATTTCACAGTTGGCAGTCTTCTTCCTTCTTCAGTCTGCAGCCTCCACTTCCCTTCCAAAGGTGAGCACAGCTCGAGCCGGGATTGCGAAATGGCGCCCGGCAAGAAATCGAGGAGGAGCAAGAAGGAATCGAAGAAGCTGAAGAAGCGGCGGAACGCCTCCTCCGCCGCCGCCGCCGCCGCCGCCCCCGCGGACCCCAACACCAGCGACACCGATTGGTGGGACGTCTTCTGGCGCAAGAACTCCCCGTCCCCAGGTTCCCCCTCTCTCACCTCGCCCCCGCGTCTCGTGAATTTTCCCTTTGATGGTTCCGGTCGCGTCGGCTTCTGGGAAACCGGCCCATCTCGCTCGCTTGGCGAAAAGGATGAAGCTTTTGCGGTTTCGCGGATTTGGGTCGGAAAAAAGATCGGATTTTGGTTGCTGGGTCTTGGTGTTGTGATGCGGTGATGGTTGACGGGACGTGTTTCTGCATTGTCGAGTGCAATCTAGCTTGCGTTGCTGGTGGAAAACGTGAGCTCCGTGCGATAGAAAGTGAAAAAATGTCTGCCTCTTGGTTTGGTTTTTCTTCTGAGTCGGTGATTTTTATTGGCTTTTGTCTTGATATTTTGGGGTGGGAGCTAGATTTCAAATTGGGGTAGGACAAGGGTCGAGCTCTTGGCTGCATATGGAGGAGGGGAAACTGGGCATTGAACGGTTTCAGTGGAGTTGGCTTGAAGTCAGATGAAGGCATTGGAGTTCTTCGACGTTGGTGTTCTGAAGATGTTTAAAATAGATGTTTAAAATGTTTGGTTGACGGGAAATTTCTTGAAGGACTTTGAAGGGAAGGCAACTCTTGTTAGAATTAAAACAGTTTCCTTCGTTGTGTGGGTTCTGAAAAACCCTGAAGCAATTGACCTGCTAGAACTGAGGGAAAATAGCCTCATAAGTTATCTTGCCTAGTGGCTCTCATGAATTTTGATCAAGAGACTTGAGCACATTGCATTGGCTGTTCATTTCATGATACTCTTCTGGCAATCAGGCTAGGCATTTCAAGTGCTGTTTAAGCTGCTAAAGAAATTTTAAACAAAGTCACTGGGGGTGAGAGTAGAGTCATTAGCAGGTCAGGTATGGAGAAGTCACACATCACCATTCTTGGGATTTGCTTGTGCATTAAGAGACTAGGTTTCTTCAACCTTTTGCTGTGGAAACCTGTATCTGTTCCTTTCCTGCCAGTGGATGCCCTCAATAAAATCTTTAAAGGGCTAAAGTTGAGACTCTGTGGAAGGTTTACAGGGCGGGCATAGGAATGAGGAGATCAGGTACCGTGCCACACTAATGATCTGCTGGTGGTGTTCTGGTGGATGTCCCTGTGAGGAGGATATGTACTTTGGTATGGGGTTTGAGGCAATTTTCAATCTGTTTGATATGTAGAAACTCTTACTGTATGGTGGAGTATATAAATGGATGGATTAGATGGGAGCCTATTGGTCAATTTGCTGGGTGCGAAATTTAAGAGTAACCAAAAGTTAGGATTGCATTGTGCAGAAGCTTTGGAAAGAAACTAGTGAGGGCTTATCTTTCAGCACATGTCCGACATCCACAAGTTGGCCTGTTTGGAAGAGCTTACCCTTTCCCACGTTCACCACTGCAAATCCCACCTTCTGTGAGAAGAGAAAAGCATGTACCCATGCCCACACAATCTGCACGTGTTGCATTCCATTTTAGGATTAGTTGAAAATTGAGTGTAGGCTTCCTTGGTCTGCTAGATAATGCTGATGTTGACTCCAAATACCATCTGGGGCTGGACCACAGTTAAACATTCACTTAAATGTTATGTGATTTGCACAAATGAACCTCACATACATACACCCGGGTTTCATAGAAGACTAGGAGATTGATTTTAAATGTTGATTATGCATGAAATTGAATAGCAATCATTTTTTTCAGATCATATAGTTGAATGTTGAGTCTACAAAGGCTTTGTGAGTCTGGTTTCTGGAGGTGGATCTGCTAGAGGGATTTTATCACTTGCATCCTGTTCAAGGTTACTATTTTAGAAAAAGAAAAATCGGGTGCTTGTTTAATTTCTAGATCACATGATTTTGAACCTTGACTTTGCATTGTCACTCATTTTAGTGTCTCCAGACTACATTTGATTCAAGGCTAGTAACAGGCAAAGGGTTCTTTTGATTAACAGATGGTGCGAGTCCTTCATCTGGACAATTCAATCTGTATAGCATCAGATAGGAGTGAGTTTGTTTGTGGCTTAACATGAAATTAGAGCAGAGATCCAGGGGGACTTTATGATGTGGCTGGTATGTGTCATTAAAAGTGCATATATTGGTTGATTCGGAAAAGAAGTGGAGACTCTGGGGGTAGGTGCTGGTAGGTTGTCCATCATAATGTATAGTTCCATACATTGAATTAATTGACAACAAATGTTTTTCTTGACCTTTATGTGAGGATTAGTCTCTGCCCTTTAGATAAACTTTCTCTTGGCTAACATGTCTCGAAATAGGAAGGACAATAATTTTTCCATGAGTTTTGATTCTGAAGTGCATTAAATTTCTGTGGTAGTCGTACACTTTTAATTGTTAGTCACTTTTAAAATGTGGCTCTACTTTTAGGTTCCGCAGTGCCAGAGGATGAGGCGGAAGGATTCAAGCATTACTTCCGGGTGTCAAAGGAGACTTTTGCCTATATTTGTTCCCTTGTGAGAGAAGATCTTATTTCTAGACCACCTTCAGGACTCATCAATATTGAAGGGAGGTTACTTAGTGTGGAAAAGCAAGTGGCAATCGCCCTAAGAAGGCTAGCATCTGGGGAATCTCAAGTTTCTGTTGGAGCTGCCTTTGGAGTTGGACAGTCGACAGTCTCTCAGGTGACCTGGAGGTTTATTGAAGCACTGGAAGAACGCGGCAGACACCACCTTAAGTGGCCAGATGCCTCTAGGATGGACGAAATAAAGGCCAGATTTGAGGCATTTTGTGGATTGCCCAACTGTTGCGGGGCCATTGATGCGACTCACATTATCATGACCCTTCCAGCTGTGCAAACTTCAGACGATTGGTGTGACCCTGCTAATAACTATAGTATGTTATTGCAGGGAATTGTGGACGATGAGTTGAGGTTTCTTGATATTGTTACAGGTTTGCCTGGAGGAATGATAGGGTCCAAACTCCTGAAGTTCTCTGGGTTTTTCAAACTCTGTGAATGTGGAAAACGATTAAACGGAAATACAAAGACTTTGATCGAGAAATGTGAGGCCAGGGAATATATAGTTGGTGGCGCTTCATACCCTCTCCTTCCATGGCTTATAACTCCTTATGAAAGTGATGGAAATGGACTTACGGATTCCATGTCTGATTTTAATGCTATGCATGAATCTGCAAGATCACTTGCGGTGAAGGCATTCTCGCAATTAAAGGGAAGTTGGAGAATTCTCAGCAAAGTCATGTGGAGGCCTGACAAACAGAAGCTACCTAGTATTATATTAGTTTGCTGTTTACTCCACAATATCATTCTTGACAGTGGGGATAAGTTGCATTCCGATGTTGCTTTACCCGGTCACCATGATTTTGGCTATGTAGAACAGGGTTGCAAGCAAGTTGATCCACTGGGGAGTGCATTGAGGGAAAACCTTGCTAAAAACTTGCAATGCCGACGAGAGAGTGTTCCATCAAAGTAAAAGAGTCTCTTTCATGTATACACCTGGAAATTATTATGAATAGTTCTCACCTAACTTTTCAGTTCAACCGACCTTCCTAATGTGCAGATTCAGTTTCACTTTTCCGTGTGGAGACTAAGAGGTGGTGGACTAAAAGAGTCTGCACTCTTAGTTCACCATCTTTTGGCAGGTGTTCTAAGTACATTATGAGCCTATCACGAATCAGTTCTATCATCTGAAAATGATCAGATAGCTTAACCATCGTATATATTGCTTAAAACTCTTTTTTGGTCCTGTGATGACATTTTTCAGTGAACTAGATTTTATGGCACAGTGGCTTGCTATGACTGAGTAGAGGCAATGACACTTATGACGCTAACTTGAATCAACTTATTACAGAATGCTTCAAGTCCAGATGCATGAATAATAATGATGAGCATTTTGCCTGCATTGCCTTTGGGGCCAATTTCAGTGGTACTGTGTATTAGCAAACCCCATTTTAATCGATAACAGTTTATCTGTCTGTCCTATGTTTCTACTATCTGGTATTTTGCCCCTACTGTATGTGCTTGTGTGGCTGATGTAATAGAGAATTGTGCTTAAATGTGTCCTACAGTGAGATCAGATTTCTCAGTCTCCATGCAAGCCCATTTCAAGAATTAAAGGATAGGGTGGTCTGGTTGGCTACTACTCCTAGCATATTCTCTGTTGGCAGTGCATGAAGTATTTTTACGAACTCGGAGCCAGTGAGGTTACACGGCATAAAGTCATTTCGTTTGTTCCAAATATTCCAAACCGCAGCTTCATTTGCTGGTTGGCTATATTGAATACGCTCTCTACAGAAGATAGAATGCCTAGATGGTTCAACTCGGTTGATACCAATTTTGTGTTTCAATATGCTTTCCTCATAGACTGGAAATTATTTGAAGTGATGCCACACATCTAGGGTTGGTCGTGTATGATGTAACCAACCAATGATATTACTTGCATGCCATGCACCTCATCTTATGTGGTGCTTAAATTTTGTGATCATTCACTTTTGATTGGCATATCATGTCACGTATATCACTGCCACGTAACATAATCATCGCACCAAATAACTTCATGTATATGCACTTGCTGGGGAAATATGGCACCGAGTCTATACCAGATGTGGAGTGCAAAGGGCTGCTCATTTCCGGAATACTGAGTTGCAGTAGGTGTCTCGGTGTGCGAAAGGCAAATCACTTTCATCTGTCATTTTCAATGTTGCTCGGCAAGCTGCAATTTATAGCATATGGGCTGCCAGGAACTGGAAGATTCTCGAAGCTGAATTTCATGTAGACAGCAGTGTTGTTTTTCCAATTGACGTAAAAACTGGTGAATGTCTGGTTTTATCTCAACATGTTGAGCTATGTAGGAGCTGGAAATTGATGCAACTGCTAGTACGTTTGTAATAGTCTTAGGACTTTGAAGTTATGAATGAGATCTCTCGCTTACACAGCCACCAAAAAAATAAAAATAAAAAAGTTACCGTGATTATAAATAATGCAACTTAAACAGTACATGCAAGAAGAAATCACTGAATTTTCTTACTCTACTTGAATTTAAGAACATGCAGCTCTGGCTGGACTGTGAAAAATGAAGCAACCTTCTTAGTCAAAAAACAATAAGCAATCGAGAAGCCATCAAGAAATTTTGGGCGCTAGGAGCAGCCAATGGTGCATGAGAATTTGAGAAGATTGTGCAGAAGCAAGAAGCAACCATGATAGAGCGTAGGGGTGTGCATGGTCCGAGCGGGCGGTTCTCGACCTAGAACCGGGAACCGCCCGCTAAGGACCGGTTCCGAAAAATGGAACCGGGATCCACCCATTTGTTGAGTGGATCCACCCGGGAACTGACGCGAATTTTTTTTTTGTTTTCAACATAAAACAATTATGTGACATCAAAGCAAGCCAAAGAAAGAAAATTCAAATTTAAGTACGTGGAACAAAGATTCATTTGTTGTAGTTATAAATGTATCTCGTAGATAAAAAAAAACGCGAACAGATGGAATGCAACATTCTCCCATTTCCTACTTGCGAATAACTATAGATGGTTAAATTTTCTTTGAACAAAGGTAAATGTTCCTAGAAAGTGAGATGGGATGTAGAGTTTCTTTTAATAATTTTTTTTTTTAATATTAAAAAGGTTCCGGTCCAGTCCGGGTGGGTGGGTGGGCGGATCCGCCCATGGAACCGGGAACCGGACCGGTTCCCTCAAGACCCACCGGTTCCGGGCGGTTCCGGTCCGGTTCCGGGCGGTTCGGGCGGATCCCGGGTATTTTGCACACCCCTAATAGAGCGGCCTTTGATCTTTATGTTCTAGAGTTTATACCGAAGCTTACTGCAAATTCTTCAAATCCAATCCCACTTTCAAAGTTACCTAAGATGGAACATGTAGCATTGTACATGCATTGATAATGTGTCCTAACATATAATCGAAAGCATGAGTAACAGCGATGACCTTCGACATATTTCTTCATATATCTTCCCAAGACTTCAGAAAGTCGACATAGAGCTGAAACGAACAAGACGGTGAAACATAAAGGAGCTCTAACTTGTCTCTTCCTAGGATAAGGCCTGAGATATACAATATGATCCCTACAGTAAATAAGATAATGATCTCAGAGAGTTGACAGAGCTGAAAGTAACAAAACGCTGAAACGTATGGAGCTCTAGTTAGTGTCTCTTCCTAGGATATGGCCTGAGATATACAATATGATCCCTACACTAGAGAAGATAACGCCTTTCTCTGCTAAATACGCCCATTAAACTAACTCTACTTCTGCCATTCCTCACTGCCTTCTGGACGGGAGTTGAACGCACGAGCAAAAGGGAGATTTCTTTCTGCTCTGTGGGTTTCTTGGTCTGCCACTTATTAGATAATCCCTAAGCAAAACTCTTGTCTTTCGGTCGACCACTCTGGTTCTTGTTCTGCACTCTTTTTCATCATCCATCTTCAGCAAAAGGAATTGTATCTTCTGCACTTCCAACTGAAGCTTCCCGATTTTCTCAGACCCTCTTCGAGCCTGCTCTGAGATCAGCCTCCTCGCACAACCACGATCATCTGGATCTCTGGTGGATTTGCTGTCACAGGAAGATAAGCGCCTCTCAGCGTTTCTAATCAACTTATTATTCGAGTCGGATAATTTGTTGATGGTCGATTGAGCTTCTTCCAGCTGCTGCTTCACATTGCTGTACTCGAGGCCTTTTTCCATTCTGTTCTTCTCTGTGTTCTCCACCTTCCTCCTCAGATCCTGCACTGTTATTTGCAGGTTTGTCAGCTTCTGAGCATTAGTGTTAAGCCTCTCTAATATCTTCCTCTTGATCCTTGCTCGACGAGGTTCTGTCAAGCTCTCGGGTATCTCTAATTTATCAACGCTGAGATCCTTCTCATCAGGTGACTCTCCAGAAGGGTTACAGGACCTCTGTTCCTTATCTGCTTCAACAAAGTAATAGTCATTGGGCATATCAAAGGTCTTGTGAGCTTTCCCGACTTTAAGATCGATAATCCCACTTGAGTCGCTGGTCTCCCACAGCTCAAGCATTCGATCTTCAGCCTCAACTGAGTCAGTCCTACGAGCCCCATAGGGCAAATGTTTGGAAATCTGGTCGAGCATGATGTCTTTAGTCAGAAGCTCATTCTCAGTCACAGACATCTGAAGAGTTGCTTTGCGTATCTTCATGTCATTATCAGGTCCATCACCACGTCTTTCCTTTTCTTTTTTTCTTGGGACATGTTTCTGAGATCTGGTAGATTCCAACTCCTCAAATTTGGCATTTGAACTCAAGATTTCCAGAACAGTCGGATCCTCAACTTTCAGCAGCGTATCTCCAATTACCTTGATTCTTAATTGCAGGTCCTGCATTGCAGAAAAACAATCTGGCACCATCAATCTTGTATTTCCAACAGATTCAGAAATCCCAGATTGTTGTTGTGTCATCATGTTGATTTCCTGGTAACAAGGGAATATAAACAAGAACATGAATTTGGAGTCACATGATAATATGCTAGCAAAATAAGCAAACAACAGTTCTCTTGTTTAGCAAGAAGATTTCAAATTAATGTCCACAACAGGTTTGGATAGAAAATAAAGGATAGATGATCAAGTTTTAAGGGCAACAATTTCATAAAGATTTCAAGTAATTGCAAAGGGAGTGCAGAAATTTCCCGTGGACTAGGACGACAGACAGACAAGTCAAATTATTTTCAACAAATTTAAAGAAAGGAGATGTAACAAGCAGATCCACTAGCATGTGGTGCATTAAGGGCAGGGGGAAAATTACCTTGACAACTTCTCTCTTGGACTTGTAAATATCTTTATGGACAGTTGTACAATTTTCCAATGAAGAAATACATTCCGCCAAAGAAAGTACTCCTGAAACGTAAGAAGCAAGCTGAGTTTTCAGTCCGCCATTTTCTCCTTCCAAAGCAATGATTGTTTCTTTTAGCTGTTCAATCTCCACACGTCTCACTTCACTTGCACTTTGATGGGCTTCACTGAGCTCAAGAATTTCCTCCTTGAGAAATGCTTCATCAATCTTGGAGGTTATCAGCTCAGCCTCCAATTTCCATTTTGCTTCCTGAAGAAATCTCGCCTCTCTGGTCCAATGACTCAAATCTTCAGACAGTCTGAGAATCTGCTTCTGTTGATGCTCTCGTCCTATGTTGATATCAGCATACTCTATTTTCAAATCCTCCAGCTTTTTCAGCACCTCTAGCTTCTCATTCTCGATTGCTCTCAATATTTCGGATTTCAGCACTTTTTCGTTGTCGATTCCCTCTGAGAACTTCAGCTTCAATTCTTCATTCGTATCTATAACCTTTTGCAGGCCATAGTTCAACACATCAAAGTTCTCAGATTTGATTTTTAGCTCTTGATGAAGGGCATCTCGTTCTATTGCAAGCTTTGTGGCCTCTAGTTCCACTTGCTTGAGCAGTGAATATAGGACTGATTTTTCGAAAACCACCCGGAGATTTTCCTCTTCTAACTTAGAAAAGGATTCTTGCAGATCTCTAATCTTTGTCAGAGTATTCCGTATATAATCATGGTCAAAATCCATATGGTCTTCAAACTCTTGACATGAACAGATCTCAAGAGTCTTTGAAATCCGATACAATGCCAATCGTTCTACAGTCATTTCATCAGACAAAAGTTTGAGCTCGGCCAGATGTTCAAGATTTTCACTCTCCAAGTAAGAAATTTGCTTCTGTGAGAATTGCCATGCGTCTACTAGAGTATGATATCTGAGTGAGAGTGAGAAATACTTCTCCCGCAGATCCTCCAGGAATTTCTGCAAAATGAAGATCTGCATGTGAGAGTCCAAAGCTTTTTCCAGTTCCTCTTCACATTCTGTATCTTTGCTCCGAGCTTCTTGCTGCAGGTGAATGATCTGGCACTCCACATCAGCTAACCGGGTCCTACTCAACTGCACAGAATTGTAATGATCCTCAATCTCTCTGTTCAAATCAAGCTGCAGATTCTGGATGCTCAAGATCAAGGATTCTCTCTCCTCCTTCATATCCGAGTAATCACCTTTTAATCCCTTATAACTGCTCACCAGGCTTTCCAGTCTTTGCTGAAAGACATTTAACTGATATTCCAGCTTTTCCTTCTCGAACTTTTCCTGCTCGTGCAAGACATGCATATCTACTGCATTCCTCACTTTGACATGTTCTTTTTCAAGATCCACATATTCATCATTAAGCAAATTCTGAGAAGTATCGTTCTTCCCCATGAGTTTGTAAAAGTTGCCAATCATACTCTCTATATAAGAAATCAGACTGGACTTATATGCCAGGAGAGATTCACAGGATTCTTCCATTCCCTTCAATTTAAGCTTATGCTCTTCCACCTCAGCATTCAAATCCAAGATTCTATTCTCCAATAAGACAGTCTTCTCCACAAGCTTCTGGGAGACTTCCAGTTTCTTTAGTAGAGCGACTTTTTCACTTCGTTCTAAATCGCAGCACTTCTCAAGCTTTGAATTTGTATCCATCAACTCCATGAAAGCTGACCCCAAACGCCCCGGATCGAGACCCACTGAAGCCACCTGCTCCATCACTGAGCAGTGCTTCTTTCTCTGGTCATCCAGTTCCTCTTTCAGGTAGTAAATATCTTTTTGAAGAGAATCTCGTTCACCCACTATGGCTGCAGTCTTCCACTTCAAGTTTGTGCATTATTTCTCGCATGCTCAAGATTTCATCTTCCAAGTTTTTTACCAACAGTGATGAAGCCATATTGACCTCATTTAGATTCTTCTTCTCCCCACAGGCCTTCCGGATTTCATCCTTCAAACCCTTATTGTGCAATTCCATGTCTTCTAGAAGCTGAGTCTTCTCCTGAAGCTTCATGGCTAGGGATCTCACCTGTTCCTGAGTCTCAAAGTGAAGATTCTGTAGATTCTGAAAGGAAGTTTGAACCTCAGAAAACCGTAACCGTTCTTCTTGCACACAAGTCCAGAGCCTTCCCATTTCCTTCTGCTTCTCCGTAGTTTCTTCACTCTGAGCTTCCATTTTCTTTGTCAAAGCCTCCAAAGCAGACTGCAGGGTCTGATTAGATCTCTCCAAAAGAAGACACATTTCTTCAGCTTTCTTTAGCTTTGTCGAATCCTTTTCCCGATCAGGATCCAACATTTGGGCCTGGTTTCGCATAATTTCCTGCTTGAGATTAGAAATCGTCATCAGCAGATTGTTGCAACGTCCAGCAGCAGCTTCCTTAATCTCTCTGTTATTCTCCTCTGCACATTTTAATTCATCTTCCAGATTTGATATCTTCTCGAGGCAGTGGTTGTGCTGAAGAAGTGCAGCTTGTTTTTCAGCTTCCACCCTTGCAAGATCTTGTTTTAGAGTGTTGGCCTTAGTTTCAGCTTTATCAGCTCGCTGCTTGATTTCATCCACCTCTTCTTGGGCACATGACACAGTGTTCTCAAGAGCTCTTAGTTTTTCTAAAGCCAGGTGGTACTGAATAAGATTGCCTTCCTTTTCGGCTTGTAGATCTGCTAGTGCTGTCTTCAAAGATTGAGCTTCTGCCTCAGCTTCATTGGCCCTTCGAGTAAGTTCCACTTCCAATTTTGATAATCTCTCCAGACTCTGATGAAACTGAAGCACGTAGACTTCTCTCTCAGCCTCCAACTCTGCAAGTGCTTGGTTCAAGTTCTGAATTTCTTTCTCAGTATCACCTGCTTGCTCAAGTTCGCGTGTCATCGCATCATGCTTACAAGTACATTGTGCACTGTATTCTTTTTCTCCTGCATCACGACACATGAGGACCACATTTTCACTTCCTCCTCCAGAATTAGAAGTCTCATCAACCTGTTTCGACTCATTTCTACTTCTCATACCCTTGAAATCTTGATGCACGGCTCCATTCTTCTCACAAGCTTGGAAGTAAGACAGAGCTTGCTCCAAAATATCCTTGGGAAACTCATCACTGTCAAGAAGCGCTGGCTGGACTTGGTTGGGAAATGCTTCCGCCATAGTTTTATGGGCCTGGCACAGAACTCCTGTGGCGTGATCATATCTCTCAGCTAATCCACGATATGCTCGGTAAAACTCTTCAACCAAATGCAGAAGTTCAGGCCGTCTCTTATAGTACATCTCTGCTCGTCTCGCGAATGAGTCAGCATCTTCCTCAATGATGTTAATCATCTGTTTGACTTTGGCATCCACATCTGTTCAAAGGAGAAGGATAAGTACATTTAACATCATATGCAGTCACGATATTGCGATGAAATCATAAGAAAAGGTCTGAAGGTAGAATATGCACTACAAACTGCACGATACCTCATGGATTGTATGCATGATTATCAAACTTTTCAAAGAAAGTAACCAGAAATTTTCGTTCAAAACTAAAGTTTTCAGGCAAACCAGATACTAGAACTAAATTTAACCAGTGCTTGAGACATTGATTAAGATAGCGGCCAGCCTTCTCTCCTAGGTCATTTGAAAGCTCACTATCCTGTAATGTGAACTTTACCGCTTAGCTATAACACTGACAATAGTGTTGCAGGACCCCTTTCTCTAATTGATTTTCAAGCAAATTTCCTAGTCCAAGCATACAACACCGGAGGAAACATTAAGTTGAGTTGTCAATTCTGTGTCCCAGAAGCCGTGCTGAGTGAAACCATAAGCAACAGAACCATACCTGTAAGATTTTCCACGAGCCATTTGGAATTCTTTGGGATAACGTGACTACCCCACCACCAAGAATACATCCCTTTAGAATCTTCATTTGCAGTGGCGGCCATAACTCCAACCAACAATGATAAATTTTTGGCGCACTTATCTTGTAGTCCCACTGCAGTTTTGGTACCAACTGCTACGTGATCCTGTAGAGAACGAAAAAGATCTCTCTTTATCTTGAGATGCAGATCTACCAAAATGACACAAAATAAGACAACTTTGCTTCATTTTGCTACGAACACAACGCCCACCAAAAATTATTGTCAAAATTATAAATCAAGGGGCAGTAAGCAAAGTACCGGATCAACCGCATCAAGTTCCAGGAATCAGCACTTCTTCATCAATTGATAACAGGTTTACCTGATCAAAAGAGAGTTCATAGGATCAGAACCAACAAAGAGAGAAAAGATTTGACAAGTAAGGATTTTAACTAGGGATGCATAAATTCCTCATTCATCATGACGTAATCAAATCGCATACCATAAAGAAAAACAAATGCTTAGATGAATAGGCAAAAAGAAGCCCACATTGTCGTCCTCACATCACAAGACCGAAGGGGTTGAGAAACCCAAAACAGAAAAGGAGGAGAAAACGAAAGCTTTCTCGATTAGTGCAGAGAAATCGATCAACCAACAGAGAAACATTGAACCATCAAACGAATAACTGTACCAGCTCCTTACCACGAAAGAAGAGAGTTCAAACGCTGAGCGAGCTCTCAAGGAGACTCCTCAGCTCCTTCCCACGAAACCCAACGTTCAAGAACCAATATGACCCAACAACTAAAAAAGAAGAGAAAGGAAGAGAAAGAGTAAAGCCTGCCGCACAAGGAGGAGCGAAAAATAGAGCTCACCAAAGCTGACAAAAGATTCCAATTCCTGAGGCCCGTAAGAAAAAAAGCAAAACTATGGCAGAGCTACTTTCACTGTTCGTGGTCGCAGATCTCAACCACACTGCTGGGTCAGATCTATCTCTCTTTCTAAAGCACACTCACACTCCCTCGCTCTACTCATTACTGCTCGCTGCTCGCTCTTAAAGCTGCAATCTTTTTTAATGGGGATTTTTATATTGGGCGAGATAAAGAAAATTCGTTCTGGGTTTGCCGAGAAAACAAGGAAAAATCCGAGGGTTGCGCCATGACTGTCGTTTTGCGAGTTCTGGGGAGAGAGAGGGCGAAATGACGAGCCTCGCCATGTCGAGAAAGAGGCCTTCGACCCTTGTCGTCTTTTGTCGTGTCTCTGTCCGACGAATGTTTGACCGCTTTCATCGTAAATGCGCGGATCACGATATTGTACGGAAATCGCCAAAATCGAAAAGAACAGGGTATTTGGACAACATAGACAACGAAATAAAATATTTATGGATTATTGATTTGCCAAAAAAGAAAAAAATTATGAGATTCTTCGTATCCCATTTGGGGAGGTACAAAACAGATCGCTCGAATCAAAAACCATCTAGACCAGACAAAACTAGTTGATTGAGTCTAGTTCTCGAGATTGTCGATCTGATTCTAGATTCCTAAAAGTGAAAATCGATGTCCAAACGATTCGATTCCCAGTTCAAAGAGGGAACTTGATCGAATCACTTTCATATATTTTTTATTTGTTTATAAGATATAGAATTAAATAGTGAAAAAAAGAGTGATTGATTCCATTGAATCGGATCGAAAACCAATCACTCTTATCCCTATTCCTATATTACAAAGCAAAATTTTGATCAAAAATAATATTATAAAGTAAATTCTCTATTACTTTCAACTTCAAGCTTTCATCTAAAAAATTTCAATAAGTGAAAATGATTGGTTAAAAGCGTTCATATAAAAGTTGCATAATCAAATAAACATGGTAAATGTGAAATTTAAATTGATCGCCATCAATCTCATTAATTTATGTTAATTTCCTAAAACAATCAAGTTTATTTCTTTATTAATTGATCTTTTGCATTTTTTTTCGCAACGCTCATCTGTGCTTGCCTATTTTGCTTTCTCTTATGTATTATCTCACTTCTAATTATTTAAAGGAAAAGGAAGTTCCTTTTTTTTAACGATACCTTCCTTTTTTTCCTCAACACTCTTACTTCCCATATAAATTGTAAAAATAGAAAAAAGATTCACAGATAGCAAAGTCAAATCTGCACCTGACTAGCACTAATTTAATTGGTGTAACGTCAATGACTACCGAGGAGAAAAGTGAAGAAAACAATTAAGGAAAAATTTACGATTTTCCAATGTTTTTCTTGCTAGAAAAAAAAATGCAAAAAAAGGAAAAAAATCTTTTTTATTGCCTCAAGTTATGCACAACGGTGCCTCAAAAAACGAATCATTCCAAATAAAATACAAAATGACTCGTTTCATGGCAAAAAAATAACACTGATTTGGTTATGGATGCACCAATTTGTGATGTGCGAGAAGCCTCTTTTTACTACCAAACAAAATATGCATCTTGAATTTTCACGCAATTTATCAATCAAAATTAGACAAAGTCACTCGGTATAAAAAAGATCATGAGGATCAATCCAACCATCAACCACATTACTACAACCAATCAATCCTCCTAAAACAAGAATATAGAAAAAAAAAAGAGAATATAAAAGAGAGAATAGAAGATACAAATCGTGCTTTAAGAGCACGAAATTAATTATTTAATCCTCCTGAATAAGAAATAAGAATCATTAAGGGACAAAAAGGGAAAAGGAAGAAGAAGAGGAAGCATCGCCCATCATTTCAAAGCTGAAAAAGGTCATAAAGGCGTAGTTTTCGATTGCTTCCACCATAATTCATCTTTTTTTTTAGTTTCATCTCATCAATAAACAGTAGAAAGAAGGGAAGGTAGGACAAGATTAGGGATAGAGACATTCACCTTCGTTCCCGAGCATACAACTTCGCACTCTCATTGCTCGTCGAGCACTTGATGCACTAAAAAAGAAAAATGATATTTCGTGTGTGTATTATCAAAATCAACAATGATGTGTGATTTATAAATATACAATCTCTCGATTTTTTTATTTTCAATAAATGCCATATATCTGGCTGAAATCTCTCCCTTTTTATAGCCGTTGTGGGGGAGGGGATAAATGGGTATGTGTTGTTTTTGCAAATCACGAGAGCTGTCGCTAATGATTGATGATTTTCGATGGCTTCCGAGTAAATGTTCCTGCGGAAATCTTGGCGCTGACATTGAAGGGGCGGTAAGGTCAAATTGCGTCGAGAATGACGTGACAGGTGTCGCCATCGTGGAACAGAAGGATTCTGGTGGGGCCCCATTCGGGCATGATGGACGGTCTTCGGTTTCTTGATTTCTTCCACGGCCAATTGGGGGACGTCTCTCCGTACAACTCGGACCGCGTAACATCATGCTTTCACTGACTGTTTGAAATTTTTTTTTCTTTTAATGACAGTTGAGCTTTCATGACGCATAATTGAAATTGAGTTGGGTGCCACTCTCGTAGCTTATTTATTTATTCATTTCTTTTTGCTTCTTTCTTTTTATTTTTTATGCAATTTAATTATGTGACTTTCCCAATTTATGCATCCTAATCTTTTCCTAACCAATGTAACACCAATAGAGGGTCTAATGGATTGGGAACAACCCATACGATTTTCAAGTAAGGGCTGTCTAAAAGAGAGATCAATGAGCACGGCGTGATTAATATTGACAATATTAGGTGCGGGTAGCTTGTTCCTGCCTAAGGGCAAGCGACATCTCGACAAAGGTTACAGCTCCCAGTCATTAACGGTGGCAAGTGAAGTGAAGATTGCCTGCCACCAGTAAGGACCTCCAACCCTATCGTTAGATATTGGATTATTCCTCGCAAGGGTCCTTAAGCCCTTCTTGGTGTTTTGATAGGGTTGGCATGCTAGCCCATGTGCTCTCGCCATTTTTCCTAGGATGGCGCCTCATATCCAAATTTCATCAAGTGAGCGACATTATGTTGATGATTTGAAGGTGTTAATGATGAAGTGATTTGCTTGAGCAAATTAGGATAGTTGAAGGGTTACATTGCATAAAAGTAGTAAGAAGGCCAAATTGCACTACTTAGAGGTTTAAAATTATAAATGACCTTTCTATAACGGGCCATATGTTCCTTGTAAATTATGAACATTACTCTCATACAAAACTAATTAAATATAAATGTGAGTGATATTTATGTTCGTAATTCACCAATCATAATGGTGGTTGAAAGTTAGTCTCCTTTAACTAAAGCTAAGGAAAACGTAACCCTTTTCTACGACCATCTACACCTGCTTTTCCTAGATTAAAAAAACTGCAATATGAGTAGACATAACATTTTTACCATCGTGAAACATAATTGGATACAAAAATTGACTCTAATCGCACTTTATGGAAACTTCCAACATGTCCAATAAAGTATTGACTTATATGGTAAGCAAGTTTGCTCCTAAGTAAAATTCTGAATGCAGTTGTCCTGAGATCGACCAAGATGGCGGACCAATTAAAGTGTGCGAAATTGACTTGGGTACCACCTGACTACTATACTAAAAAGGAACTCACAACATGTTCGGTTTGATTTGGCTTGGCTCCCCACCATCGTTGCCCTCCACCTCATGCAATCAAGCCAAACCTCCAAAACACTTTATTTAGGATTACATTGTTGCAAGTCAGGAAAAAAACTGTATAGTTGATGGATGCATTTGTTTTGTTGAAAAATAATGTTTTAAAAAATTTCTTCTTAACATTGATCTTTTATATTGCTTTTAGAAATTGAGTGAATAAAACAAATTGTCCATTGGTAACGATTTATGTTTATATATTTATTGATAGCAAATATTTTTTCTTAATTATCTTTTTAGTAATATAAAAATTAAAGTAAGAAAAATATTTTTCAAATTGTCACAAACATAAGCAATTTTTTTTCATTGGGTAATCCTATAAACCCGGAACTTCCAAGTGGAAATAATAATCCGAGAGAAAATGCAGCAACTCCAAGGCCAGACCAAAGTCAAGGGGGATGGTCTAACCTAAAGGCATAGAGGCTGATTTTCCTGACACATTTACATTCTTGATCTTAATTAAAGAACTTACTTTACCCTTTATCTTGATTAAACAACTTAGTGATTCAGATGAATAACATATTATAATTATCGGCGTGGTGGTGCAGGTTGGTCACTGACCAAAACACTGTCATGCCGCACACCATCATTTTCTTTATTTTATTTTAAGGTGGAGATTAAGGACTACTTTACATAATACTCGTTTAGAATATAGTTTGAAAACAGATTCCGAAAATAGGGGGATAAATAAGAAAATGAAAATTTTTGGGGTTAATCAGTTGGGGACCTATTTAGTTATCGACGGAAGAAAATGCCAAAAAAGAGAAGGAGCGAAATTAATAGTTTTAACTTCTGTCTACATTAACAAAAATCTTGTAGTAACAATAATACTGATAATGTTGATGATGATGATAATAAAAATGATAAGTATATTGAAAGTTCTAAAATTTGTCGCGAAAGTACAACTAAGTTTTTTTTAAAAAAAAAAAATCGAAATCAAATTCTAAAACTAGTCACACAAGTCTAATTGAATCTTAAAATTTTCAAAAAGCGAATTAAGTCCTTAAATTTATTAACATTTTTTGTTTTATAAAGTCAGACAAAGTTAAAAAAAAAAGAAGAAGATTTTATTGCATAAACTTGATAAGATTTTAGATTTGATTATATTTTTTGAAATTTTTAAGATTTAATTGTACTTTAATGATAAATTTTAGGATTTGATTATATTTTTGAAAATTATAAGATTTAATTGTACTTTTGTGATAATTTTTATAATTTTCAATATACTTATTCATAATAAAGAAAGAAACATTGTGTGCATAATGTAGATAAGAGACGGGGGATGGAAATTCCAGTTGGGGGTGGGGGTGAAATGATGGATGTCAGGTGAAAGGCAGTGCAACCTTGAGACAAAGAATAGTGGGTCAAGCCACATGTTGCACGAGAGCCATCACCAAGTTCACAACTCAAGAATGCTAGTCTAATCATTCTCCTCGCCAGGCCTCTTTCTTATGTCATTCTTCCCTCTTATAACGAATTCCCGTTATGGTATGCTAAATCAATGCATCCAAGCTTAACGCTCCATTTATTTCGTTAAAAATATTTTTTAATTTTTTTAAATGATCGCTTTAATCGCTTGAAATTATTAATAAATGAAAAATACTTTCATAATTGACAACAATTTATGTTTAAACATCTTCATAAGCGATGTAAAATTTTTTGTTTATTCATTTTTGTAAAGCATGCGAGCGATCATTTTTAGGGAAAAATTTCCAAATAATTTATTTTCCATGAAATAAAAACATTTTCCTTAAAGTGAATGTTTGTATTGCTTAAAATAATTGACCAATGAAAAATATTTTAATTATTAATCACGATATGTCTAAATATTTTTGTGAGCGATGAACATATTTTTTTGTTCATCATTTTTGTAAGCGACATAAAAATCATTTTTATGATTTTTTTTTCAAATCATTCATTTTTTTGTAAAATAAATGGAGTTACTGCAATTATCGATTACTTTTACTGAAATGACTTTTGCGCTCGAAACACATGTTCCTACACCATCTGATCAAAACACATATGAATATATTCTCTCATCATTGAAATTGTTTGGAGATGTATTCCAAAATTATCTCCCCTTTTTATGAAAACGAAAACCTTAGCATTAACTCATTTATCCTTGAGGTACCGGCGTGTATAAAAAATACATAGAGCCGCTTGCATTTCTGACAAAGAAAATCAATAGAAAGCAGATTTAAGCATGAACGCAAATACACTTGTACAAGATTTGCTAAGCACTGAAATTTGTAAAGGCAATTTTGCAACACCCGACCGCACGAACAGCGAGCTGACGCACCGCGCCAACCCTGGAGTTTCCGTTAATAGTTCTCGCGAGAAGTTCCGATGTTATGCTCTATCAACTAGTCATTCTGTCCATCTGTCTTCCCTTGGAAATCTTGTGAAAATTCCACGAAAATCACATGTGTAAACTCTCTCGAACCTAGCCAATCAATTGGATTTTTGTGTATGAGGTCAGTTTGGGTCGCATCTTTTCCATCGATTTCAGGACGGCTCCAGTCCACGAATTGCTGTTGCAAGACACTTGGATGTCCTTATCTTATGTACATGAGCAGGGACTTCAAATATGGAATTCCAGCAGTCGCGAAATCTATTTACGGAAAGTCCAGGTTGATCCCGTACGCGTCGGTTCGCACCTTCTATCACACGTTTCTACAAGTTGCCCATACAAAATTCGGAACTTGGCGAATCCGTCTTTGTATAAGTGTAGAACCGACGGCCAGTACTTGTTTCTGCAGAATAACTTCCGTTCGTCTTGTGTAGAGGTGTTAAATGGGTTGTGCAACCCATTTATGAACCCATTTATAGTTAAATGGGTCATTAATGGGTCAAGCTTTATCTTATAAAGCACCCATAATAAATTTTAATGGGTAAACACTAAGATATATGGGTTTTAAATGGGTCAACTCTTTGACCCGTTTATGACCCATTTATTAACCCATTTTTCACTCAAAACCTCATTATCTCTCTTTCTTCTCTTTAACTTTATAATTTTTTTTTATAAAAACTGAAATTATAATTCTTTTTTCTTTTTTCTTTCCTTTTTTTTTTCTTCCTCCGGTCGCCGGCACGGCGATGGCTAGCGACTGGCCAGGCGAGCCTCGAGCTTGCCGGCGTCGGGCGAGCTTGAGCTCGCCGGATCTGGCGAGATAGAGGCCTCGCTGACGTCCACTGAGGCCTGAGCCTCGCCGATCGGGCGAGACTCGAACTCGCTGGCGTCGGGCGAGGCTCCAGCCTCGCCAGATCCGGCGAGGGGCGAGCTCGTGCTCGCCGGCATCGGCAAGCCGGCGAGCGGCCGTCGTGGCCGGTCGCCGTCGTCGTGGCGGCGGCCGGCCAAAGAAGAGGAAGAAGAAAAAAGAAAAAGAAAAAGAGAAAAAAAGAAAATAAAAAATAATTAAAATTTTAATTTTTTTAAAATAAAAATAATAAAAATGTTAATTTTTAAAAATAAAAAATAATTAAAATTCGATTTTTTTAAATAATTATTTTTAAAATTTGTATTGTATAAAATCATGTTAGCAATACCATTTTAAAAAATATATATAAGCTTTTTTATGTTTCGTTAAATGGGTCAGGTATGGGTCAAAAAATTTGCACTACAATAAATGGGTCATAAACGGGTTAAACGGGTCGATTTGGGTCGGGTCATATGGTCCGACCCAAACCCGACCCGACCCACCCGTTTAACGGGTCTAGTCTTGTGACATACTTAAACATAAGTTTCTACCACACATTCACGTTAGATACATGATAAATCTCGTAATCGTCAGGATATTTTAAGGATGTTTTTCCATCGATCTCCCTCTCCGTTATGATGACAAAATACGTACGTGCCCTTCACAGATAAGTGAATTATCTTCGTGCGCAGGTTTCCAGTTCGCTGACCCATGAAAGACAGAACCAGAATCCTATAGAATCAAGATGAATGCTTGCTTTCACATGCTTTTAACAACAAAAAATTTATCTAAGGACTTGAAAACAAACTCCCCACTTGCTTCATGATTTATCCCTTGTTTGTCACGTGGAGAATGAATTAAACGCAAAAAGCAGAAAGAGACAGCATATAAGTGAGATTCATCAAAGGCATATACCACCGCCACTTTAACGTTGAATGGAACTTCTCTCGCTCGCGCACATTCCTCCTGTTGTCTCTGAATCCTGGACCTATATTGCATCAGCTGGTGGTTCAAAGCGGCAGATTCAGAGCTGAAAAATCTCTTTCGGTTATTCATCTGCTTCCCTTTAGGGTAGATGAAATCCCCATAGGTTCCAACACCAACTTCTACTTTATTCTGAAGCATCTTAGGCTTCTCATTCGAAGTTTCCCATGATCTCTAACACGGTTTCCATCGTGCCTATGAGTTACCTTGATCTCATCCGTAGTTTCAGCGGGTCCAACAAGTGTGAAGAAGCACCAAGAACCTACTTCTGCATTTCATCTCCTATTTCATCTTTCTTTAATTCTTCCCACAGTTTAGTCATATAATTCAGCCCAAAATTCTCCTTTAGTGAGGGGTCATCTTCCTGCCTTCTTCCCTTTTCTCTCACTCTAATTTTTTGAGTTTCTCAGCCATCTTTTTCATACTAGTTTGCATAGAGACTCCCTTACTGAAAGTCTAAAAGCTGTATCCTCATCTTTATCAAAAACAATTAAAGACACTGCATTATCTTTCGATCTGTCTTGCATCAAGACAAACTCTACCTCGTTTAAAGTATCCTTCAAACTTCTTTTGTGCCAAAAAGCCATCGTTACGCGTTTTCTTCAACGCTCTTACTCCTTTTAGCTTCAAATTCTCGAGATAAGGGATCCATGAAGGGAAGATCCCTCTATGCCTTCTTTCTAGCCTCATGAGATTGTGAGTGAGATCCAAACGGGATAGACTGATAATATTTCGTAATCCTTGAATCAAATTGAGCCAACAGAGCCAACCCTCTTAATCTCTCTTTCTTGTTTTTGTCCTGAGTTGTTGATATATGGCCTCTTCCAAAAGGAGTTACCGTGTGCTCTTACGTTTCAGAGGCATGGACGTCTGCAACAATTTCCTTAGTCATCTCTATGTAGCTTTGGATCAGAAAGGGATATACACTTTTATGGATAGCGAAGAGCTTAAAAAAAGAGAGCAAATATCGCCAGCGCTTATGAGGGTGATTGAGGAATTGCGCATTGCGATCATCATTTTCTCCAAAGGCTACGCTTCCTCCTGGTGGTGTCTGGAAGAGGTGGCGACGATCATGGAGTGCAAGGCATAGAAGGAGCTGATTGTGTTGCCAGTGTTTTACAAAGTGGAATTGAGAGAAATGAGAGAGGGGAGAGAGGCTTATGGGAGAGCTATGGCTAAGTATGAGTCCAATTTTGAGAAGGATCCGGAGAAAGTGAAAAGATGGAAGAAACTATTTTTTGACGCCGGTAACTTGTCCGGATGGGAATGCAATGATGGGTAAGTAAATAGTTGACTTTGACTTGACGCACTGCTTTGCCATAGTCAGCTGGTGATTGTTTGTTCATACGTCAAATCCTATGCAGATAAATTACCGCTAAAAAACTAAGAGATATTGTTAAATCGGTCTTTTTAATTGAAGATACAAAGCGGATATATGCTAGATAGCAGACACAAGAGTGGAATAACCAAAATTTCGAGTTAGTAGATTGTATAAATTCGATTCTTGCTGTGTGGATAATGAGAAATTTTTGTCTTAGATAAATAGTCTAGTTTCATGATACCCGAGTCATTTTTGTCTTCAGGCGCAGGTTCACCCAAATGAGTTAATTTCTTTTCATTTTATTATTTGCTAACCTTCTTATGTTATTTTCCTTATGACGTTAGAGGTTGAATTCCTGCCATGGCTTTGAAACTGTAAAACACGTTTCTCTTTCTTTTGATTGCTCATCAGAGATGAAGCAGAACTCATACGATGCATCGTAAAGCAATTATCAATTCATCTAGAGCGAACATGCTTATATTTTGCTGTGAAGCAGAGCTCATACAATGCATCGTAAAGCAATTATCAATTCATCTAGAGCGAACACCCTTATATTTTGCTAAGTATCCGGCTGGAATAGATTCTTGAGTTGAAGAACTGATATCATTGTCGCAAAAAGACTTAGATGATGATGTTCTCATGATAGGCATATGGAGACCTGGAGGCATAGGGAAGACGACGGTTGCTAAAGCGACAGATAATGCTATTGAGAGACATTTTCAGTGATCTAGTTTTTTGGTGTGAGTGAGAGACTTTGAACAAAAGCAATGGTCTAGTTAATTTGCAAGAAAAACTTCTATCTCAGATCTTATATCCTAGACATATAACAGTTTATACTGTCTACAGAGGAATTAGTATGATAAGGGGAAGACTTTGTTGCAAGAAGGTTCTACTGGTTCTTGATGATGTTGACCAGTTGCATCAATTGAATGCATTAGCTGGAGAAGGCAATTGATTTGGCAAAGGAAATAGAATCTTTGTAACATCAAGGGATTACTATTTGCTAACTTCTCGTGACATAAATTGTGTGTATGAAGTTAAAACTTTAGACAACGATGAGGCACTAGAACTTTTTTTTTTTTTTTTTTCGGCCTGCCTTTCCAAACTGTAAAAAATCTGAAACAAGAAAGGATCTCATAGATAGAGCACTGCATACGCTAGTAGCCTTCCATTAGCCCTCGAAGGGTTGGGCTCCTTCTTGTGTGGAAGAAAGGAACCGGCATGGGAAAGTTCACTGCATAAACTCACCAAAACTCCCGACCAAAGTATCAATCGAGTTTTGAAGACAATCTTCGATGGATTGGAGGATAATGAGAGGGAGATTTTCCTCAACATTGCTTGTTACTTTAAAGGAAAAAGTATAAAATACATCAACAAAGTTCTCGATAGCTGTGACTTTGACTCAACTACAGGAATAGGAATTCTCATCGAGAGGACCATGAGAAGAAATGAGCATGGGACCCCGCAAATGCATGATTTGGTTTAGTTGATGGGTAAGGATATTGTCTATCAAGAATGTCCGATGATTCTGGGAAATGCAGTAGATTATGGCTTTTTGAAGATGTTCACAACATCCTATGTGAAGATACGGTAAAAGTTGTTTATGCAAACATTATTATATTTCATTTTTATGTTACTTTGATTTGGACATTATAATGTAAATCTCAATGGAAAGTTTGCGTGACAATTGAATTTGCTTTGTTTTGGATAGGGAACGAATGTAGTAAAAGGCAGAGTATTGGACTTGTCCACACCAAGAGAGAGAACTATGAGTCTTAAAGAGATAACCATAAAGCCTTATGCTTTCACAATCATGAAAATATTGAGAATGCTCATTTTGCTTGAAGTGCATATCTCTTCACAAGGTCCTGTTCGGCTCCCTAACAATCTAAGATGGCTTATATGGCCCAATGCCCTGTTTCTAAAATTTGGCTTTGGTCTAAGGAAACTTATTAGACTTGACGTTCAGAAAAGTCATATCAAACAATTTGAAGGCAAGTTCAAGGTTAGTACTTGTGATGATTAGCTTTTCCCTATTTATAACTAAAAATATTTACAGAGCTTAATGATGGTTTTGGTATTTTTGTTTTTCTACAGAATTTTAGAAAGTTGAAGTACATCAATTTCAGCCAATGCAAGTCCTTGATTAGTGTTCCTAACCTTTCTTCGGTTCCAAATCTGGAGAGAATGAATCTTGAAGGGTGCAAAAACTTGGTGGAGGTTCACCAATTTGTCACATATCTCGACAAGTTAGACTTTTCGTCACTATAGTTTTGCTCCAACCTCGGTATCTTTCCTAACGCACTTGAGACAAAATCTATTCAAACCCTTGATCTCTTTGGTTGCTCTAAACTTGAGAAGTTCCCTGATATAAGAGGAAAAATGGAACATTTAGAAGAGCTTGATTTAGGAAGGAGGGGTATTAAAGAACTCCTAGTGGCATCAATTGAAAATCTCATATCCGTGAAGAGTTTTTTTTTTATAAAGATATTGTAAAATCTCACAAGGCTTCCTTTAAACATTTATTAATTGCAAAATCTTGAGCATATGAGTCTTTAAGGCTGCCTGAATTTTGTCATGTTTTCAACAAAATGTAAGGATGTAATTGATTCTAATGACAATCCGAGATTCTCAAATTTATACTGGCTAGAATTTAGCGGGTGCAATCTATCAAAAGTTAGAGTTCCTTGAGAGTTCTTCCAATTTTCCCAAATTGACATACTTGGATCTTTCCAATGACAAGTTTACTCATCTGCCGACATGCATCAACAAATACCGTAATTTGGGAGTTGTATGTGGATCACTGCAGGCAGCTTCAAGAGATTCCTCAGCTTCCACCACATGTGCATATCCTATCGACACAGAGATGCAAATCTCTACAAAGATTCCCAGATTCGTCGAGTCTCTCCTCCAATGAACTTTTAGTTGACTTAACTTGCTGTGAATTATACCACAAAGGGGCAAATACGATTGATATGTTATTATCACTCAATGTGGGGCGAATACAACCGATATGTTATTATCACTCAAGGTTTCTCTCTCTCTCTCTCTCTAAATGCTTGATAGCTCCCTAAGATGAGAAAAGTGAAAATTGTCTTGATGGGAAGAGAGATGCTAGAATGGTTTCTCCACTATCAAGATGGTTATATATTGTTTATGGTTCCCCAAGACTTGTACAACAAGTTCTAGGACTAGCACTATGTGTTGTTCTTGGCCAGAAGGAACGAAAAGCGATTGATGTCATATGTCTTATCGTAATTCTCGTTAATAGCCGGGCAGTATTTAAAGAAGTGAAACATTTTGATTCGATGGAATCCGATCATGTGTAAATTGAGTATCTGTTGTGCAGTATGCTGCATATGAAAAGGGAGCTTCTGCGAGACGATTGGAGCCAATTCCAAATTGGCCTCTGATTATTTGGAGGAAGATTGAAGAAGTGTGGATTCCATCTAATATGCAAGCAAAAGAGGATGATCTGAGGGTTGTGATCCCACACTAACCGCAGATAGAAACATATTGGTCTTCAGAGGTAAATGATCGGATAGACGCCGAGGAAGACGATAGTTCAAGTGAAACAGATGATGAACTTTTCGAAGCAAACGGGTGGGACCCTCTCAACCAAAGAAATCGGTGGTGGATAGAAGCAAACTGTCGAGTTGGTCTCCACTTGGCTTTGATTCTTGGGGAGGCAATATCTTGATTCCGATGCCTCTTGGTCTTCCCCTCAAATCAAATTCAAAATCATTATGAAATACAGGTTGCGCATCATGCTGTTGAAATGGTTGAAGAAACTTTCTTTTTTCCCTCTCTTTCTTTTATGATTTGTGATGCAGAGTGCATTAATACAAAATTCAGTGGATTCCACGTTGCTTCGTGAAACTTATGACATAAATCCTTGTCACCTTTCTTCATCTAATCAATGATGCCGATACTTCACACTGGAAAATTCTGAGATAGTAAGTTCTGTTCAATCTAATGTATGATCCTTGTCTTTAGGAAAGTGTTGATCTCATCATATCGAAAGATCAAAAGGTCTCCATGGGGAAGAGTAGTTGATTCCTCTGCTGTTGCTGGCCAAGTTGCACTTTCTCCCACTTCCTTCAATATTAATTAGACATGTTAACTTCATGTGATCGTCGCATCACAGCATCTTACCGTGTTTGTGTCAATTCTCAAGCTTCAATAGCAGTTTGGAGCAGCTGAAAACTTGTACACTGAAAGACAACTTCAAACAAATCTGAAGCAGCAACCTCACGCACTAATCCCTCTAGCGAAACAGTTTTCCATCCGACCGGACCAACATTGGTATGATTTTCTCAGTTCTTGTATGATCTCTTGCATCGTTCTCTCTACCTCTTCAGTAATGCCCGGGATTCAATCATCTCCAATCCTGTTGAAATGGAATAGCTAGAGAGATGCGGATGATCATGAAACATAGCCACCGACTAGCATGAGGATAGCAGCATAATCTTGTAAGAGGAGTACATTCATAGGGCCAAAAAGTTTCTGATTCAGTTCAGTCTATTCCAGCTAATATTGACTTTGGTAGCAATAAAATCTATTGAATAACCAAATATATATATATATACAAACCTGATGGGTTTTTTATTTGATGGGCCAAGTCAAACCCATCGCCCATGTTGAGCTAAAATCCAGCCCATAAATAAAGGGCCATAAGAGAGTGCAATTACTGTTGTGTAAATATATTAAAAAACAAAAAAAAGGAGAACGTTGAGAATATACCGTGAAAAACACATAAAGTATTTTTCTTTCTCCTTGGACAACAATGTTTTCTCCCTTGACAAATGGACTTCTAAGGTCTCAATTCATTCTTCTCGAAAAACCGCAACGATACTTAACTGTGGGCAAATAAAGTATGTTCATTTTTGTGATATATTGGTGTTACATGTTTCCCTAGGCACGTTTTCGCATTCGCTTTTTGGGATTTGTTCGTTTGAGTATCAGTTCATTTACAAGAATCTGTTTCCAACAAAACCAAAAGAAGAAGAAGAAGAAGAAGAAGAAGAAGAAGAATGCCAGGTCATCTCCACATCATATGCAAATCTGAACTCTTCTTCTTCTTCTTCTTCTTCTTCTTCTTCTTCTTCTTTGCCAAAGGAGGCGGGGGCTCCAAAGTGACAGACTTTAGAGCCGGAGCCCACGAGAAAATACTAGTGGCGAACCGAGGGCCGGAACGACGACTATTAAAGAATTTCCTACATCGTTGAAAATCTTCCCTCTATAAAGCAAATACATTTGCAAAAACCTCGCAAAGCTCCCTCAAGGGTTTATAAGTTGCAAAATCTCAAGCATTTTCAAGCATTTGAGTCTTCAAGGCTACTCCAATTTTGTCATGTTTCTAAAGAATTTGGAGGATTCAACTGATCCTAATGAAAATTTGGGTTCTCAAATCTAAAGAACTTAATGACTGCAATCTCTCAGAAGTAGAGTTCCTTGAGAGTCTTCTAATTTTCCCAAATTAGCACATCTAAATCTTTGCAAAAACAAGTTTACTCATCTTCTAACATGCATCGGCATATACCATGATTTGGAACACTTGTACATGGATGGATGTAAGTAACTAGAAGACATTCCTCAGCTTCCGCCAAATGCGCATATCCTAATGGCAAAGAGTTGCAGATCTCTACAAGAATTCGCTGATTTGCTCATCGAATCCCTTTTTATTTTGATCCAATTAATGAAGAAGTTATCAAATCCAAATTTTAAGCAAAATAAAGCTTGGTCATAATTAAATGAGAGAAGAAAGACGGTCAATACCACCCTCTGTAGTTGGATCAATTCTTCGATCGGGCATGAAATAACATTTTGTGCTATCTCAAATAATGTCATGTGTACTTAGCAAGTTCCATGAAGAGCCACGAGTTTAAGCATGTACTTGACAATTCTTTAAAAAAAAAAAAAAAACTATCTATCGACTTTATTCGCAAAAAAAAAAGAAAAAGAAATTAAAGTAGAATTGTGAAGAGGCACAACTACTTTATATAAAATTGTTTGCTTTTGAATAATTTTATGATATCATTAACAGATTATATGTGATTATATTTTGATATAATTATTCCATTAATTTTGTAACTTATTAATTTTTAATATATTTTGAATTAATAATCCTGCCTAAAGCATATGAATTCATGACAATTGATTACACGTATTTTTTTAGGAGCATTTACGCGATTTAACATATTATCAATGTGCTTCCAATCATTATGATCCATCCTCTGAAAACATCACGCTTCATTAGTCCAAGTCATTGAAATTCAGACTACAACCTCGTTAGCCATTGTTTTGGTCATGCTGTTGTTGTCCACATTGCTGGGTCATCGATGCCCTGCTAAGACGGTTGTTGATTGAGGGCGTGCATGGAAACGTTTCTAAAAAACGTTTTCGGAACACTTCTGTACGGATTTTGTTCCTGAGAACAAAAAAAGAACAGAAACGCGTTTGGTTGCGTTTCTGTTCTTTTTTTGTTTTTTTGTTTCCGGAACAAAATAAGAACAAAAAAAGAAATAACAAATTGTTGTTTCTTGTCCAGAAACAAAAATGAAGAAACGTTTCTTTTCTCTCTTCTTCTTCTCTTCTTTTTTTCTTCTTCTTTTTTTTCTTCTTTTTTCTTTCGCCGGTCGCCGGCCTCGGCCATGACCGGCGACCGGCCGTCGAGGCTCAGCCTCGCCCAGCCAAGGCGAGGCGGCGTCGCTGCGCCGGCGAGGCCGAGCCTCGCCTTGGCCGGGCGAGCTCGGGCTCGCCCGGATCAGCGAGGCCGAGCCTTGCCGGGGGCCGGCGACGCTTGGCCTCGCCGGATCTGGGTGAGGCTGTTGGCCCCGTCGGCCGGTCGCCGGAGGCTGGGGACCGGCCGAAAAAATAAAAAATAAAAATGAAAGGAAAAAATGAAAAATAAAATAAAAATGTTTAAAAAATTAAAAGAAACAAAAAAAGAATAAAATTTACCAAACGTGTTTCTATTCATTTTTTATTCCCGAACCAAACGTTACCAAACGCGTTCTTTTGTTCAAAAACTGTTCCCCGAAACAGAAACACTTTTTTTTGTTTCTGTTCCCAGGAACAAAAAAAGAACAAAAACGTTACCATTCGCACCCTGAACCTTATGTAGGCTTGCTTCGCATAGGCCCCATAAACTTGTCACAATTAATTTTGCTAATATATGGTGCACCTGTTATTATAGTGAGGAGGCACTATTACTATAGCTAAAATTAAGTCCCCGCTTACACAAATTTATGGTATAACGACATGTACTGTTCAAACAAACAATTAATTTCTATAATTACTGCATTAAAAAAAAATCGAGACAAAATCATAGGCATACCTTAAAGTCAAAAATCAAACGTTGTAAGACATCTTCTATATGCACCGGCTCATCGTTGGCGAGAGATAATCGTTTATTGATAGTTCCTTCTTCTCATTGCCATTAAGTAAATTCGACTTTAAAGATTATTTTGATCATTACATTTTACTAATTTTTGTTGTGTGACGTTATCTTTGTTTATTAAGGTTTCCTCCATATCATAAGTTATCCATCTATTTCAACTCAGGAAAAACTATTTGTGAAAGCTCATTGACTTTTCCATTTTTAAGGTTTTAAGCTAATATTCTAACATTGATGTACCTTGAAATAATTGAATATGAAATTAGAATTTTTTTTTTGAAAAAAGTGATCCACTAACAAGTTAAAATAAAAAATATAGTGATTTGGTCAATTCATCAACAATATCTTCTAATTATTACATGTATAATGAGTTTGATCATGTGGTGTAGAAACATTTGTTTTAGTTTTGTGTCAAAAGAAAATTGTATTCTTTACTCAAGTGGGTAGAAGCACCAAGAACCTACTTCTACATTTCCGCTCATATTTCATCTTTCTTTAATTATTCCTACAGTTTAGTCAAATAATTGAGCCCAAAATCCTCCTTTAATGAGGGGGTCATCTTCTTCTTGCCTTCTTCCCTCTCATTTTCTCTCTAAACGTTTTGAGTTTCTCAACCGTCTCTTTCATACTGGTTTGCATAGAGATTCCTTACCAGAAGTCTACAAGTTGTTTCCTCATCTTTGTCAAGAACAATCGGTGACACCGCTTTATCTTTCCATCTTGTGGTCGTCACGCGTTTGCTTTAGTGCTCTTACTCCTTTTGGCGTCAACATTCTCGACATAAGGGATCCACAAGGGAAATTTCATTGGCGTCAACATTCTCATGAGCAAGAGTGAGATCCAACGAAAAATACTGACAATATTTCGTAATCCTTGACTCAAATCGAGCCAAAGGAGCCAACCTCCTTGATCTCTCTCTCTATTTTTTTCTTCTTCTTCTTCCTTTTGTCGATGGCTAGCCACCAACCACAGTTGAGTCAACTGGCTCACCTGGTTGAGGGAAGCCCTCCCTTAAGCGAGGATTGGCCTTGCCCAAGCTAGATTTGGCAAGGGTTGGCCTCATAGGGTGGGTCGCTCGAGTGAAGGTGACATCGGGCGCTAGATTTGGCTCAAGTGAGGCGAACCATTGCTGAGCCTTTCTTGGGTCAGGGCTCCACTAACTGAGGCTTGCCCTCACCTATGGTGGGCGAGGCTAGCTCGCTTGGCCATCGTCGTGGCCGACCACCGATAATAGGAAGAAGAAAGGGAAAATAATAATAATAATAATAATAATTCGAAAAAATATTAAAATATTATTAAAAATTATTAATATCAACACTGATTGTGTCATTTAAGATGGCTAGCATCTACGTGAGCGAATTTCGATCAAAATCCCCTGTGGTCGGTCATCACTGTTGTGGTCATGCTATTGTCAAGGCTGAGCCATCACCACAATCCTAGGTCACGGATGCCCTACCACTATTGTCGTTGATTGAACCCTACGTAGGCTTGCTTCGCATAGGCCCTACGAGCTTATTACAATTAATTTTGCTAAAATATGGTGCAGCTGTTTTTAAAGTGACAAGGCACTATTACAATTGCTAAAATTAAATCCCCACTACCCCAGATATATGGTGTAACAATATATACTGTTCAAACAAGCAATTAATTTCTAGAAGTACTATATCCAAAAAAAAAAAAATCAAAAAGATTTTGAGACAAAATCATAGGTATACCTTATAGTCGAAAATTGAACATCGTAAGACGTCTTCTATATGCATGACCTCATCATTGGCAAGAGATAGTCATTTATTGATAGTTCCTTTTTATTATTGCCATTAAGTAAATTTGACTTTAAATTCTATGTAATTATTGATCGAATTATTTAATCATTACATTTTACTTTTTTTGTTATGTGAATTTCCTTATTTGGTGACATTATCTTTGTTCATTAAGGTTTCCTCCTCATTATAAGAAATCTATCTATTTCAACTAAGGAAAAACTATTTGTAAAACCTCATCGACTTCTCTATTGCCAAGGTTTTGAGCTAATATTCTAAATATCAATGTACCTTAAAATAACTTAATATCGAAATAGAAAGTCCTTGAGAAAAGTGATATACTCAAAAGCTATAAATAAAAACAATACGCAGCGTTTTGGTTAATTCATAACGATATCATCTATATGTACGATGAGTTTGAGCAGGTGGTGTAGAAACGCGTGCCTGAGTGCAGAAGCTATTTCAGTAGATGTGACTATCAGCGGTCAGGTTCTCCACTTGCTATTCCATCTTTCTTTGAAATATCGTGGGGAACTTCCACGAAAGTCACATTATTGTATGATCAACGGGTCCAACAATGCAGGTAGAATTACCAAGAATCTTCTTCTACATTTCAGCTCCTATTCCATCTTGCTTTTAATTCTTTCTACAGTTTAGTCAAATAATTCACCCCAAAATTCTCCTTTACTGAGGGGGTCATCTTCCTGCCTTCTTCCCCCTCATTTTCCCTCGCTCTTAACTTTTTTGAGTTTCTCAGCCATCTCTTTCGCACCAGTTTGCATAAAGATTCCCTTACCGAAAGTCTACAAGGTGTAGGAACGACACTCCCATCAACTAGGGGTACTGCCATGCCCTCTAGTTGATAGGAGTGTTGTCAGGCAGGACTGTAGCAACTTTTGTTACAACCATTGATACTAGCTAGGCTTATTTAGGCCTAGCCTTACCGAACCGATTAACTTGGTTTTTTCCAACCAAGCCCCGAGGGTTATACTTTTACTTCACGGGCCCCCAATTTCCAGCCAGGCTTTTCTTCCCGACCAAGTGAGACTATAGAGTGACATTATAGGGTCTTAAGGTTCACACTTGCTTTTTCATCTTTCTTTGAAATATTGTGGGGAACCTCCACGAAAGTCACATTGTATGATCTCATCAATAGTTTCCGCGGGTCCAACAAAGTGGGTAAAATTACCAAGAACCTACTTCTGCATTTAAACTCCTATTTCATCTTTCTTTTTATTCTTCCTACAGTTTAGTCAAATAATTCACCACAAAATTGTCCTTCAGTGCCCTCCCCCCTCCCCAGGGGGAGGGGTTGTCATCTTCCCACCTTCTTCCCTCTCATCTTCCCGCCTTCTACCCTCTCATCTAACCTTTTTTTTTTTTTTTCTCTTTTCTAACTTTTTGAGTTTCTCAGCCATCTTTTTCGTACTAATTTATCTTTCCATCGACACAAATTTTTTTTTTTGAGCCAATCGACACAAACTTCACCTCGTCTAAAGTAGTCTTCACATGTCCTTTGGGGCAAAAAGCCATCGTCACGCATTTTCTTCAGTGCTCTCGCTCCTTTTAAAAACTTCAACATTCTCGAGATAAGGAATTTATTAAGGTAAGGTCTCTCTATGCCTTCTTTCTAGCCTCGTGAATGTAGGCTTGCTTCGCATAGGTCGCCAATGCCCTGCCGCAATCATCGTTGATTGAACCCTATGTAGGCTTGCTTTGCACAGGCCCCCACAAGCTTATCGCAATTAATTTTACTAAAATATGGTGCACCTGTTATTATAGTGACAAGGCGTTATTACTTTAGCCAAAATTAAGTCCCCTCTACTCCAGATGCATGGTACAACAACATATAATGTTCCACGCTCGAAAACAAGCAATTAATTTCTATAAATACTACATCAGTAAAAAAAAAAAAGGATTTTGAGACAAAATTGTAAATATACCTTAAAGTCAGAAATCAAATGTTGTAAGATGCCTTCTATTTGCACGGGCTCGTCATTGGCAATATATGGTCATTTATTGATAGTTCCTTTTTATCGTTGCCATTAAGTAAATTTGACTCTTAAATTTTCTGTATTTATTGATCGAATTACACACTTTACTTATTTTTGTTATGTGAATTTCCCTATTTGGCGACAGTATCTTTGTTCATTATGGTTTTCTCCGCATTATAAGTAATCTATTCATTCTGATTCATGAAAAACTATCTATGAAAGCTCATCGACTTCTCATCTATTAAATATTGATGTACCTTGAAGTAACTTAATATCGAACTAGAAAATCCTTCAAAAAAAAGTAGTCTACTCACAAGTAAAAAAAGAAAATAATATGTAGTGATTTGGTTAATTCATCAACAATATCTTCTAATCAGTATACCTATAACGAGTTTGATTAGGTGGGTAGAAATGTGTGTCGGAGCGCCGAAGCTATTTCACTAGATTTGACTAATGGCAGTCAGGGTTCTCCACTTGCTATTGCATAGTTCTTGGAAATATCTTGGGCAACTTCCACGAAAGTCACATCGTATGATCAGCGGGTCCAGCAAGGCGAGTAGAATTACCAAGAACGTACTTTTGCATTTCAGCTCCTATTTCATATTTCTTTTAATTTTTCCTACAGTTGGTTCTGTCAAATAATTCACCGCCAAATTGTCCTTTAGCGAAGGGGTCATCTTCCCGCCTTCTTCCCTCTCATTTTCCCTCGCTCTTAACTTTTTGAGTTTCTCAGCCATCTTTTTCGTACCAGTTTTGCGTAGAGATTCCCTCACCGAAAGTCTCCGGGGTGTTTCCTCATCTTTATCAAGAACAGTTAGAGATCCTGCTTTATCTTTCCATCCCTCTTCCATCGACGCAGGCTCCACCTCGTCTAAAGTAAGTCTTCACGAATCTTTTTGGGGCAAAAAGCCATCGTCCGTCACGCGTTTTCTTCAATGCTCTTACTCCTTTTAAGCTTCAACATTCTCGATATAAGAGATCCATTAAGGGAAGATCCCTCTATGCCCTCTTTCTAGCCTCCTGAAATTGTGAGTGTGATCCAACGGGATAGACTGATCATATTTCATAATCCTTGAATAGAATCGAGTCCACAGAGCCAATCTTCTTGATCTCTCTTTCTTGTTTTTGTCCCGAGTTCCTGATATATGGACTCTTCCGAAAAGAATTACCATGTGTTCGTGAGTTTTAGAGGCACGGACGTCCGCAACACCTTCCTCCGTGATCTCTATGCAGCTCTGAAGCAGGAAGGGATATACACTTTTGTGGATAGCGAGGAGCTCAGGAAAGGAGAGCAAATATCGCCGGCGCTTATGAGGGCGATCGAGGAATCGCGCGTCGTGATTGTCATTTTCTCTGAGGACTACACTTCCTCACGGTGGTGTTTGGAAGAGTTGGCGAAGATCATGGAGTGCAAGGCACGGAAGGAGCTGATTGTGTGGCCGGTGTTTTACAAAGTCGAACCAAGAGATGTGAGAAGGGGGATGAAGGTGCATGGGAGAGCTATGGCTAAGCGTGACTCCGATTCCGAGAAGGATCTGAAGACGGTGGAGACATGGAATAAAGCTCTCTTCGATGCCGGTAGCTTGTCTGGGTGGGTTTGCAATGATGGGTAAGTAAGTAATTGATTTGACGCACTACTCTGCCATTGTTAGTTGGTGATTGTTTGTTATATGTCAAATTGTATGCAGAGAACCTACAGCTGAAAAACTGATAGATATTGTTAAATCGGACTTTTTAACTGAAGATACAATGCGGAGATATGCTAAGAAAGTAGACATAGTAGTTGAATATCAAAACTTCAAGCTAGCAGATTGATTGAAGTCGATTCTTTCTGTTTGGACGATGAGAAATTTTTGTTTTAGATAAATCGTGCATTCCATGGTATCCGAGTCATTTTGTCTTTAGGCGCAGGTTCACCCTAATGTGGTACTCCTTTTCATCTTATTATTTGCTAATCTTGTTATGTAGTTTTCCTTATAATGCTAGAGGTTGAATTCCTGCCATGGCTTTGAAATGCTAAAACATGTTTCTCTTTCGATTGCTTATCAGAGATGAAGCAGAGGTGATACAAAGCATCATAAAGGAATTACCAATTCGTCTAGAACGAACACCCCTGGATGTTGCTAAGTATCCGGTTGGAATAGAGTCCCGAGTTGAGGAACTAAAATCATTGTCACAAAAAGAGTTGGATGGTGATGATGTTCTTATGATAGGTATATGGGGACCTGGAGGCATAGGGAAGACGATGATTGCTAAAGCGATATATAATGCTATTGAAGGGCAGTTTCAAGGAGCTATATTTTTGGAGCGAGTTAGAGAAACTTCAAACAAATGCAATGGTCTAGTTGAGCTGCAAAAAATATTTCTTTCTCAAATCTTACCTCCTAAACATCTAACGGTCTATAGTGTCGCTGAAGGAATTAGTTTGATAAAGGAAAGACTTTATTGCAAGAAGGTTCTCTTGGTTCTTGATGATGTTGACCATTCGTATCAACTGGGAGCATTAGCTGGAGGAAGCAACTGGTTTGGCAAAGGAAGTAGAATCTTTGTAACAACAAGGGATAAACATTTGGTTACTTCTTCTCATTTCATGACTAGTGTGTATCAAGTTAAAACTTTAAAGGACGACGAGGCACTAGACCTTTTTGTTTGGCATGCCTTTCAAAACAACGAAAAACTTGAAATAAGAAGGGATCTCATAGATAGAGCATTGCATTACGCTAGCGGCCTTCCATTAGCCCTTGAAGTGTTGGGCTCATTCTTACATGGAAGAGAAGAACCGGCATGGAAAAGTGCGCTGCACAAACTCTCCAAAAGTCCTTACAAAGATATTAATCGAGTTCTGATGACAAGCTTCGAAGGATTGGAGGAAAACGAGAGGGAGATTTTCCTCGACATTGCTTGTTTCTTTAAGGGAAAAAGTAAGAAATACATTGAGGAAGTTCTCAACGGCTGTGACTTTGACACAACTATCGGAATAGAAATTCTCATCCAGAGATCCCTGATAAGAAATGAGCGTGGGACCCTACAAATGCATGATTTGGTTCAATTGATGGGTAAAAATATTGTTACGCAAGATTATCCCGATGATCCTGGGCAGCGTAGTAGATTATGGCTTTATGAAGATGTTATGGAGATTCTATGTGAAGATACGGTAAAAAGTTGTTTTTATAAACATTTTTATATGTCATTTTCATGTCACTTTGATTTGGACAGCTTATTGTAAATCTCAATGGAATTTTTGTGTGAGAACTAAATTTGCTATGTTATGGATAGGGAACGAATGCAGTAAAAGCCATAGTATTGGACATGCTTGCGACCATGAGTCCTGAAGAGATAACCATACGTCCTGATGCTTTCAGAAACATGAAAATGTTGAGAATGCTCATTCTACCCAAAGTGCATATCTCTTCACAAGGTCCTGTTCGTCTCCCTTATAATTTGAGATGGCTTAAATGGCCCAATGCCCCGGATCTAGATTTTGGCTTTGGTCTAAAGAAACTTATTGGACTTGATGTCCAGAAATGTCATATCAAACAATTAGAAGGCAAGGTTAGCGCTTGTGATGATTAGGTTTTGCCTTTTCACAACTACAAATATTTACATAGCTTAACGACTATACTGTATTATTATTTTTTTTTTGCAGCATTTTAGAAAGTTGAAGTACATCGATTTCAGTCAATGCAAGTCCCTGGTTAGTGTTCCTGACCTTTCATTGCTTCCAAATGTAGAGAGCTTGAATCTTGATGGGTGCAGAAGCTTGGTGGAGGTTCACCAATCTGTCGCATATCACGACAAGTTAAAATTTTTGTCACTAAAGTTTTGCTCTAACCTCAGTATCTTTCCTCCCACACTCAAGACAAAATCTCTTCAAGCCCTCGATCTCTTTGGTTGCTCTAAACTCAAGAAGTTCTCCGATATACCGGAAAAGATGGAACATCTAGAAGAGCTTGATTTAGGATGGACGGCTATTAAAGAACTGCCTGCATCAATTGAAAATCTTCTCTTAGTGAAGTTAATAAATTTAGCATTTTGCAAAAAACTCACAACGCTCCCATCAAGTGTTTATAAGTTGCAAAATCTAGAGCATCTGATACTTAGAGGCTGCTCCAATTTTGTTGTGTTTCCAAAGAACTCAGAGGATTCAACTGATCCTAATGGCAATCAGGGATTCCGAAATTTATGTCGGCTAGAACTTCAGTGCTGCAATCTCTCAAAAGTAGACTTTCTTGAGAGTTCTTTCAGTTTTCCCAAATTGACGCACCTAAATCTTTTCGGCAACAAGTTTACTCATCTGCCGACATCCATCAACAAATATGATGATTTGGAACACTTGATTATGGTTAATTGCAAGCAGCTACAAAAGATTCCTCAGCTTCCACCGAATATGCATATGCTACAGGCAGGAGGTTGCAGATCTCTACAAGAAATTCCAAATATGTCGGGTCTCTCCTCCAAACCCCTTCTGGTTAACTTAACTTCATGTCGTGAATTATTCCGCAAAGGGGCAAACGCGACTGATGTGTTATCACTCGAGGTCAGACTCTCTCTCTCTCTCTCTCTCCCCTCAACACACCCCCCTCCCCCCCCCTAACTTTGAATGCTTGATATGCGAACTATTTGTATGACAGGAGCTCCCAAAGATGAGAGACGCTGACATTTTCCTACCTGGAAGAGAGATGCCAGAATGGTTTCTCCGCTATAAAGACAGTCCCATATCCTTCATGGTTCCCGGGGACTTGTATGACAAGTTCTTAGGACTAGCGCTCTGTCTTGTACTTGGCCCGGAGGAAGGAAAAGTGCGCTGGAGCATCCGTGTTTTGTTCAATGGCGAAGTGGTGAGCTCCTCGGGGACAGGCTTCTATTCAGTGAAATCCGATCATGTGTGGATTGCATATCTCCCACGCAGTGAGCTGTTTCAGATGAATAAAAAAAGGGAGGCTCTTCTGCGAGACGATCGGAACCATTTCCAAGTTCACCTCGAAGCATACGAAGGAAGATTGAAGAAGTGCGGATTCCGTCTAATATGCGAGCAACGGGAGGATGAGCAGAGGATCGAGCTCCAACACCATCAGCCGACGGAAACAAATTGGCCTTTGGAGGAAAGAGACTCGGACGAAGACAATTGGATAGACACCGAGGAAGAAGAAAGTTCAAGTGAAACAGATGATGAACTTATCAAAGCAATCGACCCAGAAGAAGAAATAAATGCACTTCGCCGTGCAGATAAGATCGGCCTTGTATTTCGAACAGATGGTTGTAACGCTCAGGAAAGTGGCTGTCGAAGTTGTCGGCACCGGTGTACGGAGCGATTCTCGAGGGACCGAGGTATGAGATTCTGATTCCAGTGCCTTTTGCTTTTCCCTTGTTCTTTTTTCAGTCTCTACTGTTAAGTCTTTGGATGTCTGCTCCTTCAATTCAAGTGCAAAATCATTATGAAATACAGGATTCATATCATGCTACCAACAAGGTTGAGGTTGAGGAGCTTCCCTTTTCCCCTTCTCTTTTTTCTTCATGTGGACGTAATATTGCTGGATAAATGGACATACTACCGCTCACGAAAGTGCATCCATGCCGCACCGTTTTATCTTTTCATTCCTTAAAACCCAATCCTCTCCCTCATTTCTATTCATTTTTATATTAATTATCGGAAGAAAATTTTGTTCAGCGAGTGCTCCAAAAATTCTTATTTAGCACCCAGTCGAAATTTTATGATTTCTAATGCACAGATTGTTCTTGTGTTTTGCAAAGTCAATATTAATTTGATTATTACGAGCGACGTATGCAGAATGGTTGCCCGGGAAGCCCCGGAAGACCATGGGCACTTTTCAGGGAGACCATCGTTAGAAGTACGTTCGCTGTTGACTCGAGTCGGGGCGATGGAATTATCCGGTTCAAAGTTGCAATGCCAGGTCATCTCCACGTCAGATCCAACTCCGAACTCCCCTTAGTCCCCTATCCCCTCAGACGACGTCGCATAAAAGCATCGTCCTCACCGCTACCCGTACCGACTCCCAAGACAAGACGCCGTTGACTCATCACTCTCTCTCTCTCTCTGTGGAGAAAATATTCAGTGGTTAGTGCGCGCCACGTCATCCGTTGACCTGGTGCGCACTAACCAATGAAATACAGCCACGTGTCCCCGAGCGGGACCCGCTGGAAAAAGGATGGCGCTGATTTTTGATCGGCTCGGCTCGGCTCCACAGCAGAAGAAAGGACGGTCGGCGTATTCCTCCCGCTCAAAATTTTTTCTCTCCTCACTCAAATTTGCTGGGTTTTTCTCTCTCTCCTCTCTCGTCTCTCTCACTCTTCCCTCCCTCTCTCTTTCTCTCTCCGACGAACGGGGACGCGACCTCCCCCTCTCTCGTGCCCTCCCCTAAGGAGGCTAATGGCTCGGCTGAATTTATTAAGCCCGGACTCTCCCAAGTCCACCAATTCACGACTTTAATAGTTTGAGTTTTTAACCTATAAACCAATTTTTAAAATGGAGTCGCCACTAATCGATTTGGGTGGGCATGATTAGAAACCCAAGTGAAGTATCGGGAGAAATACTCAAGTCCACCTCTTTAATAGTTTGAGTTTTTAACCTATAAACCAATTTTTAAAAGAGAAATTAGGATCAACCGAGAAATTAGGGGACTTGATTACACTAGTTAATCACTAATGCCCTTTCGGTACCTAATCTTGTTTAAACCCTAAGGCTTTTTGGATGTTTGAGAGATTTTCCATGCATTTTTTGGAGGAAAAACATTTTTTGAGTCATTTTCTAATTTTTTTGGACACAAAAGGGATTTTTTGGGGTTTTTTGGTGAAATACAAGTCTTTTTGGCTTTTTCTGAATTTTTTGGCTTTTTTATGAAATTTTGGATTTTTTTGGATTTTTGGCATTTTTTGGAAAATATGGAATTTTTTGATTTTTTGATTTTTCGGAAAATAAAATATTTTTTAATATTTTTTAATATTTTTGGAAAATAAATTATTTTTTTTTTATTTTTCTCGATTTTTTAGAAAATAAAACATTTTTCAACAATTTTTAATATTTTTCGATTTTCTGGAAATTAAAACATTTTTTTATATTTTTTTCGAAAATAAAATACTTTTTTTTTTTTTTGAAAATAGAATATTTATTATTTTATATTAAAATAATAAAATAAAACCGACCCGGGTCGGATCCGCGGGTTGGATCCGACCCGGCCGGCGACCATCGCGGGACGGGCCCGCAACGCGGGCCCGACTCGGATTTTTCGGCTTTTTCTCCTTTTTTTTTTTAAAATCAAAAACGACGTCGTGGCCGGGCGTTCGGAGACGCCCGGCCCGGCCCGACGACCCAGGTCCACGACCCGTTCCGCGACCCGGCTCCTTGCGAACCCTACCCGACCCGGATCCGAATCGCGACCCGGTCTTCCGCCGCGCCCGCAATTCGTGGAATCCCTACCCGGTTCCCGATCCGGGTCCGACCCGACAACCCGGGATCGCGACCCGGAAAATCGGGAACCCTAGGGTTCCTGAATCGCGGCGCCGAGGCACGACAGCGGGGACGATAGCGACGGCGACGGCGACGGCAGCGGCGACAGCGACGGTAGTGACGAGAGTTGGACTGCGGAGGGGGGGAAACTATGGCGACGGCAACGGCGGCGGTGGAGGTAGCACTACCTGCTGATGGCGTCCGGATGGTGGTGGATGGGCAACTCGGTTTCCCGATCTGGTGCGGCGTCGGGACTGAGGCGAACGGCTGTGGCACGGCGTCCGGCGGCAACAACAACAGCAACAACTCGACCAGACCCTCCTCGGCCTTGATTTCTCCTCACTCGGGCCGATCCGAGCCTCCACCGGCCGGATCGACCTTCTCGGTTACTCGCCGCGCCCGCCCTCCCGAAGTCTCTCGGTGGAGGGTGGGCTAAGCTCGCGACTCGAGCTCTCTCTTGCACTCACCCTTCGATCCTTCCCGATGTCTCTCGGTGAAGGATTTCCGAGCTCGCCACCCTCCGACGATGCTTGCGGCCACCTATTTATAGGTGAAGGAAATCCGGTCGGCGAAGGGCTTCGGTTGCCGGCATCCGGTTCCGCTCGGCTGAACCGGTGTCCCATCGAGCTCTTCCAGCGATGCTCGCTCAACATTAATGGCGCCGCAATCTTATCTCCTCCGGCCGACGTCGGCCTACTCCCCTCGGCCGTAGGCCATCCTTCGCGCGCGTCGCCGGCCATCGCGCGTGAACTACAGAGGCGGAGAAAGAAGGAGCGAGGAAGAAGAAGGCAGGAGGAAGAAGAAGGAAGGAAAAAAAGGGGGTGGGGCCAAGTCGCGCGGACCCACGTGAAAAAAAAAAAAAAAAAAAAAAAAAAAAAAAGGGAGCTGGTGCTTTTTTTCTTTTTGCTTTTCTTTATTTGTTTTTTTATTTGTTTTTGTTTTTGGTTTTTTTTATTTTTTTATTTTTTCTTGTTGTTTTATTGTCTTGTTTTCTTTTTGTTTTTTTGTTTATCAGGAAAGACAAAATTAAAAAATTAATTAATAAAACTAATTAAAATCGAGGTGTCAACAGCTGCCCCTCTTTGAAGGTGAGCTCGTAGAGGTTGCATTCAAAGACAGACTGATGCCTCAATTTTATCCATGCATGCGCAATAGATTATATTTTATTTAGGACCTATTACTCTATGCGGAAAAGAGCAATATAACATTACATATACTAAGACGAGATAAGAAGATACCCGTAGTTACTTACCGAGAGTGAGTGAGATAGGGTGTGAACCCCAAGTTTTGGCAAGTATCAAGGCATCACCTTACCCGTTGCATGAGGAGATTGCTTCTCCGGGACCCGAACCTTTCTTCGGTCGCTGTTGGAGCAATAAGTTGGTTTGTCTAGGACCCGAACCTTTCTTCGGTCGCCTTGACGGGGAATTGCTTTCCCGGGACCCGAACCTTTCTTCGGTCGCGCTGTTAGAGCAATAAGTTGGTTTGTCTAGGACCCGAACCTTTCTTTGACGGGAATCGCTTTTTCGCTGTTAGAGCTTGACAGGGAGATGCACCGACCTTTCTCAGGGCATCTCATTTGTGGGTGCCTGATTTGTATCGAGGACACCGGTTGGTACCCGACCTTTCTCGGGAGATGCGCCGACCTTTCTCGAGCATCTGTTTTGTGGGGTGTCGACTTCGTCAAAGACACAAGTTGGAACCCGACCTTTCTCGGGAGGATGCGCCGACCTTTCTCGGGGCATCGATTTGCGGTGTCGACTTTGTCGAAGACACCGGTTGGAACCCGACCTTTCTCGGGAGGATGCACCGACCTTTCTCAGGGCATCGATTTGTTGGGGGTGCCTGGACATTCACAAGCATTGAAAGAGTACCTGGATATTCACAAGTACTAACCTGGAGGATATTTGGGCCTTTGCAGGCGTTGAAGGGGTACTTGGATGATCGCAAATACAAACTCTTGGAGGTGCCTGGATTTTCGCAGATTTGAAGGAGTACCTGATTGCTTGCAGGTGTCGAACGAGTACTTTGAATGATCACAAGTACAAACTCTTGAAGGATACCTAGCATTCGTAGGTATCGAAGGAGTACCTTGGATATTTGTGAAGGTGTCCCACCTCCTGGCAATTGGGAAATGTCGAGGACATATGAAGGTCTCTCACCTGTAATGGGAATATACGTGCCTCGCATATTCATGAAGGTCTCTCACCTTGGTAGTTGGGAATATCGAGGACGTACCTTGGATATTCATGAAGGTCTCTCACCTCCTGGTAATTGGGAATATTGAGGACGTACCTTGGATATTCATGAAGGTCTCTCACCTCCTGGTAATTGGGAATATTGAGGACGTGCCTCGCATATTCATGAAGGTCTCTCACCTCCTGGTAATGGGGAATATCGAGGGCGTACCTGAGATATTCGTGAAGGTCTCTCACCTTCTGGTAAAGGGGAATATCGAGGGCGTACACGAGATATTCGTGAAGGTCTCTCACCTCCGGTAGCATAAACTTGAATGTAGCACGAGGCTTACCCGGATGGCCGCAGCACTTAAAAGGGGTGGAACACTGGATAGGTGCAGGCACACAAAGCAATGGAATGCTTGAACAGCTGCTATTATTTGGGGACAACTTGGGCAAGTTGAGTGTCATGAAAAGGAAGTACCTAGACAAGGGTGAGTACTTGATGATATGGGGATACCTAGAAAGTAGGTATTCCAAGAGATACTTGGTCAATCACAAGTATCAATACTCTGGGGACAACTCGGACAGGTCGAGTGTCAAGAAGAGAGTACCTGGACAGTGATAGGTACTTTAAGACAAATGGGGATAGAGATATGCTTACCTGGCAATATCTCTGATCTCTAAAAGTATGTCTGCTATTTGCATAGTATGCACACATGATTGTATATGCTGTAAATTCATGAGTTCAAATGAGATTCATGCATGATAATTTTGTCAGTTCTGCATCTTTTGATTTCCACTGGGGAAGATTTTGAAAGACAACCTTCATTTAGAATGTAGATGTCTTGAACATGCCAGATGAGGGACTTTCAGTCTGAAAGGACTTTTCACTCACTCTCTTGGAGAAGGCTATCCTGACCATTGATGCAGGATTTATAAGGACCACACTATCTTACCGTCATCATGTCAGTAGGGGTCCGAGTATTCTCGCAAGTGGTACGACTTTACCAATGTGAGAGGTCTTTGTTGAAATGAAGACTTGGTCAATAGCTCATCAAATGGGACCATTGAGGTCAAGGCTCATGAACAAAGTGCCGCACGATCATCTCCAGGTTTGCAAGTCAAGAGTCCTGCGAAAAGAGATAGAATAGTCTTGCTCGTACTTCTTCGAGCGATGCTTATGCACATATGAAATCCTACGTTAATTGAAGTGCCCCTAGTCTGAAGAGACTTTTACAATGGGATGCAATGTTGGCTTGACTCATGTGTAAAAGGGCGAGAGCTGGTGATTGCCTTGGCATTTGTCACCGGTATTTCTTCTCACTATCAGATGGAGGCTCTATCAATTGAACCACAACAACAACTTTTTCTTGGCTGTATTTTTTACTGGAGGGCATTGGCCTTGCTTTTACCAGGCACACTACTTTTTCATGCTCCTGTTTTTTATTCCAGTTCTTCATTTATGGGCATTGACCTTGCTTTTACCAGGTACATTGCTTTTTTATGCCCATGTTTTTTCATTCTTGTTGCTTGAGAGCTGATCTTGACAAGTTCAAGCAAACGCCTTTGTTAGACTATTGAGTCTTCATCTTTTGCCGGCACTTCTGATTATGCTACTCAAATGGCAGTAGCTTATGCTTTGCCTCCACGTGAAGGTGAATTTACAGACTCAATTGAGTTATATAATAGATACAAGTGCGTAAAGAAAGAATTGCTCTTCATGACTCTAGGGCACTTAAATTAATGCGAGTGTTCATATGCAATAAAGACACCCAAAGATTGATGCAAGTGCGAGCAAGAAAATTTCTATCTCTCTTCTCACTTTGTGATGCTGCTTCGCCTCCGATCTGCCCCAGTGTGGGGTGGTTCTTGACAGAAATTTCATCAGTGCATGGGGCTCAATGGGGTGAGCGATGAAATGCCTCTCACTATTTTGGTTATCGTACCATTCGCGAGAGAACTCTTTACCCTGCAGCCATGGAATCTTCTGCACTCATCTCACAAGTGTATAGATGGGGGACGTGTATAGGATATGGCTTGCCTTTCATCATCCTGACGCGCCTCATCCAGCATGCTCAATTAATCTTGTATTCTTCACTTAGCTGTCTATTCTAATAATTATCAATGGAATCTGTGATTTAGACAGACAAAATCATCATGCAAAAAATCCATTTGTAAAAGGCATGTAGTATTTTAAATATGATGGAGTTTGGATTCTTCAAAACAAGTGAATGGTTTTGGCTCAAAAAGACCTTCTTGGTAGCTTTAAAGGTCAACATAATAGTATTGTTAAGCTTTGGACATCAAAAGGGTTATTCACAAAGGGGTGTCGATGGTTGTCCCTATTGATTAGGGATATGACACATGAATGATCAGCCGGGGTCGAGAATCTAATCGGGCATCTTTGTTTCTTTTTCCTTGCTTGGATCACTTGGTTTGCCTTGTTTAACCACTTGATCGGCTCTTGAATTCCAATGCCTCCCGTCAATATGAGTTCGAGAGTGAGTGTTAGAAATGATGCCAAATTACCTTTCCCCGCAGTTTATTTGTGCTGGCTCTTAAAGATATTTGAATGTCGATGATGGCTTCTTTATCTTAGCATAGTTCAATGTTTCCTTCAATTGGCCTCCCTCATTTATGACCATGTATGCATGATTGCTGGTCGTTGATTCATCTTCAGCACCTTCCTTCGTGGAATTTCTCCTTCGTCTTTGACTATATGACCATTAGCAAGCATTGAGCAAAGTCATATACTTCAAGCTTCTATGGAATCTGAGTGGACAATCAAAGCCTCCAATTCTCCAATGGTAATTACTTCTTACAAGAGCATGTGTCTAGAGCAAGAAGTGAGGCCTCCAAATTCTAAGGTTATTGACTGGGACAGAAGATTCATTTTGACGAGATAGATTCTTGAATGACGCGTCCCTTACACCGAGTTGGGCGAAATTGACATGGATTACTCTTACGCGTCTGCTTGGGTAATGTCGATTTGCTCAAGTTATGCCATTGAGTTTGCTACTTGATTTTCAACACTTCCTTAAATGCTGATGATTACCATTCATTTTTCTTCATTGAGTCAACCCAAACACACGGTTTTGATGATAGTGTAAACACATCACTCATATATAAAGGTGCACAAGCATTTTCATTATGATAGAGAAATGCTTGGCAATGCCGACAATGGACATCTTTCAAGGGTAGTACTTTTTCACAAAGATCGGAATTAACTGGTTTAGTGAATTCCCGCCCATCCATCTCAGTCAGAATCAAGGCTCCTCCGGGAAGTATCTTCTTTATTACATAGGGACCCTTGTAATTTGGGGCAAACTTGCCTCCAGGCTCTGGAAAGATTGGCAGTATCTTTCTCAAGACTAGCTCGTTTACCTCAAAGTGCTTGGGTCGCACCTTTTGATTGAACGATCGAGCTACCCTTTGCTGGTAACACTGACCATGACAGAGTGCTTTCAGTCGTTTTTCGTCAATCATATTCAGTTGCTCAAACCTTTGTTGTGTCCATTCTTCTTTGGACAATCCTGTCTGTGATAAAATTCGCAAGGAAGGGATTTCTACTTCTACAGGCAAAACCGCCTCCATGCCATAAACCAAGGAAAAAGGCGTTGCCCCAGTGGAAGTTCGAATCGAAGTTCGATATGCTGTTAGTGCGAAGGGTAACCTCTCATGCCGATCGCGGTAGTTTTCAGCTGTCTTGGATAGGATTCTCTTGATGTTCTTGTTAGCGGCTTCCACGGCTCCATTCATTTGTGGACGATAAGGGGACGAGTTCAGATGTCGGATTTTGAACTCAGAAAACAATTGATCAATCAACTTGTTGTTCAAGTTTGACCCATTATCGGTCACGATAGCTTCCGGTACGCCATAACGGGCGATTATGTCACGTCTGATGAATTTCATAACGTTTCTTGCAGTTACGCTTGCATAGGATGCAGCCTCGATCCATTTTGAGAAGTAGTCGATTGCGACCAAAATGAACCGGTGCCCATTTGATGCCTTTGGATTGATTGGGCCAATCACATCAATGCCCCACATTGAAAATGGCCACGGCTCAGATAACTGATGCAATTCAGTTGGAGGGACATTTATCTTGTCCCCGTGGATCTGACAACGATGACAGCTTCGCACATGGTGAGCACAATCGCTCTCTAAGGGGAACCAGTAATAACCCAATCTCATTATTTTCTTGGCCAACATATGTCCATTCATGTGAGGACCACATACTCCCCCATGTATTTCTTGCATTATTTGTGTGGCTTCGTTTGCATCCACACACCTTAGCAGGACTGAATTATATGATCTTTTGTACAAATTTTCACCGCTGACGAAGAACCTTGAAGCCATTTTCATAAGGTATTTTCGATCAGAGGGAGTGCTTTCTTTAGGGAATTCCTGCTTTTGGATGTATTTCATGATGTCGTAATACCGGGGTTTTCCATCGGGTTCTTCGCTTATAGTCATGCAGTGGGCCTGTCTTGTCAGGACTTCAATCTTCAAAGGCTCTACTTCTAACCCCTTCGTTACTTGTAACATAGATGATAGTGTTGCTAGTGCATCAGCAAACTGGTTATGAATTCTAGGTAGATATTCAAACGAGATGTCCCGGAATTCTCCTACCAATTCCTCCAAGTAGTCGTGATAAGGCACTAGTTTGGCATCTCTTGTCTTCCACTCGCCCACGGTCTGGAGGATGATTAAGGCGGAGTCACCAAACACTTTTAGTTTTGACACTTCCATTCCAATAGCCGCTTGTAGGCCGAGGATGCATGCTTCATATTCAGCTATATTATTGGTGCACGGAAACATCAATTTTGCAGCCACAGGATAATGCTGCCCATTTGGGGATATCAAGACCGCCCCAGTGCCTGAACCTGACAAATTTACAGCTCCATCAAAGAACATAGTCCATGTGTCCTCTTCTACTGTTGAAATTCGGTCATCTGGGGAATGATCATCGCGTACTTCTTTAGGGCAATCTGCTAACATGTCGGCAATCACCCGACCTTTAACGATTTTTGCGACATCACCGGATGTCGAATTCTGAAATTAGGATTTGCCATTTGGCCAATTTTCCCACCAAGGCCGGGCAACCAAGCAAATACTTGATTGGGTCACTCTCGTTACAAGGAATGTTTGGTAATGCAAGGTATCTTCGTCGGAGTCGTGCAACACCCATACTAACGCAGCACGGGTCTTTTCGATTTGGAGTAATTTTGTTTCGATATTGTGAACTTTTTACTCAAATAGTAAATGGCTCGTTCCTTCCCATCATGGGGTCCTTTCGTGCCAACATTGCACCTAGGGATTCACTTGTTGATGGTAAGGTAGAGGGTCAAAGGGTGTCCGGAGTCGGGGTACTAAAACCGGGGTTTCATCAGTACCGCTTTAAATTTTCAAACGCCGGTCGGCAAGTCATCATCCCATTTGATTTGTGCATCTTTCTTGAGAAGTTTAAAGAAAGGTTTTGCGGTTTCATAAAGCTGGGAAATGAATCGCGCAATGTAATTTAATCTTCCCAGGAGGCTCCGGACTTCTTTCACAGTCGAGGGAGGAGGCATTTCAAATATCGCTTTAGTTTTTGACGGGTCCACTTCTATCCCTTTACAGCTCACAATGAATCCAAGTAATTTGCCAGAAGTCACCCCGAACACACATTTTGCTGGGTTCAAGCGCAACTTGAACTGGCGAAGTCGATCGAATAATTTTTCCAGGGTCTTCACATGGTCTTCTCCATGTCTGGTTTTGGCGATCATGTCATCGACATATACTTCAATTTCTTTATGCATCATGTCATGGAAAAGGGTGACCATGGCACGTTGGTAAGTTGCTCCAGCGTTTTTCAGGCCAAAAGGCATGACCTTATAGTGAAAAGTCCCCCATGGAGTAATGAATGCCGTCTTTTCCTTATCTTCCTCCTTCATTTTTATTTGGTTGTATCCTGAGAACCCATCCATGAAAGAGAAAAGTTTGAATCCAGCAGTACTATCCACAAGAACGTCTATGTGAGGTAGTGGGAAATCATCCTTTGGGCTTGCTTTGTTCAAATCGCGGTAGTCGACACAAATCCGGATTCGACCATCTTTCTTTTTTACTGGTACAATGTTTGCCACCCAACTAGGATATTGCGAGACTTCGAGGAAGCCTACTGCCAGGAGCTTCATTACTTCTTCTTCAATCTTTTTTGACAATTCAGGCTTAGCTCTTCTTAGCCGCTGCTTCTTAGGGGCCACATCAGGGTTGGTTGGCAAGCTGTGCTCCACGATCATTGGATCAAGGCCTGGCATATCGGCATAAGACCATGCGAATACATCTTGATATCTCTTTAGGAGGGCAATTAAGCTTGCAGCTTCTTCTTCGGGAAGGTTCGCGCCAATCTTTATCTCCCTTGGATCTTCTGTGTTGCCTAAATTGACAATGATGGTGTTTTCGGTAGTAGGGGGCCTTGCTTCTTCGTGGCGCTTCCAATTCCATTGAATTTCGTCGGAATCATCAAAATCATCATCTGAGTCATCATAATTGCTATCATGGCTACTTGTGGTGCTGGTTTGGACCGTTCCCATACCCTCGCCTGCCGCTATATTATTCCTGTGTCATAGAGTAGATAGGCTAAGGGAACAAATAAGGTTAGTAGTATGCATGCTTCTTTTTGAAAATGTGATAAATTGCTTTTAAAGATTAAAGATAAGGAAACATGAGGAGACCCGGGCCTCAGATTTCTTCTTTCATTTGACGGCTGGCTATCATCAACGGGCCGGTTTGGTGTGTCTCCTTATGCCCTCAAAATGTTTTCAACTTTATTTATTAGTAGACGGATTTACAGGGTGGTTTCAAAAAATAGTTCCTTGAGTGGAACTGTTGTTGAAAACAAAGCAAGCTAGACTTTAAGAAATATGTACAGGCTCCCACGTAGGGGAGCATGCAGAGGAGTTAAAAAGGATTCTACTCGAGCGGGCCTGCACCCATTTCCCCTGACGGTCCCTCGTTGATAGCGCCCACGAAGAAGTCTTCATACCAGTTGCCAGTCACGTCTCCTTGTGCTCCCGGCTTTGTGGATTTTAGATCATCCACGTCTCCCCATCCATCAGGGACGATGTTGTGGTGATGATCATAGAAACTTTGGGGAATTGAATAATTGACATAGTAGTCAAATTTACCACTTGGTTGGCCCAAAGTGTCTATGATTGCTTCTCCTTTATGTGCCTCCTTAGCATGCTCTGGGAACATGGTACGGGTCTTTGGGTACCACGAGGAGGTGATCATTGCCAAAACACAGCCATGGAGAGCGGAACGTGAATACCCCAAAGCATCCAAAAGATCTTGGACCTTGTCTCTCGGGATGGTGCAATCATCTAGCGAGTGTCCTAATTCCCCGAATGGTAATCGCATTGCTTGGATGGATCATAATCAACGAAGTACTCGGGGGTAGGATGGTTCAATTCTCTGCCGATTATCCCTTGCTCTAGGAGGATGGGGAAAATAATGGCCATTGATTTAGGAAGAGGCGAATATGGTCGTGTGCTTCTTAGGGATAAGGGTAGCCGTGCCCCTCGCCGGGTTGTGTCGTAGGGTCCTCTTCATTTATCACCAGCTCCTCATTGTGATGAGAACGGAATGCACGGGTAGCTTGAGCAAAGTTTTCTGTCAAATGGTGTACAAGTCTCGCGTAGTTCTTCGACTTGGTGTCGAAGGCTGGATGAACGAGAAGTTATCGCATGTCTCTTCTAATTTCTCTTCCTCAATGGCACCTATGAAAATATCCTCGAGCATGGTGGTCATGTCATCGGCCCCTCCTTTTTTATAAGTGAGGGCCAAGTTGTGTCTTCTGGGTTATGGGCAATTTCACACTTTCGGGGTTGAACCATTTTGGAGTATCCACTTCCTCTTCCTCATGCATCATCTTGGTCGGGCCTCGGGAAAGTTTCCTCGAGACGGGGATATACAAGGCCGACTTTTTCTTTGCTTTTCTATCCGGGGAATATCCCAAACCGACGTATAGGGTCTTCTCCGAGCTTCAATAGGCCGACGAATGCCCCGGCCTCTCCTACCAAGCCCTTGTCCGGAAGGAAACCGTGTCCTACCATGATTTTTCCTACCATGATTGCAGCACTTGATATCTCGGGGACGAGGGGCAAAGTCCCTCGAGTTTCGTGTATAGTAGACACGAGCTCGAACGATTGATAGCTAGCTTCGCTCTTGTCACTAGGTTCAACATAAGGAATGGCCGTCTCGTGGTAGATGCGGTGATCTTCTTCTCCTCGGACCGTGATCGTTTTCCTCCAACCACGAACTTCACACTTTGGTGGAGGCTTGAAGGTCTTGCTCCGCGACGTGTATCCATGGGCGCCCTAAGAGGAAATTGAATGCGTGGGGATATCCATCACCGGAACAAAATTTTGAATACGGTTGGGCCAATTTGAATGTCGAGCTCGATCTCTCCCACTTTGTTTCCTTCTTTGTTCCATCAAATGCTCGAACGAAGTCTTGGGTACCGGATCCATGATCTCTCTATTTTAAGGCGACGAGTGTCGCTAATGGACATATGTTAAGAGCAGATCCGTTGTCAATCAGCACTCGAGCGACGTGAGATGCGTTGCACTTGATCGATATGTAAAGGCCCTTGGTGTGTCCTCTACCCTCCTCGGGAATCTCTTCATCGAAAATGCCATTTGATCCTTTAGAAGGATGGTATGCCGACAAATTCCTCGAGTTTGTCATGCTCAATAGTTTCGGGGACATGTACTTCACTTAATACTTTCATGAGGGATTTCGGTGTTTGTGATGTCTGAAGCAATTCCAATAGAGAGATCTGCGCCGGTGATTTTCGTAATTGTTCCACCACATTATATTCGCTGGCCTTAACTACGGCCAAAAACTCCTTGGCTTCTTCGTCAGTGACGGGCTTAGCAGACTGAGTATTTGCTTGAGCATAGGTTCGCCCGAGATCTTGTGACCAAACCAACATCAAGGTCATAAGACCATGGTACCGCATTGTTGTATTTGTATTTGTAAGGTTGGGGAATCTCAATGACTATAGCTTTTCGCTGTTGATGCTTGAACAATGGCTCCTTTCCTTTCAAAGACGCTCTCGGGTAAGGTGGAATCATTCTTCTCCTTTTCCGCATTTAGTGCCGCAAATTCTTCCTCCCAATTGATGAGGACTTGGGATATGGTAGAAACTATGTTGGCGTGGCCGGCGTGCACAATTATTCCGGCCTCTATCATTCTTAATACCCTTTCCTCCATTATTGCGAAAGGCGGTATTTCATTGCCCGGATAATACCCGGTTTCTACTAGCCCTCGATAGATGTCGACCATATGTGCATTGACATTTCTGATTTGACCGGCTTCAGAACTGAATATCATGTTTACTTTGTCAGCATGATCAGGGAGCGGATTGCTTTGGACATTCGGCTTCGCGGTTTGGAATGAGAAGGCCTTAGTATCCAGCGGGTTACGGATTCGATGCTTAAGGACGAAACACTCATCGGTTGAATGGCCTACTTCTCCCATGTGATAGTCACATTTTTGGACGGGTCATAGCTGGAGAAGTTTTCAGCATTGGGTCGTCTTGGCTCAGTTGAAAGGAGGCTCTTGTTTCGGAGGATTGCCAAAACCTGGGAGGGAGATCCAGGAAGCGGAGTGAATTGTCTTCGGTTGTTGTAGCGCTGGGGTGGACGGCTATTAGTCTGTTGCTGGCCTGCGTTTGTCTGAACAGTCGGGAGATGACCGGTGTTTGCAGTGTACGTGGCATTGACATCGATCAAGGATTCTTTATCTTTTTTCATGTTGAGTCTTCTGCTGACAGGGGCAGGCTCAGTGAACCAGCCATCCCTTAAACCTGTCTCAATCTGCTCTCCCACTGGAATGAGTTGATTGAATGATTCAGCGATCGTAGTCACCATCCGATTGCGGTATTCGAAAGGGAGGGTTTTGATGAACATTTTTCTCAATTCAAAGTCAGTTGGCTCAAGACTGATCTGGGCGGCGAGATTCCTCCATCTAATGGCATATTCTTTGAAGGATTCTTGCTTTTTCTTTTCCGTGCGATCAAGATCCTCGCGAGAAGGGGTAATGTCCATTATGAATTTGTCTTGTTTGAGGAATGCTTCACTTGCTTCACTCCATGTCTCGATGAGGTTTATGTTCTTTTTTATGTACCATCTCAGGGCGGGACCTATCAGGCTTGACTGGAACAACTGGATCATTAAAGGTTCATTATTAACGTCTTTGGGTCATTCGAACCAAGTACATCTCGCAAGTGAGCTCTTGGGCAGGTCGTGCCATCGTACTTCTCGAACTCAGGCATTTTGAATTTTTCCGGCATTTTGACCTTAGAGTAGATGGAGAGGTCTGTTGGAGTAGGATCTTGAAGGCCTTGCAATTGCTTTAGCCTCTCTTCAAGCTTCTCAAGGCGTTTGTCATGTTCGAGTCTTAGACAAACCTGTTGGGCTTTGCTTTCTCGACTACGATTTGGTGCGTATCATCTTCTAATTCGGGCATGTTATCATCGTATCTCTTCCTTGATCACCTCGAGTAGACGATTGCGGTAACAATACTTCGATTGAGGCCGGGCGGGAGCTAATTTGCCTTGGATGGAATCTATCTGCTTTGAGAGTTGCTGAAGCACATTGAAGACTTGTTTCATTTCATTTTCCATAATCTCGACACGGCTTGGTACATTTTCTTCGGCCATTCTATCTTTTGGATTTGGCGAATACGACTATGACTGTGATTACCTGCATAAAGAAAATGGAGAGAATGTAAGCCAGGAAACGTATGGAACACTGGCCCATGGCAAGGGTCACGTCATTTTTATTTATTAACAGGAGATTTATACAATGCCAAAAGGGCTTTTTACACAAGTCAAAACGACCCTAGATATTAACATTAGGAATATTCACATCAAAAGTCCCGCTGCCCATTTTATATGCGATGGGAAGCTCCAGTCTTGTGAAGCCGCTTGCTTCTTCGTACTAACTTTGATACGTGTCTCTTGCTGGTCTCCAAGCTCTTTTCAAGAGATTCGATTCGCCCTTGCAGGGTAAGTTTATCAACTACATCGGGATTACCTGGTTGCAACTCCTTGGGAATTATATGGTTGAGGATGTAGAATGTTGATGCATGATGAACTTTTTCTTGTTCCTTTAACCTTCCGGGGCACGACGATCTTTTCAGTGTGACATCTACTCCATGCGTTTTGAATTATGCGGATCTCCTCCAAGTAGTTGTAGTCCGTACGGGTGAAAAAGATTCGGAACAATCCTGATTTGAGTGGTGGCGGGACTTCTTGAAGGACCCGTATCGACGAGCCACCCTATATGGATAATATGAGGTAGCTCGGAGAGGCCCAAGCAACGGGATGGGGTTGTAATAATCAAGCGCAAAGCGCGCCTCTCCCGCAATGAACCATTTAGCTCGCCATAGGAATGTCTCAGGGACCGGGTTTTTTAGCAAGTTAATCCATCGAGAATAATCTTCATTGGGAGAATATTTTTCCAAGATTTGAAACTTTTGCAATGGGTGTTTAAACTCGTTGATTTCAAATATTTGCATGAGGTGCCCAAATCCTTTGATATGGGAAAAGAACCACATTTGTAAAATTTCTGGAGCGGCCCTCATGATTTTTTCTTTTTGGTCCTTGAAACGATTAAGGGATAAAAACGTTTCGGCTAAAACCATATTCACATATCTGCTCCAAAAATGACTTGATTTATCACCCATGTGATTGAAGGATCTATAGCATTCTTTCGATGGGGAAAGATAATAAAACCAAAGAATGCTAAGAGGAAGATCTTGGCTTTTTGGGTCATTGACTGTTTTTCAAAGCATTCGAGTTAAAGATGATAGCGGAAAAGCATTATTGTTGGCTTGAACAATTTCTCTTACCGAATGATTTTTTAGAAACCGTGATAGACTAACCACAGGGTCAATGCCGATTGGCTTGACAAGCTCGCTTCCCAGGGGCATTCCTATGGCGAGACTGTACTCTTCTAAAGTCGGAGTCGGTTCAAATTTGCCGAACATGAAGGTGGATGTTTCGGGACACCGAAATGTGGTAGTGCTTGCATGACCCCCGAGTGGATATTGATTTGGAGCAATGGGAGGAGATGACCGATTCTTGATTTGACGCACTCTTGGCCGAGTTGATCTAACCGCTTCCACCATCTCGAGAAGCTCTTTCTTTGGGGTAGGAATGAACTGGATATCAAATCTTCCCATCGCATATAAGGAAGGGAAATACACAACCTGACCCTATTTTGCCATGAGCCAGAAAAGACTAAGTAAAAGTAAAGAAATCACTTTGCTTTTAAATAAAATGACAAGCACAAAGACATGCACATGAGATGTGTGGCTCGATTTCTAACTCAGAAGGATTGGTGAGATTAAAAGGATATCCGCCCGTCGCAGTCTCGCGTTAGCAGCATACCCTCCTAATCTCGGCTAAGAAATTCGGGGAAAAGAAAGGCAACCTCTACATCGCAGTCTCGCGTTCGAGGTCGTATCTTTCTTAACACCATCCTAGAAATCCTATGGCGGCCCAGGTCCGGCGGCCGGGTTGTGTGTGCCATGTGTAGTGTTTAAAACAGTAAAGCATGCATAACAGTTTATAATCACAAGATAATTTGCTTTAAGCAAGATTAAAAATCTAAGCCACTGACCTGCATAAAGAAAAAATAAAAACAAGTCAGTAAAGAGTTTAAACAAGACAAAAATGGCCTAAGTCCTCAAAGTCCCCAGCGGAGTCGCCAAGCTGTCGCGACCTCTTTTTTTCTCGGCGCCCGCAATCGGGTACGAGCACCTAAGGAGGCTAATGGCTCGGCTGAATTTATTAAGCCCGGACTCTCCCAAGTCCACCAATTCACGACTTTAATAGTTTGAGTTTTTAACCTATAAACCAATTTTTAAAATGGAGTCGCCACTAATCGATTTGGAGTGGGTCGATTAGAAACCCAAGCGAAGTATCGGGAGAAATACTCGCTCCCGCAACAACTGAGAAATTAGGATCGGGGACTTGATTACACTAGTTAATCACTAATGCCCTTTCGGTACCTAATCTTGTTTAAACCCTAAGGCTTTTTGGATGTTTGAGAGATTTTCCATGCATTTTTTTGGAGGAAAAACATTTTTTGAGTCATTTTCTAATTTTTTGGACACAAAAGGGATTTTTTGGGGTTTTTTGGTGAAATACAAGTCTTTTTGGCTTTTTCTGAATTTTTTGGCTTTTTTATGAAATTTTGGATTTTTTTGGATTTTTGGCATTTTTTGGAAAATATGGAATATTTTTGATTTTTTGATTTTTCGGAAAATAAAATATTTTTTAATATTTTTTAATATTTTTGGAAAATAAATTATTTTTTTTTTTTTTTCTCGATTTTTTAGAAAATAAAACATTTTTCAACAATTTTTAATATTTTTCGATTTTCTGGAAATTAAAACATTTTTTTATATTTTTTTCGAAAATAAAATACTTTTGATTTTTTTTTTGAAAATAGAATATTTATTATTTTATATTAAAATAATAAAATAAAACCGACCCGGGTCGGATCCGCGGGTTGGGTCCGACCGGGCCGGCGACCCATCGCGGACGGGCCCGCAACGCGGGCCCGACTCGGATTTTTTGGCTTTTTCTCCTTTTTTTTTTTTTTTTAAAATCAAAAACGACGCCGTGGCCGGGCGTTCGGAGACGCCCGGCCCGGCCCGACGACCCGGGTCCACGACCCGTTCCGCGACCCGGCTCCTCGCGAACCCTACCCGACCCGGATCCGACCGCGACCCGGTCTTCCGCCGCGCCCGCAATTCGTGGAATCCCTACCCGGTTCCCGATCCGGTCCGACCCGACAACCCGGATCGCGACCCGGAAAATCGGGAACCCTAGGGTTCCTGAATCGCGGCGCCGAGGCACGACAGCGGGACGATAGCGACGGCGACGGCGCGACGGCGGCGGCGCGACGGTAGTGACGAGAGTTGGACTGCGGAGGGGGGAAACTATGGCGACGGCAACGGCGGCGATGGAGGTAGCACTACCTGCTCGTGGCGATGGCGTCCGGATGGTGGTGGATGGGCAACTCGGTTTCCCGATCTGGTGCGGCGTCGGGACTGAGGCGAACGGCTGCGGCACGGCGTCCGGCGGCAACAACAACAGCAACAACTCGATCAGACCCTCCTCGGCCTTGATTTCTCCTCACTCAGGCCAGATCCGAGCCTCCACCGGCCGGATCTGACCTTCTCGAAGTTACTCGCCGCCTGCCCTCCCCGAAGTCTCTCGGTGGAGGGTGGGCTAAGCTCGCGACTCGAGCTCTCTCTTGCACTCACCCTTCGATCCTTCCCGATGTCTCTCAGTGAAGGATTTCCGAGCTCGCCACACCTCCGACGATGCTTGCGGCCACCTATTTATAGGTGAAGGAAATCCGGTCGGCGAAGGGCTTCGGTTGCCGGCATCCGGTTCCGCTCGGCTGAACCGGTGTCCCATCGAGCTCTTCCAGCGATGCTCGCTCAACATTAATGGCGCCGCAATCTTATCTCCTCCGGCCGACGTCGGCCTACTCCCCTCGGCCGTAGGCCATCCTTCGCGCGTCGCCGGCCATCGCGCGTGAACTACGAGGCGGAGAAAGAAGGAGCGAGGAAGAAGAAGGCAAGAGGAAGAAGAAGGAAGGAAAAAAAGGGGGTGGGGCCAAGTCGCGCGGACCCACGTGGGGAAAAAAAAAAAAAAGCTGGTGCTTTTTTCTTTTTGCTTTTCTTTATTTGGAGCTTGTTGTTTTATTGTGCTTTTTTTTTTGTTTTTTGCTTTTCTTTATTTGTTTTTGTTTGCTTTTTTTTTTTTAATAGTTTCTTTTTTTTTTTTGTTTGTTTTCTTTTTGACCCTTTTTTCATGATTGTTTATCTTGAATTTAGTTTATGTTCAACATTTTGAAAGACAAAATTCGGCAAGAAAAAAAAATTAATTAATAAAACTAATTAAAATCGAGGTGTCAACAACTTAGGTTTGAGAGGGAGTGGCGGGAGGACAACACATTTTTGGTCAGCTTTTACTGTGTTCATTTGAACCTTAAACGTAAAGAAGAGCGACCGTGATCTTACATTGAGATGCAACGTCCTATATGGCTTGTCCAGAGCAATGGTTTTAAACAATTTCCAGCATGCAGCCAATTGTCTTTGCAAGTGTGCATTTTAGTGTGATACAATAATGTTACTTTATAAATTAAAGATGTGAGGGAAGCATTATTTATTTATTTATTTTTTTTAAATAAGTCATGGCTTCACTGTTGCTTATGCTCTATGTGCTCAGTAGGGGCCATATATATTATTACCCTTAGGAGGGCTTTAAATTGTGAGAAATGCCTGGATGTGAAGAGAGGACTCCGCTGAGTTGTTTTGAATAATTTGGTGAAGTGGTGATGATAGATATGTTGCTTGAACTAGTTTTCATTCTCGAGATCTATATTCAATTTGATATTTTATTTGCATGTAATAGATGCCCAGCCCCCAATCCCTCCACTTAGTACATCGGATGCTTGTGCTTATGCTAGATCCTCAAAATGTTACGCTTTGGATTGACATGCTCGGATTCTCTCGATATTTTGGCGAAGAACACTGGTTGCAATTGGGACTCTGACTTGGATACGCTAGAAGGCCCCTTCAGCTATGAGGTGTGTGTTTGAACTAATCGCCTAAACTAGAATCTAAAATGAAGAATTCTGCACATGTCCTACTATCCTCGCTTGAAGCTAAGGCCCAGCTAGAACTTAAATGGAAGATTTTCAGATTGCTGGCATAATGGATCTTGTCATGATAGAGTGTTATCCGGGCTGGAAGTTTGTGCTCACCTATTCTTTCCTTTTTTTCTCTCTATATATTTAAATGCCCGAAGGATTCCCTCTTGAAGCTTCTTTCTACCCCACACTTTGCCTCAGCATCTATTACATGTTTTCGAGGAGTTGCAGCTAGCTAGACAAGCTTTGACCAGTTCAAGTTTTGTCATCCTCTGAACTTGTCCCAGAGGATGGTATTACTATATATATCCGAGATACTCTGTTTTGATCCCAAAAATTCGCAGTATTATGTTTCGCTATCAGGAGTGCTCATCTACTAGATAAAGCATAGACGAAAACAGACACGACAAGGAATTGCACATTTGGTTTAGCTTAGTATGTATGAGTTATATATTTGCTACAGCTAAATATTTCTTCTTAATATGTACGAGTTATATATCTGCTACGGCTAAATGTTTCTTAGAGCAAAATATGATAAAATGTTACGAGAAGTGCAGCGTATCTCCGACTCATGTTCCTTTTCCTTTGGTCTCAGGCTTTGCCACCTTCCAGTATAAGTTTCGTCCCCTTAATATGTCATATTTGTTTTGTTACATATATCTTCTGCTTGGAACTTGCTTATTCAGTGTGCTAGTTGATATCTTCCTGTAAATGAAGAATTACGTAATAGTTCCTCATTTTTGCCATGTTATTTTACCTGTTTTTCGCTACTTTGTTGCAGTCAGATTTGAAATTGAAGAAGTTCTTGCACATAATAGAGAACTCGCCTGTGTTCCCTGTTATCTATGATTCAAAGAGGTATCTTGGTTTCTTCATACACTCTTCTTTGTAATGTGAGTTCCATGTATAAATATGAAGTGTGTATATTGATGTTAAGGGAAAATAATAAATAACCACTAAAATGTAATGACATGTTGACTTAGTTTTGATTCAACCATTGCCACTTAAGTCATTAATATTGCAACCTTGAGTTATTTGGGGGTTGATCGATGCATTGGGTTCAATTTGCAAAGAGAAAATAATCTAGGCCTTCAAGCATCTTCTGCCACATTAAGCCACTAAGTGCTTGGTCTCGTTTATGAGTTGAAGTGAGATCAATTGTTCTGTTTAGGTGTCACTAGTGTTCTCAAAAGCACTGGAGTTGCCTGGTTAGGCACCCAATTTGGCGACTTCAAAAGCACCTCAAGTAAGGCTGGTCATTCTCTGAGCCATTCCCTCAAGGAAAAAGATGAAATTAGGTCATGTTCTTTGACCCTTTTTGTTCCTTTCTCTAAACAAAACTGAGAAAGGAGGTATATTATTTTAGTAAAAGGGCGAAGTTTTTAGAAAAGCAGCTATCGACTCTACATTAGCACAGTCGAAGACTTCCAGAGCCTAGTCTTATGCCTATAACATTACTATTAAGAGAGCCAGGGAAAAAGGTGAAAATGTGTAGTCTTCTATACATCGTTGCTTTTCTTTGAACATTGTCTTTCCTATGTACACCTTCACACTGAACTTAGCAGTCCATTCTTATTTCATCTCTCTCTCCACCGATTGCTAGGTATCATATTGGGAAAAATAACTTTTGCATGCAGTGTCACAGAATTTGATATGGGAAAGCAAGTGCCTAATGTCAATAAGAAAGATGCTATAATGTAGTACAAAAATTAATTTTTTCTGGAATATCATTTCATGACTTCAGATCTACCTTGCTAATACATTCTTTGGGTTCATTTAAAGAAAAGGTTAAAAAAATTTCTTGCTAAAGGATTCATCCCAAACTTTTAATGTAACATGTCCCTTATTTTAGGCTAGGGCCTTGCTTGACAACAGTGGATGATATTTTCTTTTCTGACGTCCTGAATAATTAGAAATGATACAGTTGATTGCTTCATAAATTCTTGATTAGCTGTGGACTGATGTTTATTGGTAATGTATTAATTAGGCAACAGCCAATTATGGTTGACCATTAAGCTGTTTATCCTGTTTGAACAGGGGTCAGCTTTTTAAAAAGATTGGTTTTGAATTTTTTTGCACATGGGGTTCTAATCTAGCTCATTCAGGTCCAATGATATTTGGTTACTCCAGTTGCGGATAGATTACACTGTTGCCATTGGCTTCACAATTTTGGTTCCCATTGAATATGCTGAATGTGAACAAATTGTAGTTATTATTTAGCTATCATAGCCAAACAGTGTGGGCAAAGTGATGCTTCATCCACTTTTTGGGTGTCTTGCAATCAACAATTTACAGATATTTGTGATGTATAGTCTGATTGATTAGTGAGCATCTACATTGACTGAAATGATACAGTTGACTAACCTTCTTATCACTAAAAAGGCTAATTTTTTACTCCATGCAGAACTGTGCTGTCTCTGCCGCCAATTATCAATGGTGCACATCCGGCAAAAACTTTAAAGACGAAAAATGTTCTCATTGAATGTACTGCGACGGACTTAACAAAGGCTAAGATAGTTCTAAATACAATGGTGAGCATACTCAATTGTTTGTCCTTTTCTCTACACCCATCCTTCTGTATAGAGGACTAATGCGGGCAAGTGTTTTCCTTTAAGTGACAATCTTCTCAGCATACCGTGGGAACAAGTATGAAGTTGAACCAGTTGAAGTGATATACTTTAATGGGGAGTTATTTGTTTATCCTGATTTGTCCCTATACAATATGGAAGTGTCCTTAGCTTATGTCGACGATTCAATTGGAGTCGCCTTGAAAGCTGAAGAGGTATTGTGAATAATCATTTCAAGCTGGAGTTTAAATGTTCGCATTAGGTGGATGTGAGCTTATATTAGAGTTGGTTGGTTATATTATTCTCTCATCAGTTGAGTTAAATTTTTTGTTCGCCATTTGCTATTGTGCTTTTTTGTTGCTACAATGATATCTAACAATGACCTTGTTTTATTTATTGGGTGGCCATCTCTCTTGCTCGCTCTCTCTCTATCTCTCACTTGAATGGTGTGCGGTGGTTGCCTTTGTATCTCTCACGGGTGCGCGTGAGATGGAGAATCAATTACGGCGGTCTTAAGTGACCATTGCAATGGAGACAACCGCCACCATGGGGGTCGTTGTGGTGTTGGTGTCGCCTGCCATCGAGGAGGACGTCGCTGTTGTCCTAGAGTTTCGGGGGCAGTCATTAGGTCTAGGTTTTCTTTTTGTTTGTTTGATTTCTTTTCTAATCCTAGTATTTTATATTGTAATTTTTCAGTAATTTATATTAGAAAGCATCCGTAGTACGTATGATTGATTATATGTGAAATGAGTAGTCGGATAAGTGATTTGATATAAAGAAGTTCGAGGATTGTAATTTTCAATCCCTCATTTTGTTCCATCTAACTTCATGTTGCCCTCTGGTCAAGCACAGCTTGATCCTATTTTAGAACAGAGAGATCTCAATCTGAGATTGCCGACTTTGTTTCGTTCAGATAAAGATAATGGTAAAAAAGGGACTCTCAATGATGACAACGTAAGAAGAGAAAACGAAAGAGAAGACCTATTTGATTTTCTTTAGATATTCACTGAAGAAAAAGAAAGAAAAATTAAAGGGAATCGATCACTTTGTATTCGATTTGAGCAGAGAAAAGGAAAAACCGTTCTGGGCTAGGACAAAGAAAGAGGAAAAACTCAAATGATTTTGTCCCCTCGACAGTCCTTCCTATCCAACGGGAGACCAAACCATTGCTGAACTTAGAGGTGTGTCACCATCACCGCCACGGGCGGTGGTAGGTGGCAACCACTGGTAGAGAGGGCTGAAATGCGGCAACATATCACGCTTAAGAGGTTTTGGATTTCCCTTTCTTGCGTTTTTCTGCTTAAAGGACACAAGAAGGCGCTGAACCAAATCATGAACCCACTTAGGCAAAGCAACTGCTATAATCATATAGGCTAATCATGGGTGTGGTTCTGGGGGAATTTACATAAAAAACTCAGATCTACTCAAAATCAGCAATTTTCTCTTGTTTATGATCTGTATGCACTACTACTTCGAAACAAGGAGGGAGGTGGATTTTCGCTACACTGCATTGACTCGAGTCTAATGCGCGGTGCAGTACCGAACAAGATCCATAGAAGAGCTGTATATCAGGTCGTGACCACGCAACCTGTTTTTCTGGGTTCATCATGAACAATCACATAAAATTTCCTCCATCTAGGACATGCCCAAGCAATCTTCAAAGTAATCTGAAAAGAAGGGTGGTTTTTGCCTGTCTTCCCCGATACCCTGAGTAAACACCAAATATGAAATGGATAGCTATATGTACATTACAAAATCAAACATTTCTTGCAGGGATAATCTTTTCATTTATGTATTTGATTTTTACTATTATTGTTGTTATCATTTCGGAAGGAAGGGGAATCGACTAAAGATTTCTTTAGTTGATTTTTATGTTTTATGCAAGACTTCTTTGCTCAAGCTTAAGCCACACAAGCAGAAGCTATTAATGCATTAGACATGTTTACAGAAAGGGAGCAATTATAAGTAACACAAGGGCAATCTCTGGCTCAGGGACTTCTCCCACTTCCACAAAAAAGCAAAACACAAATTCAGAGAAAGGGAACAGAGATGCAGAAAGGAACTTGAAAACTCAATGGCAACATGGTAATCAAACAAAAAGTCCAAATCTCATCCTGAGAAATACTGTTGTTAGATTGAGTTCCAGAAAGGAGAAACAAATGGCACATTCCATGAAATAGAAGGATGACAGACCAGACATTTACAAAGGAAAATTCTCACAGAGACCATGGAAATGAAGCAGACAATACGTCAAGCATTTTGGATGGAGTAAAAAATCAAATTGGTTTTTATTATCTAAACAATCATTTTGAGCACGTTGATTCACGTGGTTAATCTGCAGACTGCATGAAAGCCAAAAACACTTGTTGGTTCCGATGCTTGGCCCTTAAGGTTGATGAAATCAAAATCCAGGGATACGATAAAACGAGCCTACCTGTGCTCCCCACCCTATTCCACATGAAGAAATTGCAGAAGGTGGAGACCATGAGCCGTCTTCCCTACGAGCAACCACAAGGCCGGTTCCAATATAGTAGATTACCATCATACCAACTTTCACAACAGTAATTATTGCAAGGCCTTTTGCTTGTCATAAAATGGCATCAGGAATTGCCTTCTCAAGTTTTAGTGAACCCACCTGAGCAATCAGAATGCATCATATAATAAGCTTAATAACCACACGAGAAGTGCAAGAGAACCTAATTTTAATGCCAAAGTATAAAAAAAGGGAAGAAAAATTCTTAATTACTTTATCTTGTACCAATAATACAAAAAACTCTTAAGGAATCGTTTTACAAAGATCTTAAACATATCTAAAATTAAATCACCGCTTCACCGACGATAATGAGAAAATGGCCTCCCTTGTCAAAGGTTAAGTCCACTATAGAGCATTTATTTTTCAAGTAGCAACAACAATACTAGCCAACTGTTCTAAGAAATACACAGATGGAATTATTAAGTAGACAGTATCATCTGAACCTTGCCCCTACCTTACTATAACCTCGGATTGCGTTTGTTGCCTTGTAAATCTCATGTTCCATTGATTGTCCCCATGGAAAATTGATCCAGGATCTCAACGTACTAAGGTCTGTCAGATCTTGGGTCGGAAACTGAGAAGCGTGGCTTACTTGATCCTTTAGGTAAGGCTGGACAGACTCAAGCCGCACGCAGCAGACATCACACACCCTCTAGGGATCACTAACCCGGAACTTTACAGGCAACAGAGAAGGCGCTGAACCAAATCAACGTACCTCCTGAGCTTCTTAGAAGCAGGATCATAGGCTTCACCGCCACCGTTAGCCCCATCAACCTTCGCAGCCTCGACCCAGCCGTCATCCGACGATCCAGGCTGCTCCTTGTCGCCGGACCCGTCGGCTATCTCCGCGGACCCATCTCCGGGGAGTCAACGAGCACGTCAGCAAGGAACCTATCGCAGAACTCCTGGCTCGAATCAACCCTAATCCCACCACCGACAACTCCGCCGTCCTCGTCGTCCTTCATCAGGATGTTCTCGATCTCGTCGAACCACAAGAGCCCCGAGTCTGGAGACGACGACGACGCGTTCGTCGAGGAGCAAGCGCCGATGGCGTCGCCGGCCTCAGGGAGGTCGCCGAAGAAGCCGTCGAGGTTGATGTGAGACATCACGTCGTCCTCCATATGCAACTCCAGATCCACCATCAGAACACTAAGGACACTAAGGGAAAAAAAACAACAAAACAAAAAAAAAAGGGGAAAAGAAGATGAAGGCGAAGATGGGAGATCTGTACAAAAACATCTGATTTGCTCGCGGTGGTTCGCCGGTCAGAAAGAGGGAGGGCAGAGAGAGAGGGAGGTCGCGGTCCTCTCGCCAGTCCCGTGCAGTGGTTCGTCGATTGCTCGCGGTCCTCTCGCCGGTCCCGTGCGGTGGTTCGCCGGTCGGAAAGAGGGAGGGCAGAGAGAGAGAGGGGGAGGTCGCGGTCCTCTCGCCGGTTCGGTACGGTAGTTCGTCGGTTGCTGGCGGTGGTTCGCCGGTCGGAAAGAGGGAGGGCACAGAGAGACTGGGAGGTCGCGTCCTGTTCGTCGGAGAGAGAGAGAGGGAGGGAAGAGTGAGAGAGGCGAGAGAGGAGAGAGAGAGAAAAACCTAGCAAATTTGAGTGAGGAGAGAGAAAAAATTTTGAGCGGGAGGAATACGCTGACCGTCTTTTCTTCTGCGGTGGAGCCGAGCCGAGCCGATCAAAAATCAGCGCCATCCTTTTTCCAGCGGGTCCCGATCGAGGACACGTGGCGGTATTTCATTGGTTAGTGCGCACCAGGTCAGCGGATGACGTGGCGCGCACTAACCACTGAATATTTTCTCCTCTCTGTGGATAATCATGCCTTCTTCAATGGTGCTGTTGATCCTCCGTCGCGACCTCCATGGTCGAACCTCCTCGCTCCTCCAGGCGAGGCTCTTCTACCGTTCGCCGGAGTTGGCGGCGGCTGTGGCTCGGAAGCGGCGAACCTCGGAGCCGAAGCCCATCGAGAAGATACTGGCGGCGAACCGAGGCGAGATAGCTTGCAGGATCATGAGGACGGCGGGGAGGCTCGGGATTCGGACCGTCGCCTTCTACAGCGACGCCGACGCCGGCGCTCTCCACGTCAGGTCCCCCAACGAGGCCGTCGGCATCGGTCCCGCTCCAGCTCGCCTCAGCTACCTCAGTGGAGCGTCCATCGTCGAGGCCGCTCTTCTCGCCGGTGCTCAGGGGAGGCGTTGAGAACTATCTGCCGTTTGAAGTGCGTGTAATCGCTGCGATTGGAAGATGCGGGATTTCGCATGCCGCATGGCGACATGTTTGATTCTGGTTGGGAGAAATAGTCGCGTTCGTTAGAGCAATGGCTGTCAGCATGGAGTGAACGGGATTTGGTGACGGTGGAGGAAACTCGTGAAATTGTGAGCTTCAAGTATGGAGGTCAATTCCTATTTGTTCATTAAGGTTTCCTCCACATCACTCAGGAAAAACTCTCTGTTGAAGCTCATTCACTGCTCTATCGTCAAGGTTTTAAGCTAATATTCTAATCATCGATGTACCTTGAAATAACTTAATATCAAACTAGAAAATCCTTTCACTGCTATTAGACACTTATGAGGGCAATCGAGGAATTGCTCATCGCCATCATCATTTGTCTGAGGACTATGCTTCCTCGTGGAGGTGTTTGGAAGAGTTGGCGAAGATCATGGAGTGCAAGGCACAGAAGAAGCAGGAGGTGTTTGGAAGAGTTGGCGAAGATCATGGAGTGCAAGGCACAGAAGAAGCTGATTGTGTTGCTGGTGTTTTACAAAGTGGAACCAAGAGAAGTGAGAGGGAGAAGAGAGACGTGTGGGAGAGCTATATGGCTAAGCACGAGCCCAAGTTTGGGAAGGATTCGGGGACAGTGAAGAGATGGAAGAAGGCTCTTTTCAATGCTAGTAACTTGTCTGGGTGGGATTTTAATGATGGATAAGTAAGTAATTGATGAAACACACTGCTTTGCCATTGTTAGCCATTGATTTTTTGTTATATTTTCAAACGTATGCGATAAATTACCACTGAAAGCTTATTGATATTGTCAAATCGCTCTTTTTAATTGATATTGTCAAACTTGCTGAGGAAGCAACACTATGGGAAGGAGACTAGGTCATCCTACAGACCGTATATAAAATCAGAAGTGAGTCCTCCTGATACCCGTCCCTTATTCCCCTGACGTGGTTGGGGTTGAGGAGCTTCCTTTTTCCCTCTCTTTCTTCTATGATTTGTGACGGAGATTGCATTAATACAGAGTTAAGTGTGGATGCTTGTTGACATTAGATTGATATAATCGTATAGGTAAAGACATGAGGCTTAGCCTATTTGATGTAAATTATTAATTGATTCAAAAAAATATGAACAAAAAAAAAAGGAGAGAAAAGGATAATGTAGGAATCTGCTTCTAAGATGGTCACACGTAACAGACAATCGAAAATCAGTTTATTAGTTTTTATCCCGCTTTTATTCCAATTAAATTCCGTGTTTTTTCTCTAGGATTCCATATTTTGATTCACTTTATGACCTTTAAATTCAAAATTCTTCTGGGTCCTCTTGGCTTTTTCTCTTCTATGCCTTTTCTTGCTCCTTCTGGCTTTAGGTTTCTGTGCATGGCCAGGTGCTCACATTACTTCTTCTCAAAGCAAGAGTGACAGGAATCCTATATTAATGATGCTAATCTCAGTTTGAGATTGCAAAAGTTTCTTTTTTCTTTTGTGTTTCTTTGTTGATTTTCTTGGGGAGTCATTGTTTGGAGAAGAGTTCGTGCATACTGCAATCAAAAGTTGCTCAGAGGAGCTGTACTTTTGTTGGGCGTTTCTCTAGTTGTGTTTTTCCTGGCATAATCTGTACCATACGACTACAGGTGCTCAAATTACGGTTCACGCGCGCAAGCTTCTTGCGGTTCGTGCTCTTGCATTTGCCCTTTGAAGAGACGAATATTTCCCTTTGCTTCAGGTAGAGATTGAGTTAGTATATCACAGAGGCTTCTTGGTTCGCAATCAGAAGAACATGTTTTCATGATGGTTGGAGTCAGTTTTGTATTTTTCTTCTTCCATGCTTTTTTTTTTCAGTAGAAGTATTGGAACTTTAGTGTTGAGTAATTCCAGACTAACTGGTTAAATTTTTGTTTGTTGAGAACAATTAATGATGAACAAGTTTTGAGTCTTTGATGGCTTATATAGGCAAGTTAGTAATGTTTGTATTTCTCCTTATTGGAGTGTTGCTGGTAAGGCTTGGTATCTTGTCCGGGGTAATCTTGCGTCTGATGTGGTCAATTCGTCAATCTATGTCTCTTTTCTACACAGATTGCGGTGAAAATGATATGAAAGAGAGCAGATGGGATATGTTGAAGGAGCAACTGAGCTTACAAGAAACTGTAGCAAAGGAAACAGTGGCGCGCACCAAGGCATTAAGAGAGGATGCTAAGACCTTGATGAGATTCAGGGTCGAGGCCAAGAAGTGCAATGCCGGGGTGGTGGCTTGCGAGCTAAGCAAAAAAGGGCTGAAGCATGGCTGGTTGAGGAGCGTAAGCTCACGGCATTGTGGGAGAAACGAGCCCGTGACAGAGGGTGGAAGGACAGTGATAAAGTATACTTGTACAGATAAAGGGAATGTGACGATAGCAGCTAGGTTCTTGATTATAAGGCAATTTTATAGAGGATTCATGAAGTCTCGTGTAAAGTATCACACATTTGAACAGCTTTTGCCAGGTGAATATGAGTTGGAAAGAGGGTGCACTCTTCATAAGAGATTAGATTAATGTGTAAGTCTACTCTTTTGTGCAGTCCTCGCAACTAGAAGTTATCTACTAGCTGCTCTCTTTTGAGGGCTGCATGTATACTGAAGTTGAATTGCTGATTCATGCCATACAGGTTGTTCCGAGTTTTTGGTGCAATTTCTTCAGTAGCAATACTCTCTTTTTAAGGAACAACTGCAGCATGCAATTTCTTCGTCGGAATTTGATTTTGCTACATCATGTTGTCTTCGACACACTGTAAAGCTCTCTATAAGTAGTTTCCCATCCTGCCTGGGCCGGGACGAGAACCTGAAGCCGCTTAAAAATATTTTTTGTATCCTCTTTCTGATCATCTCCCTACCATAAAAAGGTAAACTGGCATAAACAAACCCAAAAGAAGAAGAAGAAAATCCAGTCAAAGTCAAAGCTGTAATGCCAGGTCATCTGCACGTCAGATGCAAATCCGAACTCCTCTATCCTCTCAGACGACGTCGCATAAAGGCATCGCCCTCAACGCTGCCCGTCCCGACTCCCAAGACAAGACGCCGTTGACTCATCACTCTCTCTTTCTCTCTCCGACGACTGATCATGCCTTCTTCTATGGCGCTGTTGATCCTCCGTCGCAACCTCCATGGTCGAACCTTGGTCGAACCTCCCCGCTCCTCCAGGCGAGGCTCTTCTCCCATTCGCCGAAGGCGCCGGTGGCGGCGGTGGCTGCGGCTGCTGCTGCAAAGCGACGGGCCTCGGAGCCGAAGCCCGTCGAGAAGACACTGATGGCGAACCGAGGCGAGATAGCTTGCAGGATCATGAGGACGGCGAGGAGGCTGGGGGTTCGGACCGTCGCCGTCTACAGCGACGCTGACGCCGGTGCTTATGAGGGCGATCGAGGAATCGCGCGTCGTGATCATCATTTTCTCTGAGGACTATGCTTGCTCCTGGTGGTGTTTGGAAGAATTGGTGAAGATTATGGAGTGTAACGCACGGAAGGAGCTGATTGTGTTGCCAGTGTTTTACAAAGTGCAAGCAAGAGAAGTGAGAGAGGGGAGAGAGGCTTATGGGAGAGCTATAGCTAAGCATGAGACTAAGTACAGGAAAGAGACAGTGAAGAAATGGAAGAAGGCTCTATCGACGCCGGTAGCTTGTCTGGCTGGGATTTTAGTGATGGGTAAGTAGGTAATTGATGGAACGCATTGCTTTGTCACTTTTAGCTGGTGATTGTTTGTTATATTTCAAGCCGCATGCAATAAACTACTGCTGAAAGCTGATTGATATTGTCAAGTTCGGTCTTTTGATTGAGATATTCTAGACAGCGGACTCAAAATTTGAATAACCAAAACTTCAAGATAGCAGATTCTTTGAATTTGATTCTGGCTGTGTGGATAATGAGAACTTTTTGTCTTCGATGAAAGTGTGCGTCAATAGTTCCTTAGTCATTATTGTCTTCGGGCGCAGGTTATTCGTAATTTTCATTGGGCAGGGCGGGTTCACCGGATGTGTTAATTTCTTTCCATTTTATTATTTGCTAACTTTCTCATCTTATTTTCCTTCTGACATTGGAGGTTGAAATCTTGCCGTGGCTTTGAAATGCTAAAACATTTTTCTCTTTCTTTAGAGTGCTCATCAGAGATGAAGCGGAGCTCATACAATACATCACAAAGGAATCATCAATTCATCTAGAACGAACACTCTTACATGTTGCTAAGTATCTAATTGGAATAGATTTTTCCGAGTTGAAGAAGTGATATCATTGTCACAAAAAGAGTTGGACAATGATGATGTTCTCATGATAGGTCTATGGGGACCTGGAGGCATAGGGAAGACGACGATTGCTAGAGCGATATATAATGCCATTGAGAGACAATTTGAGGGATGTAGTTTTTTGGAGTGAGTTAGAGAAACTTCAAACAAAGGCAATTGTCTAATTGATTTGCAACAAAAACTTCTATCTCAGATCTTATCTCCTAGTCCTCTAACAATCTGTACTAAAGATGGAGGAATTAGTTTGATAAGGGAAAGACTTTGTTGCAAGAAGATTCTCCTGGTTCTTGATGATGTTGTCCAGTTAGATCAATTGAATGCATTAGGTGGACAAGGCAATCGGTTTGGCAAAGGAAGTAGAATCATTCTTTGAATTTTATTCTTGCTGGGTGGATAATGAGAACTTTTTGTCTTCGATGAAAGTGTGGTTTAACAGTTCCTTAGTCATTATTGTCTTCAGGCGCAAGTTCTTCGTATTTTCCTCAAGTAGATGTTGGGGCAAGATCACCAAATGTGTTAATTTCTTTTCATCTTATCATTTGCTAACTTTCTTGTGATATATTCCGAGAAAAGTACCAAAAAAGTCATAAAACTATTGCATTGGTATCAATTCAGTTATAAACCTTTGAATTGGATCAATTCAACCTTAAACATTTTCATATTGGTACCAATTCAGTTTATTCAGCCAATTTTGGTCGGCCGGCACTGATGTGGACGCTAGCTAGTAGCCAGACATTGATATGGCAATTTTTAATTTTTAATTTTATTTTTTCGGGTTTTTTTATTAATTTTTTATTTTCTTTTTCCTTTTGTTCTCTCTCTTCTTCCTCCTTAGGCTGTTCTTGCGGTGGCTGGCGAGCCTCTAGGGGGGGTCGTGGCCCTTGCTCGGCCTTGCCTAAGGTTGCGGGCAAAGGTGGCCTCGCTTGTGGCTAGCGAGGCCATGGAGGCCATCGTTAGGCTAGAGGCTCACCGGCCACTGAGCGAGGGCCGCAATGACCTCACCCGCGGCCCTGGGCGAGGCTAGGCAAGGGACGTGAACCCGATGAGGACTTCGTGGCCCTCGTCTAGTGGCTGATGAGCCTTCAACTTGGCAATGGCCACCATGGCCTCGCCAGCTGCGCTTGAGGCTGCCTTCGCCTGAGGCAAAGCTTGGGTGAAGCCATATTGCTTGCAGCCTTGGGCGAGGCCAGGTGACGGCCGCAACCCTATCGAGAGCTTCATGGCCCTCGGCCAGTGGTTGACAAGCGAAGTCGCCTCACCCACGACCATGGGCAAGGTCAAGCGAGGGCTGCAGTGCTCACCGAAGGCTTGTCAACTACTGCAAGGATAGTCCAAGGAGGAAGAAGGGAGAAAATAAAAAGGAAAAAAAAAAAAAAAATTAATTAGAAATTCGAATAAAAATTATGAAAAAAAAAAATTGTCACGTCGTCAGTCACCGGCCGGCGTCCATGTCAGATTCCAACCATTGGCCGGCATTCACATTAGCACCGATCAGTCAAAATTGGCCATATGGACTAAATTTGTACAAATGTGAAAATGTTTAGAACTGAATTAATTCAATTGAAAAGTTTAGGATTGAATTGGTATCAATGCAATATATTTAGGACTATTTTTGCACTTTTCCCATTATTTTCCTTATGTTAGAGGTTGAATTCTTGCCTTGGCTTTGAAATGCTGAAACATGTTTCTCTTTCTTTTGAGTACTTATTAGAGATGAAGTGAAGCTCATACGAGGCATTGTCGAGCAAGCACCCTTACATGTTGCTAACTATCGTCGAAATAGATTCCCGAGTTCAAGAAGTGATATCACTATCATAAATAGAGTCAGATGTTGATGATGTTCTCATGATAGGTCTATGGGGACCAAGAGGCATAAAGAAGACAACGATTACCAAAGCGATATATAATGCTATTGAGAGACAGTTTCATGGATCTAGTTTTTTGGAGTGAGCTTGAGAAATTTTGCACAAAAGCAATGGTCTAGTTGATTTGTAAAAAAAACTTCTATCTGAGATCTTGTTTCCTAGATATATAATGGTCTATAGTGTTGATGGTGGAATTGGTTTGATAAGGGAAAGACTTTGTTGCAAGAAGGTTCTCCTAATTCTTGATGATGTTGACCAATTGAGTCAATTGAATGCGTTAGCTAGAGAAGGGGATTGGTTTGGTAAAGGAAGTAGAATCTTTGTACCATCAAGGGATAAATATTAGCTAACTTCTCATGGCATAAATTGTGTGTATGAAGTTATAACTTTGGAAGACGATAAAGCACTAGACCTTTTTGGTAGGTATGCCTTCCAAAATTGCAAGGAAGTTGAAATAAAAAGGGATCTCATAGATAGAGCACTGCATTATGCTAATGGCTTTCCACTAGCCCTTGAAGTGTTGGGCTCATTCTTATGTGGAAGAAATGAACAAGCATGGGAAAGTGCACTACGTAAACTCTTGAATAGTCCTGCCCAAACTATCAATCAAGTTCTGAAGAAAATCTTCGATGGATTGGAGGACAACGAGAAGGAGATTTTCCTTGACGTTGCTTATTTCTTTAAGGGAAAAAGTATAGAATACATCAAGGAAGTTCTTGATGGCTATGACTTTGAGACAACTATAGGAATAGAAATTCTCATTGAGAGCTCCTTGATAAGAAATGAGCATGGGACCCTGCAAATGCATGATTTGGTTCAATTGATGGGTAAGAATCTTGTTAAGCAGGAATGTCCCAATGATCTTGGGAAACGCAGCGGATTATGGCTGTTTGAAGATGTTTAGGACATTCTATGTGGAGATACGGTAAAAGTTGTTTATATGAACATTTTTATTTCTCATTTTTATGTTTCTTTGATTTGGACAGCATATTGTAAATCTCAATGGAATTTTTGTGCGAGAACTGAATTTCCTCTGTTATGGATAGGGAACGGATGCGGTAAAGGCCATAGTACTGAACAAGCCTACAACTATGAGTCCTGAAGAGATAACCTTAAGTCTCGATGCTTTCAGAAACTTGAAGATGTTGAGAACGCTGATTCTGCTTGAAGTGCATCTCTCTTCGAAAGATCCTGTCCTTCTCCCTTATAATCTGAGATGACTTAAATGGCCCAATGCCCTAGTTCTAGATTTTGGCTTTGTTCTAAAGAAACTTGTTGGACTAGATGTCCATAAATGTCATGTCAAGCAATTAGAAGGCAAGGTTAGCACTTGTGATGATTAGCCTTTCCCTTTCAATAACTACAAATATTTACGGAGCTTAATGATTGTACTTGGTGTTTTTTCTTTTCTTTTTGCAGCATTTTAGAAAGTTGAAGTACATTAAGTTGAATCAATACAAGTCCCTGGTTAGTGTTCCTGACCTTTCATCGGCTCCAAATCTAGAGAGCTTGTATCTTGATGGGTGCAGAATGTTACAAACAGCAAGAACATAAGCTCCTCTACTGATGCTATTACTGATACCAGTAAGAACAGGGGAAGTAAGATATACAAGAGCAATGAAAAGAAAACATATGAAGAAGAGGAAGTAGAGAATATACATGCTGCTGAGAAAAATGAGAAGAAAACCTGTTTCGAACACTCTGTATAATGCTGCAAGTCTTGGCAAGTCTCGGCAGTTAGTCTGGTGTACTTCAGTTCTGGAAGTTAGTTAGTTTTTGCTTCAGTTAGTTAGTTATCTTTTCTTCAACTGATTCAATACCTGGAAAACAGTTTTCAGAGATGGTCCTTGTATATAAAAAGGCTAACTCTCAATTGAATGTAACACAATGAAAAGAATAGAAAGAAGTCTTTCATCTCAAGATCTCTCTACTGATCCTTCATCCCAATTTCTTCTTTGCGCATAAACTTCTTCATAGAAGCTTGGTGGAAGTTCACCCATCCATCGCATATCTCAACAAGTTAAAATTTTTGTCACTACAGTTTTGTTCTAACCTTAGTATCTTTCCTCACATACTCAAGACAAAATCTCTTCAAGCCCTCGATCTCTTTGGTTGCTCTAAAATCGAGAAGTTCTCTGATATACCAAAAAAGATGGAACATCTAGAAGAGCTTGATCTGGGAATGACGGCTATTAAAGAATTCCCTGCATCTGTTGAAAATCTTCTCTTTGTGAAGAAAATAAATTTAAGAAAATGCAAAATTTCACAACGCTCCCATTAAGTGTTTATAAGTGGCAAGATCTCAAGCATCTGAATCTTGCAAGCTGCTCCAATTTTATCACATTTCCAAAGAATTTGGAGGATTCAAATAATCCTAATGGCAATTCAGGATTCTGAAAATTAAAGTGGCTAGAACTTAATGGCTGCAATCTCTCATAAGTAAAGTTCCTTCGGAGTTCTTCCAGTTTTCCCAAATTGAGGCACCAAGATCTTTCCAAAAACAAGTTTACTCATTTGCCGACATGCATCAACAAATACAAATATTTGGAACACTTGTGCGTGGATAAGTGCAAGCAGATACAAAAGATTCCTAAGCTTCCGCCAAATGTGCATGTCCTTTCGGCAAATTGTTGCAAATCTCTACAAGAATTCCCAGATTTGTCGAGTCTCTCCTCCGACTACTGCTGGGTTAATTGTCACCATGTCGTAAATTATCCCGCAAAGGGGCCAATATGGCTCATGCATTATCGTTCAAGGTTGGTCTCTCTCTCTCTCTCTCTCTCTCACGCACACTAACTTTGAGTGCTTGATATACATGCTATTTGTATGACGGGCTCCCGAAGATGAGAAATGTTGACATTTGCCTAATTGGGAGAGAGACGCCAGGATGGTTTTTTCACTGGAAAGACAGTTCCATATTTTTCACTGTTCCCTTGGATTTGCACAAGTTCTTAGGGCTAGCACTCTGTTTTGTTCTTGGCCCAGAGGGAGGAAAAGCAGTCGATGTTTTTTGTGAAGTCCGAATTCTTGTTAGCGGCCAACTGGTGTGTGGTTTCGCAAGAGGCGTGCATTCAGTGGAATCCGATCATGTGTGGATGGGATATTTCCCGCGCAATAAGCTGGGTATATTCAGGAAGCGTTTGCCATATGATTGCAGCGATTTCCAAGTTAAATTCGTACCAGAAACCGTAGCAAGATTGAAGAAGTGTGGATTCCATCCAATTTGCGAGCAACAGGAGGATGATCTGAGGACCGTGCTTCAACCCCATCAGCCAATTAAAACAAATTGGCCTTTGGAGCAAAGAGTCTCGGAGGAAGACAAGTATATGGACACCGAGGAAGACGAAAGTTCAAGCGAAACAGATGATGAACTTATCAAAGCAATCGACCAAGAAAAAGAAAAACAAGGACGTTTCAAAGCAGATAAGATCGGGCCTTTGGAGGAAAGAGACTTGGAGGAAGACAAATGGGCAGACACCGAGGAAGAAAGTTCAAGTGAAACAGATGATGAACTTATCAAAGCAATCGACCACAAAAATGAATTACAAGAACTTTATGAAGCAGATAAGATCGACGATGACCTAGTATCATATGAATGTGTAGCTACAGGACCATGTCGAAGTATTAAGACCTTGAAGAGGAAGCGATTCTTGAGGAAGAAAATTTGGGAATACTGATTCCAATGCCTATTGCTTTTCCTTCTTTTTTTTCCTGTCTCTACTGGAAGTTCTTGAATGTCTGCTCCTTCAATTCAAGTTCAGAATTATTATAAAATACAGGTTTCACCTCAAGCTACTGACATGGTTGAGGTTGAGGAGCTTCCTTTTTCCTTCTCTTTCTTTTATGATTTGTGACACGGATTGCATTAATACAGAGTTAAGTGGATGCTTGTTGAATGGCCATGGTCTTATCAGTTGCTCTGCGAAACTCATCACATAGACCTCTATCACCTCTCTTCATCCAATTAAGGATGCCAATACTTCATGCCCGATAATTCTGAGATAGTAAGTTTCGCTCAATCTAATGCGATCTTCATCTTTAGGAAGTGCCAATTTGATTGTGTCAAAAATCAAAAGGTCTGCACAGGGAAGACTAGTTGATTCCTCTGTTTTTACTAGCCAGATTGCATTCCCTCCCACTTCCTTTTGACATTAATCAGACACATCACTTTAACATAGTTGTTACATTAAAATATCTTACCATGTCTGTGTTAATTCTCAAGCTTTGACAGCAGCTTTTTTTTTTTTTTTTGGTTGGAACGATAGCAGTTTTAAGCAGCTGTTATTTTGTACACCGAAAGACAACTTCATACAAATCTGAAGCATGTCACACATCAATCCCTCTAGTGAAACAGTTATTTTGTGCGATCAAACCGACATTGCCAAGATCTTCATACCACTTCTCATATGATCTCTCCCATCTCTCTCTATTTCTTCAGCAACGCCCGGGATCCAATCATCTCATTCATATTGAAACCGGAAAGCAAGAGAGATGCGGATGATCATGAAATATAGCCATCGACTAGCATGAAACAAGTAGCATAATCCTGTAAGAGGAGTATACTCACAGGGCCGAAAGTTTCTGATTTAATATTGCTGGATGCAACATTAGCTGCTCTTTTCTTGTTACAGATGTAATATTGCCGGATGATGTACACATCGTTGCCGGAGAATACACCAAAGTACATTTACATCCACAGCGTATTATCTTTTCATTCGTTAGAACCCAATCCTCCATCTAATTTCTCCTCATTTTTATCATAATTATTGGAAGGATTATCTTAGCGAGTGTCCCAAGCGCACTTTTTAAGCACCCAAATCAACAAAATCTCACCGTTTCTAATGCGCAGACCTTCCTTAAACTATGTTTGATTCCTTTTTACCATAACCCTGCCAGCCAGAAACTAAACAGGCATAGGCAAACCCAAAAGAAGAAAAGTTTTGACTGTTGACTCGAGTGGGGGCAATGGAATTGTCCGGTTAAAAGTTGCAATGCCAAGTCATCACCACGTCAGATGCAAATCCGAACTCCTCTATCCTCTCAGACGACGTCGCATAAAAGCATCATCCTCACCACTCCCCGTCCCGACTCCCAAGACAAGAAGATGACGTTGACTTATCACTCTCTCTCTCTCCCCCCCCCCCCTCTCCCACCGACAAATCATGCCTACTTCAACGGTGCCGTTGATCGTCCGTCGCAACCTCCATGGTCGGCGAGGCTCTTCTCCCGTTCGCCGGAGGCACGGTGGCGGCGGCGGCGGCGGTGGCCGCTGCGAAGCGACGGGCCTCGGAGCCGAAGCCCATCGAGAAGATACTGGTGGCGAACTGAGGCGAGATAGCTCGCAGGATCATGAGGACAGCGAGGAGGCTGGGGGTTCGGACTGTCGCCGTCTACAGCGACGCCGACGCCGGCGCTCTCCACGTCAGGTCCGCCGACGAGTTCGTCCGCATTGGTCCCGCTCCAGCTTGCCTCAGTTACCTCATTGGGGCGTCCATCATCGATGCCGCTCTTCGCGCAGGTGCTCAGGTGAGGGGTTGAGAACTAACTATCTTCTGTTTGAAGTGCGTGTAATCGCCTTCGGAATGATCGTGTTCGTTAGAGCAGTGGTTGTCAGCCTGGAGTGAATGGAATTGGTGACGGTGGAGGAAATTTGTGAGATTGTGAGTTTCAAGTATGGGAGCTCAATTCCCATCTGTTCATTAAGGTTCCTCCACGTTACTCGGGAAAAGCTAACATTTTAAATATGGAAGTACCTAGAAATAACTTAACATCGAATTAGAAAGTCCTTTGAATAAAGTAATCCGCTCAAAAGTTAAAAATAAAAATAATACGCAGTGATTTGGTTAATTCATCAACAATATCTTCTAATGATTATATGCATAACTAGGTGGTGCACATACGTGTGCTTGAGTGCAGAAGCTGTTTCGGTAGATGTCACTAACAGTAGTCAAGGTTCTACAATTGCTATTCCATCTTTCTTCGAAATATCTTGGGCAACTTCCACGAAAGTCGGACTGTATGATCAGCGGGTCCAGCAAAGCGGGTTGAATTACCAAGAATCTACTTCTGCATTTCAGCTCCTACTTCATCTTTCTTTCATTTCTTCCCACAGTTTAGTCAAATAATTCACCCTAGAATTTGTTGGGAAGAACTCGGGTACAACAATTCATTACAAGCCAAACACAATCCAAGATCAATTTCTCCCTCGAAACTAAATCAACTAAAATTCTCTTAATCCCCAGCAACAACTAGCAATATATAACCTCACAATATGTAAATATAAAGCCGAAATGCTAAGTAGACAAAGCAAATAACGACACCATTGATTTAACGTGGAAAACTTGATGAGGAACAAAACCACGGACTGCCCAAAAATATCCACTAATCACCAAAAAATAGTATGATACACAAAGTATTCTCCTCTAGTCACACAGTAGAGGCTCAACATCGACATTAAAATCATATTTTTTCTTACCACATAATTAGATAAACAAGTTTTGAGTAAGAAAATCTTAACCGCAATTGGAGAATTCGAGACGGTTCACGACGAACACCTAAATTTTATAATTTTATATGTACAAGATTAGAAATTAGTCACTAAAAAAAACAAATAAAAAAAAAAGGTAGGAGAAGTAAAAGTGCAGCAAAAAAATTTTTTTTAAAAAAAAAAGGAAAAAAAAAACAAAAGAAAAAATGCTTAGAATCAGGTTACGCCAGATTTGGCCTGGCACTTCTTCCCTTCGGCCTGGGCCTGGCCTCTTTCTTACTCGCGCAGCCCACTAGCCCGGCCCACCACAGCTAGTTGTCCCCCTCTAGCCTGTCTCCATGCCCAGACCTACAAAAAAAAAAAAAACGCAGTAGTAGAGGTGCAACAGAAACAATTCAAATAGAAGACATCATTACAACCAATGAAAAAATCTCTTCAAATTTATGCCCTTCTTTGACAAAAGCCCTTCACAATAAGTCTAGCCTTGTGTCATGATTACAAACTATTTTATTCTATTTTCAACTTGTACACCCACTTATTTGTTAGTGTTCTCTTACCCTTAGACAATTTCACCAATTCAAATGTGTGGTTCTCATGCAAGGATTTAAGCTCCTCTTGTATGGCTTCATGTCACTCATTCTTTTATTTACATGATATAACTTCTTCATAATTTTCTGGCTCTTCTGCATCAGTGAGTAACACATACTCATGCGATAATTTTTTTGAGAAGGCCTACGCTCTCTTTTGTTGACACCTAATTTAGATTCAATTTTTAGAAAATAAAAGATTAGAGGGAAATTTTGAAAAGAAATTTTTGAATTCAAAATAGTTCAACAGCCGGATTTTGGAGCCATTTCTTTGTTGGAGAAGTTGAGCGAAAATCTCCACCGGCGAGAGGTTGAGCAAAAATCTCCACCGACGAAACAAACTTGGATTTTCGCTTTATAAATAGAGGGGTTCTTCTTCACCTTTCGGAGGGGGGGAAGTTCAAGAAAATCAGAGCAAAAATTCTGTCCATTGGGGACTTCTCTTCGGCTAAAAAAAAAAAATAGAAAACTGAAGAGAGAAGAGAAAGTCTTCTGCAGAGGGAGAGTGACGTGAGAGAGACAAGTGAGAGAGAGAGTGTCAGGGGAGAGAGTTTACTTTTCGTCAAAAATTAAAAAGTGAAGAGGAGAAAGAGAGAGTACGAAGGCAGAGAGGAGTGTGCGGCTACAAAAGGAAGAAGTGATGGGACGATTCTTGTTCATCTTCTTCCCCACATTTGCTGCCCAATCGTGAGTTTCTCTTCACCCGCGCTGCGCTCGCACCGCCGGTCTTCACCAGCCATTGTCGTGCCGACGCCCGAAGCAACACCGCCGCGCTTGCTCGCAACCCGCGACACCCGATTCCGAACCGGCTCGCACCTCCGCTGTTGCTGCGTCCGCGACCACCCGGTGCTCGACGCCCGACGATCGCACCGCGCACCGCGAGCTCTTCCCGACGCCCGCTGCAACGCACCCGACGCCGCGCCCTCCTCCGAACCAACGCCATCACCTCCCAACCGCGACGAAGCTTCGTTTCTGCGCAGACACCGACAGCTTGGTATTTTTGTCTCACCGCGTTTGCCCGTAGCTGCCGGCCGAATTTGCCGGTGACTCTCTACCCGCGACGATTGACGCCGCGCCTTGGCGACTCGCACCCGACGCTGCGCCCTCCTCCGAACCGACGCCCGTGACCTGCCGTGATCTGCAGTGCCCATCACCGCACGCCTTTGCCCCTTTTGCAGGTTGCCGTGCTGCCCCACGACCCACCTGCTGCCTCCCCTGTTTCATTGTAGGTCAGGTTGCTACCCGCGACGCCGGAGCTCCGAAGCCCGCCGCTCCTGACCTCGCCGCGCCATCGCACCGCCTCCGCTTGCGATCCGCTTCCCCGTCGACGCCACTGTCTTCTTTGGAGCCTTAGGTGGTTTATTTATTTTTATTCATTTATTTGTTTATATTTTAAGTCCTGTTATTATTATTTAAGTTAGATCATGGTATATTAATGTTAATTATTTGTATTGTTTAGACATTATCCTTAAGGCTTTATCCAAGATTTTTTGTAATAATTAGTTTGATCGAGAGACATCGGATCATTCTTTTAATTACATTAATTTTGGGCTTCTTGGTAAAATTTTAATTGTTAAATCATAATAATTATTTAATTTGGTCCGTAAGACTTCGGACTAGATTATTTAATTATTTTGAGTTGTTGTGATGATTAGGGTTAAAATAATTGTTAATTTAACCTGTGAGACGACAGGTTATTTTTTTCAATTATTTTGATCCTTTATTTAGTGGCTATATTAATTGTTTAGATTTAACCCTAATTTAATAATTATTCAACCTAAAAAAAAAAATCAAAATATTCAAAAAAAATTTGCATGAGCATATAGGACATTAAGGTTTAACATAATAGATACGTAGGTTTAATTAATCAAATTTAGGATTATATTTCTAGGATTGCATTTTTTGATAATATCTTAGGACTGCATTTCTAGATATTTTAAAAGAAATAAGTTAGAATTAGACTAAAATAGCCTTTTTTAGAGTCTTAGATATAATTGGCACATTTTCATATTCTCATTTATTTAAAATAAAAAAATAGTTTTCTAAGACGGAATAGGGTTTAAGTCAAATTAATCCTAAAAATGGATTAGAAGATTATTTTTAGATAGATTAATTAGGGTTTTCATAAATTCTGAATTTCAATAAAAAAAAATGCAAAAATACTAGATGCATGTTAACTAGTTTGCATAATATAATCATTTAATCAGAATTTGTTAATTAGTAAAATTAGGTCATGAGGTGCATGTTAATTAGTTTGCATAATAGGCCCATTTAACTAGAATTTGCATATTAATAAAATTAAGTCATTTAGTTTTAAAATGCATTTTTAATAAAAGAATTCTAATTTTTGAGAAAATCCAAAAATGTTGTTTGCTTGCTTTGTGTGATGCAATTTATTAATAATGGATGAGTACCCGTGTGGTCACCACATTTGCATGATAGTAACTTAGGTTAAAAATAATCCAAACTGCCTGCAAAAATATTTTGAAAATTAAAAGAAATGGTACCGAAAGGGCATTAGAAAATTCTAGTGTAACCAAGTCCCCGTACCCTTGATCTCTGGTCCGTAGGAGTAAAATAAATCTCCCTTTATTTTACTTAGGTGTCTAATCGACCTACCATAAACCGATTAGTGGCGACTCCTAATTAATAACATCTTGCATGTTAAATGTTTGAATCTTAAGTCGCGAATTGGTATGGGCTTGGGAGAGCTTGAGCTAAGTCTAAAAGCTTAGTAGTCCATTAACCTAGTTTTAGGTGGTGAACCCAAAAAAATCAGGTCGCGACAGCTTGGCGACTCCGCTGGGGACTTGTGTTAAATTACTTAGTGGACTTAGGCCAATTTTTCTTTTTCTTTTAAAAAAAATGTTTTTGTTTGGCAGCGAGGATCTCAGGTATGTCCCTAACATTCCTAAGGTGTTAAATGTTCTTGCAGATGGGAGGTATAAGGGGAGTAGTCTTTGTTAACCCCTTGTTTTGCGGGTTGGAGTAGGGATGAATGTTTAAATTAAAATTATAGAAGTGTCGTTTGTATTTAAACTGTTGTGCATGTTTTATTGTTTTTAGCACTACACTATTGCACACACAACCCGCGCCGGACTCCGGGCTGCGATAGGATTCTTAGGATGGTGTTGAGAAGGATACTTCCTCTCAAACGAGACCTTGCTATATAGAGGTTGACCTTCTCTTCTCCGAAAGTTCTTCATGGTGTCAAATGTGTTTGTCCATATCCACGAGACTGCGTGATTATTGGACATTCCATTTGATTGAGCCGGAGTTAGGGGGACCTGACACGTTAATGCGAGACTGCAACGGTCAGATCATCCTCTTAACTCCACTTTGTTAAGCCGCTTAGACAGAAATCGTGCCTCACTTTTCATGTGTGTGTGATTGTCATCTATTTCCAGTGAAAGTAAGTTGTTTAAATTATTTGCAATTTATTTACTTTATTGTAATTTTGTCGGTCCATGACAATTAGGTTTCGTCGTCAGTCTTATTTTATATGCAATGGGGAAAACCGACGTACAATTCATTTCCACTCCCAAAAAAGAGCTCAAGAAATGGTTAGATCAATTGGATCAAGATGGTCAGAAATATGTGAAAGCCAGGATCGCCCGACTTCTCCCGCTGTTAGAGTTCAACATCCATTCCAGTGTTATACAAGCGTTGCCTCACTTTTGGTGTCCACAGACTTCCACCTTTGTGTTTGGTGAGTTCGAATTGACTCCAACACTCGAAGAATATAGTATTGCCATTGGAATGCCCCCTGGACAAGGAACTTGTTAGGCCGCCTATCGGTATAGATTATATCTCTGAATTATCTCAATTTTTAAAAATCGAAGCCGAAAGGGTAAGGAAAGTCGTCAAAGCTAACTGTTTTGCATGTCCATTTTCATTCTTAGAAAAATGTTTTGCAGACCAACCAATGATTTCAAAAGCTAGGATTTTCATGTTAGCATTTTTTGGGCTAATCGTTTTTCCATATCGAAAAAATGCAATTAATCCTGCAATTTCATGGGTGGTTAATCGGGTTTGTGACGGGCTAAATTATGTGAATATGATTTTAGCTGAAACATTTTTGTCATTAACCCGTTTCAAACAAAATGAGGAAAGGACAATGCGTGCCCTCCCTGAACTTTTACAAATATGGTTTTTCTCCCACATAAGAGGGTTTGGGCATCTTATAAAACAATTCAGGATAGACGATTCTCGACATCCCATACAAAAATTTGCGGTTCTAGAACGTTTTTCCCCACATAAACAATATGCCCGTTGGATTAATTTTTTTGAAAAAACCTAATCCTAAGGCATTCTTATGGCATACTAAATGGCTCCACATTGAAGAAGCTCGCTTTTCGCACAAACATGATGGACCAATCCCACTGCTGGGCCTTTCCGGTGCTACTTCCTATTATCCACATAGAGTGGCCCGTCAGTACAAAGCTCTTCAAGAAATTCCTCCACCTCTCGTGACAGATTTGTTCCAAGTTCGTTTCATTCGAAAGGATTATGACTACTTCAATGAGATCCGGAGATCATTACTACATGGAGCGAATGTTATCCAGAGAAGATTTTGGTGCCCATGAGACTGAAGGGTGAGGAGGAGATTCACCATGCATCGGCGTTCTACATCCACCAACACCAGATTCCTGCTGCCTTGCGTCCAGTAGTCCCTAATGTGACCGAGAAGCCCACCCAACGAGCACAAATTGAGCATCTTAAGCGGAAAGTGGAAATGCTCGAAGCTGAAAATAACAAGTTTCGCAAGGCGTTGGGTTCCCGAAAGCATATAAAATGAGATATTTTGTTTTCTTAGTTCAATGTCTAGGAACTTTTATTTCAGTTCAGTGTTTTCAGTTTTTAGTTTGATGTTTAGGGACTTGAATTTCAATTCTTAGTTTAATGTTAGGAAGTTTGGTTCAATGTTTAAAATAAATCTTGAATAAAATCAAGCGATTAGATCATTGTCATGGACCAATCTCATTTATTATAATACTCACTGTATTTTTTTACTTAGGTATCAGCACGGCTCATCCAAGATCACCAATCCGTACTCGTTCTAGGGCAACAATGGCTGATAACACCGAACAAGTGCGTGTTGCCGAACAAGCTCGTATCGCCACCCTCGAAACGGAAATGAAGCAAGTCTTGAATGTTCTTGAGCAGCTTTCTAAGCAAATTGATTCTCTTCAAGCAAACACTGCTCCACCAGCTCCACAAGTCGAAGTGGTGTTACCACAACATCCTCCTGTGGTTGATCCAAAAGATAAAGGCAAGAATACAACCGCAGTTGGGCCATCAAGCTCTAAGGATGTCCCAAGGGAGAAAATTACTGACGTGCCTCAAATTATTGTTGATGATGAGGTACAAGTGATACACTCACCGTATCAAGATTTAACAAGAAAAACGCATGGCAAAGATCGAGGAGAAACTCAAGGCTGGCGGGTTCGTTTATCCAAGGCCCAACCGATTTGTCCCACTATGCAAAGGTCAAGATGCCGAAGAAGTTTAAAATGCCGGACTTTGAAAAGTATGATGGCACCTCTTGCCCAAAGATCCATTTGCGACGTATGTGGTTAGGATGACCCAATATGTTGATAACATCCCCTTGATGATTCAACAATTTCAGGCAAGCCTGACAGGACCGGCACTACAGTGGTACATTATGAAGAAAATTAATCTTACGGAGACTTGGGAGGATTTGACCGATGCCTTCTTTAAGCAATATAAGTATAATATTGATGTCACTCCATCTCGAGAGGATTTACTTCGACCGAGAAGAAGAGGACGGAATCTTTCAAGGCATATGTCACGAGATGGAGGACCATACCGCTCGGGATTACGCCGGAGCCGACGTAAAAGGAGCCGATGGATTTGTTCATGAAGACACTCCCGCATGAATATCGAAATCGAATGTTGGGATCAATTGCCGAGTCGTTCAATCAGCTAATCCCTGTTGGTGAGCGAATTGAAGTAGCATTGCGTGATGGATGGGCGTCAGATCAAACCAGCTCATATAGGAGAGTCTCAGTGAAGAAGGATAAGGAGCCTGTAGCGGAAATTAATGCAGCTTATGTCCAACCCCCTCGTCCCGTCTTGAACACTCAACAGGGAGGAGCGCGACCATTCTTCAGCCATCAGAAGAGCTCTTCCAAGCGTCAATTTACGCTTCTTCCTAAACCATTGTCTAAAATCTTGCCAACCCTTCAGAAGAAAGGATTACTCGCTAAGGAGCCTAAGCGACCTAATCCTGAGCGTTTCCCCAACTACGATCCTTCTAAGACATGTGCTTACCATATGGGGGAGGTAGGACATTCTGTTGATGATTGCTATACACTGCGACACAAGATCCAGAATCTGTTGGATGCCAAGGTGGTTTCATTCCGTGATGCACAGCCAAACATCCAGAATAATCCACTCCCTGATCACCCAGAAGCTGTAAACGCCATTTTCAGTTTTGATGCTGGTCGAATAAGGAGCTCGAAAGTACATGTGAACGATGTTTATAATGGTTTAGTTCGAGCTGGATACTACTCAGATATAGAGAAGCCTACTATGTCTCGGAAGGTACAAAGAGTTAAGGCAATGTCCAAGAAGGGAGTGATTGTCTACGCGGATCCTGCTGACACCGTTTCAACTATCACTCCAATCATTATTGATCTGGAAGAGGAATCTTCTGATTTTGAAGATGAGTTTGCTGGTTTAAACATTGGAGCTAACGATCCCCTAGCTTTTGACATGCCGCCGTTGGAAGATGCGTCGGATGAAGATGGATTAATCATCAATGATGTGCCACCACCAGATGATGAAGAATTGATTCTTGATGTTACGCAACCTTATGCTTACACAAGTAATAAGGCGGTACCATGGTGTTATGATGCAGAGATAGATGTGGTCACTCGATCGGGACGCACTTACGCTCAGGCCAACTCACAACCCGTTAAGCCAGTCACTGATGAGGAGGCTAAAGAATTCTTAGCGGTAATTAAAGCAAGCAAGTATAGCGTAGTGGACCAACTTCGTAAAATGCCGGCACAAGTCTCCATATTAGAGTTACTTTTGACATCGGAGAAACATCAAAAAGCCTTGATGAAAGTCCTTAACGAAGTACATGTCCCAGAGTCCATTGAACCTGAGAAGTTGGGGGATTTCGTGGGGGCCATTTTGTTAAATGACCAGATTACTTTCTCGGATGATGAGATCCCAGATGAAGGGAGAGGACACGGCAAAGCCCTTTATATCTCAACCAAGTGTCGAAATACCTTGGTGTCCCGTGTGCTCATAGATAATGGATCGGCTTTAAACATATGCCCTCTTGCAACTCTAAAACGTCTTGGGTATGATTTGGGGAAAATTCGCACGACTAAAACCTCGTTCGAGCATTTGATGGAACCAAAAAGAAGCAGTTGGAGAAGTTGATTTAGACTTGCAAATAGGGCCGGTGTTATTTAATGCAGTTTTTCAGGTCCTGGACATACCTACAGCCTTCAACTTTTTGTTAGGTCGTCCATGGCTTCATGCAGCAGGGGCAGTTTCTTCAAGTCTTCACCAGAAAGTGAAGTTCGTGACAGAAGGGAAGCTTATTACAGTTCGAGGAGAGGATGAGTTCAAGATTTATCATGAGATTGCTATCCCTTATATTGAGCCGGATTGCAAAGAAGAATCCAGTTTTCAAGCATTTGAGTTGGTTTCGACCATTCATATCTCTGAAGGCACTGCCCTACCCACTCCAAAGTTATCAAAGTCGGCGATCATGGTGGGCAAGACCATGGTCGGGAGTGGTTTTGTTCCAGGTAATGGTTTAGGCCGACATGGTCAGGGCACTCGCCAACCAATTGAGGCCGGGCAGAATTCATATACTACTGATTGGGCTATCGTGGTAGAGGTGGACGATCCTATAGAGGAAGAGGAAGAGGACAAGGACGAACTGGTTTCATTATACCCCATATTAGGTCCACATTCCCTGGGCCTGCGAAAATGATGCATGAGGAAGAAGGGGCGATCGATACCTATGTTCAATACCCCAAGCCTCCAGGTGTTGATGTTATTCCTGTCGGATGGAGAGAAGTAGACAAGCCAGTTGCAAACACCATTCGATCCACTGGAAAAGACGACGCACTCGGAGGAATGTCCGAATTATTCAAAGAGAATTTCGTGTTGGCCATCGACGAAATTCAGGAGTAGGAGAATTTTAATTATTTGCACACTCCTCTACGCAGGAGTTTTTATTGCTTTCCGTATTTGCATTTTCATTCCTAGGTTTTTTATCATGTAATTTGCTTTTTCATCCAATAAAATTTTCATGTTTTGAGGGCATGTTGAAGTACACCAAACCGGCCCGGTGATGATATCCAGCCGATAAAAGAAAAGAAAAATCCAAGGAGAATTCTGAGGCCTGGGCTTCATCATGCTTCCTCATGTCAAGAATTTTAAAATAAAAGGGGTTTTCGCCAAAGAATTTCGTAAAAAGAATTTCAAAAAAATCTGGGTGACCCTTTTTGTTTTTCTGATCCATCTACATTCCGTTTCAGGGATGATCGTATAGCATGCGAAGGCATGGAAATGATCCAATCCAATGCAACATGTGCCAATAATGATGATCTCGAAGACTCGATCAAAGATTCCATTGAGATGCAACGTAGCTGGGAGCAGCACGAAAAAGCCAAGGCTCTCACATCCGAGCAAACCGTCACTATTAATTTAGGTGACACTGAAGAAGCCAGAGAGGTGAAAATTGGGGCAAGCCTCCCCAAAGATCAGGCCAAGCACTTAATTCATCTATTGAAGGAATATCAGGATATCTTTGCATGGACCTATGCTGATATGCCTGGTTTAGACCCGTCAATTGTGGAGCATTGTCTACCTACTAATCCGAATGTGCCACCTAAGAAGCAAAGGTTGCGGAGAACTAAGCCCGAGCTTTCAAAGAAGATAGAGGAGGAAGTGATGAAGCTATTGAAGGTGGGATTCATTGAAGTCTCACAATACCCCGAATGGGTGGCCAACATTGTTCCAGTAATGAAGAAGGACGGTCGGGTTCGAGTTTGTGTTGATTATCGGGATCTGAACAAAGCTAGTCCGAAAGATGATTTTCCGTTACCACACATAGACGTCCTTGTGGATAGTACCGCTGGTTTTGAACTATTCTCATTTATGGATGGTTTTTCCGGATACAATCAAATAAGGATGAAGGAGGAAGACAAGGAGAAGACTGCCTTTATCACCCCATGGGGAACCTTTCATTATAAGGTTATGCCCTTCGGACTAAAAAATGCCGGGGCAACTTACCAGCGAGCCATGATAGCATTGTTTCATGACATGATGCATCAAGAAGTTGAGGTCTATGTTGATGATATGATTGCAAAGACTCGACCTGGGAAAAGCCATGTCGATATCTTGAAGAAGCTGTTTGATCGGCTCCGTGAGTTCAAGCTTCGACTAAATCCCGCTAAGTGCGTGTTCGGAGCAACATCTGGTAAATTACTTGGGTTCATTGTGAGCAGTAAAGGGATTGAAATTGACCCGGCTAAAGCTAAGGCCATTTATGAGCTCCGACCGCCGTCAACGGTGAAAGAAGTCCGGAGTCTTTTGGGGAGGTTGAATTACATTGCTCGATTCATTTCTCAACTTTCTGAAACCGCTAAGCCGTTCTTCAAGCTTCTAAAGAAGAATGCACGAGTCAATTGGGATGATGAATGTCGAGAAGCGTTCGACAAGTTGAAGTGTTACTTGATGAATCCACCAATGCTTGTCCCGCCATCACCAGGACATCCTTTAATTCTTTACCTCACCATTCACAGTGAGTCACTAGGGGCAATGTTGGCTCAAGAAAGTCCCGTTGATTTAAAAGAACGAGCCATTTATTACTTGAGCAAGAAGTTCACTGTATCAAAGCTGAAGTATCCTGATGTCGAAAAGACTTGTGCGGCTTTGGTGTGGGTATTGCATAGATTGCGACAATACACATTGCATCACCAGACTTTCCTCGTGACTGAGAACGACCCCATCAAGTACTTACTTGATCGACCCGCTTTGTTGGGTAGGATGGCCAAATGGCAAATTTTAATTTCCGAATTTGATGTGCAATTCATGCCACAAAAGTCGGTTAAGGGACGAGTGATCGCTGACCTATTGGCCGAGAATTCAGGAATCTCTAATGACAATGATAGTCTCCTTGATGACCGTGTCTTGAATGTGAATGAAGACTTGTGGAAGATGTTCTTTGATGGAGCTGTAAACTTGTCTGGTTCTGGTACTGGGGCAGTTCTAATATCCCCAGATGGACAACACCATCCAGTGGCTGCAAAATTGATATTTCCATGCACTAACAATGTGGCTGAGTATGAAGCTTGCATCCTCGGGCTTCAGGCTGCAATTGATATAGGCGTGGACAAGTTAAAAGTGTTCGGAGATTCCACACTAATCATAATGCAGACCGTAGGTGAATGGAAGACCAAGGAAGCCAAGTTGCTCCCATACCATAAGTATTTAGAAGATCTAGTGGAAAAGTTCGAGGAAGTTTCGTTCGAGTACTTGCCAAGGTCTCATAATCAATTTGCAGACGCACTTGCAACGTTGTCTTCCATGTTGCAAGTCACTAATGGGTTAGAGGTTGAGCCGCTGAAAATAGACGTTTTGCCGAAGCCAATTTATTGCATGGTAGTGACAGAGGAACCGGATGGAAAACCATGGTACCATGACATCATGACCTATATTCAAAAGCGAGAGTTCCCAGAAGGTAGCAATCCAGCTGACCGAAAGCATCTCATGAAACTTGCCTCCAAATTCTTTATTAGTGGGGATACATTGTACAAACGATCCTTCGATTCTGTCCTACTTAGATGTGTCAATGCTAAGGAAGCCACTCAATTGATGGAAGAAATACATGAAGGAGTGTGTGGTCCTCACATGAGCGGCCACATGTTAGCAAAGAAGATTATGAGACTAGGCTATTTCGGCCGACCTTGGAGACCGATTGCATTCAACATGTCGGAGTTGTCACCGTTGTCAGATTTATGGAGACAAGATAAATGCTCCTCCAACTGAGTTGCATCAACTGTCAGAATCATGGCCGTTTTCGATGTGGGGCATCGATGTAATCGGCCCGATTAATCCGAAAGCCTCGAATGGTCATCGTTTCATCCTTGTCGCTATCGATTATTTCACAAAATGGATAGAGGCAGCATCCTATGCAGTTGTCACCGCAAAGAATGTCGTGAAGTTTGTGCGACGAGATATTATTACTCGTTATGGTGTGCCTGAAGCCATTATCACAGATAACGGGACAAACTTGAACAACAAACTTGTCGATGATTTGTTCAAAGAATTCAAAATTCATCATTTGAATTCATCGCCCTATCGCCCTCAGATGAATGGTGCGGTTGAAGCAGCGAATAAGAATATCAAGAAAATTCTGTCCAAGACAGCTGATAACTATCGTGACTGGCATGAGAGACTTCCTTACGCTCTGATGGCGTATAGGACTTCAGTTCGTACCTCTACTGGGGCAACTCCTTTTTCTCTGGTGTATGGCATGGAAGCAATCCTGCCAATTGAAGTAGAAATCCCTTCTCTAAGAGTTTTGTCTCAGTCTAAGCTTACGGAAGCTGAATGGGCACAACAGAGGTATGACCAACTCAATTTGATTGATGAAAAGCGATTGAAGGCCATATGTCATGGTCAATGTTATCAACAGCGGGTGGCCAAGTCCTTTAATCAGAAGGTTCGCCCAAGGCGTTTCAAGGTCCATGATTTGGTGCTACGCAAGATGCTACCAATTATCCTTGATCCTCGTGGCAAGTTCACTCCAAATTACAGTGGGCCATACATTGTGAAGAAAGTACTTTGCACGGAGGTGCTTTAATCTTGGCAGAAATGGATGGGCGTGAATTCACAAATCCTGTAAATTCTGATGCTGTAAAGAAATACTATCCATGAATAAAAGGGCTTGTGAAAAACCTTTTCCTCACTCAAAGTTGGTCAAATCTTTAGTGTATAATGTTGCATGTTCTATTTTTGCAGGGGCAAAGGATGGATATTAGCAACGGTGTCTTTTATCTTTGTAAGGAACCTCTACGAGCTCTCTTGCAAAGAGAGACAAGACACAGACATTTAACAGCTTTGACTTTATGATTTGATGTGCTAGAATAGAGCATGACCTTTTTATCATTATAGAATGCTTTCACATCATATTGAACAATTCATCAATTCCACTTGAAATTTATCAAAATGGATAATTCAGTGAAGGATGTTGAGTTACTTGAACATGTTACATGATGCTAAATGAAGTGTGAAAGGCAAGCCTTACCCCATACACGGTCCCTTGTTTATACATTGTGAGGTGAGTATGGAAACGTTTTGTGTTTCAAGGTGAAGAGTTATCTTGCAAGAAGTACGGCAGCTGAAATGATGAGAGGTAGTTCATTTGTCTGTCCCAAACCTACAGATAATCCATTGTTTAACCCTTTTGAGCCCAAATACTTGAAGAATTTCTTTCATACTACCCCTGTCAAGGACCACCCCACATCGGGACAAATGGAGGTAAGTTGACATTAAAGGAGAGTGAAATGGATAGAAATTTTCTTGCTCTCACTTGCATCAATCTTCAAGTTATGCTTTTACATTGAATTCATGTGGTAATTTAAGTGCCTTAGGATGATGAAGAGCATTTCTTTCACTACCCTACACACTTATACCATTTGCATAGCCCACTTGAACCTGCAATTTCATTTCGTTAAACCCAGTTGGTGATCACCCCCCACACTTGGGCAAGGCAAGAGATAGATGAAGACCTTTGAAGGTTCGAGTGTCATTTAAAATATACTTGATACACGCATTGTGTGCAAGAACTGAAATCAAAATAGAACTAAGGGGCATGAAAAAGTAGTGTGCCTGGTAAAAGCAAGGCCAATGCCCATGAAAAGAAAAGAGAAATGACTGATGAATTAGGGGGCACATAAAAAGCGGTGTGCCTGATTGATGCCCATCATCAAAGAAAATGATTTTGAGAAAAGATCTCTAGTTGAATAATCATTGGCATTAGTGATAAACTCTTGAGCCAATAAAGAAATCTGTCAAGAAGACAATCCATGGCGAAGAAAACTGGTGGTAATGTCCAGATGATCACCAACTCTCACCCTTTACACACAGCTTTGAGCCTAACGATCCTTTCGTTTCTCAAACCCAAGAACCAAGCCTATGTTACGTCCCTTACAAAGTCTCTTCAGATTAGGGCACTTGAATTAACATAGGAATTCATATGTTTTAAGCATTGCTCGAAGAAGTGCGAGCAAGATTATTTCTTTCTCATTTTGCAGGGGTCTTGACTTGTAAACCCGGAGATGATTACAAAATTGTTCTTTCAATTGCTTTGACCCAAAGAATCCCTTTGCTAAGCCATTGACCCGACCCATGTTACAATCCTTGTTAAAGACCTCTCAGATTGGTAAGGTCGTACTGATTGCAAGAAAATTCGAACTCTTGTTGACAAGATGATGATAAGATTGAGTGATATATTCCCGCATCAATGGTCGGGATAAATAACCCCTCCTAAATGAGAGCGAGTGAAAAAGCCTTTTTCACACCAAAAGTGTCTCGTTTAGCATGTTCAAGAAATTCACAGCTTAGTGAAAATTGTCTTAATGATAATTTTTCCAGTGGAAGTTTGACAAAAAAAAAAAAAAAAAAAAAAGAAGCCATCATGTATGGTCCTTCATTAAATTAAAAAAAAAAATATGAATGATTTTTTTCTCAAAGACCAAAGGATTTGTCTTTGAAACCCTGAGTTTGTTCAGTCATCTTGGTGCTTGATGAGAATTCCAAGTACCCATTTAGTAAAATATTTTCAAATGTCTAGTGTGAACCCTAGATACTGGAATCTTTAAATGCTTGATGTGACTTCCAGATGTTTAAAATTTTTAAGTACTTGATGCAATTTCCAGGTGCTCGGGATTTGATGAGAGTCCTAAATCCCTCGAAGATTTTTTTCTTCAAATTCAGTTTGACTTAGGCGACCGTAGAATGGTACGGGTCCTAAACAACATTTATTGCTCTAACAGGCGACCGTAGAGTGGTACGGGTCCTGGAAAAGCAGTTTCCCCATTCAGGCGACCGTAGAATGGTACAAGTCCTGAAAAATCAATTTTCCGTCAAGGCGACCGTAGAATGGTGCGGGTCCTCGACAATACCTATTCCCTATTTAGGCGACCGTAGAATGGTACGGGTCCTAGAAAGTGAATCCTGTTTAGGCGACCGTAGAATGGTACGGGTCCTAGACAAAATCTATTTCCCTATTCAGGCGACCGTAGAATGGTACGGGTCCTGGAAGGTAAATCCCCGTTTAGGCGACCGTAGAATAGTACGGGTCCTAGACACAACCAAACACTGTCATACTGGGCAACCGTAGAATGGTACGGGTCCTAGGAAAGCAGTTTCTTTGTAAAGTTATGTTACTATTTTAGGCGACCGTAGAATGGTACGGGTCCTGGACATGTAACACTAACTGCCTAGAACTACTCTATCCTTCTTGAAGGTGGGTTATTCTGGGTGCTTGGAATTTGATGAGAGTTCCAGATCCCTGAAGACCTTGAGCCTTTCAATTATCTGAAGAGATTTCCAGATGTTTGTCAGGTCTCATAGGAATCATTTCACACCTAATAATACTTTTCTGAATCCCCAGATAAGTATCACAGGTACGTGTTCTTCTTTGCATTTTGCATTTCATTAAGCATGGAGACATAGAAATATATGCTCTCGATAAAATCATTGCATTTACATTGCATTATTGCATAACCTTGCATTTCAAAAAGAATTAAATTTATTTGAAAAAGAGGTCATTAACATTTGCATATGCATTTCATATTCATTTTGCGTTCATTCTGCATAGTCTAAATTTAGGTGTCATTTATCTTTGAAGGAAACCTCTACGAGCTTCCCTTCAAAGAGGGGCAGCTGTTGACACCTAATTTAGATTCAATTTTTAGAAAATAAAAGATTAGAGGGAAATTTTGAAAAGAAATTTTTGAATTCAAAATAGTTCAACAGCCGGATTTTGGAGCCATTTCTTTGTTGGAGAAGTTGAGCGAAAATCTCCACCGGCGAGAGGTTGAGCAAAAATCTCCACCGACGAAACAAACTTGGATTTTCGCTTTATAAATAGAGGGGTTCTTCTTCACCTTTCGGAGGGGGGGGAAGTTCAAGAAAATCAGAGCAAAAATTCTGGCCATTGGAGACTTCGCTTCGGCTAAAAAAAAAAATATAGAAAACTGAAGAGAGAAGAGAAAGTCTTCTGCAGAGGGAGAGTGACGTGAGAGAGACAAGTGAGAGAGAGAGTGTCAGGGAAGAGAGTTTACTTTTCGTCAAAAATTAAAAAGTGAAGAGGAGAAAGAGAGAGTACGAAGGCGAGAGAGGAGTGTGCGGCTACAAAAGGAAGAAGTGATGGGACAGATTACTGTTCATCTTCTTCCCCACATTTGCTGCCCAATCGTGAGTTTTTCTTCACCCGCGCTGCGCTCGCACCGCCGGTCTTCACCAGCCATTGTCGTGCCGACGCCCAGCAACACCGCCGCGCTTCGCAACCCGCGACACCGCGATTCCGAACCGGCTCGCACCTCCGCTGTTGCGCGTCCGCGACCACCCGGTGCTCGACGCCCGACGATCGCACCTCCGCACCAGCGAGCTCTTCCCGACGCCGCGCAACGCACCCGACGCCGCGCCCTCCTCCGAACCAACGCCATCACCTCCCAACCGCGACGAAGCTTCGTTTCTGCAGACACCGACAGCTTGGTATTTTTGTCTCACCGCCGTTTGCCCGTAGCAGCTGCCGAATTTGCCGGTGACTTCTACCCGCGACGATTGACGCCGCGCCTTGGCGACTCGCACCCGACGCTGCGCCCTCCTCCGAACCGACGCCCGTGACCTGCCGTGATCTGCAGTGCCCATCACCGCACGCCTTTGCCCCTTTTGCAGGTTGCCGTGCTGCCCCACGACCCACCTGCTGCCTCCCCTGTTTCATTGTAGGTCAGGTTGCTACCCGCGACGCCGGAGCTCCGGCCCCGCCGCTCCTGACCTCGCCGCGCCATCGCACCGCCTCCGCTTGCGATCCGCTTCCCGTCGACGCCACTGAACCACTTGTCTTCTTTGGAGCCTTAGGTGGTTTATTTATTTTTATTCATTTATTTGTTTATATTTTAAGTCCTGTTATTATTATTTAAGTTAGATCATGGTATATTAATGTTAATTATTTGTATTGTTTAGACATTATCCTTAAGGCTTTATCCAAGATTTTTGTAATAATTAGTTTGATCCGAGAGACATTGGATCATTCTTTTAATTACATTAATTTTGGGCTTCTTGGTAAAATTTTAATTGTTAAATCATAATAATTATTTAATTTGGTCCGTAAGACTTCGGACTAGATTATTTAATTATTTTGAGTTGTTGTGATGATTAGGGTTAAAATAATTGTTAATTTAACCTGTGAGACGACAGGTTATTTTTTTCAATTATTTTGATCCTTTATTTAGTGGCTATATTAATTGTTTAGATTTAACCCTAATTTAATAATTATTCAACCTAAAAAAAAAAAATCAAAATATTCAAAAAAAATTTGCATGAGCATATAGGACATTAAGGTTTAACATAATAGATACGTAGGTTTAATTAATCAAATTTAGGATTATATTTCTAGGATTGCATTTTTTGATAATATCTTAGGACTGCATTTCTAGATATTTTAAAAGAAATAAGTTAGAATTAGACTAAAATAGCCTTTTTTAGAGTCTTAGATATAATTGGCACATTTTCATATTCTCATTTATTTAAAATAAAAAAATAGTTTTCTAAGACGGAATAGGGTTTAAGTCAAATTAATCCTAAAAATGGATTAGAAGATTATTTTTAGATAGATTAATTAGGGTTTTCATAAATTCTGAATTTCAATAAAAAAAAATGCAAAAATACTAGATGCATGTTAACTAGTTTGCATAATATAATCATTTAATCAGAATTTGTTAATTAGTAAAATTAGGTCATGAGGTGCATGTTAATTAGTTTGCATAATAGGCCCATTTAACTAGAATTTGCATATTAATAAAATTAAGTCATTTAGTTTTAAAATGCATTTTTAATAAAAGAATTCTAATTTTTGAGAAAATCCAAAAATGTTGTTTGCTTGCTTTGTGTGATGCAATTTATTAATAATGGATGAGTACCCGTGTGGTCACCACATTTGCATGATAGTAACTTAGGTTAAAAATAATCCAAACTGCCTGCAAAAATATTTTGAAAATTAAAAGAAATGGTACCGAAAGGGCATTAGAAAATTCTAGTGTAACCAAGTCCCCGTACCCTTGATCTCTGGTCCGTAGGAGTAAAATAAATCTCCCTTTATTTTACTTAGGTGTCTAATCGACCTACCATAAACCGATTAGTGGCGACTCCTAATTAATAACATCTTGCATGTTAAATGTTTGAATCTTAAGTCGCGAATTGGTATGGGCTTGGGAGAGCTTGAGCTAAGTCTAAAAGCTTAGTAGTCCATTAACCTAGTTTTAGGTGGTGAACCCAAAAAAATCAGGTCGCGACATCTTTCATCTTCTAACTTAAGATAGGATAGATTGCTCTTGCTTAACTATTTCACCTATCTCAGCTGAAGAATCAACATTATGTGAGAATTCACCATCTTCATGATTTCTATGCACTTCTCCCCCATGATTTCTATCAACATCATAAGGATTTTGGCTGAAACTAATTGAATGTTGAGCTATATTCTTTGGTCTCTCCGCCTTGTCAATGTCTTCAATAGTTTGATACTCATAAAACACCACATCTCGGCTTCTAATGACTTTCTTTGCAACTGGATTCCATAACCTGTAGCCAAACTCTTCATGTTCATAACCTAAAAAGATACACTATTTAGACTTGTCATCAAGCTCGGATCTTTCATCTCTTAGAACATGCACAAATGCCTGACAATCGAATACTTTTAGATGGCCGTAGGAAACATCTTTGATACTCCAAACTCTTTGCTGAACATCCCCCTTAAGAGGAACTGATGGAGAAAGATTTATCAAGTCCATTATTGTTCTCATCGCTTCACCCTAATATGACTTAGGCAACTTTGCATGAAAAAGCATACACCGAATCTAATCATTAACCGTCCGGTTCATTCTCTCTGCTATTCCATTATGCTATGGTGTTTTTGGAATGGTCTTCTCAAGCTTAATACAATAATCCCTGCAATAGTGTTCAAATGGGTCTCTAGATTCACCATCGTTGTTAGTCCAAACACATTTTAGCTTCTTCCCGGTTTCTCTTTCCACATTGACATGAAATTGCTTGAAAGCCACAAGTACTTGATTTTTAGATTTCAAAGCAATAGCCCACACTTTTCTATAACAATCATAAATAAATGTCACAAAGTATAATGCACCTCTAAGAGTTCTAGTATTCATGCAACAAACATTAGTGTGAACTAAATCAAGTACATTTGATTTCGTGTGTAAAGAGAAACTATGAAATGAGAATCTATGTTGCTTACCTGTAAGACAATGAGTGCATTCCTTTAGATTTTTATCCTTCAAAGGTAAAAGATTCTTTCTAGCAAGAGTTTCAAATCCTTTCTCGCTAAGATGGCCCAGCCTCATATGTCATAAATCCACTGAGGAATCCTCCACTACATTTACCTCTTCTTTAATCAAGTCAACTTACATAATGTAGAGAGAACCTATCTTCTTACCCTTTGTCACTACCATGAAACCTTTAGTCAACTTCCATTTGTCATCAAATAAGGAATTGCAATAACCATCATCATCTAAGGCAACCGTGGAGATCAAGTGAAGTCGAATATCTGGAACGTGTTTCACATTTTTTAAAAACAAATTACATCTGACATAAGCCTCCAAATAAATATCTCCCATGCCAATAACCTTGGAAACACCACTATTTCACATCCTAATACAAGCAAAGTCGCCAACATGATAAGAAGCAAAGTAATCACGCCATGAGGTGACATAAAAAGAAATCGTGGAATCAACAACCCACATAGAGTCTTGGCATGTAAGATTCACACATCCGTCATCACATATGAACACAATATTGCCATCGGATGCAACCGCCGTTATAACTTATTTCTCTTCTTTCCTTCAATCTCCATTTCTATCATGGGATGTATCTCTCTTTGGCAACCAATGCTCTTTTACATAATGTCTCATTTTACCGCAATTATAACACTCCACACTCCTCCTCAGTCTTGATTTCGCCCTTCCTCTTAACTTGCCTCGAGTATCATTTCTTTGAAACGTTCTTAAATGACTTATTGCCATGTTTTCTATAACAAGAGCATCCGATATAAAAACAAAATTTAAGCTTTTTCTTCTTGTTTCTTCATTAAACAAACTTTCTTTAACCATGCTCATAGAAAGCACACCAAAATGAGCCAAGTTGTTTAACGCCACAGCCAAAATGTCCCAACTATCTGGAAGAGTACCAAGTAATAAGCATGCTTGCAATTTATCACCAAGATCAATTTCAAGATTTGTCAATTGATTTACAACATTTTAAAATTCACTCAAGTGTTCTGCCATATTACTCCATTCATTTTATCTCAAATTCACAAGTCACTTAACTTGAAGAGCTTTATTCTGTGGAGTTTTTCTCTCATAGAGATCTTGTAATTTCTTCCACAAAGTGTCCGCCTTCGTTTCTTGAGCAACATGATGAAACACACTATCATCAACCCATTGTTGGATAAACCCAACCATTTTCCGATTTATTCTCTCACATTCTTTATCTTCCTTATCTTCTTTGACTTCATCACCCTTAATAGGATCAAACGAGTCTTTGCAATATAATACATCTTCCATTCGAGGCTTTCAAATAGAATAATTCGAGGCATTTAACTTAAACATGGTGCCGCTAGTTTCTTCCATTTAACACTAGAATTTCAACCTAGCTTTGATACCACTTTGTTGGGGAGAACTCGAGTACAATAATTCACCACAAGCCAAATGCAATCCAGGATCAATTTCTCCCATGAACTAAATCAACTGAAATTCTCTTAATCCCCAGTAACAACCAGCAATATGTAACCTCACAATATGCAAATATAATGCTGAAATGACAAGTAGACAAAACAAATAACGACACCGAAAATTTAGCGTGGAAAACCAAATGCGGGAAAAACCACGGACTGCCCAAACATATCCACTAATCACTAAGAATAGTAGGATACACAAAGTATTCTCCTCTAATCACACAGTAGAGGCTCAACATTAATATTACAATTATCTTTTTCTCACCACATAGGTAGATAAATAAGTTTGGAACAAGAAAACCTTAATCACAACTGGAGAATTTAGAGACAGTTCTCGATTAACAAAAACCATCAACTTGTAGCCATCGGTCTCATGAACAACATACTGAAATTTGAGCCAATTCTCTCAATATTTGGCCTTCGAATTGGAGCCGCAAAATTGCAGCCCTTCTTTTCTTCTCTTCTCCCTTGCTTTAGCAGTTTTTTGTTTTCTCTCTCCTCTTCACTTTTGGACGCACACTTGCACAGCCACCACTTCCACTTCTTTTTGTTCTTTTTTTTCTTTTTTTTTATTTAATGCTAGTTGGGCCCCACATGAAGGTGGACCCAGCCAACAGAATTGTCCTCTAGTGAGGGGTCATCTTCTCACCTTCTTCCCTCTCATTTTCCCTCGCTCTTAACTTTTTTGAGTTTCTCAGCCATCTTTTTTGTACCTTCCCTTACGGAAAGTCTGCAGGGTGTTTCCTCATCCTTATCAAGAACAATTAGAGGTCCTGCTTTATTTTTTGATCCCTCTTCCGTCGATGCAAGCTCTACCTCGTCTAAAGTAAGTCTTCACGCGTCTTTTTGGGGCAAAAAGCCATCGTCTGTAACGCGTTTTCTTCAGTGCTCTTACTCCTTGTAAGCTTCAACATTCTCGATATAAGGGATCCTTTAAGGAAGATCCCTTTGTGCCTTCTTTCTAGCCTCCTGAAATTGTGAGTGAGATCCAAAGGGATAGACTGATCATATTTTGTAATCCTTGAATTGAATCGAGCCAACAGAGCCAACCTTCTTGATTTGTCTTTCTTGTTTTTGTCCCCAAATTCTTGATATATGGCCTCTTCCAAAAAGAATTACCATGTGTTAGTGAGTTTCAGAGGCACTGATGTCCGCAACAACTTCCTCAGTCATCTCTACGCAGCTCTAGATCAGAATGGAATATTCACTTTTTTGGATAGTGAGGAGCTTAGGAAAGGAAAGCAAATATCGCCGTCACTTATGAGGGCGATCGAGGAATCACAGGTCGTGATCATCATTTTCTCTGAAGACTATGCTTCCTCACGGTGGTGTTTGGATGAGTTGGTGAAGATCATGGAGTGCAAGGCACAAAAGGAGCTGATTGTGTTGCCAGTATTTTACAAAGTGGAACCAAGAGAAGTTAGAGGGGGGAGAGAGGCTTATAGGAGAGCTATCGCTAAGCATGAGATCAAGTTCGGGAAGAATTCGGAGAAAGTGAAGAGGTGGAAGAAGGCTCTCCTCAACGCTGGTAGCTTGTCTGGGTGGTATATTAGTGATGGGTAAGTAAATTGACGTGACGCACTACTTTGCCATTGTTAGCCAGTGATTTTTTGTTATATTTCAAACCGTATGCAATAGACTACCACTGAAAGCATTGATATTGTCAAGTCGGTCTTTTGAAATTCGAATGAAGATACAAAGCGGATATATACTGAACAGCAGATTCAAATTTCGAATAACCAAAACTTCAAGCTAGCAGATTCTTTGAATTCGATTCTTGCTGTGTGGATAATGAGAACTTTTTCTCTTCGATGAAAGTGTGGTTTAACAATTCCTTAGTCATTATTGTCTTCAGGCGCGGGTTCTTCTTAATTTTTCCCTTGGGCAGATGTTGGGCAGGTTCACCAGATGTGTTAATTTCTTTTTCTCTTATTATTTGCTAACCTTGTTATGTTATTTTCCTCACGACGTTTGAGGTTGAATTCTGCCACGTTGAAATGCTAAAGCATGTTTATCTTTCTTTTGAGTGCTCATCGTAAATGAAGCGGAGCTCATACAATGCATCGTAAAGGATTTATCAATTCATCTAAAGCGAACACCCTTACATGTTGCTAAGTATCCGGTTGGAATAGAGTCCCAAGTTAAAGAAGCGATATCATTGTCACAAGAAAAGTTGGATGGTGATGATGTTCTCATGATAGGTGTATGGGGACCTGGAGGCATAGGGAAGACGACCATCGCTAAAGCGATATTTAATGCTATGGAAATACAGTTTCAGGGATCTATCTTTTTGGAGCAAGTTAGAGAAACTTCAAATAAAATCAACGGTCTAGTTAATTTGCAAGAAAAAATTCTATCTCGGATCTTATCTCCTAGACATCTACCGGTCTGTAGTGTCGATGAAGGAATTAGTTTGATAAGAGAAAGACTGTGTGGCAGGAAGGTTCTCCTAGTTCTTGATGATGTCGACCAGTTGCGTCAAATGAATGCATTAGCTGGAGAAGGCAATTGGTTTGGTAAAGGAAGTAGAATCTTTGTAACATCAAGGGATAAACATTTGCTAACTTCTCATGGCATAAATCTTGTGTATGAAGTTAAACCTTTAGACCATGATGAGGCACTAGACCTTTTTAATCAGCATGCATTTCCAAATTGCAAAAAATCTGAAATAAGAAAGGATCTCATAGATAGAGCAATGCATTATGCTGGCGGCTTTCCATTAGCTCTCGAAGTGTTGGGCTCATTCTTTCGTGGAAGAAACGAACCAGCATGGGAAAGTGAGCTGCGTAAACTTTCCCAAGTCTTGACAAAGATATCAATCAAGTTCTAAAGATAAGCTTTGACGGACTGGAGAATGATGAAAAACAGATTTTCCTCGACATTGCTTGTTTTTTTAAGGGAAAAAGTATAGAATACATCAAAAAAGTTCTCGACAGCTGTGGTTTTGAGACAACTATAGGAATAGAAATTCTCATTGAGAGGTCCTTGATAAGAAAGGAACATGGGACCTTGCAAATGCATGATTTGGTTCAATCGATGGGTCAGAATATTGTTAATCAAGAATGTCTTGATGACCCTGGGAAACGCAGTAGATTATGGCTTTTTGAAGATGTTGAGGATATTCTATGTGAAGACACGGTAAGAGTTATTTATGTAAACATTGTTATATCTCATTTTTATGATACTTTGATTTGGACAATATATTTAAATCTCAATGAAATTTTGTGTGAGAACTGAATTTTCTCTGTTATGAATAGGAAATGAATGCAGTAAAGGCCATCGTATTGGAATTGCGCGAACCAAAAGTGAGAACTATGAATCCTGAAGAGATAACCATAAGTCCAAATGTTTTTAGAAACATGAAAATGTTGAGAATGCTTATTTTGATTGAAGTGCATATCTCATCGCAAGGTCCTGTTTGTCTCCCTAATAGTCTGAGATGGCTTGAATGGCCAAATGCCCCATTACTAGAGTTTGGCTCTGGTTCGAAGAAACTTGTTGGACTTGATATCCAGAAAAGTCATATCAGACAATTTGACGGAAAATTTAAGGTTAGCGTTAGTGATAACTAGCTTTTCTCTTTTTATAGCTACAAATATTTTCAAAGTTTAATGATTGTATTGATATTTTCTTTTTCCAGAATTTTAAATGGTTGAAGTACATCAATTTCAGTCAATGCAAGTTCCTGGTTAGTGTTCCTGACCTTTCATCAATTCCAAATCTGGAGAACTTGAATCTTGATGGGTGCGAAAGCTTGGTAGAGGTTCACCAATCCGTCACATGTCACGACAAGTTGAAATTTTTGTCACTACAATTTTGCTCTAACCTTAGTAACTTTCCTCACACACTCAAGGCAAAATCTCTTCAAGCCCTCGATCTCTTTGGTTGCTCTAAACTCAAGAAGTTCTCTGATATACCGGAAAAGATGGAACGTCTAGAAGAGCTTGATCTAGGTTGGACGGCTATTGAAAAACTACCTGCATCAGTTGAAAATCTTCTCTCTGTGAAGATGATAAATTTAACAAAATGCAAAACACTCCCAACACTCCCATCAAGTGTCTATAAGTTGCAAAATCTTGAGCATCTGAATCTTGGAGGCTGCTCCAATTTTGTCATGTTTCCAAAGAACTTGAAGGATTCAACCAATCCTAATGGCAATCTGGGATTCCAAAATTTATACCGGCTAGAACTTAAGGGCTGCAATCTCTCAAAAGTGGAGTTCCTTGAGAGTTCTTCCAGTTTTCCGAAATTGGGGCACATAAATCTTTCCGGAAACAAGTTTACTCGTCTGCCGACATGCATCAATAAATACCACGATTTGGAACACTTGTATGTCGATAAATGCAAACAGCTACAAATGATTCCTCAGCTTCCGCCAAATATTCATGCCCTAAGGGCAGTTGGTTGCAGATCTCTACAAAAATTCCCAGATTTGTCGAGTCTCTCCTCCAACTGCCTTTGCATTGACGTGTCATCATGTCGTGAATTATTCCGCAAAGGGGCAAGTACGGCTCATGTGTTATCGCGCAAGGTTAGAGACTCTCTCTCTCTCTCTCTCTCTCTCTCGCACTCACTAACTATGAGTGCTTGATATGCGAACTATTTGTATGACAGGAGCTCCCGAAGATGAGATATGTTGACATTACCCTGATTGGGAGAGAGATGCCAGAATGGTTTCTCCACTGTAAAGACAGTTCCATATCTTTCATGGTTCCCGGGGACTTGAGTGACAAGTTCTTAGGAATAGCACTCTGTATTGTTCTTGGCCCGAAGGAAGGAAAAGCGGTTGATGTTGCATGTAAAGTCGATATTGATGGCCAAGGGTGGTTTTTACGGACTAGATGGTTTCTTTCAATGAAATCTGATAATGTGTGGATTCAATATTTCCCGCGCAGCAGGCTACATATAGAAGGGGAGCTTCCGCGAGGTGATTGGAGCCATTTTCGAGTTCGCCTCAGTGTATCAGAAGGAAGATTGATTAAGTGGGGATTCCGTCCAATAAACAAGCAAGAGGAGGATGATCTGAAGATCGTGCTCCAACACCATCGGCCGAATGAAACAAATTGGTCTTTGGAGGAAAGAGACTCAGAAGAAGACAATTGGAAAGACACCAAGGAAGAAGAAAGTTCAAGTGAAACAGATGCTGAATCTAACAAAGAAAAGCTCTCTCAGCCAAATGAAACAAATTGCACTTCGGAGGAAAGAGACTCAGAAGAAGACAATTGGATAGACACCGACGAAGAAGAAAGTTCAAGTGAAACAAATTTTGAATGTAACAGAGAAAAGTACTTCGGAGATTTACAGAGTTGCCGTTGTGTCACTGGCAGTGCCTGTCGAAGTTTCAACTCGTGGAAGAAGCTAATATTGGGGTCATCGTACGGACGAAAAAGACAATTAGAAAGCTCGTACAAATATATATATAGAAACTTCAAGTTAAACAGATGATGAATCTTGATTTATTTTGCTTTTCCCTTTTTTCCGTCCCTACAGGATGTTTTTGATTGTCTGCTCCTTCGATTCACATTCAGAATCATTGTGAAATATAGGTTTCATATCATGCTACCGACATGGTTGAGGTTGAGCAGCTTTCTTTTCCCCTCTCTTTCTTTTGTGATTCGTGATGCGGAGTACATTAATACAGAATTAAGTGGATGCTTGTTGAATGATCATGGTCTTCCAAGTTGCTTTGTGAAACTCATCACATAGACCTCACTTCTGTCACCTCTCTTCATCCAATCAATGATGCCAATCAAGCTCAATAATTTTGAGATGGTAAGTTTCGCTCAATCTAATGTGATCATCTTTTCGGAAATGTTGATATGATTGTGTCAAAGATCAAAAGGTCCACGCAGGGAAGACTAGTTGATTCCTCTTTGTTACTAGTCAGATTGCATTCCCTCCACTTCCTTCTAATATTAATCATACACATCACTTTAACCTAGTTATCGCATTAAGTGTCTTACCATATCTGTGTCGATTCTCAAGCTTCTGCAGCAACTTTTTGTAGCCAATACCTCATACATTGAAAGGCAACTTCAAACTAATGCAAAGCAACAATATCACCTGCCAATCTCTCTAGTGAAATGGCTATCCTTTACGACAAAACTAACGTCGTGAGGATCTTCATTCCAATTCACATCTAGTCACTCCCATCATTCTCTCTATCTCATCAACAACGCTTGCATCCAATCATCTTCATTCCTATCGAAACCGAAGAGCATGAGAGAGAGGGAGAGAGGGAGATGCAGATGGTCATGGAATATAGCCACCAATCGGCATGAAGCGAACTTGCACAATTCGGCAAGAGGAGCATATCAACTGGGCCAAAAGGTCTTTTTTTCTTGTTATGGATGCAATATTGCTGGATGATAGACACATCTTGCTACAAAATACACTAAAATATATTTACGTTATAGCATATCATCTTTTCATTTCTTAAAACTTAATCATCCAACTCATTTCTCTGATTTTTATTATAATTATTGGAAGGATTTTGTTAAACGAGTGTCCTAAGAGTACTTATTAAGCACCCAATCGACGAAATTTTACAATATCTAATGTGCAGACCCTCCTTACCATAACCCTACCAAATTGGAAGTGAACAGGCAAAAGCAAACCCAAAAGAAGGAGAAAGGATTTGACTGTTGACTCGAGCGGAGGCAAAGCAGTGGGATTATCCAGTTCAAAGTTGCAATGCCAGGTCATCTCCACGTCAGATGCAAATCCGAACTCTTTTATCCACTCAAACGACGTCGCATAAAAGCATCGTCCTCTTCGCTACCCCACCCATGCCAAGAAGACGCCGTTGACTCATCTCTCTCTCTCTCTCTTAATCATGCCTTCTTCGATGGCGTTGCTGATCCTCCGTCGCAACCTCCATGGTCGAACCTCCTCGCTCCTCCAGGCGAGGCTCTTCTCCCGTTCGCCGGAAGCGGCGGCGGCGGGGGCTCCGAAGCTACGAACCTCGGAGCCGAAGCCCATCGAGAAAATACTGGTGGCGAACCGAGGCGAGATAGCTTGCAGGATCTTTAGGACGGCGAGAAGGCTGGGGATTCCGACCGTCGCCGTCTACAGCGACGCCGACGCCGGCGCTCTTCACGTCAGGTCCGCCGACGAGGCCGTCCGCATCGGCCCCGCTACGGCTCGCCTCAGTTACCTCAGCGGAGCGTCCATCGTCGACGCCGCGCTTCGCGCCGGTGCTCAGGTGAGGGGTTGACAATTAACTATCTGCCGTTTGAAGTGCCAGTAATCGCTGCGGTTGGAGGATACGGGATTTCGCATGTAGCATGATTCCATGTTAGATTCTGGCCGTGAGAAATGGTCGCGTTCGTTAGAGCAGTGGTTGTTAGCTTGGAGTGAGTGGAATTGGTGACGGTGGAGGAAATTTGTGAGAATTTGAGTTTCAAGTATTGGAGCTTACTAGTTCCCATTTAGTGTTCCTCCGTGAACTTACTGCTACTCTACAACATCGTGAAGTTTAGATGGATGATGATATTATACACGCTATGCTGATGAATGCTGAGTGAGCATTTCTCTGTGTCGAATTGTTTCCAAGTCTCTGGACGAATTAACATTTCCAATTGTTTCTTGTCTGTATGGGTGTTGCTTTAAATCCCAAGTTAGGTGGCCTTCTGTTGGCTGAAAGAGCGGTTGAAGGGTTATGGATATCTGCTCTATAGTAACCTGATCTCTGTCAATTCAGTAGATTGCAATTGCCTAATTTGTTAGTACGTGTGGGGCATTCTTTCAGCATGGCTATCTTTTTTGATAACTAGGCTATCCACCCAGGATATGGTTTTCTGTCAGAGTCAGCTGAATTTGCTCAGCTCTGTGAAGATAATGGCCTCACTTTCATTGGTGCTCCTGCGTCAGCTATTAGAGACATGGATGACAAAAGGTATGAAAGAGGAACCTTCTGCCGTTGTATGTCCACTGTTTCTATACTAATTGGGTCTGCTTAATTGGTTCTGTGTGACAGACAAGAATTCTGTATCTTTGTTCTTTGAATGATAATATATGTTTATCCAGTGCATCAAAAAAGATAATGGGTTCTGCTGGGGTTCCACTTGTGCCTGGGTATCATGGTGATGAACAGGACATTGACTTTATGAGGTCAGAAGCAGAGAAGATTGGTTATCCCATTTTGATAAAACCAACACATGGAGGTGGGGGGAAGGTATTTAAACAGAGAATATTTCCCTTTGCTTCAGGTAAGTCTAATGGTAGAGATTGAGTTAGTATATCGCAGAGGCTTCTCGGTTCGCAATCAGAAGAACATGTTTTCATGATGGTTGGAGTTAGTTTTGTATTTTTCTTCTTCCATGCTTTTTTTTTTTTTTTTCAGTAGAAGTATTGGAACTTTAGTGTTGAGTAAATCCAGACTAACTGGTTGAAGTTTTGTTTGTTGAGAACAATTAATGATGAACAAGTTTGAGTCTTTGATGGCTTATAGGCAAGTTAGTAATGTTTGTATTTCTCCTTATTGGAGTGTCGCTGGTAAGGCTTGGTATCTTGTCCCAGGTAATCTTGCGTCTGATGTGGTCAATTCATCAATCTATGTCTCTTTTCTATGCAGATTGCGGTGAAAATGATATGAAGGAGAGCAGATGGGATATGTTGAAGGAGCAACTGAGCTTACAAGAAACCGTAGCGAAGGAAACAGTGGCGCGCACCAAGGCATTAAGAGAGGATGCTAAGGAGACCTCGCTGAGATTCAGGGTCGAGGCTGAGAAGTGCAATGCCAGGGTGGCGGCTTGCGAGCTAAGCAGAGAGCTGAAGCATGGCTGGTTGAGGAGCATAAGCTCGCAGCGTTGTGGGAGAAACGAGCCCGTGACAGAGGGTGGAAGGACAGTGATAAAGTATACTTGTACAGATAAAAGGGGATATGACGATAGCAGCTAGGTTCTTGATTATAAGGCAATTTTATAGAGGATTCATGAAGTCTTGTGTAAAGTATCACACATTTGAACAGCTTTTGCCAGGTGAATATGAGTTGGAAAGAGGGTGCACTCTTCATAAGAGATTAGATCAACGTGTAAGTCTACTCTTTTGTGCAGTCCTCGCAACTACAAGTTATCTACTAGCTGCTCTCTTTTGAGGGCTACATATATATTGAAGTTGAATTGCTGATTCATGACATACAGGTTGTTACGAGTTTTTGGTGCAATTTCTTCAGTAGCAATACTCTCTTTTTAAGGAACAACTGCAGCATGCGATTTCTTCGTCGGAATTTGATTTTGCTACATCATGTCGTCTTCGACACAATGTAAAGCTCTATAAGTAGTTTCCCATCCGACCTAGGCCGGGACAAGAACCTAAAGCCGCTTCAAAATATTTTTTGTATCCCCTTCCTGACCATCTGCCTACCATAAAAAGGTAAAACAGGCATAAACAAATCCAAAGGAAGAAGAAGAAAATCCAGTCAAAGCTGTAATGCCAGGTCATCTCCACGTCATGCAAATCCGAACTCCTCTATCCTCTCAGACGACGTCGCATAAAGGCATCACCCTCACCACTACGCGTCCCGACTCCCAAGACAAGACGCCGTTGACTCATCACTCTCTCTTTCTCTCTCCAACGATTGATCATGCCTTGTTCAATGGCGCTGTTGATCCTCCGTCGCAACCTCCATGGTCGAACCTCCTCGCTCCTCCACGCGAGGCTCTTCTCCTGTTCGCCGGAGGCGGCGGCGGCGGCTGCTGCTGCAGCGAAGCGACGGGCCTTGGAGCCGAAGCCCATCGAGAAGATACTGGTGGCGAACCGAGGTGAGACAGCTTGCAGGATCATGAGGACGGCGAGGAGGCTCGGGGTTCGAACCGTCGCCGTCTACAGCGACGCCGACGACGGGGCTCTCCACGTCAGGTCCGCCGACGAGGCCGTCCGCATCGGCCCCGCTCCGGCTCGCCTCAGTTACCTCAGTGGAGCATCCATCATCGACGCCGCGCTTCGCACCGGTGCTCAGGTGAGGGGTTGAGAACTGACCATCTGCTGTTTGAAATGCGTGTAATCGCTGTGGTTGGAGGATGCAGGATTTCGCATGTGCCATGGCGGCATGTTTGGTTCTGGTTGTGAGAAATGGTTGTGTCCGTTGGAGCAATGGTTGTTAGATTGGAGTGAACGGATTTGGTGACGGTGGAGGAAACTTGTGAGATTGCGAGTTTTAATTAATTGATAGCAGAAAGTGTAATAGTAGATGGGTGGGCCCCAAAAGAAGAAAAAGAAATGTTGAAAAGTCAAAGAAAGAGACAAAGGTAGAAGCTAAGCAAAGAGAGAGGAATCGAGAGTCTTCGACAGAGAGGGAAAAGAGAAGAGAGAAAAAAAAAAAAACAAAAATAAAAAGGAAGATATAAAAAGGAAGGAACCCACGTTCGGGCACCAGAAAGAAAGGAAAAGAAAAAGAAGAAGAAGAAGAAGAAGAAGAAGAAAAAGGGAAGAAAGGAAAAAGGGTTTTGACACGTGCATGCCACGGATGCTTCGCCAAGCCGACTCTACTCCATAACGCAGCACCCGGTAAGGGATTAGGCCCCTCGTTCGTCCAATTGCAGTTATTTATGAGTTTAAGGCTCAAATTCGGAATTGTTGAAAAATCAAGTGGCGAAGTCCAATTTTGGAGTCGTTGAGCCGTGTATTTTCATGGGAATGATAGTTTAGGGTGTTGTGAAGCCGTGGGATTTTACGGATCGTGATTTGAGCTTGTGGTTTGTCCGAAACAAAATTTCAAAGTTTCCCGTGCGCAGTAAACAGAATGCGTCCAGCAGCTTTGGGGCCGTAGTTTGTCATCTTTCGGCTTGATTTTGGGACGGTGAAGTTGAGATTCTTGTTATATGTGTCAAGGGCTCTCTATTGGCTATAAATTCGTTTGGATCGGGGTTCGGAGGAGGAAGTTAAGGCATGATCAAGTGTTGCGTTTAATTTTCGTGTTGCGAGCGACTTGAGCAATTGCTTTAGTTATGCAATTTGTTAGCACATGGAAGTCCTTTTGTTAGAGTCAAGGCATAAGTTAGTCATTTCGTAGTTAAGATAAGAGTTTTATTAGATTTTAACATTATTCCTCGATTATTTGATAGGGCCTTGAGTTCGACGATACGAGTATCGTTCGTCGTTTGGTCGTAGGCGACGAGGTGAGTGGTTCTATATCTTCTTTGGTTTTGAAAAATTCATGTCTTAAAGTATATATGTATATACATGGAATTGAGGAGAGCATTTTTATGCATAAAAGTCAGATCGAGCAATTTCTACTTTTTGGTTGATTATGAATGTTTGAAAAGCGTATTGCTTTGCGATTGATTTATGGAAAGGCTTATAATGATTTGAGAAAATTGATATGAAATGGATGATGAGTTATGCTGCAAATGTTATTTATTTAGTTTAAAATATTGATTTTTGAATTGGATTTCTGGTATTGGATGATGATTATTTATGCTTTCAATATGATTTGTGAACCCGGTGAGGGTTTTTGGGGTATGCATACCAGGTTTAGGATATCCTTCTGGGCCCAGCCATCGGCTTTATAGGTGGAGACCTTGCCAAGGGGAAAAGCTTGGTCGCCTTGTCACAAGGCGTTGTGTCGTGACCATGGTGGAATATTGAGCAATAGATTAATCAATGGATGGACCATTGATATGCAATATTTGATGGAGGTTCTATATGTGATATTTGATGGAGAGATTATTCAATGGACTTGACCATTGATACTTGACTTTTGATGGTGATTTAAATGAATTTTCCATATTAGTATAAAGCTTTGATGATATCAAATAACTATTATATGAGTTGATATGTATTTTATATATATTGAGTTAGCATTATAAAGTTTGGTATTGCTTTGTATTCATGCTTAGTGGTTGTTCGATCTGCTTAGAAGATATGTACTACTCACTGAGCTGTTGTTGCTCATTCCACTCCTCCTTTAATCTTTTCAGGTTCCTCAGTTAGCGGCGAATAGAGCGAGTGCGCCGTCGGTGGGAAACTTTTTGGGGAGTGCTATTTTTGGGTATGGTCAAGGAAATGGTGTACATATTCCTTGCTAATGGTTGGATTGTCTGAGTTCTAATTGTATATTTCTTTTTGATGGATTATAGAAACTCTGATATTGCAACCAATCTGTTGGTCTATCTGATATGTATATATATGGTTTGATATATATATAAAAGATGATATAAGGTTGTTGGTTGTATTGAGGCTGCGTCCTTCGTGTGGAAAGGACGGCCGTGTCATCCCCATTCTTTGTGTTTTTGGGGTGTGACAGAAAGATAGTTGATACCACCTTCTCTGATTGAATCAATTCTTCGATGGGGCACGAAATAACATTTTGTGCAATCAAAGCGTACGTCAGGTCTGTTGACGACACCGTCCGCATCCGTCCCGCTCCTGCTCGCTTCAGTTACCCCGGTGGAGCGTCCATCATCGATGCCGCGCTTCGTGCTGGTGCTCAGGTGAGGGTTGAGAACTAACTATCTGCTGTTTTTTCCTCTCTTTTTTGGGGTCATAAACTACCTGCTGTTTGAACTGCGTTGGATCGCTGCGATTCGGAAGATGCGGGATCTCCTAGGTCATTTGAAAACTCACTATCCTGTAATGTGAACTCTACCACTTAGCTATAACATTGACGATTGTGTTGCAGGACCCCTTTCTCTCTTTGATTTTCATGCAAATTTCCTAGTCCAAGCATCCAACACCGAAGGAAACATTAAGTTGAGATGTTAATTGAGCAAAACCATAAGCAACGGAACCATACCTGTAAGATTTTCCACGAGCCATTTGGAATTCTTCGGGGGTAACGTGACTACCACACCACCAAGAATACATCCCCTTAGAATCTTCATTTTGCAGTGGCGGCCATGACTCCAACCAACAATGATAAATTTTCGGCACACTTATCTTGTAGTCCCACTGCAGTTTTGGTACCAACTGCTACGTGATCCTGTAGAGAACGAAAAAGATCTCTCTTTATCTTGAGATGCAGATCTACCAAAATGACACAAAATAAGACAACTTTGCTTCTTTTTGCTACGAACACAACGCCCACCAAAAATTATTGTCAAAATTATAAATCAAGGGGCAGTAAGCAAAGTACCGGATCAACCGCATCAAGTTCCAGGAATCAGCACTTCTTCATCAATTGATAACAGGTTTACCTGATCAAAAGAGAGTTCATAGGATCAGAATCAACAAAGAGAGAGAAGATTTGACAAGTAAGGATTTTAACTAGGGATGCATAAATTCCTCATTCACCATGACGTAATCAAATCGCATACCATAAAGAAAAACAAATGGTTAGATGAATAGGCAAAAAGAAGCCCACATTGTCGTCCTCACATCACAAGACCGAAGGGGTTGAGAAACCCAAAACAGAAAAGGAGGAGAAAACGAAAGCTTTCTCGATTAGTGCAGAGAAATCGATCAACCAACAGAGAAACATTGAACCATCAAACGAATAACTGTACCAGCTCCTTACCACGAAAGAAGAGAGTTCAAACGCTGAGCGAGCTCTCCAGGAGACTCCTCAGCTCCTTCCCACGAAACCCAACGTTCAAGAACCAATATGACCCAACACCCAAAAAAGAAGAGAAAGGAAGAGAAAGAGTAAAGCCTGCCGCACAAGGAGGAGCGAAAAACAGAGCTCACCAAAGCTAACAAAAGATTCCAATTCCTGAGGCCTGTAAGAAAAAAAGCAAAACTATAGCAGAGCTACTTTCACTGTTCGTGGTCGCAAATCTCAACCCACTGCTGGGTCAGATCTCTCTCTCTTTCTAAAGCACACTCACTCCCTCGCTCTACTCATTATTGCTCGCTGCTCGCTCTTAAAGCTGCAATCTTTTTTAATGGGGATTTTTATATTGGGCGAGATAAAGAAAATTCGTTCTGGGTTTGCCGAGAAAACAAGGGAAAATCCGAGTGATGCGCCATGACTGTCGTTTTGCGAGTTCTCGGGAGAGAGAGAGGGCGAAATGACGAGCCTCGCCATGTCGAGAAAAGGGCCTTCGACCCCTGGTGGTGTCTTTTGTCGTGTCACTGTCCGACGAATCTTTGACCGCTTTCATCGTAAATGCGCAGATCACGATATTGTACGGGAATCGCCAAAATCGAAAAGAGCAGGGTATTTGGACAACATAGACAACGAAATAAAATATTTATGGATTATTGATTTGCCAAAAAAACAAATTATGAGATTCTTCGTATCCCCATTTGGGGAGGTACAAAACGAGAAAATATTAGGTGCGCGCGGCGCTCCACGTCACCGTGCGCCCGCCCAATGAAGAGGCGACACATGGCTCCACGTGGAGGCGGGCCCACCATTATTTTCCGTCAAATTTTTGCAACCCTTTCCCCTCTTCATTAAATGCTTCGGTTCTCTGCCGGGCCCATCATCACTTTTGAGAGAAGGTTTTGCGTCCCCCATCTCTCTCTTCATTAAATGCTTTATCCTTCTCTGCACACTTCTTCTCCCGCTCGCACGAAGAGCGCCCCTTCCCTCCTCTCTTTCAAAAATTTCTCTGTGTTCTCATATTTCTCCATCAAAGCCGCATGACGCCCGCCCTTTCTCTTTTTCAAAAATCTCTCCCTCCTAAAAGCCCGCCCGTCGCCTCCGAGCTTGGCCGCCTTCGCCGTCGCCGCCAGGAGCCACTCGCTCCCTCTCTCTCTCCTAAGAGCCCCGCCGGTCGTAGCTAGGTCTTGAGTTCGTCGCGGTTGCCTTGCGGTCCTAACTCCAGCTGCTCGGTTTCATGTGGAGGAACGGCGGGCACGGACGGCGATGATTTGGTCGTCCTTGGTATGGAAGCGAGCTGCGACGACACCACGGCCGTTGTTGTGAACGATCTCTTTCGCTCCTAAGAGCCGCGCCAGTCGTAGCTGCCGAGTCCCGACCTCGACCTCTGACCGCCTCCGCGTCTCGGTCGTGGTCGCCTCCGGTCCTAACTCCAGCTCTTCGGTCGAGGTTCGGAGGGTCCGAGGTGGGGAACAACGAGGGGTTGGTGAGCTTGGAGAGGGATTTGAGAAGCCAATTCTCGTCCTCCTTGAAGAAGAGCTTCGAGTCGGGGTTCTGCTGCTCGTCAGTCGGGGGGGCAGTGGTTGCTGGTTTGGGTGGAGGTCGGAGAAGAGGAGGCACGGCTCCTCAGCCGCGGGGACATGCAACCTGCCGGCTTCAAAATCAAAAGATCGGCACACTGCCTTCAAGACAATTGGAAGGGTGTAAGAATCCGGCGGAACGCCCGCCCTCGCCATGAACGCGTACACGAGCAGCGCCTTTCTCGGGGTGTCTAGCCTCGCATATGCTCTTATGATGTTCCAGTGGAACGCGACGGGATTCGAGTCCAACAAGCGGGAGCGGATCACGTGGGCGTGTATCAGGCTCAACCCTCGCTTGTCACCGCATTCGGACAAGAGGGTCGCCACCATCTTGGCATGGGCTTGGGTCGAGCTCGGCGAATCGGGCTGCTGTCGAGATTGCGCGAGGAGGGAAGCAACGGAAGACGCATTGGCTTCGTGGGTGCCGCCGTGATCGAGAGCGCAAGAGGTCCAGAGTCGTCTTCTTGAGCTGAACTTGGAGAGCCCACGTTGAAGGTGGCGAAACGAGATCATGCGCTACACAATTTCAGCGCGCAGTGCTCTTGAGTCGGAATATGCAATGTATTTTATGTCCTTGTACTTTTGTTTTCATCGGCCTAAGTTGTCGATTCCATGTGAAGCATTACAGTTTTAAGGGATCATAAAATTAAAGAAAGAGATGTTTGCCGAGATCAAGATGGACGCATAAGCACAAATGCTGGATAAAAACTCCATGAAGCGTATTGGTTTTCAATGGATCCATGAGCAGTCGAATAATCAATGTGTAAGCGCACCGGAGAAACTGAATTCTTAAGAATGAAAGGAAAACAAGAGAGAAAGGTAGGAGAAGAAGAAATGGAAAATTAAAATTGATGAGAAGCAAAATTAAGGCGACACAAATGCGGTCTATGCAGCTATGTGAGAAGTTCTCAAACTTCGCCGGACATCTAAAGTCGAGTGGAAGCAAAACAGGAAAAGGCAAATGGCGCAGCATCCAATTTGAAGAACACATTGCCCAATTCAGATAGCCACTAGAACCGAGGCCTTGAATCGATTGTGAAACTCAAGTTTTGTCCTCCTACTACACACTGCAAAATTGCTGGAGAAGGGCTCGCTGCATCAATGCCGGTTGCTGCTGCTGCTTCTTCTTATAGAACTGTTGGTTCCACCTCCCCAATGCTTTGAAAACCAATCCTCAATCCTTGCTGGACGCGCCCGGTGAGCTTTTGGGTGTCGGCGATCATCGAGGAGGCACACGCAAAGAAGGTTAGAGCTTGGGACGCAGCCACGACTGGCGGGGCTCTTCGGACCGAGTAGCACCTGGTGTTGACAGCGGAGGCGATCGAGCTTGGAGGCAAGCAGCGGACTTTTGGGTGTCCACGCTCGCAAAAGAGGCCAAGGCAGAGATGGTCGGGACCCAACCACGATCGGCGGGGTTCTTGGGAGTGAATGGCTCTTGACGGCAACGGCAGAGGTGGCCAAGCTAGGAGGCGACCGGCAGAGGTGGCCAAGCTCGAAGGCGACCGGCTAGATTTTGAGCGTATGCGATCGTCGAAGAGGCCGAGGCAGAAATGGTCAAAGCTTGGGACCCAAACACGACTGGCGAGGCTCTTCGGAGCGAGTGGCTTCTGGCGACGATGGCGAAGGCGGCCGAGCTCGGAGGCGACCAGCGGGCTTTTGGGTGTCCGCGCTCACCTTAGAAGCCGAGGCGAAGATGGTTAGAGTTCGGGACCCAGCCACGGCCGGAAGAGTTCTTCGGAGCGAGTGGTTCCCGACGGTGACGGTAGAGGCGACCAACCTTGGAGGCAACTGGCGAGCTTTTGGTCGAGAGAGATGAGGTTGCAGGTTTTATGGAGAAAAATGCAAAACAAAAGATTTTGAAAGAGAACGCGAGGGGAAGGGGAAGGGACGGCTTGCGTGCAAATAGGAGAAAAGGACGCAGTCACTAATGAAGAGAGAGAAGGACGCGGCAAAAATTTGGCTAAAAGAAAAGGCGGGACCTAGCTCCACGTGTTGACACGTGTCGCATCCTGATTGGGCGGGGCGCACGGTGACGTGGAGCGCCGGGCGCACCTAATATTTTCTCGGTACAAAACAGATGGCTCGAATCGAAAACCATCCAAATCGGACGAAACTAGTTGATTGGGTTTAGTTCTCGAAAATGTCGATTCGATTCTAGATTCCTAAAAGTGAAAATCGATGTCCAAACGGTTCGATTCCCAATTCAAAGAGGGAATATGATCAATCGCTTTCATAATTTTTTAAATTATTTTTTTAAAAAATAAAAGTAATCATTTTATATTTCTTTATAAGATGTAGCATTAAACAGTGAAAAAAAATTATGGATTTCATTGAATCGGATCAAAAACCAATCACTCTTATCCATATTTCTATATTACAAAGCAAAATTTTGACCAAAAATAATATTATAAAGCAAATTCTCTATTACTTTCAACTTCAAGCTTTCATCTAAAAAAATTTCAATAAGTGAAAATGATTGGTTAAAAGCGTTCATATAAAAGTTGCACAATCAAATAAACATGGTAAATGTGAAATTTAAATTCAGTCGCCATCAATCTCGTTAATTTATGTTAATTTCCTAAAACAGTCAAGTTTATTTCTTTATTAATTGATCTTTTGCTTTCTTTTTTTTCGTAACGCTCATCTGTGCTTGCCTATTTTGCTTTCTCTTATCTATTATCTCACTTCTAATTATGTAAAGGAAAAGGAAGTTCTTTTTTTTTTTTTTATAAATGAAACCTTCCTTTTATTTTCCTCAACACTCTCACTTCCCATATAAATTGTAAAAATAGAAAAAAGATTCACAGATAGCAAAGTCAAATCTGCACCAGACTAGCACTAATTTAATTAGTGTAACGTTAATGACTACTGAGGAGAAAAATGAAGAAAACAATTTAGGAAAAATTTACGATTCTCCAATGTTTTTATTGCTATAAAAAAAAGCAAAAAAAATCTATTTTATCGCCTCATGTTATGCACAACAATGCTTCAAAAATCGAATTATTCCAAATAAAATACAAAATGATTCGTTTCATGGAAAAAAAATAACACTGATTCGGTTATGAATGCACTAATTTGTGATGTGTGAGGAGGCTTTTTTTACAACCAGACAAAATATGCATTTTGAATTTTCACGCAATTTATCGATCAAAGTTAGACAAAGTCACTAGGTAAAAAAAAGGTCATGAGGATCGATCCAACCATCAACCACATGACTACAATCAATTGATCCTCCTAAAACACGAATGTAGTAAAAAAGAATATAAAAGACAGAGAATAGAAAATACTAATCGTGCTTAAAGAGCATGAAACTAATTATTTAATCCTCCTGAATAAGAAATAAGAATCATTAAGGGACAAAAAGGGAAAAGGAAGAAGAAGAGGAAGCATCGCCCATCATTTCAAAGCTGAAAAAGGTCATAAAGGCGTAGTTTTCGATTGCTTCCACCATAATTCATCTTTTTTTTTAGTTTCATTTCATCAATAAACAGTAAAAAGAAGGGAAGGTAGGACAAGATTAGGGACAGAGACAATCACCTTCGTTCCCAAGCATCAGCTTCGCACTCTCATTGCTCGTCGAGCACTTGATGCACTAAAAAAAAAATGATATTTCGTGTGTGTATTATCAAAATCAACAATGATGTGTGATTTATAAATATACAATCTCTCGATTTTTTTATTTTCAATAAATGCCACATATCTGGCTAAAATCTCTCCCTTTTTATAGCCGTTGTGGGGGAGGGGGATACATGGGTATGTGTTGTTTTTGCAAATCACGAGAGCTGTCGCTAATGATTGATGATTTTCAATGGCTTCCGAGTAAATGCTCCGGCGGAAATCTTGGCGCTGACATTGAAGGGGCGGTAAGGTCCAATTGGGTCGATATTGACGTGACAGGTGTCGCCATCGTGGAACAGAAGGATTCTGGTGGGGCCCCATTAGGGCATGATGGACGGTCTTCGGTTTCTTGATTTTGTCCACGGCCAATTGGGGGACGTCTCTCCGTACAACTCGGACCGCGTAACATCATGCTTTCACTGACTGTTTGGAATTATTTTTTTTTTTCTTTTCATGACAGTTGAGCTTCATGACGCATAATTGAAATTGAGTTGGGTGCCACTCTCGTAGCTTATTTATTTATTTCTTTTTGCCTCTTTCTTTTTAGTTTTTATGCATCCTAATCTTTTCCTAACCAATGTAACACCGATAGAGGGTCTAATGGATTGGGAACAACCCCATACGATTTTCAAGTAAAGGCTGTCTAAAAGAGAGATCAATAAATATGGCGTGATTAATATTAACAATAATAGGTGTGGGTAGCTTGTTCCTGCCTAAGGGCAGGCGACACCTCAATAAAGGTTATGACTCCTAATCATTAACGGTGGCAAGTGAAGCCAAGGTTGCCTACCACTAATGAGGACCTCCAACCCTATCATTAGATATTGGATTATTCTTCGTGAGGGTCTTTAAGCCCTTCTTGGTGTTTGGATAGGGTTGGCATGCTAGCCCATGTGCTCTCACCATTTTTCCTAGGATGGCGCCTTATATCCAAATTTCATCAAGTGAGCGACATTATGTCGATGATTTGAAGGTGTAATAATGAAAGGATTTGCTTGAGCAAATTAGGATAGTTGAAGGGTTACATTGCATAAAAGTAGTAAGAAGGCCAAATTGCACTACTTAGAGGTTTAAAATTATAATGACCTTTCTATAACGGGCCATATGTTCCTTGTAAATTATGAACATTACTCTCATACAAAACTAATTAAATATAAATGTGAGTGATATTTATGTTCGTAATTCACCAATCATAATGGTGGTTGAAAGTTCGTCTCCTTTAACTAAAGCTATGAAAACGTAACCCTTTTCTACGACCATCTACACTTGCTTTTCCTAGATTAAAACTACCCTTATCGTGCAATATGAGTAGACATAACATTTTTACCACTCAACGTTGAAACATAATTGGATACAAAAAGTTTTTGCTTCTTACACCCACACATGTGAGGGACTCTAATCGCACTTTATGTAAGGGGCGAAACTTCCAACATGTCTAATAAAGTATTGACTTATATGGTAAGCAAGTTTGCTCCTAAGTAAAATTCTGAATGCACTTGTCTTGAGATCGGCCAAGACGGTGGACCAATTAAGGCGTGCAAAATTGACTTGGGCACCACCTGACTACTATACTAAAAAGGAACTCACAACATGTTCGGTTTGATTTGGCTTGGCTCCCACCATTATCGCCCTCCGCCTCATGCAATCAAGCCAAACCTCCAAAAAAACTTTATTTAAGATTGCATTGTTGCAAGTCAGGAAAAAAAAACTGTATAGTTGATGGGTGCATTTGTTTTGTTGAAAAATAATGTTTTAGAAATTTTCTTCTTAACATTGATCTTTTGTATTGCTTTTGGAAATTGAGTGAATAAAACAAATTGTCCATTGGTAACGAATTATGTTTATATATTTATTGATAGCAAATATTTTTTCTTAATTATCTTTTTAGTAATATAAACAATTAATGTGAGAAAAATGTTTTCCAAATTGTCACAAACATAAGCAATTGTTTTTCAATGGTAATCCTATAAACCCGGAACTTCCAAGTGGAAGTAATAATCCAAGAGAAAATGCAGCACCTCCAAGGCCAGACCAAAGTCAAGGGGGATGGTCTAACCTAAAGGCATAAAGTCTGATTTTCCTGACACATTTACATTCTTTATCTTAATTAAAGATCTTACTTTACCCTTTATCTTGATTAAACAACTTAGTGACTCAGATAAATAACATATTATAATTATCGGCGTGGTGGTGCAGGTTGGTCACTGACCAAAACACAGTCATGCCGCACACCATCATTTTCTTTATTTATTTTACGGTGGAGATTAAGGACTATTTTACATAATATTCGTTTAGAATATAGTTAGAAAACAGATTCCGAGAATAGGGGGATAAATAAGAAAATGAAAATTTTTTGGTGGTAATCAGTTGGGGACCTATTTAGTTATCGACGGAAGAAAATGCCAAAAAAGAGAAGGAGCGAAATTAATAGTTTTAACTTCTGTCTACATTAACAAAAATCTTGTAGTAAGAATAATACTGATAATGTTGATGATGATAATAATAAAAATGATAAGTGTATTGAAAGTTCTAAAATTTGTCGCGAAAGTACAACTAAGTTTTAATTTTTCTTTTAAAATCAAAATCAAATTCTAAAACTAGTCACACAAGTCTAATTGAATCTTAAAATTTTCAAAAAGCGAATTAAGTCCTTAGATTTATTAACATTTTTTGTTTTATAAAGTCAGACAAAGTTAAAAAAAAAAAAAGATTTTATTGCATAAACTTGATAAGATTTAAGATTTGATTACATTTTTTGAAATTTTTAAGATTTAATTGTACTTTAATGATAAGTTTTAGGATTTGATTATATTTTTTGAAAATTGTAAGATTTAATTGTAATTTTGTGATAATTTTGTAATTTTCAATATACTTATTCATAATAAAGAAAGAAGCATTGTGGGCAAAATGTAGATAAGAGAGAGGGGATGGAAATTCCAGTTGGGGGTGAAATGATGATGTCAGGTGAAAGGCAGTGCAACCTTGAGACAAAGAATAGTGGGTCAAGCCACATGTTGCACGAGAGCCATCACCAAGTTCACAGCTCAAGAATGCTACTCTAATCATTCTCCTCGCCAGGCCTCTTTCTTATGTCATTCTTCCCTCTTATAACGAATTCCCGTTATGGTATGCTAAATCAATGCATCCAAGCTTAACGCTCCATTTATTTCGTTAAAAATATTTTTTAAAATTTTTTTAAATGATCGCTTTAATCGCTGGAAATTATTAATAAATGAAAAATACTTTCATAATTGACAACAATTTATGTTTAAACATCTTCGTAAACGATGTAAAATTTTTTGTTTATTCATTTTTGTAAAGCATGTAGAACGATCATTTTTAGGGAAAAATTTCCAAATAATTTATTTTCCATGAAATAAAAACATTTTCCTTAAAGTGAATGTTTGTATTGCTTAAAATAATTGACCAATGAAATTTTTTTTAATTATTAATTACGATATGTCTAAATATTTTTGTGAGCGATGAACATATTTTTTCGTTCATCATTTTTGTAAGCGACATAAAAAATCATTTTTATGATTTTTTTTTCAAATCATTCATTTTTTTGTAAAATAAATGGAGTTACTACAATTATCGATTACTTTTACTGAAATGACTTTTGCGCTCGAAACACATGTTCCTACACCATCTGATCGAAACACATATGAATATATTCTCTCATCATTGAAATTGTTTGGAGATGTATTCCAAAATTATCTCCCCTTTTTATGAAAACGAAAACCTTAGCATTAACTCATTTATCCTTGAGGTACCGGCGTGTATAAAAAATACATAGAGCCGCTTGCATTTCTGACAAAGAAAGTCAATAGAAAGCAGATTTAAGCATGAAAGCAAATACACTTGTACAAGATTTGCTAAGCACTGAAATTTGTAAAGGCAATTTTGCAACACCCGACCGCACGAGCAGCGAGCTGACGCACCGCGCCAACCCTGGAGTTTCCGTTAATAGTTCTCGCGAGAAGTTCTGATGTTATGCTCAATCAACTAGTCATTCTGTCCATCTGTCTTCCCTCGGAAATCTCATGAAAATTCCACGAAAATCACATGTGTAAACTCTCTCGAACCTAGCCAGTCAATTGGATTTTTCTGTAAGAGGTCAGTTTGGAACGCATCTTTTTCATCGATTTCAGGACGGCTCCAGTCCACGAATTGCTGTTGCAAGATACTTGGATGTCCTTATCTTATGTACATGAGCAGGGACTTCAAATATGGAATTCCAGCAGTCGCGAAATCTATTTACGGAAAGTCCAGGTTGATCCCGTACGCGTCGGTTCGCACCTTCTATCACATGTTTCTACAAGTTGCCCATACAAAATTCGGAACTTGGCGAATCCGTCTTTGTATAAGTGTAGAAACGACGGCCAGTACTTGTTTCTGCAGAATAACTTCCGTTCGTCTTGTGACATACTTAAACAAAAGTTTCTACCACACATTCACGTTAGATACATGATAAATCTCGTAATCGTCAGGATATTTTAAGGATGTTTTTCCATCGATCTCCCTCTCCGTTATGATGACAAAATACGTACGTGCCCTTCACAGATAAGTGAATTATCTTCGTGCGCAGGTTTCCAGTTCGCTGACCCATGAAAGACAGAACCAGAATCCTATAGAATCAAGATGAATGCTTGCTTTCACATGCTTTTAACAACAAAAAATTTATCTAAGGACTTGAAAACAAACTCCCCACTTGCTTCATGATTTATCCCTTGTTTGTCACATGGAGAATAAATTAAACGCAAAAAGCAGAAAGAGACAGCATATAAGTGAGATTCATCAAAGGCATATACAACCGCCACTTTAAGGTTGAATGGAACTTCTCTCGCTCGCGCACATTCCTCCTGTTGTCTTTGAATCCTGGAACTATATTGCATCAGCTGGTGGTTCAAAGCGGCAGATTCAGAGCTGAAAAATCTCTTTCGGTTATTCATCTGCTTCCCTTTAGGGTAGATGAAATCCCCATAAGTTCCAACACCAACTTCTACTTTATTCTGAAGCATCTTAGTTCTCCAGAGTTACCTTCTCAAGAGCTTCAAGTTTCTCATTCGAAGTCTCCCATGATCTCTAACACAGTTTCCATCGTGCCTACGAGTTACCTTGATCTCCTCCGTAGTTTCAGCGGGTCCAACAAGTGTGAAGAAGCACCAAGAACCTACTTCTGCATTTCAGCTCCTTCTTCATCTTTCTTTAATTCTTCCTACAGTTTAGTCATATAATTCAGCCCAAAATTCTCCTTTAGTGAGGGTTCATCTTCCTGCCTTCTTCCCTTTTCTCTCACTCTAATTTTTTGAGTTTCTCAGCCATCTTTTTCATAAGAGTTTGCATAGAGACTCCCTTACTGAAAGTCTAAAAGCTGTATCCTCATCTTCATCAAAAACAATTAAAGACACTGCTTTATCTTTCCATTTGACTTGCATCAACACAAACTCTACCTCGTTTAAAGTATCCTTCACGCTTCTTTTGGGCCAAAAAGCCATCGTCACGCGTTTTCTTCAGTGCTCTTACTCCTTTTAGCTTCAAATTCTCGAGATAAGGGATCCATGAAGGGAAGATCCCTCTATGCCTTCTTTCTAGCCTCATGAGATTGTGAGTGAGATCCAAACGGGATAGACTGATAATATTTCGTAATCCCTAAATCAAATTGAGCCAACAGAGCCAACCTCTTGATCTCTCTTTCTTGTTTTGTCCTGAGTTCTTGATATATAGCCTCTTCCAAAAGGAATTACCATGTGGTCCTGAGTTTCAGAGGCATGGATGTCCGCTCCAATTTCCTAGTCATCTCTATGTAGCTTTGGATCAGAAAGGAATATACACTTTTATGGACAGCGAAGGGCTTAGGAAAAGAGAGCAAATATCGCCAGCGCTTATGAGGGCGATTGAGGAATTGTGCATTGCGATCATCATTTTCTCCAAAGGCTACGCTTCCTCCTGGTGGTGTTTGGAAGAGGTGGCAACGATCATGGAGTGCAAGGCACAGAAGGAGCTGATTGCATTGCCGGTGTTTTACAAAGTGGAATCAAGAGAAATGAGAGAGGGGAGAGAGGCTTATGGGAGAGCTATGGCTAAGGATGAGTCCAATTTTGGGAAGGATCCGGAGAAAGTGAAAAGATGGAAGAAACTCTTTTTTGACGCCGGTAACTTGTCTGGGTGGGAATTCAATGACGGGTAAGTAAATAGTTGACTTGACGCACTGCTTTGCCATAGTCAGCTGGTGATTATTTGTTCATACGTTAAATCCCATGCAGATAAATTTCTGCTAAAAAACTGAGAGATATTGTTAAATCGGTCTTTTTAATTGAAGTTACAAAGCGGATATATGCTCGATAGCAGACACAAAAGTGGAATAACCAAAATTTCCAGTTAGTAGATTGTATAAATTCGATTCTTGTTGTGTGGATAATGAGAAATTTTTGTCTTAGATAAATAGTCTAGTTTCATGATACCCGAGTCATTTTTGTCTTCAGGCGCAGGTTCACCCAAATGTGTTAATTTCTTTTCATTTTATTATTTGCTAACCTTCTTATGTTATTTTCCTTATGACGTTAGAGGTTGAATTCCTGCCATGGCTTTGAAACTGTAAAACACGTCTCTCTTTCTTTCGAGTGCTCATCAGAGATGAAGCAGAACTCATACGACGCATCGTAAAGCAATTATCAAGTCATCTAGAGCGACCACCCTTATATTTTGCTGTGAAGCAATTATCAATTCATCTAGAGCGAACACCCTTATATTTTGCTAAGTATCCAGTTGGAATAGATTCTTGAGTTGAAGAACTGATATCATTGTCGCAAAATGACTCAGATGATGATGTTCTCATGATAGGCATAGAGGGACCTGGAGGCACAGGGAAGACGACGGTTGCTAAAGCGATAGATAATGCTATTGAGAGACATTTTCAGTGATCTAGTTTTTAAAGTGAGTGAGAGAAACTTCGAACAAAAGCAATGGTCTAGTCGATTTGCGAGAAAAACTTCTATCTCAAATCTTATATCCTAGACATCTAACGGTCTATAGTGTCTACAGAGGACTTAGTATGATAAGGGGAAGACTTTGTTGCAAGAAGGTTGTTCTTGATGATGTTGACCAGTTGCATCAATTGAATACGTTAGCTGGAGAAGGCAATTGGTTTGGCAAAGGAAATAGTATCTTTGTAACATCAAGGGATTAACATTTGCTAACTTCTCATGACATAAATTGTGCGTACAAAGTTAAAACTTTAGACAACGATGAGGCACTAGACCTTTTTTTTTTCCTTTTTCTTTAGGCATGCCTTTCCAAACTGTAAAAAATTTGAAATAAGAAAGGATTTCATAGATAGAGCACTACATTACGCTAGTTGTCACGCCCCGAACCCCGAGCGCGCACACATCCCACTGCGGTCAATCAAATATGCGACATCCCAGGATATGTCGCCGACCCCTTCATTTCATTACGCATGTGGAAGTGAAACAAATCCCCTGACAACATTTAACTTGGGATAGAAAAGCAGGCAATCAATCACAATACCAAACACTTATTTACAAACACATAGGTTTAAATACAACTCTGGACTGTCTACAAAATAGATCAGCTCGACAAAAGGGGAACTATCCTAAAACCAACTAGCAGGACACGTTCACCGATACTTCAGTCTCCACTTTTCCAGACTTAGGGCTTCGGGTCCTCCACGACCGCCATTTAAGGACCTGAAATTTTAATCCCCAAACCGGGATGAGACAATGTCTCAGTAAGTTCAACCCCCTAAACCCCTATTAGAAAGAAAATACGCCCCGGGTGGCCTAGCCACATCACACAAAAGACTTACCTCGCATTCGCCTTCATCTGCAGGTTAGCACAATTTATAGAATTTAACCACGTGCAATTATGATAACCAAACAACCATGGCACACTCACAATATCAAAACGATTCAACCACTTGGATCGTTTCAGCGATCAATCGAGTCGGCCGATTACATGTCATTCTAACAAATCAATCACTGCCTCAAATCACAACCCTATACGGAGGTTTGACAACCAGTGGCAATCACAGCCCCACTCGGCACGACCTTTAATTAGGTGGTCCATCACGGCCTCACTGGGCACGACCTCTAATAGGTGGTCAATCACGGCCTCACTGGGCACGACCTCTCCTAGGTGGTTCATCACGGCTCTATTAGGCACGACCTCTCATAGGTGGTCCATCACGGCCTCACTGGGCACGACCTCTAATAGGTGGTCAATCACGGCCAATCTCTCATCAATTTCCACACTTAGGATTTTATAAAGAATCCCTATTTATCACAATCACACTCCATTTGCCACAATCAATCATCAAATTCAAATTCTAAATACACAGCAGCGATTGGTACGAAATTCTGAGAGTTTAGGGTCGACAAAATTTTCGAATTTTAATAAATAATTAAATTTATTCAGAAAATTAAGTAAATAATAATATCCATGTTTTTCGCAATCCACACTCAATTTATAATATCCAACCATCAATTTTAAAATCCGAATACACCAGCGATCGGCACGAAATTCGAGCAACCAGGGGTCAAAAATAATTTTTCCGTTTTTTTAATAAATAATAATATTTTAATAATTTCGGAATATAATATAATATTATAATTTCCAGAATTTCGAAACAATTAAATAATTCAAAACTAAAACCCTATTATGTCCCATCAATGTTTATTATTAAATAAACTATCTTAGCCTTTAATTAAACACACTTTAAATTAAACAAACCTTTTAATCCAAATCACAATTAAATAAACTAAAATATCCACCTAAACTTGCTTAACTTAGACTAAGCACACTTAGGGCATAATTAACCGTCTAATCAAGGTTTAGTGAGTTAAACTTACCGGATTAGCGAGCCGAGCGGACCAAAACGACGAGGGGGACGCGATGATCAACTTTCCTCAAGGCGGGCCGAGCATCCGGGCTTGGGAAGGCAGTCGAAACGGGCCAAACATTCGTTGCCATACCCATTTTCTTGGCTGCTGGTTGAGGCCGAACGAAGGTTGCATGGTGGCGGTTCGGGCGCGAAACCAGCGGGGATGGGTGGCAGTAGCTCAGGCGGTTGCTGGTGGTGGCTCCAACGGCTTTCCGGTGAGCTTGGCGACAACGAGCAGCTCGAGACGACGAAGGACGACGGCTGGATGTGGCGCGATGGCGGAGCGGCAAGCGAGACGACGGTGAGCGGGCGCGGTGCGCAGGCGACGCACACGGACGATAGTGGCGGCGACGAACTCTGGCAACGAAGCAGGCGGCCGGTCGAGCGTGCGGGCTGGTCGGGTTCGCACGATGTAGCTCCCCTCTCCCCCAACCGGTTCCAAGCTTGAGGAAGAAGAAGATGATGGGACCTCTTCACTTTTTGGGGACCAATTAGCATTTGCCACTTGTCAAGCTCTCATTCAAATTGGCCCCAACTACCATGACATCAAGTGATGTCATCTTCCACTATCTCATCCCTCCACAACATCTTCCAATGGTTGCAATTTCCTTTTCCGCCGAGGCCTAAATTCTTGTACATTAAATTCTTCAATTCCACTCGATTATCTTCTAATTGAATTAAATTAAAGCCCATAAAATTAATTCAGTGTCACCACACTTCAATTCACATCTTCACTTGTCTATATAACCAACTTAAGTCCCAAAAGCGCAATTAAAGGCAGGCCTACTAATTTTTCGAGCCAAATTAGCCATTTTCCGATTTAATTACTAAAAAACTCTGATTGCATGAAAAATCTTCCAAAGATGAGTTAATATTCATAAAATGATTTGTGACACACCAGACTTCCAATTTCTAAATTCGATCTCAATTTCACGGTTAATTTCACTTTGGCACGATACTAGCGCGGCCCAATCTACCGGGTAGCCTTTAGAAATTTTCATGCATTTGATCTGTGGTTGATTATCTCAAGCCACAATGTACATCTTTGAAACATTGGCGACTTTCGGTTGTCGGGGTAATCTCAAGGTTTCAAATACGAACACATGATACCCAATCGATAGAAAAGTCGGTCCAGTGCCGATCGACAAGAATTGTGCAATCTGGTGGAATTATCCACACTTGATCATATGCCTCTGTCAAGTCAACCTATCTCCGATTTCTAATCGATTTTTAATTGTGTCGTAATGACCTTTGCAGATTAGCTCGGTCGAAAGATCGCTTCTGGGTCAAATTCTCGAGTCTGATGCATTAGAATTTCTTAACGGCTTCACCCGATAGACTAGTTTTCACATGAGTGGCTGACTCAAGGAAAAGAACTATATGCGTGCCAACGAAATGTCTGTCTCAAATTATTGAAAATAGAATTAGAAAATCAGGATGTCACACTAGTGGCCTTCCATTAGCCCTCGAAGGGTTGGGCTCCTTGTTGTGTGGAAGAAAGGAACCGGCATGGCAAAGTTCACTGCATAAACTCACCAAAACTCCTGACCAAAGTATCAATCGAGTTTTGAAGACAATCTTCGATGGATTGGAGGACAATGAGAGGGAGATTTTCCTCGACATTGCTTGTTACTTTAAAGAAAAAAAACATAAAATACATCAATGAAGTTCTCGATAGTTGTGACTTTGACACAACTATAGGAATAGGAATTCTCATCGAGAGGACCGTGATAAGAAATGAGCATGGGACCCTGCAATTACATGATTTGGTTTAGTTGATGGGTAAGGATATTGTCTATCGGGAATATCCCAATGATCCTGGGAAGTGCAGTAGATTATGGCTTTTTGAAGATGTTCAAGACATCCTATGTGAAGATAAGGTAAAAGTTGTTTATGCAAACATTGTTACATTTCATTTTTATGTTACTTTGATTTGGAATCTCAATGGAAAGTTTGTGTGACAACTGAATTTGCTCTATTTTCGATAGAAAACAAATACAGTAAAAGGCATAATATTGGACTTGCCCACACCAAAAGAGAGAACTATGAGTCTTAAAGAGGTAACCGTAAGGCCCGATGCTTTCACAATCATGAAAATATTGAGAATGCCCATTTTGCTTGAAGTGCATATCTCTTCACAAGGTCCTGTTTGGCTCCCTAACAATCTAAGATGGCTTATATGGCCCAATGTCCTGTTTCTAGAATTTGGCTTTGGTCTAAGGAAACTTATTAGACTTGATGTTCAGAAAAGTCATATCAAACAATTTGAAGGCAAGTTCAAGGCTAGTGCTTGTGATGATTAGCTTTTCCCTATTTATAACTATAAATATTTGCGGAGCTTAATGATGGTTCTAGTATTTTTGTTTTTCTACAGAATTTTAGAAAGTTGAAGTACATCAATTTCAGTCAATGCAAGTCCCTGGTTAGTGTTCTTGACCTTCGTCGGTTCCAAATCTGGAGAGAATGAATCTTGAAGAGTGCAAAAACTTGGTGGAGGTTCACCAATTTGTCGCATATCTCGACAAGTCAGAATTTTCGTCACTACAATTTTGCTCCAACCTCAGTATCTTTCCTAACGCACTCGAGACAAAATCTATTCAAACCCTTGATCTTTTTGGTTGCTTTAAACTTAGTTGAGAAGTTCCCTGATATACCAGGAAAAATGGAACATCTAGAAGAGCTTGATTTAGGAAGGAGGGGTATTAAAGAACTCCCAGCGGCATCAATTGAAAATCTCATATCTATGAAGAGTTTTTTTTTTTTTTTTTTTTTTTTTTTTTTTAAGATATTGTAAAATCGGGAAAATTGTCCAAAAAGTCATAAGCATTTTGCACTTTTGCCAATTCAGTCCTAAACCTTGTAACTTTGCCAATTGAGTCCTAAACCTTTTTACTTCTTGCTAATTAAGTCCATCTGGCCAATTTTGGCCAGAAAATGTTGACGTGGATGCTGGCAGTGTCACATAGGACTGCTGGCGTTGATGTGGACAATTTTTAATAATATTTTAAAATTTAAAATTTTTTTCTTTTTTTTTTCTTTTTGGCTTTTTCCTTGGCCTTTTTTGGTGGCCAGCCACCGGCCACAGGCGACGGCCGGCCGGCCGGCCGGCTGGCCTCGCCCACCACAGGTGAGGCTTAGCCGGGCGATGCCGAGCGAGGTCGCCCTGGCCTCGGCGAGGGTCGGCCTCGCCAAATCTGGCGAGGCTCGCCCTCGCCCAGGCGAGTGTTGGCCTCACCCCTGGCCGAGTGGGCGACGGTCGGCCACCGGCCACAGGCCGATGCCCGCCCGGCTAGGGGCGAGGGCTGACCTCGCCGATTTAGTCTGGGCAAGAGCGAGCCTCGGCGAGGGCTCCCCTTGCCCGATCTAGCGAGGCTGCCTTGGCCTTGGGGAGGGCCGGCCTCACTAGATCTAGCGAGGCCAGCCCTCGCCAGGGCCAGGGCGGCCGCGCCTGGCGTTGCCATTGCTCGGCCGACGCCTGGCCGGGCCTCGCTTGTGGTGGGTGAGGCTAACAGGCCGGCTGTGGCCAATGGCCGGCCGTCACCTATGGCAGGTGGCCGGCCACCGGAAAAGGCCAAGGAAAAAAAAGAGAGAGGAAAAAACAGAAAAAAATAAAAAAAAAAAATAAAAATGTTATTAAAAATTATCCACGTCATTGCCAGCAATTCTACGTGGCACCGTGGAGTCCACGTCAGCATTTTCCGGCCAAAATTGGCCGGATGGACTTAATTGGCAAGAAGTGAAAATGTTTATGACTCAATTGGCAAAGTTAAAAGGTTTAGGACTCAATTGGCAAAGGTGCAATAAGTTTATGACTTTTGGACAATTTTCCCTTGTAAAATCTCACAAGGCTTCTTTTAAACATTTATTAATTACAAAATCTTGAGCATATGAGTCTTTAAGGCTGCTCGAATTTTGTCATGTTTTCAAAGAAATTTAAGGATGTAATCAATTCTAATGGCAATCCGAGATTCTCAAATTTATATTGGCTAGAATTTAGTGGGTGCAATCTATCAAAAGTCTTCCAATTTTCCCAAATTGGCATACTTGGATCTTTCCAATGACAAGTTTACTCATTTGCTGACATGCATCGACGTATACCGTAATTTGGGAGAGTTGTATGTGGATCACTGCAGGCACCTTCAAGAGATTCCTCAGCTTCCACCACATGTGCATATCCTATCGACACAAAGATGCAAATCTCTACAAAGATTCCCAGATTCGTCGAGTCTCTCCTCTAATGAACTTCTAGTTGACTTAACTTGCTGTGAATTATTCCACAGAGGGGCAAATATGACTGATATGTTATTATCGCTCAATGTGGGGCGAATACGACTGATATGTTATTCTCACTCAAGGTTACTCTCTCTCTCTCTAACTATGAATGCTTGATAGCTCCCGAAGATGAGAAAAGTGAAAATTCTCTTGATGGGAAGAGAAATGCTAGAATGGTTTATCTTTTATGGTTCCCTAGGACTTGTACAACAAGTTCTTAGGACTAGCACTTTGTGTTGTTCTTGGCTAGAAGGAACGAAAAGCGGTTGATGTCATATGTCTTATCGTAATTCTTGTTAATGGCTATTTAACGAAGTGAAACATTTTGATTCGATGGAATCCGATCATGTGTGGATTGAGTATCTGTTGTGCAATATGCTGCATATGAAAAGGGAGCTTCTGCGGGACGATTGGAGCCAATTCCAAATTGGCCTCTAATTATTTGGAGGAAGATTGAAGAAGTGTGGATTCCGTCTAATATGCAAGCAAAAGAGGATGATCTGAGGGTTGTGATCCCACACTAACCGCAGATAGAAACATATTGGTCTTCAGAGGAAAATGATCGGATAGACGCCGAGGAAGAAGATAGTTCAAGTGAAACAGATGATGAACTTTTCGAAGCAGACGGGTGGGACTCGCCCAACCGAAGAAATCGGCAGTGGATAGAAGCAAACTGTCGAGTTGGTCTCCACTTGGCTTTGATACTTGGGGAGGCAATATCTTGATTCTGATGCCTCTTGGTCTTCCCCTCAAATCAAATTCAAAATCATTATGAGATACAGGTTTCGCGTCATGGTGTTGAAATGGTTGAAGAAACTTTCTTTTTTCCCTCTCTTTCTTTCTTTTATGATTTGTGATGCAGAGTGCATTAATACAGAATTCAGTGGATGCTTGTTGAATGGCCATGGTCTTCCATGTTGCTTCGTGAAACTTATGACATATATCCTTGTCACCTTTCTTCATCCAATCAGTGATGCCAATATTTCACACTGGAAAATTATGAGATATTAAGTTTTGCTCAATCTAATGTATGATCCTTGTCTTTAGGAAAGTGTTGATCTCATCATATCAAAAGATCAAAAGGTCTCCATGGGGAAGAGTAGTCGATTTCTCTGTTGTTACTGGCCAAGTTGCACTTCCTCCCACTTCCTTCAACAGTAATTAGACATGTTAACTTCATGTGATTGTCGCGTCACCGCATTTTACCGTGTCTGTGTCAATTCTCAAGCTTCAATAGCAGTTTGGAGGAGCTGAAAACTTGTACACTGAAAGACAACTTCAAACAAATCTGAAGTAGCAACGTCACGCACTAATCCGTCTAGTGAAACAGTTTTCCGTCCGACCAAACCAACATTGGTATGATTATCTCAGTTCTTGTATGATCTCTCGCGTCGTTCTCTCTACCTCTTCAGCAATGCCTGGGATTTAATCATCTCCAATCCCGTCGAAATCGAAGAGCTAGAGAGATGTGGATGATCATGAAATATAGCCACCGACTAGCATGAAGATAGCAGCATAATCCTGTAAGAGGAGTATATTCATAGGGCCAAAAAGTTTCTGATTCAGTTCAGTCTTTTCTAGTTGATATTGAGTTTGGTAGCACTAAAATCTATTGAATTACCAAAAATAAGAAAGTATACAAACCGAAGAAGAAGAAGAAGAAAGTGGTTGGCTATCGACTTGGAGAAAATATTGGGTGGGGCAAGTACACTATCCAGACAAAATTGCAATGCCAGGTCATGTCCACATCAGATGCAAATCTGAACTCCTATCCTCTCGAACGATGCCGCATAAAAGCATCATCCTTACTGCTACCGGTCCCAAGCCAAGACGCCGTTGACTCATCAATCCTCCCCCCCGCGGGGCCCTTTCTCCCTGACTAACAATGCCTTCTTCAATGGCACTGTTGATCCTCCGTCGCAACTTCCATTGTTGAGCCTCCTTGCTCCTCCAAGTGAGACTCTTGTCCCATTCGCCGAAGGAGGCGGGGGCTTCAAAGTGACAGACCTTAGAGCCGGAGCCCACGAGAAAATACTAGTGGCAAACCGAGGCTGGAATGACAACTATTATAGAATTTCCTGCATCAGTTGAAAATCTTCCTTCTATAAAGCAAATACATTTGCAGAAACCTCGCAAAGCTCCCTCAAGGGTTTATAAGTTGCAAAATCTCAAGCATTTGAGTCTTCAAGGCTGCTCCAATTATGTCATGTTTCTAAAGAACTTGGAGGATTCATATCATCCTAATGAAAATTCAGGGTTCTCAAATCTAAAGAACGTAATGACTACAATCTCTCAGAAATAGAGTTCCTCGAGAGTTCTTCTAATTTTCTCAAATTAGTGCATCTAAATCTTTCCAAAAGCAAGTTTACTCATCTTCCAACATGCATAAACAGATACCATGATCTGGAACACTTGCACGTGGATGGATGTAAGCAACTAGAAGACATACCTCAGCTTCCGCCAAACGAGCATATCCTAATGGCAAAGAGTCGCAGATCTCTACAAGAATTCGCTGATTTGCTCATCGAATTCCTTTTTATTTTGATCCAATTAATGAAGAAGTTATCAAATCCAATTTTTAAGCAAAATAAAGCTTGGTCGTAATTAAATGAGAGAAGAAAGACGATTGATACCACCTTCTGTAGTTGGATCAATTCTTCAACCGGGCATGAAATAACATTTCGTGCTATCTCAAATAGTTTCATGTGTACCGCAACTTCCATGAAGAGCCACGAGTTTAAGCATGTACTTGACAATTCTTTTCCAAAAAAAAAAAAAAAAACTATCTGTCAACTTTTTTCGCAATAAAAAAGAAAGATAAATTAAAGTAGAATTGTGAAGAGGCACAACTACTTTATATAAAATTGTTTGCTTTTGAATAATTTTATGATATCATTAACAGATCATATGTGATTATATTTTGATATAATTATTCCCTTAATTTTGTAACATTAATTTTTAACATATTTTGAATTACTAATTCAGCCTAAAGCATAGGAATTCATGCCAATTGATTACACTTTTTTTTTTTGGGAGCATTTATGCGATTTAACATATTATCAATGTGCTTCCAATCATTGTGATCCATCCTCTGAAAACATCACGCTTCATTCCAAGTCACTGAAATTCAGACTACAACCTTGTTAGCCATTGTTTTGGTCATGTTGTTGTTGTCCACATTGCTAGGTCATCGATGCCCTGCTGAGACGGTTGTTGATTGAACCTTCTGTAGGCTTGCTTCGCATAGGCCCCATAAGCTTATCACAATTAATTTTGCTAATATGTGGTGCACCTGTTATTACAGTGAGGAGGCACTATTACTATAGCTAAAATTAAGTCGCCGCTTACACAAATTTATGGTCTATCAACATGTACTGTTCGAACAAGCAATTAATTTCTATAATTACTGCATTAAAAAAAATCGAGACAAAATCATTGGCATACCTTAAAGTCAAAAATCAAATGTTGTAAGACATCTTCTATCTGCACGGGCTCATCGTTGGCAAGAGATAATCATTTATTGATAGTTCATTCTTCTCATTTCCATTAAGTAAATTCGACTTTAAAGATTATTTTGGTCATTACATTTTACTAATTTTTGTTGTATGACGTTACCTTTGTTCAATAAGGTTTCCTCTATATCACAAGTTATCCATCTATTTCAACTCAGGAAAAACTATTTGTGAAAGCTCATTGACTTTTCCATCGTTAAGGTTTTAAGCTAATATTCTAAACATCGATGTATCTTGAAATAATTGAATATGAAATTAGAAAGTTCTTTGAAAAAAGTAATCCACTAACAAGTTAAAATAAAAAATATAGTGATTTGGTCAATTCATCAACAATGTCTTCTAATTATTACACGTATAATGAGTTTGATTAGGTGGTGTAGAAACATTTGTTTAAGTTTTGCGTCCTAAGAAAATTTTATTCTTTACTTAAATTGGGCAGAAGCACCAAGAACCTACTTCTACATTTCCACTCATATTTCATCTATCTTTAATTATTCCTACAGTTTAATCAAATAATTGAGCCCAAAATCCTCCTTTAACGAGGGGGTCATCTTCTTCCTGCCTTCTTCCCTCTCATTTTCTCTCTAAACTTTTTGAGTTTCCCAGCCGTCTTTTTCGTACTGGTTTGCAGAGAGATTCCTTACCAGAAGTCTACAAGGTATTCCCTCATCTTTATTAAGAACAATCAGTGACACCGCTTTATCTTTCCACCTTGTAAATTATTTCACACGTCTTCTAGGGTAAAAACTCATCATCACGCGTTTGCTTCAGTGCTCTTACTCCTTTTAGCGTCAATATTCTGAAGACAAGGGTTCCACAAGAGAAGATTCCTCTGTGCCTTCTTTCTACCCTCATGAAAGGGAGTGAGTTTAACGGGGTAGACCGACAATATTTTGTAATTCTTGAATCAAAACGAGCCAACTTAGCCAACCTTCTTAATTTCTCTTTTTTGTTTCCTTTTTCCTTTCTTCTTCCTTTTGTTGGTGGTTGGCCACTGACCATGGCCGAGCTGGTTGGCTTTGCCTAGGCGAGGGTGAGCCCCAATGAGGGGAGCCCTCAACTAGGCAAGCCTAAGGCTTGCCAAGCCAAGGCGGCCTCGCCTGATGTCACCCAAGTGAAGGTGACACCGAGCCTTGCTAGCCCTCCCTTGGGTGAGAACTCCATGCGCTAGGGCTTGCTTGTGGCAAGTGAGGATAGCTCGCTCGGCCATCGCCTATGGCCGACAATCGGTAATAGGAAGAAGAAAGCGAAAAAAGAAGAAAAAATTCGAAAAAAATATTAAAATATTATAAAAAATTATCCATGTCAACCTCGGTTGTGCCATTTAAGATGGCCTGTGTCCACGTTAACGAATTCCAGCTAAAATCGTCTATGGCTGGCCGTTTTGTCCTTAGATTGTCGATGCTTGGCCACGATCATCGTTGATTGAACCCTATGTAGGCTTGCTTCGCATGGGCCCCACAAGCTCATCGCAAGTAATTTAGCTAAAATATGGCGCACCTGTTATTATAGTGACGAGGCACCATTACTTTAGCTAAAATCAAGTCCCCGCGACCCCAGATGTATGGTATAACAACATATACTGTTCAAACGAGCAATTCCTTTATGGCTCGAAAACAAGCAATTAATTTCTATAAGTACCCCATAAAAAAAAAAAAAAAAAAAGAATGTTGAGACAAAATCGTAAGTATACGTTGAAGTCAGAAATGGCGTTGTAAGGCGTCTTCTCTCTGCATGGGCTCGTCATTGGCAGGAGATAGCCGTTTATTGATAGTTCCTTTTTATTATTGCCATCAAGTAAATTTGACTCTTAAATTCTGTCTTTTTCGATTTAATTATTTTAGTCATTACATTTTACTTATTTCTCTTATGTGAATTTCCTTAGTTGGCGACATTATCTATGTTCATTAAGGTTTCCCGCATTATAAGTAATCTAATTATTTCAACTCAGGAAAGCTTAGGGCATATTTAGTAACCATTCCAACAGTGCCAGATTCTGATTTTTTGTTCCCAGAATCAATTTGGGATAAGAATCGCGTTTAGTAAAATTTTTATTTCCGGGAACAAATTTGTTCTCAGAATCAGTTTAGGACAAGAATCAAGAATAATAAAAAAAAAGTTGATTATTGTTTCGGGAACAAAATTGAGAATCAAAACTCTTTTTTTTCTCTTTTCTTCTTCTTCATCGACTGTCATCCTATGACCATCGCCTGCCGCCGCTTGCGACCGTTCACTGCCGCCGGTCGCCACCACCTCGCCTTGCCCTCTGCCGTTCGCCGCCGCTGATTGTTGCTGCCGCTCGCCGCCGCCACCGCCGCCGTCGGTCGCCTCTGCCGCCTGCTACCGTTCGCCGCCGTCCCCGGTTGCTGCCACCGCCCGTCACCATCACTGCCGCTACCACCGTCGTCACCGCCCGCCATGCTGCTGCCCATAGCCATCCGCTGTCGCCAGTCGCCATCGCTCGCCGCCGTCGCCACCACCAATCGCCACCACCCATCGCCGTTCGCCGCTGCCGCCCACCATCGTCAGATGCTGCCGATCGCCGGCGATCAGTCCGACAAGCTCGCCGAAGGCTTGCCAGGCTAGGGCGAGGTTCAACGAGCTTGCCAGAGGCAAGCCTAGCCACCAGCGAGACTCGCCCAACCCCGCCGGTGGCTAGGTGAACCTCATCTAGCTGCCGGCAAGGCCGAGCCGATGAGGGCCGGCAACTAGCCTGAAGAAGAATTAGAATAGGAGAAAAAAAGAAAAAAAAAAGAAAAGAAAAAAGGAAAAAAAAGGAAAAAATTAAAATAAATTGATTTGGAACATAATTAATGAACACGGTATCAAACGCAATTCTATTCCATAATCAGAAATTTTGTACAATTACAAAACATGTTCTTTTACTCAAAATTAGTTCCCAGGAACTAAATAAAAATAATCATTTCTGATTAGAAGTTGTTATCGGGAATAGAATCGTTACCAAATGTGCCATTATTGACTTTCCTCTATTATCAAAATTTTGACCTAACATTGTAAATATTGATGTACCTTGAAATAACTTAGGCGCGTTTGGCAACGATTACATTCTCGGGGCGATTCGACAAGAAATGATTATTTTTGATTTTGTTCCGGGAAGCGATTACGAGTAAAAAAAATGTGTTTGGTAAGCTGTCTAAAATTTTTGATTCGGAATAGAATTGCGTTTGATAACGTGTCCATTGATTCTGTTCCAAATTATTTTTTATTTTTAAATAATTTTTTCTACTTTTTTTTTTTACCTTTTTCCTTTTTTCATTTTTTCTTTTCATTTTTTCCTTTTTCTCCTATTTTTCTTTTCTTCTTGTGGCCGGTCGCCGGACCGGCAACCGGCCGGATGAGGGCCGGCGACCTCACCAGAGCGTCGCCGACCCTCGGCGAGGCTGGCCCTCGTCGGCCGAGCGTCGCCGGCAGCCTCGCCCAGCTACCGGCGACGCTCGCCCAGCCCCACCGAGGCTCGGCCTCGCCAGATTTGGCGAGGCCGAGCGTCGTCGGTGGATAGGTGGGCCTCGCCGGGGCTGGGCGAGGCTCGCCTGGCCACTAGTCAGGCTAGGCGAGCCCGACCGGTGGCTAGGCGGGCCTCGCCTAGCCTCGGCGAGCCTCGACCTTGCCAGATTTGGCGAGGCCTCGCCTCGTCGGTGGACAGGCGGGCCTCGCCGGGGCTGGGCGAGGCCCGCTTGGCCACCGTTCAGGCTAGGCAAGCTCGGTCGGTGGCCAGGTGGGCCTCGCCCAGCCCCGGCGAGGCTCGCCAATGGCTGGGCGAGCCTCCGGCGAGCTCGCCGGACCGGCGGTCGGCGGCGGGCGGTGGTGAGCGGCGGCGGACGGTGGCGGGCGGCGGCGGGCGACGGTCGCGTGATGGCGGAAGGAAAGAAGAAGAGTTTTATTGTGTTGATTCTTTTTTTGATTCTTGGACGTAGAATCAATTTTTTTTTTATTCTCAAATCTACTCCAAAACTGATTCTGGGAAGAAATTTGTTCCTGGGAACAAAATTTTTACCAAACGCGATTCTTGTCCCAAACTGATTCTGAGAACAAAAAATCAGAATTAGTCACTGTTTGGAGTGTTGCCAAACAGGGCCTTAATATTGAACTAGAAAGTCCTTCAAAAAAAAGCAATCTACTCACAAGTGAAAAATAGAAAATGATACGCAGTGATTTGATTAATTCATCAACAATATCTTCTAATCATTATACGTATAACGAGTTTGATTAGGTGGGGTAAAAACATGTGTTGGAGTGCCGAAGCTGTTTCGGTAGATGTGACTAATGGCAGTGAAGGTTCTGCCCTTGCTTTTTCATCTTTCTTTGAAATATCTTGGGCAACTTCCACGAAAGTCACGTTGTATGATCAGCGGGTCCAGCAAAGCCGGTAGAATTACCAAGAATCTACTTCTGCATTTCAGCTCCTATTTCATCTTTCTTTTAATTCTTTCTCCAGTTTAGCCAAATAATTCACCCCAAAATTTTCCTTTATTAAGGGGGTCATCTTCCTGTCTTCTTCCCTCTCGTTTTCCCTCACTCCAACTTTTTTGAGTTTCTCGGCCATCTTTTTCGTACCAGTTTACATAGAGATTCCCTTACTGAAAGTATGCAAGGTGTAGGAACGAAACTCTTATCAACTAGGGGCACTACTCTGCCTTTTGGTTGATAGGAGTGCCGTTAAGCAGGCAGGACTGCAGCAACTTTCGTTGCAACCACCGACGTTGGCTAGGCTTATGTAGGCCTAGCCTTACCGTGCCGGTTAACTTGGTTGTTTCCAACCAAGCCCCGAGGGTTACACTTTTCCCTCGCAGGCCCCCCAATTCCCGGCCAAGCTTTTCTTCCTGACCAAGTGGAAATACGGAAATGACATTGCAGAATCTTAAGGTTTTACACTTGCTTTTTCATCTTTCTTTGAAATATCTTAGGGAACCTCCACGAAAGTCACATGTATCTCATCGACAGTTTTTGCGGATCTAACAAAGTGGGTTGAATTACGAAGAACCTACTTCTGCATTCAGCTCCTATTTCATCTTTCTTTTATTTCTTCCCACAGTATAGACAAATAATTCACCCCAAGATTGTCCTTTAGCAAGGGGGTCATCTTCCTGCCTTCTTCCCTATCATTTTCTCTCACTTTAAACTTTTTGTGTTTCTCAGCTATCTCTTTCGTACCAGTTTGGGTAGAGATTGAAGAAGCTCACAATGTGTGGATGATTTTTCATATCACATAATTTACAGATTGTACACACTTATAAAGAGAAGGAAAAATACAATCTTTGACAAAGCAAGAATCATGGAATACCAACTCATCTACAGTTGGTATGCTAAGATGAAAATCAAAAAGATATCAAAAAGATTTCATATTCAAAAAATAATATCATAAAAAGATTTCATATCTTAACATGCCCCCGCAAGATGGACATTCCATCGGAAATGCCCATCTTGTCTTGTAATTGTATTGTCCGCAGCCTTGATAACGGTTTCGTGAGAATGTCGGCAAGTTGATCATGGGTGGAAATATGAGAGACTCGCATCCTGCTGGCTTTAACAAGCTCCCGAACGAAATGGTAATCTATCTCAATGTGTTTCATGTGGGAATGGAAGACGGGATTTGCACAAACATAAGTAGCACCTATGTTGTCACAATACAAGCTTGGTGCCGTGTCCATGTGAATGCCAAGTTCTTGAAACAAAGATTTTACCCAAATGAGTTCCACCAAGGCCGTGGCAATGGCTCGATATTCTGCTTCAGTAGACGACTGTGCAACCGATCGTTTCTTTCGAGAACTCCAAGAGATAGGATTGGCTCCTATATAAATCACAAAACCCGAAGTAGATGTGCGATCATCAATGTTACCTGCCCAATCTGCATCGGTGTAGGCATGAAGCACATGTTGTATGTCACGTCGCAAGTGCAACTCATGGAATAATGTTCCCTTAAGATAGCGTAAAAGCCTTTTTGCAGCTGTCCAATGGGTTGTGGTTGGCTTATGCATGAATTGAGATAGCTTGTTTACTGCAAAACCAAGATTCGGGCGAGTGATGTTGAGGTACTGAATTGCGCCAATAAGGCTTCGAAATTCTGTAGCATTGGCTGGTGATTGTTTGTCATGAATCGAAAGAGATTGACCCGTGGCTAATGGTGTCGCTACCTCTTTTGCATCTCCCATTTTGAAGCGCCAAGTAGCTCTCTTATGTATTTATGTTGAGAAAGAAGTAAACCAGTCTTTGTAGGAATGACTTCAATTCCCAAAAAGAAATGTAGTGGCCCCAAGTCTTTAATTGATAACCGATTAGAGAGAGCATTGATGAAGTCCGAAACAAACTTTTGGTTACTTCCTGTGATAATGAGATCATCCACGTACACTAAAAAATAGGCTTGAACACCACCATGATTGTAAACGAACAACAAACTATCATTCTTTGAATTGACAAATGAATTTGTGAGAATGAATGAACTTAACTCATTATACCAAGCCTGCAGAGCCTGCTTTAACCCATATATGGCTTTGCGAAGTTTGCAAATGTGTGTTGGTTTTTCTGCGTCTTTAAAGCCAGGCGGTTGCGACATATAAACCTCATCCTGAAGAGTGCCTTGGAGGAAGGCATTGTTGACGTCCATTTTTCTCAATGTCCATCCACGCATTTGCTCTAATACCATGAAGAAGCTCACAATGTGTGGATGATTTTTCATATTACATAATTTACAGATTGTACACATTTATAAAGAGAAGGAAAAATACAATCTTTGACAGAGTAAGAATCATGGAATACCAACTCATCTATAGTTGGTATGCTAAGATAAAAATCAAAAAGATATCAAAAAGATTTCATATTCAAAAAATAATATCATAAAAGGATTTCATATCTTAACAGAGATTCCCTCACTAAAAGTCTAGAAGGTGTTTCCTTGTCTTTGTCAAGAGTAATTAGTGACACCGCTTCATCTTTCCATCTTGTCTAAAGTATTCTTCACACGTCTTTTGGGCCAAAAAGTCATCATCGCGCGTTTGATTCAGTGCTCATGCTCCCTCTAGCTTCGACATTTCTCAAGATAAGGGACCCATTAAGGGAAGATCCCTCTATGCCTTCTTTCTACCCTCATGAACGTCAGTGAGATCCAATGGGACAGATTGATAATATTTTGTAATCCTGAAATGAAATCGAGTCAATAGAGCCAACCTTCTTAATCTCTCTTTTGCATTTTTCTTTTTCCCTTTCTTCTTCCTTTTTTGGTGACCGGCTGCCATGGTTGGCCAAGCCGGCTAGCTTCACCTAGGTGAGGGGAGCCCTCCTCTAGGCAAGGGTTGGCCTTGCCCTGGGAGGGCTCCCCTTGCCCAAGTGAAGCCACCCAAGCTAGGAAGGCCTTGGTGGGCGACAACACTTGGGTGAAGGTGATGCCGAACGCCAGATCTAGCTTGGGCGAGACTAACCCTTGCCGGGCCTTGTTTGGATGAGGGCTTCACTCTTTGGGCCTCGCCCTTGCCTATGGCAGGTGAGACTAGCCTACTCGATCACCGCCTGTGGCTGGCCATTGATAATAGGAAGAAGAAAGGGAAAAGTAGAAGAATAAAAAAAATTAAAATATTATTTAAAAAAATACAGCATCGGTCATGCCACTTAAGATGGTCAACGTCTACATCAGTGAATTCCGACCAAAATCGCCTGTAGTCGGTTGTCATTGTTGCAGTCATGCTGTTGTCAAGGCTGAGCCATCACCAAAATCCTAGGTCGATAATGCCTTGCCTTATCGTTGTTGATTGAACCCTATGTAGGCTTGCTTCGCATAGGCCTCATAAGATTATCGCAATTAATTTTGCTAAAATATGGTGTGCCTGTTATTATAGTGACAAGGCATTATTACTTTAGCCAAAATTGAGTCCCCTCTACCCCAGATGTATGCTATAACAACGTATACTGTTCCAACGATCATTTTTTTTTTTGGCTCGAAGATTAGCAATTAATTTCTATAAATAGTACATCAGAAAATAAAAAAGATTTTGAGACAAAATCATATGTATACCTTAAAGTCAGAAATCGAAAGACGCCTTCTATCTGCACGGGCTCATCATTGGCAATATATAGTTGTTTATTGATAGTTCCTTTTTATTGTTGTCATTAAGTAAATTTGACTCTTAAATTCTATGCATTTACCGATCCAATTATTTTAATAATTACACTTTACTTATTTTTGTTATGTGAATTTCCTTATTTGGCGACATTATCTTTGTTCATTAAGGTTTCCTCCACATTATAAGTAGTATATCTATTTTAATTCAGGAAAAACTATTTGTGAAAGCTAATCGACTTCTCCTCTATTAAATATTGATGTACCTTGAAATAACTTAATATCGAACTAGAAAATCCTTCAAAAGAAAAAAAGTAGTCTACTCACAAGTAAAAGAAGAAAAAAATATGCAGTGATTTGGTTAATTCATCAACAATATCTTCTAATCATTATACCTATAACGAGTTTGATTAAGTGGGGTACTAGAAACGTGTGTCGGAGTGCCGAAGCTGTTTTGGTAGATTTGACTAATAGCAGTCATGGTTCTCCACTTGCTATTCCGTATTTCTTGGAAATATCTCGGTTCACTTCCACGAAAGTCGCATTGTATTATCAGCGGTCCAGCAAGGCGGGTAGAATTACCAAGAACCGACTTCTGCATTTCAGCTCCTATTTCATCTTTCTTTTAATTCTTTCTACAGTTCAGTCAAATAATGCACCCCAAAATTGTCCTTTAGCGAGGGGGTCAACTTCCCGCCTTCTTCCCTCTCATTTTCCCTCGCTCGACTTTTTGAGTTTGTTAGCCATCTTTTTCGTACCAGTTTGCATAGGATACCCTTACTGAAAATCTACAAGGTGTGCTGCGCCCTCATCCTTATCATGAACAGTTGGAGATCCCGCTTTCATCTATCCATCTTTCTTCAATCGACGCAAGCTCCGCCTCGTCTACGGTAAGTCTTCACGCATCTTTTTGGGGCAAAAAGCCATCGTCCGTCACTCGTTTTCTTCAGTGCTCTTACTCCTTTTAAGCTTCAACATTCTCTATATAAGGGATCCATTAAGGGAAGATCCCTCTATGCCTTCTTTCTAGCCTCCTGAAGTTGTGAGTGAGATCCAAAGGGATAGACTGATAATATTTCGTAATCCTCAAACCGAATCGAGTCCACAGAGCCAGCCTTCTTAATCATTCTTTCTTGTTTTTGTCCCCAGGTTCCTGATATATGGCCTCTTCCAAAAGGAACTACGATGTGTTCCTGAGTTTCAGAGGCACGGACGTCCGCAACAATTTCCTTAGTCATCTCTATGCAGATTTAGATCGGAATGGGATACACACTTTTAAGGATAGCGAGGAGCTCTGGAAAGGAGAGGAAATATCTCCGGCGCTTATGAGGGCGATCAAGGAATCGCGCATCGCAATCATCATATTCTCTAAGGACTATGCTTCCTCGCGGTGGTGTTTGCAAGAGCTGGCGAAGATCATGGAGTGCAAGGACTTGATTGTGTTGCCGGTGTTTTTCAAGGTAAAACCAGGAGAAGTAAGAGGGCTGAAAGAGGGTTATGGGACAGCTATGGATACGCATAAGTCCGAGGGGAGGGATCCAGCGACAGTGGAGAGATGGAAGAATGCTCTTGTCGGCGCCAGTAACTTGGCTGGGTGGGATTATAATAATGAGTAAGTAAATTATTGGTGTGACGCACTGTTTTGCCATAGCTGGTGATTGTTTCTTATGCGTCAAATTTTATGCAGATAAACTACCGCTGAAAAACTGATAAATATTGTCAAATCGGTCTTTTTAATTGAAAATAAAAAGCGGAGATATGCTAGATAGCATACACAAAAGTGGAATAACCAAAACTTCGAGCTAGCAGATTGTTTGAATTCGACTCTTGCTGTGTGGATACTGAGAACTTTTTGTCTTAGATAAATAGCGGAGTTCATAGTACCCGCTTCATTTTTGTCTTCAGGCGCAGGTTTACTCAAATGTGTTATTTCTTTTCATCTTATTATTTGCTATCCTTCTTATGTTAGTTTCCTTATGACGTTAGAGGTTAAATTCCAACCATGGCTTTGAAATGCTAAAACATGTTTCTCTTTCTTTTGAGTACATATTAGAGATGAAGCGGAGTTCATACGAGGCATTGTCGAGCAAGTATCAAGTTATCTAGTGCGAACAACACCCTCATATATTGCTAAGTATCCAGTCGGAATAAATTCCCGAGTTCAAGAAGTGATATCACTGTTGCAAAAGAAGTCGTATGTTGATGATGTTCTCATGATAGGTATATGGGGACTTGGAGGCATAGGGAAGACAACGATTGCTAGAGCGATATATTTCGCTATTAAAAGACAGTTTGGGGGATCTAGGTTTTTGGATCGAGTTAGAGAAACTTCAAACAAATGCAATGGTCTGGTTGAGTTGCAACAAAAAATTCTTTCACAAATCTTATCTCCTCCAGATCTAAAGGTCCCCAGTGAAGGCGAAGGATGTAGTTTGATAAGGGAAAGACTCTGTAACAAGAAGGTTCTCCTGGTTCTTGATGATGTTGACGATAAGCATCAACTGGATATGTTAGCTGGAGGAGGCGATTGGTTTGGCAAAGGAAGTAGAATCTTTGTAACATCAAGGGATAAACATGTGCTAACTTCTCATGGCATAAATCATGTGTATGAAATAGAACCTTTAGACCATGTCGAGGCACTAGACCTTTTTAATCAACATGCCTTTCCAAATTGCCAAAAACCCGAAATAAAAAAGGATCTCATTGATAGAGCAATGCATTACGCTAGCGGCCTTCCATTAGCCCTCGAAGTGTTGGGCTCATTCTTATGTGGAAGAAGTGAACCAGCATGGGAAAGTGAGCTGCATAAACTCTCCAATAGTCTGAAAGAAGATATCGATCAAATTCTGAAGATAAGCTTCTATGGATTGGAGAAGAATGAGAGGAGAATTTTCCTCGACATTGCTTGTTTCTTCAAGGGAAAAAGTATAGAATACATCAAAGAAGTTCTCGACGGCTGTGACTTTGCGACAACTATAGGAATAGAAATTCTCATTGAGAGATCCTTGATAAGAAACGAGCATGGGACCCTGCAAATGCATGATTTGCTACAATTGATGGGTAAGAATATTGTTATGCAAGATAATCCTGGGCAACGCAATAGATTATGGCTTTTTGAAGATGTTCTGGACATTCTATGTGAAGAAAAGGTAAAAGTTGTTTATGCAAACATTGTTATATCTTATTTTCATGTTACTTTGATTTGGACAGTGTATTATATATCTCAATGGAAATTTTGTATGACAACTGAATTTGCTCAATTATGGATAGGGAACGGAAGCAATAGAGGCCATAGTAGTGGACTTGCTAACACCAGAAGAGATAAATTTGAGTCTTGAAGATATAACCATAGAGGTTGATGCTTTCAAAAAAATGACAGACTTGAGAATGCTCATTTTGCCTGAAGCACATATCTCTTCGAAAGGTCCTGTTCGTCTCCCTAGTAATTTGAGATGGCTTAAATGGCCCAACGCCCCATTGCTAAAATTTGGCACTGTTCCAAAGAAACTTATTGGACTTGATCTCCAGAAAAGTCATATCAGACAATTAGATGAAAAATTTAAGGTTAGCGCTTGTGATGATTAGCTTTTTACTTTTGATAACTACAAATATTTACAGAGCTTAATGACCGTACTAGTATTTTTTTTTACTTTTTTGTAGCATTTTAGAAAGTTGAAGTACATCAATTTTAGTCGATGCAAGTCCCTGGTCAGTGTTCCAGACTTTTCATCGACTCCAAATCTGGAGAGCTTAATTCTTGATGGGTGCAAAAGCTTGGTGGAGATTCACCAATCCGTCGCATGTCACGACAAGTTAAAATTTTTGTCACTACAATTTTGCTCTAATCTCAGTAACTTTCCTAACACAATCAAGACAAAATCTCTTCAAGCCCTTCTTCTCTTTGGTTGCACTAAACTTGAGAAGTTTGATATACCAGAAAAGATAGAATATCTAGAAGAGCTTGATCTTGGAAGGACGGCCATTACAGAACTCCCTAAACCAGTTGAAAATCTTCTCTCTTTGAAGAAAATAAATTTAGAAAGATGCAAAAACCTCACAACGCTCCCATCAACTGTTTTTGCGTGGCAAAATCTCGAGCTTCTGAATCTTGCAGGCTGCTCCAATTTGGTTTGGTTTCCAAAGAACTTGGAGGATTCAATAGAGGCCATGGTAGTGGAATTGCTCACACCAGAAGAGAGAGATTTGAGTCTTGAAGAGATAACCATAGAGGTTGATGCTTTCAAAAAAATGACAAACTTGAGAATGCTCAATTTGCCTGAAGCGCATATCTCTTCGGAAGTTCCTGTTCATCTCCCCAGTAATATGAGATGGCTTCAATTGCCCAATGCCCCATCAGAAAGCGTTGATCCAAAGCAAATTGTTTGGCTTGATCTCCAGAAAAGTCATATCAAACGATTAGATGACAACTTTAAGGTTAGCGCTTGTGATGATTAGTTTTTTACTTTTGATAACTACAAATATTTATAGAGCTTAATGACCGTACTGGTATTTTTTTTTTCCTTTTTTGTAGGATTTTATAAGGTTGAGGTACATCAATTTCAATCAATGCAAGTCCCTGGTCAGTGTTCCAGACTTTTCATCGACTCCAAATCTGGAGAGCTTAATTCTTGATGGGTGCAAAAGCTTGGTGGAGATTCACCAATCCGTCGCATGTCACGACAAATTAAAAATTTTGTCACTACAATTTTGCTCTAATCTCAGTATCTTTCCTAACACACTCAAGACAAAATCTCTTCGAGCCCTTTATCTCTTTGGTTGCACTAAACTTGAGAAGTTGTTTGATATACCAGAAAAGATGGAATATCTAGAAGAGCTTGATCTTGGAAGGACGGCCATTACAGAACTCCCTAAACCAGCTGAAAATCTTCTCTCTTTGAGGATACTAAATTTAGAAGGATGCAAAAACCTCACAACTCTCCCATCAAATGTTTTTAAGTGGCAAAATCTCGAGCTTCTGAATCTTGCAGGCTGCTCCAATTGTGTCACGTTTCCAATGAACTTGGAGGATTCAAACAATCCTAATGGCAATCCAGGATTCCGATAATTAAAGATGCTAGAACTTCAGGGCTGCAGTCTCTTAGAAGTAGAGTTCCTTGAGAGTTCTTCCAATATTCCCAAATTGAGTTACCTAAATCTTTCCAAAAACAAGTTTATTCATCTGCTCACATGCATCAACAAATACAAAAATTTGGAGCACTTGGCTGTGAATAAGTGCACAGAGATACAAAAGATTCCTCAGCTTCCGCCAAATGTGCATTGCTTTACGGCAAATTGTGGTAGATCTCCACAAGAATTCCCGGATTTGTCGAGACTCTCCGCCGACTGCTGTTGGGCTGAATTGTCGTCATGTCATAAATTCTTCCGCAAAGGGGCAAATATTGCTCATGCGTTATCGCTCGAGGTTAGACTCTCTCTGTCTCTCGTGCGCGCGCACTACCCTTGAGTGCTTGATATGCGTACTATTTGTATGACAAGGGCTCCCGAAGATGAGAAATGTTGACATTTGTGTAATTGGGAGAGAGATGCCAAAATGGTTTTTTCGCGGTGAAGACAGTTCCATATCTTTCACGGTTCCCCAGGACTTCTATGACAAGTTCTTAAGACTAGCACTCTTGTTTGGTTCTTGGTCCAAAGGGAAGAAAGGCAGTCAGTGTTTCTAGGGAAGTCGAAATTTGTGTCAACGGCGCACGGATGTGTTCCTTTCAAGACAGGCGTTCAATGGTATCCAATCATGTGTGGATAAAATATCTCCCGCGCAGTAGCCTGTGTACACTAAGGAAGCGCCTGCGAGACGATAGCAACCAATTCCAAGTTAAGTTCAAAATAGGAACCGAAGGAAGATTGAATGAGCGGGTATTCCATCCAATATGCGAGCAACAGGAGGATGATCTGAGGATGGATCGTGCCCGAACCCCCTCAGCCCATTGGAACAAATCGTTTTTCGTTTGAAAGACACCCAGAGGAAGACAATTGGACGGACACCATGGAAGAAGAAAGTTCTAGTGAAACAGATGATGAACTTATCGAAGCAATCGACCAAGAAAAAGAAAAACAAGGACTTTTCAAAGCAGATAAGATCGGGCCTTTGGAGGAAAGAGACTCAGAGGAAGACAATCGGACAGACACCGAGGAAGAAAAAAGTTCATGTGTAACAGATGATGAACTTATCAAAGTAATCGACTCAGAAGAAGAAGAAGAAGAACTTTGGCAAGCAGATAAGCTCCTCACCGGTGCAACTCTTGATTGTTCCGCTACAGAAGATCTCTGTCGAGGTCTTAAGACCTTGACAAGGAAGCGATTCTTGAGGAAGAAATTTTGGGGATAGTGATTCCAATGCCTTTTGGTTTTCCCTCTTTTCTTATTTTTTCCGTCTCTACTGAAGTTCTTGAATGTTTGCTCCTTCAATTCAAGTCCAGAATCATTATGAAATACCGGTTTCACGTCATGCTACTGACGTGGTGAGGTTGAGGAGCTTCCTTTCCCTTTCTTTCTTTTATGATTTGTGATGCGGATTGCATTAAATACAGAGCTAAGTGGATGCTCCTTGAATGGCCATGGTCTTTCCAGTTGCTCAGCGAAACTCATCACATAGACCTCTGTCATCTCTCTTCATCCAATCAATGATGCCCATACTTCACGCTCGAAAATTCTCATCTAGCAAGTTTTTCTCAATCTAATATGATCTCCATCTTTAGGGAAGTGTCGATCTAATTGCATCATAGAATAAAAGGTCTGTGCAGGGACAACTAGTTGTTCCTCTGTTGTTACTAGGTCGATTGCATTCCCTCCCACTTAACATTAATCAGACACATCATTTTAACCTAGCTGTCGCATCAAGTGTCTTACCATGTCTGTGTCGATTCTCAAGCTTCAACAACAGTTTTAAGCAGCTAATATTTCGTTCACTGAAACGTAACTTCAAACAGATTTCAAGCAGCAATGTTGTACAACAATCTCTCTAACAAAACGGCTATTCCGTCCGATGAAACTGATATCATGAGGATTTTCATTCCAATTAACATCCGATCACTCCCACCATTCTCTCTATCTCATCGACAATGCCTGGGATCCAATCATCTCCGCTCCTGACGGAACCAGAGAGAGATGTAGACGATCATGAAATAGAAGCCATCAACTGGCATGAAGCGAGATGCATAATCCTGGTAAGAGGAGTATATTCACGGGGCCAAAAAGTTTCTGATTCAGTTCGGTCTTTTCTTGTTGTGGATGTTATATTGCTAGATGATGGACACATCGTTGCTGCATAATACACCAAAGTACATCCATGGCGTACTGTCTTCGCATTCCTTAAAACCCAATCCTCTACCTCATTTCTCATCATTTTTATCATAATTATTGGAAGGTTTTTGTTAGCGAGTGTCCTAAGCGCACTTTTTAAGCACCCAAGTCAACCAAATCTTACCGTTTCTAATGCGCAGACCGTCCTTAAAATATGTTGTGAGTCCTTTCTTACCATAACCCTGCCAAACAGAAAGTAAACAGGCACAGACAAACCCAAAAGAAGAAAGGATTTGACTGTTGACTCGAGTGGGAGGCATGGAATTGTCCGGTCTCTCAAAGTTGTTGCAATGCCATTGCCAGGTCATCTCCACGTCAGATGCAAATCCGAACTCTTCAATCCCCTCAGACGACGTCGCATAAAAGCATCATCCTAACCGCCACGCGTCCCGACTCCCAAGACAAGACGTCGATTTCTTTTTTTTTCTTTTTTCGTGCGCTGAGACAAGACGCCGTTGACTCATCAGTCTCTCTCTCTCTCTCTCTCTCTATCACTAATCACGTCTTCTTCAATGGCGCTGCTGATCCTCCGTCGCAACCTCCATGGTCGAAACTCCTCGCTCCTCCAGGCGAGGCTCTTCTCCCGTTCGCCGGAGGCGGAGGCGGCGATTGCAAAGCGGCGAACCTCGGAGACGAAGCCGTCTACAGCGACCCCGGCGCCGGCGCTCTCCACGTCAGGTCCGCCGACGAGGCCGTCCGCATCCTTCCCGCTCCGGCTCGTCCATCATCGATGCCGCGGTTCGTGCCGGAGCTCCGGTGAGGGGTTGAGAACTAACTAACCTGCTGTTTGAAGTGCGTGTGATCGCTGCGATTTGGAAGATGCGGGATCTCCTAGGTCATTTAAAAACTCACTATCCTGTAGTATGAACTTTACCGCTTAACTACAACATTGACACTCGTGTCGTAGGACCCCTTTTTCTCTTTGATTTTCAAGCAAATTTCCTAGTTCAAGCATACAACACCGAAGGAAACATTAAGTTGAGTTGTTAATTCTGTGTCCGAGAAGCTGTGCCGAGCAAAACCATAAGCAACGGAACCGCATATGTAAGATTTGCCGCAAGCCATTTGGAATTCTTATGGGTAACTTGACTACCCCACCACCGAGAATACATCCCCTTAGAATCTTCATTCGCAGCGGCGGCCATAACTCCAACCAACAATGATAAATTTTCGGCATGTTTATCTTGTAACCCCGCTGCAGTTTTGGTACCAATTGCTACGCGATGCTGGAGAGCCCGAAAAAGATCTCTCTTTATCTTGAGATGCAGATCCACCAAAATGACACAAAATAAGACGACTTAGCTTCGTTTTGCTACGAGCACGATGCCCACCAAAAATCATCGTCAAAATGATAGATCAAGGGGCAGTAAGTAAAGTACCGGATCATCCGCATCGAGTTCCAGGAATCAGCACTTCTTCATCAAGTGATAACAGGTTTACCTGATCAGAAGACAGGTCATAGGATCAGAACCAACAAAGACAAAGAAAAGATTTGACGAGTTAGGATTTTAACTCGGGATGCATAAATTCCTCAGACACCATCACTTAATCAAATCGCATACCATAAAGAAAAACGAATGCTTAGATGAATACGCAAAAAGAAGCCCACATTGTCGTCCTCACATCACAAGACTGAAGGGGTTGAGAAACCCAAAACAGAAAAGGAGGAGAAAACGAAAGCTTTCTTGATTAGTGCAGAGAGATCGATCAACCGACAGAGAAACATTGAACCATCAAACGAATAACTGTACCAGCTCCTTCCCACGAAAGAAGAGAGTTCAAACGCTGAGCGAGCTCTCCAGGAGACTCCTCAGCTCCTTCCCACGAAACCCAACGTTCAAGAACCAATATGACCCAACACCCAAAAAAGAAGAGAAAGGAAGAGAAAGAGTAAAGCCTGCCGCACAAGGAGGGGCGAAAAACAGAGCTCACCAAAGCTAACAAAAGATTCCAATTCCGGAGGCCTGTAAGAAAAAAAGCAAAACAATAGCACAGCTACTTTCACTGTTCGTGGTCACAAATCTCAACCATACTGCTGGGTCAGATCTCTCTCTCTCTCTCTCGTCCTAAAGCACACTCACACTCCCTCGCTCTACTCATTACTGCTCGCTGCTCGCTCTTAAAGCTGCAATCTTTTTTAATGGGGATTTTTATATTGGGCGAGATAAAGAAAATTCGTTCTGGGTTTGCCGAGAAAACAAGGGAAAATCCGAGTGTTGCGCCATGACTGTCGTTTTGCGAGTTCTCGGGAGAGAGAGGGCGAAATGACGAGTCTCGCCACGTCGAGAAAGGGGCCTTCGACCCCTGTTGTCTTTTGTCGTGTCTCTGTCCGACGAATGTTTGACCGCCTTCGTCGTAAATGCGCAGATCACGATTTTGCATGGGAATCGCCAAAATCGAAAAGAACAGGGAATTTGGACAACATAGACAACGAAATAAAATATTTTGGGATAATTGATTTGCCGAAAAAAAAATTGAGATTCTTCGTATCCCCATTTGGGGATGTACAAAACAGATCGCTGGAATCGAAAACCACCTGGACCAGATAAAATTAGTCGAGTGGGTCTAGTTCTCAAGAATGTTGATTCATTACAAATTCCTAAAAATGAAATTAGTGTTCAAACGATTTGGTTCGCAATTCAAAGAAAGAACTTGATCAAGATCGCTTTAATATATTTTTAAATATTTTTTTAAATGAAAGTAATCATTTTTTTATTTCTTTATAAGATATAGCATTAAATAGTGGGAAAAAAAGTGATCGATTCCATTAAATTGGACCAAAAACCAATCACTCTTATCCCTATTCCTATATTACAAAGCAACATTTTGACCAAAAATAATATTATAAAGCAAATTCTCTATTACTTTCAACTTCAAGCTTTCATCTAAAAAAATTCAGTAAGTGAAAATGATTGGTTAAAAGCGTTCATATAAAAGTCGCATAATCAAATAAACATGGTAAATGACATGTGAAATTTAAAACTCAGTCACCATCAATCTCGTTAATTTATGTTAATTTCCTAAAACAGTCAAGTTTATTTCTTAATTAATTGATCTTTTGCTTCTTCTTTTTTCGTAACGCTCATCTGCGCTTGCCTATTTTGCTTTCTCAGTTCCTTTTTTATAAAGGAAACCTTCCTTTTATTCTCCTCAACACTCTCACTTCCCGTATAAATTGTAAAAATAGAAAAAAGATTCACAGATAGCAAAGTCAAATCTGCACCTGACTAGCACTAATTTAATTAGTGTAACGTCAATGACTACCGAGGAGAAAAGTGAAGAAAACAATTAAGGAAAAATTTACGATTTTCCAATGTTTTTATTGCTAAAAAAAAGGAAAAAATCTATTTTATTGCCTCATGTTATTTACAACAATGCCTCAAAAATCGAATCATTCCAAATAAAATACAAAATGACTTGTTTCATGGCAAAAAAATAACTCTGATTTGATTATGGATGCACTAAATTATGATGTGCGATGAGCCTTTTTTTCAACCAGACAAAATATGCATTTTGAATTTTCACACAATTTATCGATCAAAGTTAGACGAAGTCACTTGGTATAAAAAAGATCATGAGGATCGATCCAACCATCGACCACATTACTACAACCAATCAATCCTCCTAAAACAAGAATGTCGAAAAAAAGAGAACATAAAAGAGAGAATAGAAAATACGAATCGCGCTTAAAGAGCACGAAATTAATTATTTAATCCTCCTCAATAGAAATAAGAATCATTAAGGGACAAAAAGGGAAAAGGAAGAAGAAGAGGAAGCATCGCCCATCAAAAGTTGAAAAAGGTCATAAAGGTGTAGTTTTCGATTGCTTCCACCATAATTCATCTTTTTTTTAGTTTGATCTCATCAATAAACAGTAGAAAGAAGGGAAGGTAGGACAAGATTAGGGACAGAGACAATCACCTTAGTTCCCAAGCATCAGCTTCGCACTCTCATTGCTCGTCGAGCACTTGATGCACTAAAAAAAATGATATTTCGTGTGTATATTATCAAAATCAACAACGATGTGTGATTTATAAATATACAATCTCTCGATTTTTTTTATTTTCAATAAATGCCATATATCTGGCTGAAATCTCTCCCTTTTCATAGCCGTTGTGGGGGAGGGGGACAAATGGATATGTGTTGTTTTTGCAAATCACGAGAGCTGTCGCTAATGATTGATGATTTTCGATGGCTTCCCAGTAAATGTACCTGCGGAAATCTTGGCGCTGACATTGAAGGGGCGGTAAGGTCAAATTGGGTCGAGAATGACGTGACAGGTGTCGCCATCGTGGAACAGAAGGATTCTGGTGGGGCCCCATTAGGGCATGATGGACGGTCTTCGGTTTCTTGATTTCTTCCACGGCCAATTGGGGGACGTCTCTCCGTAGAACTCGGACCGCGTAACATCATGGCTTTCACTGACTGTTTGGCATTTTTTTTTTCTTTTTATGACAGTAGAGCTTCATGATGCATAATTGAAATTGAGTTGGGTGCCACTCTCATAGCTTATTTATTTATTTTTTTCTGCTTCTTTCTTTTTATTTTTTATGCAATTTAATTATGTGACTTTCCTAATTTATGCATCCTAATCTTTTCCCAACCAATGTAACACTGATAGAGGGTCTCATGGATTGGGAACAACCCGTATGGTTCTCAAGTAAGGGCTGTCTAAAAGAGAGATCAAAGAGCATGATGTGATTAATATTGACAATAATAGGTGTGGGTAGCTTGTTCTTGCCTAAGGGCAGGCAACACCTTGACAAAGGTTACAACTCCTAATCATTAATGGTAGCAAGCGAAGCGAAGGTTGCCTGCCACCAATAAGAACCTCCAACCCTATCGTTAGATATCGGATTATATCTCGTGAGGGTCTTTAAGCCCTTCTTGGTGTTTGGATAGGGTTGGCATGCTAGCCCATGTGCTCTTGCCATTTTTCCTAGGATGGCGCCTCATATCCAAATTTCATCAAGTGAGCGACATTATATCGATGATTAGAAGGTGTTAATGATGAAATGATTTGCTTGAGCAAATTAGGATAGTTGAAGGGTTATATTGCATAAAAGTAGTAAGAAGGCCAAATTGCACTACATAGAGGTTTCATATAATAATTGACCTTTCTATAACGGGCCATATGTTCCTTGTAAATTATGAACATTACTCTCATACAAAACTAATTAAATATAAATGTGAGTGATATTTATGTTCATAATGTACCAATCATAATGGTGGTTAAAAGTTAGTCTCCTTTAACTAAAGCTAAGGAAAACGTGACCCTTTTCTACGACCATCTACACCTGCTTTTCCTAGATTAGAACTGCCCTTATCGTGCAATATGAGTAGACATAACATTTTTACCACTCAACGTTGAAACATAATTGGAAACATAAAGTTTTTACTTCTTACACCCACACATGTGAGGGACTCTAATCGCACTTTATGTAAGGGGCGAAACTTCCAACATGTCCGATACAGTATTGACTTATATGGTAAGCAAGTTTGCTTCTAAGGTAAAATTCTGAATGCACTTGTCTTGAAAACGGCCAAGATGGTGGACCAATTAAGGTGTGCGAAATTGACTTGGGTACCACCTGACTACTATACTAAAAAGGAACTCACAACATGTTCGGTTTGATTTGGCTTGGCTCCCCACCATTATCGCCCTCCGCCTCATGCAATCAAGCCAAACCTCCAAAATACTTTATTTAAGATTACATTGTTGCAAATCAGGAAAAAAACTGTATAGTTGATGGGTGCATTTGTTTTGTTGAAAAATAATGTTTTAGAAATTCTCTTCTTAACATTGATCTTTTGTATTGCTTTTGGAAATTGAGTGAATAAAACAACTTGTCCATTGGTAACGAATTATGTTTATATATTTATTGATAGCAAATATTTTTTCTTAATTATCTTTTTAGTAATATAAACAATTAAAGTGAGAGAAATATTTTCCAAATTGTCACAAACATAAGCAATTTTTTTTCAATGGATAATCCTATAAACCCGGAACTTCCAAGTGGAAATAATAATCCAAGCGAAAATGCAGCAACTCCAAGGCCAGACCAAAGTCAAGGGGGATGGTCTAACCTAAAGGCATAGAGGCTGATTTTCCTGACACATTTACATTCTTTATCTTAATTAAAGAACTTACTTTACCCTTTATCTTGATTAAACAACTTAGTGATTCAGATAAATAACATATTATAATTATCGGCGGGGTGGTGCAGGTTGGTCACTGACCAAAATACTGTCATGCCGCACACCATAATTTTCTTTATTTTATTATAGGGTGGAGATTAAGGACTATTTTACATAATACTTGTTTAAAATATAGTTCGAAAACAGATTCCGAAAATAGGGGGATAAATAAGAAAATGAAAATTTTTGGGGGTAATCAGTTGGGAACCTATTTAGTTATCGACGGAAGAAAATGTCAAAAAAAGTGAAGGAGCGAAATTAATAGTTTTGACTTCTGTCTACATTAACAAAAATCTTGTAGTAACAGTAATACTGATAATGTTGATGACGATGATAATAAAAAGGATAAGTGTATTGAAATTCTAAAATTTTTCGCGAAAGTACAATTAAATTTTAATTTTTTTTTGAAAAATCGAAATCAAATTCTAAAACTAGTCACACAATTCCACTTGAGTCTTAAAATTTTCAAAAAAGCGAACTCAAGTCCTAAAATTTACTGACATTTTTTGTTTTATAAATTAAGACAGAGTTAAAAAGAAAAAAGATTTTATTGCATGAACTTGATAAGATTTAGGATGTGATTATATTTTTTGAAATTTTTAAGATTTAATTGTACTTTAATGATAAATTTTAAAATTTGATTATGTTTTTTTAAAAAATTGTAAGATTTAATTGTAATTTTGTGATAATTTTTGTAATTTTCAATATACTTATTCATAATAAAGAAAGAAGCATCGTGGGCAAAATGTAGATAAGAGAGGGGGATGGAAATTCCAGTTGGGGGTGAAATGATGATGTCAGGTGAAAGGCAGTGCAACCTTGAGACAAAGAATAGTGGGTCAAGCCACATGTTGCACGAGAGCCATCACCAGGTTCACAACTCAAAGAATGCCAGTCTAATCATTCTCCTCGCCGGGCCTCTTTTCTTATGTCATTCTTCCCTCTTATAACGAATTCCTGTAATGGTATGCTAAATCAATCCATTCAAGCCTAACGCCCCATTTGTTTAGTTAAAAATAACTTTTTTTTTTAATTTTTTTAAATAATTGATTTGATTGCTTGAAATTATTAATAAATAAAAAATAATTTCATAATTGACAACGATCTATGTTAAAACATCTTTGTGCGATGTAAATTTTTTTGTTTATTCATTTTTGTAAAGCATGCGGAACAATCATTTTTAGAGAAATTTTTTCATGAAATAAAATAAATTTCCTTAAAGTGAACGTTTGTATCGCTAAAAATAATTAATCAATAAAAAATATTTTCACTATTAATCATGATTTATGTCTAAATATTTTCGTGAGCGATGAACATAGTTTTTTGTTCGTTCATTTTTGTAAGCGATACAATAAATCATTTTTATGAATTTTTTTCAAGTCATTCATTTTTTGTAAAACAAACGGAGTTACTGCGTTTATCAATTACTTTGCGTTTATCAATTACTTTTATTGAAATGGCTTTTGCACTCGAACACATGTTCCTACACCATCTGATCAAAACACATATGAATATATTCTCTCATCATTGAAATTGTTTGGAGATGTATTCCAAAATTATCTCCCCTTTTTATGAAAACAAAAACCTTAGCATTAACTCATTTATCCTTGAGGTACCCGCGTGTATCAAAAATACATAGAGCCGCTTGCTTTTATGACAAAGAAAGTCGATAGAAAGCAGAATTAAGCATGAATGCAAATACACTTGTACCAGATTTGATAAGCACTGTAATTTGTAAAGGCAACTTTACGACACCCGACCGCACGAGCAGCGAGCTGACGCACCGCGCCAACCCTGGAGTTTCCGTTAATAGTTATCGCGAGAAGTTCTGATGTAATGCTCAATCAACTAGTCATTGTGTCCATCTGTCTTCCCTTGGAAATCTCGTGAAAATTCCACGAAAATCACATGTGTAAACTCTCTCGAACCAGTCGCAATCTTGGATTAGCCAGTTTTTGCCTCTCTTCTCTCGTTTATGTGGAGTTTTCTCTACCGCTCTGGTAGTCATCTTCTTCCTTCCGAACCCAATTTCATCATCTCCCTTAAGCTTCGGCTTCATTGCAACTACTTCCATCCCTCTTTCCCTCGCTCACTTCAATGATGCCCTCCATTTCCTCCAATTTCCACCCTCCCTCCTTCCCTTTAACGTTTTCTCTCTATTTCCCACTTCGCTCTCTCCGTATACTGCCTTCTTCGATGGTTTAATCTAAGTCTTGCATGTCCATCTACCCACTTCCCTTATGACATACTCTGGTTCTGCATGCAACTTTCCTGGCGATCATCTCCATTGATTTCACTCTAGAAGCTGTTTCCCCTATCGCGATGATGGACCCAATTGAAGATGCTCGGGTCGCTGCTTTATGTAACCGCTTAGGTAAACTGTGGTCATCTACTGCAATTGAAACTTGGGACGATGCTCCTCCTGCAACCACAATACAAGAATGTAAGTTAACCCTTGTCAGCAAACTCCTAGCAACTTCAACTGTCAATCTTCTTGCTTTTTAGCAAACTATGAACAAAGCCTGGCGGATAAACAATGTACATGTTGCTCAAAGAGAAGAAGGTTTATATGTTTTCAAATTTACCTCAGAAGCTGACAAATAGAAGGTTCTTGACAATGGACCCTGGTTATTCACTAACAACTTGCTTCTCCTCAAGCCTTGGGCTCCTAATACACCCTTACACTGTTATAACTTCACAGCCTGTGCATTTTGGTTACAAGTTTTAGGCTTACCCCTAGAGTGCTGCACTGAGCAGTTCCTACGACGAATCACACAGGATATTGGCCAACCTCCTGAGATCAGAATTGATGCCAAAGAAGGACCTACGTCCAGAGCTGTCAAAGTTAAAGTTGAACTTCCACTCACAAAACCTCTCAAACCAGGCAAACTCATATGTGTTGAAGGAAAAAAAATTTGGATTGATTTCCGTTATGAACAGTTACCACACTTCTGCTATTCCTATGGTGTCTTAGGACATTATGCCTCATATTGCAAGGAAATTCCATATGATGAGACTCAGTTTGATAGAAGGGATAATATGTATCATGGACAATGGTTGTGCGCTAAAGTTAATGAACATAGTCCCTATTGGCAAACTTTTTATGATTTTCAACCTAAATCAGATGACATTGATGAAACTGTACCTGAAACACCTCAGCCAGGGCTCCTGTTACTCCCTCCTGCCCCTGTACAGATGGAAACTCAACCACTTCCTACAGTGACTCAAACTGCTCAGAATATACATAGCTTATCTGCTGACAGTCCTCATGCTGCACTTCCTTCCAAAACTGACAAAATGACCTGTCCTGCCCAAGCAAACATATCAGAGGTCAAAGTTCTTCACACTATGGCAACTACATCAAAAAAACCTTCTCACTCTCGCTTGCAGGCTAAAACAACTCAGTTAAAGAAAGCAAGGAAGCATCCTATTTATCTTGACACTTTGGATGAAAGCACTCTGTTGGATACCCCTGTTTTCCAGGTTAATAGGGACTATGAAGGGGCTGTGGTGGCTTGCCCAAATAAGCTACCAACTACCAAATGAAGATCCTAAGCTGGAACTGTCAGGGATTGGGCAACTCCCTGACAGTTCGTGCTCTTAGAGCCATGGTGGCTCATGACAAGCCCGATATCCTTTTTTTATTTATTTATGGAAACTCGGAATCAACAACCAGTCATTGATCAAATCCAACGCAAGCTAAACTACGGCAATCGTTTTTTGGTTAACCCCCAGGGCATGGCAGGAGGGATGGTCCTTTTTTGGCAAGACCATATTTCTCTTCATGTTTTAACCCACTCCTCTCACTTTATTGACACTGTCTGTTCTAATAACAGGGGTGTTTCTACTATGTGTCTCACTGTTTTGCATGCTCCTCCTATTTATCATCTCAGACAACTATTTTGGGCTGAATTGAGACAACTCTCATACTCACACACTCAACCTTGGGTATGTTTAGGAGACTTTAACGAAGTTTTGCATCACTGGGAAAAGGGAAAAGGTGAGTGAAAAACCCGCCGAACCTTATCGACTACAATCATTTCGGGATTTGCTACAAGATTGTTCTTTGATGGACCTAGAGACTAAAGGATGCGCCTATACTCGGAGCAATAACCGAGATGGCCAGGAGTTGGTGAAAGAAAGACTTGACCGCGCTCTATGCACTATTGACTGGCGCTTAACATATCCAACAGCAGAGGTTGTGGCTTTCCCTGCCATAGGGTCAGACCACAGTCCGCTTCTTTTATCCACTCATATAAAATCAGGCAGGGGAGGAAGAAGGTTTACCTTTGAATCTTTCTAGCTTGAGCATGAGGATTGTCAACGAGTTGTAGGGGATGCCTGGTCTATTCCATCTCTCAGTGAATCTTCCATATCCCATAAGATTCGGGCGACAACAAGGGCTCTAACAAAGTGGAGCAAATCTACCTTTTCTGCAAACCATAGCCAAATTGCTCTTCTCCAGCAGCAGCTTCAGCAATATACTAATCAACCTGCAGGAAATCATGATATACACAAAGTTAGAGCTCTGAAAGATCAAATTCAGAAATGCTGGTCTCAGGAAGAACAATATTGGGGAATGCGTTCCCGTATTAAATGGATGCGATGGGGAGACAGAAACACTCGCTTTTTCCATGCAACCACAGTTCAACGAAGAAAAAGAAATTGCATCAGTATATTAAAGAATGAGAATGACGAGTGGATTTGAGACATTGACCAGCTGAAGCATCTCACTCACTCCTTTTTCAATAGGCTTTACGCCTCCTGCGGCCATTGAGATTTTCAACCTATCCTATCACAATGTCCTCAGCTTGTCACAACAGAAATGAACTCATCACTGACAGCCGATCTTACTCGAGAAGAAGTCAAACTTGCCACATTTCAATTAGGTGCTACATCTGCCCCAGGACCTGATGGTTTAAATGGTCTATTCTACCACAACTACTGGGATATTATTCAGGAAGATGTTTTCACAACAGTCCACAACTTTTTCACTTAGGCCATCTACCACCAGAAATTAATCGCACAACCATCTCTCTAATTCCAAAAATTCCCAACCCAGAAAAGTTAGACCAATTCCGCCCTATCAGCTTGTGCAACTTCATTTACAAGATTATTTCCAAAGTGTTAGTTAATAGATTGAAACCCTGGCTGCCTCATCTAATTTCCAAAGAACAAAGTGCTTTTATTCCGGGTAGACAAATTCAAGACAATGTCCTCCTTGTTCAGGAGGTTATTCATCAGCTGAAGAACTTGCAAACGAAAGAAACACTTCCAAGCTATTCTTAAATTGGATATGCAGAAAGCTTTTGATAGGGTAGAATGGGACTTTTTACAAGCTTATCTTTGCCGATTGGGATTTCACCAACGATGGGTCACGTGGCTGATGCAATGTGTAACTACTTCTTCTCTCAGTGTTAAGTTCAACGGTGACTTACTATCCTATTTCCAACCATCTCGGGGACTCCGACAAGGAGATCCCCTCTCTCCATACTTATTTATTCTCTTGGACAATCTTCTCTCCACCCTCATCTCACAAGCAATTGATATGGGTAATCTACGAGGTATTACTTTTAATAGAAGATGTCCCACTTTATCTCACCTGTTCTTTGCCAATGATGCCATCTTTTTTTCTCAATGGAACTATCACTGAATGTCAGAATTTATCAAGCATTTTATATCAGTATTGCCTAGCTACAGGTCAAGCAATCAATCAGAACAAGTCTGGTTTATATCTTTCTAAATTTTTCCCTCACCCCCTTAAGACTAACCTAGCTCATGAATTACACGTTCCTCTGCTGGCTAAAACTGGTAAGTACCTTGGCCTTCCATCTAATTGGGGATCCTCTAAGAAGGATATGTTTGCCTGGATATTAAGTAGAGTTAATTCTAAGTTGGAGGGCTGGAAAGAACATCTAATTTCCAAAGGGGGGAAAGAAATCTGCTGAAATCTGTGGTTCAGGCTATACCTCAGTATGCTATGATGACATTCAAGGTTCCAGTTTCTATTTGTAGATCTATTGAGAAGAAAATAGCTCGATTTTGGTGGCAAAACAACAGTAACAGATCTGCTATTCACTGGAAAAGTTGGGATCTTCTAACATATAGCAAAGAAAAAGGAGGAATGGGCTTCAGAGATCTCATATCTTTTAATAAAGCCTTATTGGGAAAGCAAGCCTTGTGGATTTTTCATAACAATACCTCTTTATTAGCCAATGTTTTTAAAGCATTATACTTCCAATCTACCTCTTTCTGGAAAGCTGAACAGGGATATCGACCCTCGTGGGGTTGGAAGAGTATTCTTCTTGGCCGAGATTCTATTATCGAGGGTCTTCAATGGTCAGTTGGAAATGGATCTTCTATTAATGCTAGAGAAGATAAATGGTTAAACATTGGCATTCTAGGGGGACCAGCATCAAGAGAGGAGCCTAAAATGGTTGCGGACTACATCCTTCCTGAACAGAATGCCTGGAATGTAGCCCTTCTTCATCAGACCTTTCTACCTCAAATTGTGGATGAGATTCTAACCATTCAGTTATGGACAGTCAACACTGAAGACAAACTCTGCTGGACAGCCACACACGATGGAAACTACTCTGTTAAAAGCAGTTACCATTTCATAACCCAATCGACTTCTACAAAGGTTCATCCCCAACCCTCTATTTCCTATCCCCCACAAACAAAAATCTGGAAACAGATATGGAAGACAAAAACGGCCCCCAAAATCCGCACTTTCCTCTGGTCTCTATGCCATAAAGCATTACCCACTAAAGACAATCTGTTTCATCGCCGCATTATCCCTGATCCTTTTTGCCAACTATGCTTAGCTAGTACTCCTGAAACCACTGAACACCTATTCCTACTTTGTCCATCATCAAGAACTATTTGGAGTAGCCCGAAAGTAAACTTTACTTTTCCCAGTTCATCAACAATTAGCATTGATCAATGGCTTGCATATATTATAGATCAGAAGGGAAACATACCTAGCTTTGAGACTATTGCAGCTCTGTTATGGCACATATGGAAGGCTCGAAACCACCTCATTTTTCGCAATCATCGAACTAATCCAGATCTTCTTGTTGATACAGCTTTGCATATGGCCACTCTTTGTATCAGCTCACAGCAGCTCGCACCATCAAACGGTCCTCTCCCCTAAAACCGATCCAATTCATGGCAACCTCCAAGACAAGGAACCATAAAGATCAATATGGATGCTACCTTTCTTAGCCCTAATCATACATGTGCAATTGCAAGTATCTTTCGAGATCACACAGGCAAGATGCTAGATGGATTTACACGCACTGTTCCAGCATCAACCGCACTTGAAGCAGAAACTCAAGCTCTTCTACAAACGCTAAAGCATCTCATACATCAACGGCAAACGGATTCTTACCTGCATCTTGAAACCGACAGTCAAATCCTTGTCGACACCTTGAATCGAAGCCGTTCCCCTCCATGGAGCTGTCGAGCCCTCTTCGCCGAATGCGAATCCCTAATGCTCTGTTTTCCTCATCTATCACTGCAACATTGTCGACGAGATAGTAATGCCCTAGCTGACTGGGCCGCCAAGGCCCACGGCAGAGGCCTCCTTCCCTCTAACTGGGTTCTCAACCCTCCGCTCGCAATGTCTGACTTAATCTGTAATGATGCCCTAATTTCAGGTTGTACTTCCTTTTCAAGTTAATATATATGCCTTTTCAACCAAAAAAAAAAAACTCTCTCGAACCTAGCCAGTCAATTGGATTTTTCTGTAAGAGGTCAGTTTGGATCGCATTTTTTCCATCGATTTCAGGACGGCTTCAGTCCACGAATTGCTGTTGCAAGATACTTGGATGTCCTTATCTTATGTACATGAGCAGGGACTTCAAATATGGAATTCCAGCAGTCGCGAAATCTATTTATGGAAAGTCCAGGTTGATCCCGTACGCGTCGGTTCGCTACTTCTATCACATGTTTCTACAAGTTGCCCATATAAAATTCGGAACTTGGCGAATCCTTCCTTGTATAAGTGGAGAACCGACGGCCAGTACTTGTTTCTGCAGAATAACTTCCGTTCGTCTTGTGACATTCTTAAACATAAGTTTCTACCACACATTCACGTTAGATACATAATAAATCTCGTTATTGTCAGGATATTTTAAGGATGTTTTTCCATCGATCTCCCTCTTCGTTATGATGACAAAATACGTACGTGCCCTTCATAGATAAGTGAATTATCTTCGTGCGCAGGTTTCCAGTTCGCTGACCCATGAAAGACAGAACCAGAATCCTATAGAATCAAGATGAAGGCTTGTTTTCACATGCTTTTAACAACAAAAAATTTATCTAAGGACTTGAGAACAAACTCCCCACTTGCTTCATGATTTATCCCTTGTTTGTCACGTGGAGAATGAATTAAACGCAAAAAGCAGAAAGAGACAGCACATAAGTGAGATTCATCAAAGGCATATACAACCGCCACTTTAAGGTTGAATGGAACTTCTCTCGCTCGCGCACATTCCTCCTGTTGTCTCTGAATCCTGGACCTATATTGCATCAGCTGGTGATTCAAAACGGCAGATTCAGAGCTGAAAAATCTCTTTCGGTTATTCCTGCTTCCCTTTAGGGTAGATGAAATCCCCATAGGTTCCAACATCAACTTCTACTTTATTCTGAAGCATCTGAGGCTTCTCATTCGAAGTTTCCCATGATCTCTAACACGGTTTCCATCGTGCCTAAGAGTTACCTTGATCTCATCCGTAGTTTCAACGGGTCCAACGAGTGTGAAGAAACACCAAGAACCAACTTCTGCATTTCAGCTCCTACTTCATCTTTCTTTAATTCTTCCCACAGTTTAGTCATATAATTCAGCCCAAAATTCTCCTTTAGTGAGGGGTCATCTTCCTGCCTTCTTCCCTTTTCTCTCACTCTAATTTTTTGAGTTTCTCAGCCATCTTTTTCATACTAGTTTGCATAGAGACTATCTTACTGAAAGTCTAAAAGCTGATCCTCATCTTTATCAAAAACAATTAAAGACACGGCTTTATCTTTCCATCTGTCTTGCATCAAGACAAACTCTACCTCGTTTAAAGTATCCTTCAAACTTCTTTTGTGCCAAAAAGCCATCGTCACGCGTTTTCTTCAATGCTCTTACTCCTTTTAGCTTCAAATTCTCGAGATAATGGATCCATGAAGGGAAGATCCCTCTATGCCTTCTTTCTAGCCTCATGAGATTGTGAGTGAGATCCAAACGGGATAGACTGATAATATTTCATAATCCCTGAATCAAATTGAGCCAACAGAGCCAACCCTCTTAATCGCTCTTTCTTGTTTTTGTCCTAAGTTCTTGATATATGGCCTCTTCCAAAAGGAATTACCATGTGCTCCTGGTTTCAGAGGCATGGACGTCCGCAACAATTTCCTTAGTCATCTCTATGTAGCTTTGGATCAGAAAGGGATATACACTTTTATGGATAGCGAATAGCTTAGGAAAAGAGAGCAAATATTGCTGGTGCTTATGAGGGCGATTGAGGAATTGCGCATTGCGATCATCATTTTCTCCAAAGGCTACGCTTTCTCCTGGTGGTGTCTGGAAGAGGTAGCAACGATCATGGAGTGCAAGGCACAGAAGGAGCTGATTGTGTTGCCGGTGTTTTACAAAATGGAATCAAGAGAAATGAGAGAGGGGAGAGAGGCTTATGGGAGAGCTATGGCTAAGCATGAGTCCATTTTTGGGAAGGATCCGGAGAAAGTGAAAAGATGGAAGAAACTCTTTTTTGATGCCGGTGACTTATCTGGGTGGGAATCAATGATGGGTAAGTAAATAGTTGACTTGACGCACTGCTTTGCCATAGTCTGCTGGTGATTGTTTGTTCGTACGTCAAATCTTATGCAGATAAATTACCGCTAAAAACTGAGAGATATTGTTAAATCGGTCTTTTTAATTGAAGATACAAAGCGGATATATGCTAGATAGCAGACACAAAAGGGGAATAACCAAAATTTCGAGTTAGTAGATTGTATAAATTCGATTCTTGCTGTGTGGATAATGAAAATTTTGTCTTAGATAAGTAGTCTAGTTTCATGATACCCGAGTCATTTTTGTCTTCAGGCGCAGGTTTACCCAAATGTGTTAATTTCTTTCATTTTACTATTTGCTGACCTTCTATGTTATTTTCCTTATGACGTTAGAGGTTGAATTCCTGCCATGGCTTTGAAATTGTAAAACACGTTTCTCTTTCTTTTGAGTGCTAATCAGAGATGAAGCATAACTCATACGATGCATCGTAAAGCAATTATCAATTCATCTACAGCGAACACGCTTATATTTTGCTGTGAAGGAGAGCTCATACGATGCATCGTAAAGCAATTATCAATTCATCTAGAGCGAACACCCTTATATTTTGCTAAGTATCCGGCTGGAATAGATTCTTGAGTTGAAGAACTGATATTATTGTCGCAAAAAGATTCAGATGATAATGTTCTCATGATAGGCATATGGGACCTGGAGGCATAGGGAAGACGACAGTTGCTAAATAGGTAATGCTTTCGAGAGACATTTTCAGTGATCTAGTTTTTTGGAGTGAGTGAGAGAAACTTTGAACAAAAGCAATGGTCTAATTGATTTGCAAGAAAAACTTCTATCTCGGATCTTATATCCTAGACATCTAACGGTCTATAGTGTCTATAGAGGAATTAGTGTGATAAGGGTTGCAAGAAGGTTCTACTGATTCTTGATGATGTTGACCAGTTGCATCAATTGAATGCATTAGCTGGAGAAGGCAATTGGTTTGGCAAAGGAAATAGAATTTTTGTAACAAGGGATTAATATTTGCTAACTTCTCATGACATAAATTGTGTGTATGAAGTTAAAACTTTAGACAACGATGAGGCACTAGATTTTTTTTTTAATTATTATTTTATTTTTTATTTTTTTCGGCATGCCTTTCCAAACCGTAAAAAATCTGAAATAAGAAAGGATTGAGCACTGCATTATGCTAGTAGCCTTCCATTAGCCTTTGAAGGGTTGGGCTCCTTTTCTTGTGTGGAAGAAAGGAACCGGCATGGGCAAGTTCACTGCATAAACTCACCAAAATTCACAACCAAAGTATCAATCGAGTTTTGAAGACAATCTTCAATGGATTGGAGGATAATGAGTGGGAGATTTTCCTCAATATTGCTTGTTACTTTAAAGGAAAAAGTATAAAGTACACCAACAAAGTTCTCGATAGTTGTGACTTTGACACAACTATAGGAATAGGACTTCTCATCGAGAGGACCATGATAAGAAATGAGCATGGGAACCCACAAATGCATGATTTGGTTTAGTTGATGGGTAAGGATATTGTCTATCAAGAATGTCCCAATGATCCTAGGAAATGCAGTATATTATGGCTTTTTGAAGATGTTCATGACATCCTATGTGAAGATACGATAAAAGTTGTTTGTGTAAACATTGTTATATTTCATTTTTATGTTCCTGACCTTTTGTCGGTTCCAAATATGGAGAGAATGAATCTTGAAGGGTCCAAAAACTTGGTGGAGGTTCACCAATTTGTTACATATCTCGACAAGTTAGAATTTTCATCACTACGGTTTTGCTCCAACCTCAGTATCTTTCCTAACGCGCTCAAGACAAAATCTAGTCAAACCCTTGATCTCTTTGGTTGCTCTAAACTTGAGAAGTTCCCTGATATATCAGGAAAAATGGAACATCTAGAAGAGCTTGATTTAGGAAGGAGGGTATTAAAGAACTCCCAGCGGCATCAATTGAAAATCTCTTATACGTGAAGAGTTTTTTTTTTTTTTTTTTTTTTTAAGATATTGTAAAATCTCACAAGGCTTCCTTTAAACATTTATTAATTGCAAAATCTTGAGCATATGAGTCTTTAAGGCTGCTCGAATTTTGTCATGTTTTCAAAAATATTTAAGGATGTAATTGATTCTAATGACAATTTGAGTTTTCAAATTTATATTAGCTAGAATTTAGTGGGTGCAATCTATCAAAAGTTAGAGTTCCTTGAGAGTTCTTCCAATTTTCCCAAATTGACATACTTAGATCTTTCCGATGACAAGTTTACTCATCTGCCGAAATGCATCAACAAATACTGTAATTTGGGAGAGTTGTATGTGGATCACTGCAGGCAGCTTCAAGAGATTTCTCAGCTTCCACCATATGTGCATATCCTATCGACACAAAGATGCAAATCTCTACAAAGATTCCCAAATTCGTTGTGTCCCTCCAATGAACTTCTAGTTGACTTAATTTATTGTGAATTATTCCACAGAGGGGCAAATACGACTGATATGTTATTATCACTCAATGTGGGGCGAATACAACCAATATGTTATTATCACTCAAGGTTACTCTCTCTCTCTCTCTCTCTCTCTCTCTCTCTCTCTCTCTCTCTCTCTCTCTCTCGCTATAAATGCTTGATAGCTCCCGATGAGTGTTGTTCTTGGCCAGAAGGAACGAAAAGCAATTATTGTCATATGTCTTATCGTAATTCCCGTTAATAGCTGAGCGGTATTTAATGAAGTGAAACATTTTGATTCGATGGAATCCGATCATGTGTAGATTGAGTATCTGTTGTGCGGTATGCTGCATATGAAAAGGCAGCTTCTGCGAGACGATTGGAGCCAATTCCAAATTGGGTGCCTCTGATTATTTGGAGGAAGATTGAAGGAGTGGGGATTCCATCTAATATGCAAGCAAAAGCGGATGATCTGAGGGTTGTGATCCCACACTACCGCAGATAGAAACATATTGGTCTTCAGAGGAAAATGATCGGATAGACGCCGAGGAAGAAAATAGTTCAAGGGAAACAGATGATGAACTTTTTGAAGCAGACGGGTGGGACCCGCCAACCAATGGAATCGGCGGTGGATAGAAGCAAACTGTTGAGTTGGTCTCCACTTGGCTTTGATTCTTAGGGAGGCAATATCTTGATTCCGACGCCTCTTGGTCCTCCCCTCAAATCAAATTCAAAATCATTATGAGATACAGGTTTCGCGTCATGGTGTTGAAATGGTTGAAGAAACTTTCTTTTTTCCCTCTCTTTCTTTCTTTTATGATTTGTGATGCAGAGTGCATTAATACAAAATTCAGTGGATGCTTGTTGAATGACCATGGTCTTCCATGTTGCTTCGTGAAACTTATGACATAAATCCTTGTCACCTTTCTTCATCCAATCAGTGATGCCAATATTTCACACTGAAAAATTCTGAGCTATTAAGTTTTGCTCAATCAAATGTATGATCCTTGTCTTTAGGAGTGTTGATCTCATCATATCAAAAGATCAAAAGGTCTCCATGGGGAAGAGTAGCCGATTCCTCTGTTGTTACTGGCCAAGTTGCACTTTCTCCCACTTCCTTCAACATTAATTAGACATGTTAACTTCATGTGATCGTCGCGTCACAGCATCTTACCGTGTTCGTGTCAATTCTCAAGCTTCGATAGCAGTTTGCAGCAGCTGAAAACTTGTACACTGAAAGACAACTTCAAACAAATCTGAAGCAGCAACGTCATTAACTAATCCCTCTAGTGAAACAGTTTTCCATCCGACCGAACCAACATCGGTATGATTATCTCAGTTCTTGTATGATCTCTCGCATCATTCTCTCTACCTCTTCAACAATGCCCGGGATTCAATCATCTCCAATCCCGTTGAAATCGAAGAGCTAGAGAAATGTGGATGATCATGAAATATAGCCACCAACTAGCATGAGGATAGCAGCATAATCTTGTAAGAGGAGTATATTCATAGGGCCAAAAAGTTTCTGATTCAGTTCAATCTTTTCTAGCTAATATTGACTTTGGTAGCAATAAAATCTATTGAATTATTAAAAATAAGAAAATATACAAACATGATGGGTTTTTTATATGATGGGCCAAGTCAAGCCCGTTCACTTATGTTGGGCTAAAATCCGGCTCGTAAATAAAGGGCCATAAGAGAGTGCGGTTTCTATTGCATAAATATAAAAAAAGGGGGAGAACGTTGAGAATATACAATGAAAAACACTTAATGTATTTTTCTTTCTCCTTGGACAACAGTGTTTTCTCCCTTGATAAACAGAATTTTAGGGTCTCAATTCATTCTTCTGAAACTATAACGATACTTAATCTGTGGCAAATAAGGTACGCCCGTTTTTATGATATATCTTTTAATTAGTGTTATATGTTTTCCCAAGCACGTTTTCACGTTCGTTTTCGGTATTTGTTCGTTCAAGTATCGGTTCGTTTTCAGGAATCTGTTTCCAACAAAACCAAAAAGAAGAAGAAGAAGAAGAAAAAAGTAGTTAGCTATCGACTTGGAGAAAATATTGGGGTGGGGCAAGTACACTATCCAGACAAAATTGCAATGCCAGGTCATCTCCACATCAGATGCAAATATGAACTCTTCTGTCCTCTCGAATGATGCTGCATAAAAGCGTCATCCTCACTACTACCTGTCCCAAGCCAAGATGCTGTTGACTCATCAGTCTCTCTCTCTCTCTCTCTCTCTCTCTCCCCCTGACTAACCATGCCTTCTTCAATGGCGCTGCTAATCCTCCGTCGCAACTTCCATTGTCGAGCCTCCTTGCTCCTCTAGGTGAGACTCTTGTCCCATTCGCCGAAGGAGGTAGGGGCTCCAAAATGACAGACCTTAGAGCCGGAGCCCACGAGAAAATACTAGTGGCGAACTGAAGTTGGAATGATGACTATTAAAGAATTTCCTGCATAAATTGAAAATCTTCCTTCTATAAAGCAAATACATTTGCAGAAACCTCGCAAAGCTCCCTCAAGGGTTTATAAGTTGCAAAATCTCAAGCATTTGAGTCTTCAAGGCTGCTCCAATTTTGTCATGTTTCTAAAGAACTTGGAGGATTCAACCAATCCTAATGAAAATTTGGGGTTCTCAAATCTAAAAAACTTAATGACTACAATCTCTAAGAAATAGAGTTCCTTGAGAGTTCTTCTAATTTTCCCAAATTCGCGCATCTAAATCTTTCCAAAAACAAGTTTATTCATCTTCCAGCATGCATCAACATATACCATGATTTGGAACACTTGTACGTGGATGGATGTAAGCAACTAGAAGACATTCCTCAGCTTCCGCCAAACGTGCATATCCTAATGGCAAAGAGTCGCAGATCTCTACAAGAATTTGCTGATTTACTCATCGAATCCCTTTTTATTTTGATCCAATCGATGAAGAAGTTATCAAATCCAATTTTTAAGCAAAATAAAGCTTGGTCATAATTAAATGAGAGAAGAAAGACGGTTGATACCACCTTCTGTAGTTGGATCAATTCTTCGATGGGGCATGAAGTAACATTTCGTGCTATCTCAAATAATGTCATGTGTACTTGGCAAGTTCCTTGAAGAGCCACGAGTTTAAGCATGTACTTGACATTTTTTTCAAAAAAAAAACCTATCTGTCAACTTTTTTCGTAATAAAAAAGAAAAAGAAATTAAAGTAGAATTGTGAAGAGGCACAACTACTTTATATAAAATTGTTTTCTTTAGAATAATTTATGATATCATTAACAGATTATATGTGATTATATTTTGATATAATTATTCCATTAATTTTGTAACTAATTAATTTTTAATATATTTTGAATTACTAATCCAGCCTAAAGCATAGGAATTCATGCCAATTGATTACGCATTTTTTTCTTTTTGAGCATTTACACGATTTAACATATTATCAATGTGCTCCCAATCATTGTGATCCATCCTCTGAAAACATCACGCTTCATTAGCCCAAGTCACTAAAATTCATGCTACAACCTCGTTGGCCATTGTTTTGGTCATGCTGTTGTCGGCCACATTGCCGGGTCACCGATGCCCTACTGAGACGGTTGTTGATTGAACCTTATGTAGGCTTGCTTCGCATAGGCCCCATAAGCTTATCACAATTAATTTTGCTAAAATATGGTGCACCTATTATAGTGACGAGGCACTATTACTATAGCTAAAACTAAGTCGCCACTTCCACAAACTTATGGTATAACAAGATGTACTGTTCAAACAAGCAATTAACTTCTATAAGTAAGACATCTTCTATTTGCATGGGCTCGTCGTTGGCAAGAGATAATCGTTTATTGATAGTTCTTTCTTCTCATCGCCATTAAGTAAATTTGACTTTAAAGATTATTTTGATCATTACATTTTACTTATTTTTGTTGTGTGACGTTATCTTTGTTCGTTAAGGTTTCCTCCATAACATAAGTAATCCATCTATTTCAACTCAGGAAAAATTATTTGTGAAAACTCATTGACTTTTCCATTGTTAAGGTTTTAAGCTAATATTCTAAACATCAATGTACCTTGAAATAACTGAATATGAAATTAGAAAGTTCTTTGAAAAAAAGTATTCCACTAACAAGTTAAAATAAATAAATAAAATATAGTGATTTGGTCAATTCATCAACAATATCTTCTAATTATTACATGTATAATGAGTTTGATAAGATGGTGTAGAAACATTTGTTCTAGTTTTGCGTAAAAAGAAAATTGTATTCTTTACTTAAAGTGGACCGAAGCACCAAGAACCTACTTCTACATTTCCGCTCAAATTTCATCTATCTTTAATTGTTCCTACAGTTTAGTCAAATAATTGAGCCCGAAATCCTCCTTTAACGAGGGGGTCATCTTCTTCCTGCCTTCTCCCTCTCATTTTCTCAGCCGTCTTTTTCATACTGGTTTGCATAGAGATTCCTTACCAGAAGTCTACAAGGTGCTTCCTCATCTTTATTAAGAACAATCAGTGACACGGCTTCATCTTTCCATCTTGTAAAGTGTTCTTTACACGTCTTTTGGGGCAAAAAGTTATCATCACGCGTTTGCTTCAGTGCTCTTGCTCCTTTTAGCGTCAAGATTCTCAAGACAAGGGATCCAGATTCCTGGGAAAAGTACCAAAATAGTCCTAAACCTTTTGTATTGGTACCAATTCAGTCCTAAACTTTTCAATTGGACCAATTTAGTCCTAAATATTTTCAAATTAGTACCAATTCAGTCCATCCAGCTAATTTAAGCCGGAAATTGCTGTTTTGGCCACCGGCGGTCTTACGTGGCGCCACATGGAATTTTTTAATGATTTTTTATAATTTTTTCAAATTTTTTAAATTATTTTTTTCTCTTTTCTTTTTATTTTTCTTTTCTCCTTACCCTTGGCCGGCGAGGTCGCCGGCCACAGGCTGGTCGGGGCGAGGGGCCCTGCGCCCTCGCTGGCCACTGGCGAGGGCGCGGCCACAGGCGAGGGCGTCGGCCCCCGCCCAGATCCAGGCGAGGGCGCGGCAGCCCTCGCTCGTGGCGGGCGAGGGCCCGGCAATCCTCGCCCAGATCCGCGCGAGGGCATGTACGCGCTCAGCGCTTCTCCTCGCAGCATCTCTCTCTGTCGCTTGCCGCTCGAAGACTCCGTCCCTTGACGAGGGCATGCCAACACACGTCACTTGCAACTGTGAGACGGATCACACATGGTAGATGATAGTAAGACAATTCCGACATGGAAATTGACAAGACCAATGTGGGAAATCCATGTATGTTAACATGTATATATTTTAATGGAATGTAGATTTGGGTCGATGGCATCGGGATTTTTCATGAGGCAAAAATTAGTTTGGATAAAATGTATTGTGGAGGTCCTACTTAAAGATTTTTTGTGGAACGAAAATAAATTTGAGATGAATGTCTCATGGAAATACCAGTTTAAGATTTTCAATGATGTTAAGCCATGAAGGAATTAGAACCTCAGCATCGGGATAAATTTCACAGCCAGACTTAATCATGAGAAAGCAATACTTAGGAATCTCTAATCTCAATTTCAATACAAAACCTAATTATAAGAAAGCAATATCTAGATATTTGTAAATACCTCACGGATATCCTTAGCTGATGTGATCCTCAGTAAAACCTACTAGCTAAGGATGACACTGATGATGACGCCCCCATGGGGCAGTGAGGGAGAAACACATTACCAAAACACAGTAAGTCATGTCGTGGATGATTAAAAGCGGGTCTCCACTTTCATGATCGACTCTTTTTTAACTCTTCTCTTCTTTTTCGCAAGTGGAGTTTCATATCGTTTACCGTACTTTTGTCATTTTGTTGGACTGGGGATCATCTCTTTCCACACGGTCAAGAAACACGTGTGTTACGGATGGGATATATGGTTCGCCCCATGTTTTTGAAGCGTGTAAACTCCGGTAATTTAGACTATCGTGTCAATGCAAAAATATCAATATTCAAATGGCGATGATAATCTAAGAAAATGGTTAAAGATGCTTGAAAAGAGTCCTTCCTTAGACACTATTAAGTCGTCATTACTACTTGTTGATTGTATGCACAATGAAAAATCTTGACATATCATATAACCTGATTATGAATAAATTAGCTATATTTAATTAGACCTACTTACATGTTGTTGTATTAATTTTCTAATTTCCACCATCATAAACTATTAGTAAAAGTGCTGAATACCTACTCATGACTTTACAAATGAATAAGATTCAACGAGTTTGACAAATAGCTCTCATTTTTCGCCCATGCTACCATTCAATAATGGATCAGTTTGCAAAATTCTCAATAAAAATAATTTCATCTTATCGTGGATTTATTATATTTCATTCCGAATTTTATAATTCTAAATTGCATATCCTAAATTTAAAATTAGAATTTAATCCCGATTTATTGATGGCATGGAAAGACGGAGAGCACAAAATAGAAATCACGGTTTTTAGTCAGTCTACGTCGTGTGGCGTGAAGGGAGGGGCAAGTCAAGTCAAAGTCTTCCATGATGTTGCTTGTTTTATCAGTATTTTCTTTAAATTCTTTGTTCCCAACTAAAGGAAAGGGACAAGGCAAAAGCCGACACAAAACCCTACTTAAAAAGCCATAAAGTCTACGGTCAACGTTCAACCACGGAGGGCTTCCACCTGTCCCCGGAATTTTCCCCGAAGGCGCCTGTAGATCTAGAGGTACATCCCCGTTTTTCTTGGTTTTCATAGGGTCAACATCTCACGTGGTGGTGTATTCCTATCTCTACGTGGCGCCACGTAAGATCGCCGGCGGCCAAATCAGTAATTTCCGGCTTAAATTAGCCGGATGGACTGAATTGATACCAATGTGAAAATGTTTAGGACTAAATTGGTCCAATTAAAAAGTTTAAGACCGAAGTGGTACCAATACAAAAGTTTTATGACTATTTTGGTACCATAAATGGACCTAGACTTAGGATCAGGGAAGGAGAGTAAATTTCCTGCAGGTATGCATCCCACATTAGGCGAACAACTCCCGTTCAAGCCTTTCAGGGACAGCCTTTTAGCAGAAAATCACTCAACCCTTTAATCCAGAGCCTAGAGACACTCAGAAGATGCCAGGATGGAAACGTTTCTAATCTACCCAAGCTGCATTTCTCGAAGGATCCTACCAGGCTGGAGAAGAAGAGAGATTTAGAAAGCCATAGAGGTTTTTCACAAAACACACTCTTTACTTCAGGGGACTCTGCCCAAAACGATATAACAACAATGCCTTATATAGGCAAATAAAGGTAAACAAGGACACACAGGGACCAACTCACGGGTCCAGAAACAAACAGAGGCACCGAAAGCTATCGGGAGGGAATTATTCGCACACTATGAATAGTAACTGTACTATGAATAGTACATTCCCTAACCTAGTGCTACAGTAAAAGTGAACAGTACTTTGCTACAGTGAAATTGTATGGACTCAACGATCTCGTCCGTCACGAGCATTGTAGCTACATACTGAGTCGTCATCTGAACTGTCTTCTAGGAGATGTGCTTCATACTTCTGCTGGAGGGCTTCAAGGTCTTGAGGCGAAAGAATCTGGTTCAGCCTTTGAGATGAGGATGCTTCATAAGCCCAATGGGATGCTTCTTCTTCTGCCCAGTTAGTATTTTCACTTGTAGTGTTGGCAGGAATATTTGGCATGCTTGGCTGAGGCCAATTGGATGGTTGTGCATAGAAGGATGTATCCATGTTTTGGAATGAGGATGGAGATCCCTGTTCGTATGGATTCTGGGACAGAGGACCTCCAAAGCGTGCATAGGGGTCTTGAGTAGACCGGACAATGTCGTCTTCGCTTGTCATTTCATGCTCTTGGGACGATGCTGCTTGTCTGTACTGCCTGAGTGCTTCACTAGTTTCTGGTGCTAGGTCATAATGATCCCACGTAGTGGGTGCATTATTCTAGACATCTTCGGGAATGGTCTTATTTTCCTGGCATAGGATTCTCTAGAGTTCTCGATATTCATGTTCACAAGATCTAACAGATTTTGGATAAGATTTGTGAATTCTGGCTTCTCGATTGTTCGAGTGAGGTTTATAGGTTGTGGTTCCTATTTCAAGTGGTGCATCGAGAATACCGCCATTATTTCTAAAAAAGTTCCATGGACGTCTGAAAAACAGGATGATGTGAACTTCAGGATTTGGTGTCATGGTTCTCAGTTCTCTTTCTAAGTCCTGTTTCCAACATGTAGGATGATAGAACCAGTTTAGAAAATCTAAAAGATTTCTATCACATTCCTTTTTGATGTTTCTCCCGAGCATGAATATCCTGGTGAGATTAGCAATGAATCTTCTGGTAGGAATTTCAAGGGCTATCAAGTACTTATTGGTTAAGTACCATAATAGCGTTTCGAGCTGATTAGGGAAATCATCTTCCTTCCAGATAAGAGGATGAATAAAAGGATAATTCAAATTTAACCCGAAGGGATAAAGGATCGAACCTCCATTGAATCTGAAAAGGTCTGTGTGGCATTGCCACATGAGGTTCTCCATGTTCTCAGTAAGACCGTCATTCTGGATTTGCTGAATAATCTCCTGGGGATATGCCTGGCTTGGCAAATCTTTGATCTTCTCAATCTTGTATTTGACTCCATGATGAAGCATGTGGAAAGCAGGTCTTTTGATGTACATGTTGATTTCAGCTGGTGCTTTGGGTCTTGACAAAAAGTCAGCAAGAACATTCTTTTTCCCAGGAATATGTTTGGTTTCAAAAGAGTATTTTGAAAACCATTCGGCCCATCGAAGCAGTTGAGGGTTTGGAATCTGTTTCTGTTTAAACTTGGTCATCTGAGGGAAAGATGCCATGTCTAGTTCGACCAGAAAGTGATGGCCTATAAGATGAAATTCAAACCTTTTAATTCCATTTTTGACTGCTAGGATTTCTTTAAAAGTGGAGTGGTAATGCATTTTAGCCTGGGAAAACTTTCCACTCTTGTAGGCACAAACGTGTTTCTTTCCATCAATTTCTTCGAATAGGACGGCTGCCCAGTATTCATCACTGGCGTCAGTTTGGAGAATTCTTTTGCCTGTTGATGGTATTTGTAATGGAGGGAGATTCTGCATAATCTCCTTAAGTTCAGCAACCGCTTTGGTCTGGGGTTTTCCCCAGGGTGGGGAATTCTTCTTCAGCATAGATTGCAAAGGAATCAGCAGCTTTGCAATGTGTGGGACAAAAACCCTGAGATAATTAATTATCCCAAGAAATTGCTGAACTTGTTTTGTTGTGAAGTTATCTTCAGGAAACTTCAGTAGTTCTTGAGCAATATGTGGCCCTGGATAGTATGTACCTTTGTTGAGGTGCATACCAAGGAATTCAATTTCTGTTTGGGCTATATTCATTTTCCTTTGAGAAAGCATAATGCCATGTCTTTTCACGATTTCTGCAAATTTCTCAAGGAGTTGGCAGTGGCTCTGTTCATCAGGACTGTAGAGCAAAATATCATCGATATACACTGCTGCAGTTGACAAAATGGGTTGGAAAATGCGACACATGGCCTTTTGGAAAAGGGATGGGGCAACCTTTAAACCAAAAGGAAGAACTTTCCACTGGAAGTGCTTATTTGGGATACAGAATCCTGTTTTGGTTCTGTCTTCAGGATGAATACCCAATTGCCAAAATCCGGCTTTGAGGTCGAATTTGGAATAGATATGGGCCTTAGTTAAGCCACTAAAGAGAGAATCTCTGGATGGTAAAGGGAATTTATCATCTTGGAGAAAAAGATTAAGAGGTTGGTAATTAATTACCAGTCTCATTTTTCCTCTGTTCTGCTCGGCGTGCTTATTGACATAAAAGGCTTCACAAGCCCATTGAGAATCAGAAACTTCAATAGGGCCTTGTTGTAATAATTCTGAGCATTCCCTTTGAGCTAAAGCCAAGTGTTCTGGCTTCATTCCCGCATGACTCGCCTTTGTTGGGTTGATGTCTTCATTCTTTTTGAAGGGGAGGCGAACAAAGAATTCTGGATTTTCCCATAAAGGATGAGAACATTTTTGAGCGAATTCTGAGTGGGATTCCGAACAAGATTCTAACAGCTTTTGCATGATTGGATCTAACAAACTCATTTGGATTGAGAAGAGTCTATGAATATCAACAAACTCAGAGAATTGATTTTTGTATCTAAGACCCTTTCCAGGAATGATGCGGAGTTGAGAGATTTGAGTCATGATGTCCCACCCAATTAGCAAATCTTTATTGGGGAGGTTTGATCCAAAGATTTTTGCCTTTATGGAGCATTGGGGGAAGAACTAGACAAGATGGCGGAGTAGTTCTGACACTTGTGGAGAAAGTATCTCCAGAAGCGGAGTTGAAGTATCGGATATGAGGAGTCCAATACTCTTCAGGCAGAACTTTAGTGTCCAGAATGGAGCAACTTGCTCCAGTATCAATGAGAGCAATAACATTGATAGGTTTGGCAAACTTTGAGGTGAAGATTTTTATAGGGAAATGGGGACAGTGAGTTTGACTTGAGAATATGTCAGGATTTGGTTCTGAGGATGTGGGGGATATGTGAAAAATGTCTTTAGATTCTGACTCGTCAGACTCGGTCTCATTGGAAGATTGGTAAAAGGGGATAACACAAAGCGTTTGCTCTGTTGGTTCTTCGTCAGCAGAGAATAAGGATTCAATGTCATCATTTTCAAGGGACATACCTGTTTCACATTCAATCAGATGATTCTGACCTTTTTTCGCCTGAGGACAATTTTTGGCAAAATGTCCTTTCTTGTTGCAAATGTAGCAACGGCTTGATTTCTTATGGCCTGTGTGGTCCTTTCTCTTGCGTAGGTATCGCCATTTCTTCTTTTTCCGGAAATGCTTGGATCCATGTTTGGATCTTTTAATCGAGTACTTCTTGTAGTGCTTTTTCTTCAGTGAATAATGGCCACAAGTACCATCACAATCCTGTTTGGAGCATTTGATTTTTAACTTCTGATGGGAACAGGCTGATTCAAGACGCTTGTCATCTGTGATGTATGTTTGGACCATTCGACGCTTTAAGCATAATTCTTCAAGGCATAAATGGACTTCTTGCTGAAGTTCTCCCATGGGAACGTCTTGTATCCTTCTTTGCTTTCCAAAGAAAGATCTTTCAACCATCTGTGATAGCTCTTTAGGAATAGAAGTGATGAAGACGTGCTTTAGATTTGGATCTGCGCCAATCTGGTAGAAGAGCTGAAGCATTAATCGATAATGCTTATCAAGATGCTTTTTCTGAAGGGAGCAACATCTTCTTTCGAAGAATTCTCTTCTTTTTAGCTCTTTGAGATCTCCGGGAGTTCCCACAAAAACATGGTATAGGTAAATAAGGGCATGGCTGTAATTTGGTGACAATAGAAACGTAAGCTGGTTTTGTTCTGTGAGTGATTGCCACCAAAATTTAAGGCTCACTGTGAACCTTGTAACAAAATTGTAAAGGACATCATTCATATCATGGTTGGTGATGGACTGTGTACTCAACCAAGTATGAAACTCTTCAAGTCTATGTGGCCATTTTGAATAAGGAATATCATCAATGGAGAAGAATTGTTTTGATGCCATGGACACATGCCTGGCAGAATTGGTTCTAGTGGGATTACTTGTCTGTCCAAATTCTGGATCAGAATAGTTTGATTCCATTTCATCATCTGAAGGAGTGTCAGCCATGAATATTTGCGAAGTTGGTGGGATGGTAGGGGGAGAATCGATTATTTGGTCTGAGAAGGAAGAATAAGAAGAAGAAAGAGATACTGAATCTGATGTAGTATCAGAAGTTTGTTCAGTGAACAGAATCTGTGTCTCCGGGATAGCAGGATCAGGCTCAGGCTGTTGGGTAATAGGATCAACTTGCTTACCCAAATCCTTCAAAAAGGATTCCAATGGATTTGATAACATCATCTGGTCTGGCCTTTCTCTTATGACAAGTGAGCTTGATTCTGTAGGTGGTGTCTTCTCTTTCCCCTTTTCTCTTTTCAAAGCTTTGAGACGGCTTCGTATATCTGATTCTCTTCTGGAAGGATCTTGTGGAATATTGGCAAAAACAGACACTTGTGGTGCTGGGGATGTATACCCAGTTTGAACAGGAGGTGCCAATGGATCGAAAGGTCTGAACCTTCCTTCTTCAAGAAGTTGAATTTGCTTCTTGAGTTTGTCTATTTCTGGCTTTGGAGTTTCAAGATAATGGTACCCAATATGTTGTCCTGATTCTAAGGCTTGAAGCCTTTTCTGGAACTCAGAAAGTATCTTCTTGGTACCCTCATCGTATCTTCGGAGATCTTGTTGCACATTTCCAATCTTGGAATCAATAACCTTGAAGGTATTGTTCTGTGCCAATAGAGTCTCTGATTGCCAGTTTAGAACGGCTTCAGCAGTAGGGGTTTTCTTCTGTCTTCCATGTTTGTCTACGTCTGTGGGAGTAGATATTTTGGGAACATGGCGATATCTACCATGTGGATCAATAAACTCTTCTGTAGCAGGGAACGAAAGTTTAGAACTTTCCTTGACAAGAGGAGGAAAGTCAGTATCTTGGAACATGGCAATAGAAGAAGTGGGTGGTGTTTCTGCTCGGACTTCGAGGGGGTAAGAGTGTTTCTTAGCCCACTTGAGGATTGGCTTATAGAATGGAGAGAGAGCTTGCTTTTTCTGGGGAGGGGAAGGTGGAGGTGATGCTGGTGGATCTGGCGAGGTTCGAGATGTAGTACTGAACTCTGGTGGTGGAGGTGGTGCATAAGATACCATGAACTGGTATTTATCACACTCACCAAGAGTATCTACGGAGGAATCTCCGTCTAAGTACCTCTGATACATCTTGTCCTTGGGCTTTTTCCGTCGTGGAGGAGATCTTGCATGAGGATCTACCTCGTCAGGAGAATTTATACAGTGGGAGCACTAGCAAAAAGGATCCCAAAAACAATGACCATAATTGTCTTTATAGTAATGAACAGGATGTCCATCACCATTGAAGTGTCGAACATGCTTCTTTGGATCTGGTTCGGAAATAGATTCAGGAATACATGGTTCGATGGATCTGGTTCGGAAATAGATTCAGGAATACATGGTTCGATCATGAGAATGGTCTGGAAGATGGAGGGACCTTCTTCCTTTTCCTTGCCAAATTTAATGGAAACAGTTCCATCTTTTTTCCTTATGAATTCTGAGTCTGTGGACTGGAGCGGCTTATTATGCTGGTGTAGCTTTTCATAGTTGGTGATCCAAGTCTCTGGAAGGAGCTTGGCCAACGTATCCTTTGGGATCTGTCGGGGGACATGGATGCAGGATGCCTGATCATTCTGCATGGAGATGAACAACGCATCTTCATTACCATTGTTGAAGTTGAGATCGAGAGCATGGTTATGAACTCGATAAACCATTTGGTAATGTAGGGTTGCAGCTACAGATTCAGCGGTTTGAGGGGCTCCAGTGAGTTGTACTTGAACTTTCAGAAAAGAGAGAAGTTGGGGGTCTGAAAGAGCGATGTTGAAGTTTGGATACAGTGTCACAAAGACTGTTCCGGCATTCAGAGTGGTTTGAACAGTACCGATGCAAGCATGCTGGTAATGTAAAAACCTGGTATCCAACAAAGCGATTCTTGCCACTACTGGCAAACCTTTACGACCATGGAAAGTAAGGGTAAGACGAACAGCTCTATAGTGAACATGAGAATATCCCTGTTGTACCCATTGTCTGGGAAATTCTGGAGGGATCTGGAGAGTAACAAAGCACCCATTTCTCTTGCTCCTTCTTCTTCATCCTCAGCTCTCTCAGAATTTCGTGTTTCAAATGCTTCTAAGATAGATTATCTCTATGAAGTCTCTCTTAGCGATGAAACCAAGATCTCAGAAACTCAGCTTCCTCTTATGAACCCCTATTCAGCTTTTGCTAAACTCACCTCATCATTCTCACCTATCCGGGATTCCTCTGCTTTCTACCCTCATGAATGGGAGTGAGAACCAAAGGGATAGGCTGATGATATTTCGTGATCCTCGAGTCAAATCGAGCCAACTTTTCCAATCTTCTTAATTTCTCTTTTTTGTTTTCTTTTTCCTTTTTTCTTCCTTCTGTCGTTGACTCATTAGTCTCTCTCCGTCCCCCCCGGGGACTAACAATGCTTTGTTCAATGGCGTTGTTGATCCTCCGTCACAACTTCCATGGTCGAGCCTCCTCGCTCCTCTAGGTGAGAGTTGTCCCATTGGCCGGATAAGCTGGTGGCTCCAAAGTGATGGACCTCAAAGCCGGAGCCCACGGGAAAATACTGGTGGCGAACAAAGGTTGGAATGATGACCAGCAAATACATTTGCAGAAACCTCGCAAAGCTCCCATCAAGGGTTTATAAGTTGCAAAATCTCGGGCATTTGCGTTTTCGAGGCTGCTCCAGTTTTGTCATGTTATTAAAGAGCTTGGAGGATTCAATTGATCCTAATGAAAATTTGAGATTCTTAAATTTAAATGACCTAGAATTTATTGGCTACAATCTCTCAAAAGTAGAGTTCCTTGAGAGTTCTTCTAATTTTCCCAAATTGGCGCATCTAAATCTTTCCAAAAACGAGTTTGCTCATCTGACAACATGCATCAACAAATACCATGATTTGGAACACTTGTATGTGGATGAATGCAAGCAGCTAAAAGAGATTCCTCATCGCAGATCTATACAAGAATTCCCTGATTTGCTCATCGAACCCCTTTTTATTTTGATCCAATTAATGAAGAAGTTATCAAATCCAATTTTTAAGCAAAATAAAGCTCGGTCGTAATTAATTGATAGAAGAAAGATAGTCAATACCACCTTCTGTAATTGGATCAATTCTTTGACCGGGCATGCACTTGACAATTCTTTTCAAAAAAATTTTAAAAAAAAATCCTATCTGTCAACTTTTTTCACTATAAAAAAGAAAAAAGATATTAAAGCAGAATTGTGAAGAGGCATAACTACTTTATCTAAAATTGTTTACTTTTGAAAAATTTAATGATATCATCAACAGATTATATGTGGTTATATTTTGATATGATTATTTCACTAATTTTGTAATTTATTTATTTTTTTAATCCAGCCTAAAGCATAGGAATGCACGCCAATTGATTACACGCATTATTTTTTTTTTTAAGTATCTACACGATTTAACATGTTATCAATGTGCTCCCAACCACTGTGACGGTGTGACCCATTCTCTGAAAATATCACGCTTCATTGGTCCAAGTCACTGAAATTCGGACTACGGCCTTGTTAGCCATTGTTTTGGTCATGCCATCGCCGATGCCCCGTCGAGACGGTTGTTGATTGAACCTTATGTAGGCTTGCTTCGCATAGGCCCCACAAGCTTATCATAATTAATTTTGCTAAAATATGTTGCACCTGTTATTATAGTGATGAGGCACTATTACTATAGCTAAAATTAAGTCGCCGCTTTCCCAAATTTATGGTATAACAAAAATTGAACGCTGTAAGACGTCTTATGTCTGCACGGGCTCCTCATTGGCTAGAGATGGTCATTTATTGATGGTTCCTTCTTATCATCGCCATTAAGTAAATTTGGCTTTAAAGATTATTTTAATCATTACATTTCACTAATTTTTGTTGTGTGACATTATCTTTGTTCATTAAGGTTTCCTCCACATCATAAGTAATCTATTTATTTCAACTCAAAAAAAAAAAATTATTGGTGAAAACTCATTGATTTCTCCATTGTCAAGGTTTTAAGCTAATATTCTTAACTTTTAAATAATTGAATATGAAATTAGAAAGTTCTTTAGAAAAAGTAATCCACTAACAAGTTAAAATAGAAAATAATATGCAGTGATTCGGTTAATTCATAAACAATACCTTCTAATTGTTATATGTATAGTGAATTTGATTAGGTGGTGAAGGAACGTGTGTTTTTTCCTTTTTTCTAAAAAAGAAAACTAAAGTGGGTAGAAGCATCAAGAATGAGAAAAGTGTAAAAAAGTTATAAACCTTTTGTATTTGTGCCAATTTAATTTTGAATATTTTATTGGTGTCAATTTAGTTCTAAATATTTTGATTTGATGCCAATTCAGTCATTTCAACTAATTTTGGCAAGAATTGATTGAGCATTGGTCGACTAATGTGGCACAACTAGTGCTAACGTGGGCCTCGACGACCAGCTGGATGAAGGAAGAGGATAAGGAAAAAAGAAAAAAAAAAGAAAAAAAATATTATTAAAAGTCGTCAATGTTAGTACTAATCATACAACGTCGTTAATCAATGCCCAATCAGCAAAATTCGACCAAAATTAACTAGAAATGACTGAATTGGCACTAACTAAAAAAGTTTAGAACCAAATTGGCATCAAATAAAAATGTTTAGGACTAAATTGGCATAAATAAAAAGTTTAAGATTAAATTGGCACAAATGCAAAAGTTTTTATGACTTTTTCGACACTTTTCCCCACTAACAACTTACTTCTGCATTTCATCTTTCTTTATTTCAGCTCCTACTTCATCTTTCTTTATTTCATCCTACGGTTTAGTCAAATAATTTAGCCCGAAGTCTACTTCAATGAGGAGGAGGGGGTCATCTTCTTCCTGCCCTCTTGCTGCCTTATTCCCTCTTATTTTCCCTCACTCTAACTTTTTGACTTTCTCAGCCATCTTTTTCGTACTGGTTTGCATAGAGACTCCTTACCAGAAGTCTGCAGGGTGTTTCCTCATCTTTAACAAGAACAATCAATGATACCGCTTTATCTTTCCATCTTGCAAAGTTATTCTTCACACATCTTTTGGGGCAAAAAGTCATCATCACGCGTTTGCTTCAGTGCTCTTACTCCTTTTAGCGTCAACATACTCGAGAAAAGGGATCCACAGGGGAAGATTCCTCCATGACTTGTTTCTATCCTCATGAACGGGAGTGAGATCCAACGTGATAGACCGATAGTATTTCGTAATCCTTGAAGCAAGTCGAGCCAACTTAGCCAATCTTCTTAATTTCTCTTTTTGGTTTTGATTTTTCTTTCTTTTTTCTTTTGCTGGTGGCCGCCTACCAACCATGGTCGAGCCGGTTGGCTTTGCCTGGGCAAGGGTGAGCCCTGATCAGGGGAGCCCTCACCTAAGCAAGGCAGCCTCACCTAGCGTCACTCGAGTAAAGGTGACGCTGAGCACCAAATCTGGCTTAAGCAAGGCAGACCCTTGTCAACCCTCCCTTGGGTGAGGGCTCCACTCATCGGGGCTCACCCTCGCTTAGTTGGGTCTCGCTTATGGCAGGTGAGGCTAGCCTGTCCAACCATTAGTTGTGGCCGGCCATTGGTAATAGGAAGAAGAAAGGGAAAAAAAGAAGAAGAAAAATTCGAAATAAAATATCAAAATATTATAAAAGATTATCCATGTCAACATCAATCATGTCATTTAAGACGGCTGGCGTTAATATCAGTAATCGCTTGTGGCGAGCCATTGTTGTTGTGGTCATGCTATTGTCGAGGCTGAGCCATCACCACAACCCTTAGTTGCCGATGCCCTGCCATGATCGTCATTGATTGAACCCTATGTAGGCTTGCTTTGCATAGGCCCCACAAGCTTATTGCAATGAGTTTAGCTAAAATATGGTGCACTTGTTGACGAGGCACTAGCTAAAATCAAGTCCTTGCTACCCCAGATGTATGGTATAACAACATATAATATTCAAACGAGCAATTTTTTATGGCTCAAAAACAAGCAATTAATTTCTAGAAGTATTGCATCAAAAAAAGAAGAAGAAGACGGTGAGACAAAATCATTGGTATACATTAAAGTCAAAAATTGAACGTGGTAAGACATCTTCTATCTACATGGCTCGTCATTGACAAGAGATAGTTGTTTATTGATAGTTCCTTTTTTTTATTATTGCTATTAACAAAAATCAAGTCCTTGCTATCCCAGATGTATGATATAACAAAAACTTTTTCTATGATACCAAAATTTTTGGGTAAATATGTTGCACGAATATAAGTTTGGGGTTTTAGGTGTTACAAAAGTTTAGAGTAAATGTATTACATAGACACAAATTTGAAATTTTTAGTGTCACAAAAAATTTGAGACAAATGTATCACAGTTGATCAAGTTTGAAATTTTTGATAGCTTTTACTCAAAATAGAAAATAATACACAATGATTCAACAATATCTTCTGATCATTATACCTATAACGAATTTGATAAGGTGGGGGTAGAAACGTGTGTTGGAGACTTGGAGTGGAGAAAATATGCCGAAGCTTTTTCGGTAGACGTGACCTAAAGCAATCAAGGTTCTACACTTGGTTTTTCATCTTTCTTTGAAATATCTTGGGAACTTCCACGAAAGTCACTTTGTATGATCAGCGGCTCCGGTAAAGCGGGTAGAATTACCAAGAACCTACTTCTGCATCTCAGCACCTATTTCATCTTTCTTTTAATTTTTTCTACAGTTTAGTCGAGTAAATCACCCCAAAATTGTCCTTTAGCGAGGGGGTCATCTTCCCGCCTTCTTCCCTCTCATTTTCCCTCGCTCTTAACTTTTTGAGTTTCTCGACCATCTTTTTCGTACCAGTTTGCATAGAGATTCCCTCACCGAAAGTCTGCAGGGTGTTTCCTCATCTTTATCAAGAACAGTTAGAGATCCTGCTTTCTCTTTCCATCCCTCTTCCATCGACGCAAGCTCCACCTCGTCTAAAGTAAGTCTTCACGCATCTTTTTGGGGGCAAAAAGCCATCGTCCGTCACGCGTTTTCTTCAGTGCTCTTACGCCTTTTAAGTTTCAACATTCTGGAGATAAGGGATCCATTAAGGGAAGATCACTTTATGCCTTCTTTCTAGCCTCATGAGATTGTGAGTGAGATCCAAAGAAATAGACTGATCACATATTCTAATCCCTGAATCAAATCGAGCCAACTGAGCTAACCTTCTTAATCTCTCTTTCTTGTTTTGTCCCCAAGTTCCTGATATATGGCCTCTTTCGAAAAGAATTACCATGTGTTCGTGAGTTTCAGAGGCATGGACGTCCGCAACAACTTCCTCCGTGATGTCTATGCAGCTCTGAATCAAAAAGGGATATACACTTTTGTGGATAGCGAGGAGCTCAGGAAAGGAGAGCAAATATCGCCGGCGCTTATGAGGGCAATCGAGGAATCGCGCGTCGCGATCATCATTTTCTCTGAGGACTATGCTACCTCACGGTGGTGTTTGGAAGAGTTGGCGAAGATCATGGAGTGCAAGGCACAGAAGGAGCTGATTGTGTTGCCGGTGTTTTACAAAGTGGAACCAAGAGAAGTGAGACGGGTGATAAAGGGTTATGGGAGAGCTATGGCTAAGCATGAGTCCGATTCCAAGAAGGATCCGAAGGCAGTGGAGACATGGAAGAAGGCTCTCTTCGATGCTGGTAACTTGTCTGGTTGGGTTTGCAATGATGGGTAAGTAATTAATGTGATGCACTGCTCAGCCAATGTTAGCTGGTGATTGTTATATGTCAAATTGTATGCAGAGAACCTACAGCTGAAAAACTGATAGATATTGTTAAATCGGTCTTTTTAACTGAAATTACAATGCGGAGATATGCTAAGACAGTAGACACAGTAGTTGAATATCAAAACTTCAAGCCAGCAGATTGATTGAAGTCGATTCTTTCTGTTTGGACGATGAGAAATTTTTGTTTTAGATAAATCGTGCATTCCATAGTATCCAAGTCATTTTGTCTTCAGGCGCAGGTTCACCCTAATGTGTTACTCCTTTTCATCTTATTCTTTGCTAATCTTGTTATCTAATTTTCCTTATGACCCTAGAGGTTGAATTCCTGCCATGGCTTTGAAATGCTAAAACATGTTCTCTTTCTTTTGAGTGCTTATCAGAGATGAAGCAGAGGTCATACAAAGCATCGTAAAGGAATTACCAATTCATCTAGAGCGAACACCCTTGCATGTTGCTGAGTATCTAGTTGGGATAGATTCCCGAGTTAAAGAACTAATATCATTGTCGCAAAAAGAGTCAGATGGTGATGATGTTCTCATGATAGGTATATGGGGACCTGGAGGCATAGGGAAGACAATGATTGCTAAAGCGATATATAATGCTATTGAAGGACAATTTCAGGGAGCTATATTTTTGGAGCGAGTTAGAGAAACTTCAAACAAATGCGATGGTCTAGTTGAGTTGCAAAGAAGACTTATTTCTAAAATCTTACCTCCTAAATATCTAAAATTCTATAATGTTGCTCAAGGAGTTAGTTTGATAAAGAAAATATTTTATTGCAAGAAGGTTCTCCTAGTTCTTGATGATGTTGACCATTCGTGTCAACTGAATGCATTAGCTGGAGGAGGTAATTGGTTTGGCAAAGGAAGTAGAATCTTTGTAACAACAAGGGATAAACATTTGGTTACTTCTTCTTGTTGCATGAATCGCGTGTATCCAGTTAAAACTTTAGGCCACCATGAGGCACTAGACCTTTTTGTTTGGCATGCCTTTCGAAACAGCAAAGAATCTGAAATAAGTGAGGATCTCATACATGGAGCACTACGTTGTGCTAGTGGCCTTCCATTAGCCCTCCAAGTGTTGGGCTCATTCTTGCATGGAAGAAACAAAGTAGCATGGAAAAGTGCGCTGCGAAAACTCTCCAAGAGTCCTGACAAAGAGATCAATCAAGTTCTGAAGATAAGCTTTGATGGACTGGATTATGACGAAAAGGAGATTTTCCTTGACATTGCTTGTTTCTTTAAGGGAAAAAGAATAGAATACATCAAAAAAGTTCTTGATGGTTGTGGCTTTGAGACAATTATAGGAATAGAAATTCTCATTGACAGGTCCTTGATAAGAAAGGAGCACGGGACCTTGCAAATGCATGATTTGGTTCAATCGATGGGTCAGACTATTGTTAATCAAGAATGCCTTGATGACCCCAGGAAACGCAGTAGGTTATGGCTTTTTGGAGATGCTCAGGATATTCTATGTGAAGACACGGTAAGAGTTGTTTATGTAAATATTGTTATATCTCATTTTTATGTTACTTTGATTTGGACAACATATGTAAATCTCAATGAAAATTTTGTGTGAGAATTGAATTTTCTCTGTTATGGATAGGAAACGAATGCAGTAAATGCCATAGTATTGGACTTGTCCGCACCAAAAATGATGACTGTGAATCGTGAAGAGATAACCATATGTCCAAATGCTTTTGGAAACATGAAAATGTTGAGAATGCTCATTTTGATTGAAGTGCATATCTCGTCGCAAGGTCCAGTTTATCTCCCTAACAATCTGAGATGGCTTGAATGGCCCAATGCCCCGTTTCTAGAGTTTGGCTCTGGTCCAAAGAAACTTGTTGGACTTGATATTCAGAAAAGTCATATCAGACAATTTGACGGCAAATTTAAGGTTAGCGCTAGTGATAACTAGCTTTTCCCTTTTTTGTAACTACAAATATTTTTAAAGGTTAATGATTGTATTGATATTTTCTTTTCCAGACTTTTAAATGGTTGAAAGACATCAATTTCAGCCAATGCAAGTCCCTGGTTAGTGTTCCTGACCTTTCATCAATTCCAAATCTGGAGAGCTTGAGTCTTGATTGGTGCAAAAGCTTGGTGGAAGTTCACCAATCCGTCGCATGTCACAAGAAGTTAAAAAAAATTTCACTACAGTTTTGCTCTAACCTCAGTAACTTTCCTCACACACTCAAGGAAAAATCTCTTCAAGCCCTCGATCTTTTTGGTTGCTCTAAACTCGAGAAGTTCTCTGATACACTGGAAAAGATGGAACATTTAGAAGAGCTTGATCTTGGAAGGACAGCCATTAAAGAACTCCCTGCATCAGTTGAAAATCTTCTCTCTCTGAAGATAATAGGTTTAAGAAAATGCAAAAATCTCGCAATGCTCCCATCAAGTGTTTATAAGTTGCAAAATCTCGAGCATCTGGATCTTTCAGGTTGCTCCAATTTGGTCACGTTTCCAAAGAACTTGGAGGATTCAAACAATCCTCATGGCAATCTGGGATTGCGAAAATTAAAGAGGCTAGAACTTGATGGCTGCAATCTCTCAGAGTTAGGGTTCCTTGAGAGTTCTTCCAGTTTTCCCAGATTGAGTTACCTAAGTCTTTCCAGAAACAAGTTTACTCATTTGCCGACGTGCATCAACAAATACAAATATTTGCAACACTTGTATGTGGATAAGTGCAAACAGATACAGAAGATTCCTCAGCTTCCGCCGAATGTGCATCTTCTTTCGGCAAATTGTTGCACATCTCTACAAGAACTCCCAGATCTGTCGAGTCTATCTTCCGACTGCTGTTGGGTTCAGTTGTCATCATGTCGTAAATTATTCCGCAAAGGTGCAAATTTGGCTAATGCGGTATCGCTCGAGGTTAGACTCTCTCTCTCTCTCTCTCTCTCTCGCACACTAAACACCCTAAATTTGAGTGCTTGATATGCGTACTATTTATATGACAGGGGCTCCCGAAGATGAGATATGTTGACATTTGCCTAGTTGGGAGAGAGATGCCAGAATGGATTTTTCACTGTGAAGACAATTCCACATCTTTCACGGTTCCCCGGGATTTGCGTGACAAGTTTTTAGGACTAGCACTCTCTATTGCTTTTCCCCCGAAGGACGGAAAAGCGGTCAATCCAACATGTCACATCGATATTCTTGTCCATGGAAATATGTTTTATGTACCAATGTCTCCTGTAAACGCCTTTTCTTCAATCATATCCGATCATGTGAGGATTACATATGTCCCACTCAGAAAACTGTGCAGGGAATCTGTGAATCATTTCGAAGTTTACCTCTTAAAGCCAGAAAGAAGATTGATCAAGTGGGGATTCCGTCCAATATTCAAGCAACAGGAGGATGATCTGAGGATCGTGCTTCAACCCCATCAGCCGATTGAAACATATTCGATTTTGGAGGACATAGAGTCGGAGGAAGACGATCGGACGGACACCAAGGAAGATGAAAGTTCAAGTGAAACAGATGATGAACTTATCAAAGCAATCGACCAAGAAGAAGAAAAACAAGGACTTTTCAAAGAAGATAGGATCGGGCCATTGGAGGAAAGTGACTCAGAGGAAGACAATCGGAAAAAGACCAAGGAAGAAGAAAGTTCAAGTGAAACAGATGATGAACTTATCAAAGCAATCGACCAAGAAGAAGAAAAACAAAGACTTTTCAAAGCAGATAGGATCGGGCCATTGGAGGAAAGTGACTCAGAGGAAGACAATCGGAAAGAGACCAAGGAAGAAGAAAGTTCAAGTGAAACAGATGATGAACTTATCAAAGCAATCGACCAAAAAAATGAAATAGATGAACTTCACAAGGCATATAAGGCCGATAGAAGAATTAGCTATGTTTGTCCAGCTAGAGATGGTGCCTGTCGAAGTATTGAGACCCTGAATAGGAGGCGATTCTTGAGGAAGGATCCTTAGAGATAATGATTCCAATGCCTTTTGCTTTTCCCCCTCTTTTTTTTTTTTTTTTTTTCCGTCTGTACTGGGAGTTTTTGAATGTCTGCTCCTTCAATTCAAGTTCAGAATCATTATGAAATACAGGTTTCACGTCATGCTACTGGCATGGTTGAAGTTGAGGAGCTTCTTTTTTTCCCTCTCTTTCTTTTATGATTTGTGATGCAGATTGCATCCATACAGAGTTAAGGGGATGCTTCTTGAACGGCCGTGGTCTTTCCAGCAGAGATACTGATTCCAATGCCTTTTGCTTTTCCCCCTCTTTTTTTTTTTCCGTCTCTACTGGGAGTTTTTGAATGTCTGCTCCTTCAATTCAAGTTGAGAATCATTATGAAATACAGGTTTCACGTCATGCTACTGACATGGCTGAGGTTGAGGAGATTCCTTTTTTCCCTCTCTTTTATGATTTGTGATGCAGATTGCATCAATACAGAGTTAAGTGGATGCTTGTTGAACGGCTGTGGTCTTTCCAGTTGCTCTGCGAAACTCGTCACATAGACCTCTGTCACCTCTCTTCCTCCAATTGATGATGCCAATACTTCATCCTCGAAAATTCTGAAATAGTAAGGTCTGCTTAATTCTAATATGATCTTCATCTTTTCGGAATTGCTGCTCTGATTTGGGCAAATATCAGAAGACTAATAGATTCCTCTGTTGTTACCAGGCAGATTGCATTCCCCTCCACTTGCTTTTAACATCAATAAGACACATCACTTTCGCCCAATTGTCGCATCACCTACCTTATCATGTCCGTGTCATCGATTCTCAAGTTTCGACAGCAGTTTTAAGCGGTCAATATCGCATACACTGAAAGGCAACTATAAACAGATGTGAAGCAGCAGTGTCAATCACCAATCTCTCTAGTGAAACGGCAATTTCGTCCGACAAAACAGACATCTTGAGGATCTTCATTCCAGTTCACATCCGGTCTCTCCCACCATTCTCTCTATCTCATCAACAACGCCTGGGATCCACCCATCTCCATTTCCGTCAGAACGAAAGAGCGAGAGAGAGGGAGATGCGGATGATCATGGAATATAGCCATCGACTGGCATGAAGCGAACTTGCACAGTCCGGTAAGAGGAGCATACCACCGGGGCCAAAAGGTTTCTGATTCATCTTGTTCCTTTCATGTTATGGACGCAATGTTGCTGGATGATGGACACATAGTGTATTATCTTTTTGATCCTTAAAACCCAATCGTTCACCTCATTTCTTTTCATTTTTATAATAATTATTGAAAGGATTTTGTTTACGAGTATCCTAAGAGAACTTACTAAGCACCCGATGGGCGAAATTTTACCGAATCTAATGCGCACATCGTCCTAATCATAATCTTGCCAAAAGGAAGTAAACAGGCATAAGCAAACCCAAAAGAAGAAGAAAGGATTTGACTGTTGACTCGAGTGGGCGCTATGGAGAAAATATTAGGTGCGCCCGTCGAAGAGGCCGAGGCAGAAATGGTCAAAGCTTGGGACCCAAACACGACCGGCGAGGCTCTTCGGAGCGAGTGGCTCCTGGCGACGATGGCGGAGGCGGCCGAGCTCGGAGGCGACCAGCGGGCTTTTGGGTGTCCGCGCTCACCTTAGAGGCCGAGGCGAAGATGGTTAGAGTTCGGGACCCAGCCACGACCGGAAGAGTTCTTCGGAGCGAGTGGTTCCCGACGGCGACGGTAGAGGCGGCCAACCTTGGAGGCAACTGGCGAGCTTTTGGTCGAGAGAGATGAGGTTGCAGGTTTCATGGAGAAAAATGCAGAACAAAAAATTTTGAAAGAGAACGTGAGGGGAAGGGGAAGGGACGGCTTGCGTGCAAATAGGAGAAAAGGACGCAGTCATTAATGAAGAGAGAGAATGACACGGCAAAAATTTGGCTAAAAGAAAAGGCGGGACCCGGCTCCACGTGGCGACACGTGTCGCATCCTGATTGGGAGGGGCGCACGGTGACGTGGAGCGCCGGGCGCACCTAATATTTTCTCGGGCGCTATGGAATCATCCGGTTCAAAGTTGCAATGCCAGCCTTGCCAGGTCATCTCCACGTCAGATGCGAATCCGAAATCCTCTATCATCTGAGACGACGTCGCATAAAAGTATCATCCCCATAACCATCGCTAGGCTGTCCGTCCCGACTCGCAAGACAAGAAGATGCCGTTGAGTCATCAGCCCCTCTCTATCTCTTTCCGACTAATGATGCCTTCTTCAATGGCGCTGTTGATCCTCCATCGCAACTTTCATGGTCGAACCTCCTCGCTCCTCCAGGCGAGGCTCTTCTCCTGTTCTCCGGCGGTGGCGGCGGCGGCGGCGGCGGCGGCTGCTGCTGCGAAGCGACGCGCCTCGGAGCCGAAGCCCGTCGAGAAGATACTGGTCGCGAGCCTATGTGAAATAGATTGCAGAGGACGGCGAGGAGGCTGGGAGTTCGGACCATCACCGTCTACAGCGACGCCGGCGTCGGCGCTCTCCACGTCAGGTCCGTCGACGAGGCCGTCCGCATCGGTCTCTCTCCGGCTCGCCTCAGCTACCACAGTGGAGCGTCCATCGTCGCGGCCGCTCTTCGGGCCGGTGCTCAGATGAGGGGTTGAGAACTGACTATCAGCTGTTTGAAGTGCGTGTAATCGCTGAGATTGGAGGATGCGGGATTTCGCATGTGGCATGGCGGAATGTTTGATTCTGGTTGGGAGAAATGGTCGTGCTCGTTGGAGCAATGGTTGTTAGCATGGAGTGAACGGGATTTGGTGACGGTGGAGGAAACTCGTGAGATTGTGAATTTCAAGTATTGGAGCTCAATTCCTATTTGTTCATTAAGGTTTCCTCCACGTTACTCAGGAAAAACTATCTGTCAAAGCTCATTCACTTCTCTATCGTCAAGGTTTTAAGCTAATATTCTAATTATCGATGTACCTTGAAATAACTTAATATCAAACTAGAAAATCCTTTCACTGCTATTAGACACTTATGAGGGCGATCGAGGAATCGCGCATCGCTAACGTCATATTCTTTGAGGACTATGCTTCCTTGTGGAGGTGTTTGGAAGAGTTGTCGAAGATCATGGAGTGCAAGGCACAGAAGAAGCTGATTGTGTTGCTGGTGTTTTACAAAGTGGAACCAAGAGAAGTGAGGGGGAAGAGAGGCGTGTGGGAGGGCTATGGCTAAGCACGAGCCCAAGTTTGGGAAGGAAGTCAGTGAAGAGATGGAAGAAGGCTCATCTCAATGCCAGGAGCTTGTTTGGGTGAGATTTTAATGATGGATAAGTAAGTAATTGATGCGACACATTGCTTTGCCATTGTTAGCCAGTGATTTTTTTGTTATATTTCAAACCGTATGCAATAAATTACCACTGAAAGCTTATTGATATTGTCAAATCGCTCTTTTTAATTGATATTGTCAAACTTGCTGAGGAAGCAACACTATGGGAAGGAGACTAGGTCATCCTACAGACCATATATAAAATCAGAAGTGGGTACTCCTGATATCCGTCCCTTTCGCTTCATATTATTCCCCTGACATGGTTGGGGTTGAGGAGCTTCCTTTTTCCCTCTCTTTCTTTAATGATTTGTGACAGAGATTGCATTAATACTGAGTTAAGTGGATGCTTGTTGACATTAGATTGATGTAATCGTATTGGTAAAGACCTGAGGCTTAGCCTATTTCATGTAAATTATTAATGGATTCAGAAAAATATGAACAAAAAGAAAAGGAGAGAGGGATAATGTAGGAATCTGCTTCTAAGATGGTCACATGTAACAGACAATTGAAAATCGGTTTATTGGTTTTTATCCTGCTTTTATTCCAATTAAATTCCGTGTTTTTTCTCTCTAGGATTCCATATTTTGATTCACTTTATGACCTTTAAATTCAAAATTCTTCTGGGTCCTCTTGGCTTTTTCTCTTCTTTGCCTTTTCTTGCTCCTTCTGGCTTTAGGTTTCTGTGCACGTCCAGGTGCTCACATTTCTTCTCAAAGCAAGAGTGACAGGAATCCTATATTAATGACGCTAATCTCAGTTTGAGATTGCAAAAGTTTCTTTTTTCTTTTGTGTTTCTTTGTTGATTTTCTTGGGGAGTTATTGTCTGGAGAAGAGTTCGTGCATACTGCAATCAAAAGTTGCTCAGAGGAGCTGTACTTTTGTTGAGCGTTTCTCTAGTTGTGTTTTTCCTGGCATAATCTGTACCATACGACTACAGGTGCTCGAATTACGGTTCACGCGCGCAAGCTTCTTGCGGTTCGTGCTCTTGCATTTGCCCTTTGAAGAGACGAATATTTCCCTTTGCTTCAGGTAGAGATTGAGTTAGTATATCGCAGAGGCTTCTCCGTTCGCAATCAGAAGAACATGTTTTCATGATGGTTGGAGTCAGTTTTGTATTTTTCTTCTTCCATGCTTTGTTTTTTTTCAGTAGAAGTATTGGAACTTTAGTGTTGAGTAAATCCAGACCAACTGGTTGAATTTTTGTTTGTTGAGAACAATTAATGATGAACAAGTTTGAGTCTTTGATGGCTTATAGGCAAGTTAGTAATGTTTGTATTTCTCCTTATTGGAGTGTTGCTGGTAGGGCTTGGTGTCTTGTCCCGGGTAATCTTGTGTCTGATGTGGTCGATTCGTCAATCTGTCTCTTTTCTACACAGATTGCGGTGAAAATGATACGAAGGAGAGCAGATGGGATATTTTGAAGGAGCAACTGAGCTTACTAGAAACCATAGCAAAGGAAACAATGGCGCGCACCAAGGCATTAAGAGAGGATGCTAAGAAGACCTCGCTGAGATTCAGGGTCGAGGCCGAGAAGTGCAATGCTGGGGTGGCGGCTTGCGAGCTAAGCAGAGAAAGGGCTGAAGCATGGCTGGTTGAGGAGCGTAAGCTCATGGCGTTGTGGAAGAAACGATCTCATGACAGAGGGTGGAAGGACAGTGATAAAGTATACTTGTACAGATAAAAGGGAATATGACATAGCAGCTAGGTTCTTGATTATAAGGCAATTTTATAGATGATTCATGAAGTCTTGTGTAAAGTATCACACATTTGAACAGCTTTTGCCAGGTGAATATGAGTTGGAAAGAGGGTGCACTCTTCATAAGAGATTAGATTAATGTGTAAGTCTACTCTTTTGTGCAGTCCTCGCAACTAGAAGTTATCTACCAGCTGCTCTCTTTTGAGGGCTGCATGTAAATTGAAGTTGAATTGCTGAATCATGACATACAGGTTGTTCCGAGTTTTTGGTGCAATTTCTTCAGTAGCAATACTCTCTTTCTAAGGAAAAACTGCAGCATGCGATTTCTTCATCGGAATTTGATTTTGCTACATCATGTTGTCTTCGACACAATGTAAAGCTCTATAAGTAGTTTCCCATCCGACCTAGGCCGGGACAAGAACCTAAAGCCGCTTAAAAATATTTTTTGTATCCCCTTCCTGACCATCTCCCTACCATGAAAAGGTAAACAGGCGTAAACAAATCCAAAGGAAGAAGAAGAAAATCCAGTCAAAGCTGTAATGCCAGGTCATCTCCACGTCAGATGCAAATCCGAACTCCTCTATCCTCTCCTCTCAGACGACGTCGCATAAAGGCATCACCCTCACCACTACGCGTCCCGACTCCCAAGACAAGACGCCGTTGACTCATCACACTCTCTCTTTCTCTCTCCGACGACTGATCATGCCTTCTTCAATGGTGCTGTTGATCCTCCGTCGCAACCTCCATGGTCGTACCTCCTCGCTCCTCCACGCGAGGCTCTTCTCCCGTTCGCCGGAGCCGGCAGTGGTGGCGGCTGCTGCAGCGAAGCGACGGGCCTCGGAGCCGAAGTCCATCGAGAAGATACTGGTGGCGAACCGAGGCGAGACAGCTTGCAGGATCATGAGGACGGCGAGGAGGCTCAGGGTTCGAACCGTCGCCGTCCACAGCGATGCCGACGCCGGGGCTCCCCACGTCAGGTCCGCCGATGAGGCCGTCCGCGTCGGCCCCGCTCCGGCTCGCCTCAGTTACCTCAGTGGAGCATCCATCATCGACGCCGCGCTTCGCACCGATGTTCAGGTGAGGGGTTGAGAACTGACCATCTGGTGTTTGAAAATGCGTGTAATCGCTGTGGTTGGAGGATGGGGGATTTCGCATGTGGCATGGCGGCATGTTTGATTCTGGTTGTGAGAAATGGTCGTGTTCGTTATAGCAGTGGTTGTTAGCTTGGAGTGAATGGAATTGATGACCGCGGAGGAAACTTGTGAGATTGTGAGTTTCAAGTATTGGAGCTCAATTCCCATTTGTTCAGTGAGTTTCCTCCACATTACTCAGGAAAAACTATCTGTGAAAGCTCATTGGCTTCTCTATATACGCTGGGATTTAAATAATTCGTCAACAATATCTTCTAATTATTATATGTATAATGAGTTTGATTAGGTGGTGTAGAAACGTGTGCTTGACTAATAGCAATCAAGGCTCTACACTTGCTATTCCATCTTTCTTTGAAGTATCTTGGGCAACTTCCACGAAGGTCACATTGTACGATCTCATCGGTTCAAACAAAGTGGGTAGAAGTACCAAGAACCTACTCCTGCATTTCAGCTCCGATTTCATCTTTCTTTAATTCTTCCTACAGTTTAATCAAATAATTCAGCCCAAAATCGTCCTTTAATGAAGGGGCCATCTTCTTCCTGCCTTCTTGCCTCAGAGCTCCTTCTCCAAACTTTTGAGTTTCTCAGCCATCTTCCCCGTACCAGTTTGCATAGAGATTCCCTTACTGAAAAGGTGTACCCTCGTACAGTTTGAGATCCCGCTTTATCTTTCCTTCCCTCTTCCATCGACAGGAACTCCACCTCGTCTAGAGTAAGTCTTCACACGGCTTTTTGGGCAAAAAGCCATCTTCACGTGTTTTCTTCAGTGCTCTTACTCCTTATAAGCTTCAACATTCTTGAGATAACGGATCCATTAAGGGAAGGTCCCTCAATGCCTTCTTTCTAGCCTCATGAGATTGTGAGAGAGATCCAAAGGGATAGACTGATCACATATCATAATCCCTGAATCAAATCGAACCAACAGAGCTAACCTTCTTAATCTCTCTTTCCTGTTTTTGTCCCCAAGTTCCTGATATATGGCCTCTTCCAAAAAGAATTACCATGTGTTTGTGAGTTTTAGAGGCACGGACGTCCGCAACAACTTCCTCCATGATCTCTATGCAGCTCTGAATCAGAAAGGGATATACACTTTTGTGGATAGCGAGGAGCTTAGGAAAGGAGAGCAAATATGGCTGGTGCTTATGAGAGCAATCGAGGAATCGCGCATCGCGATTATCATTTTCTCTGAGGACTACGCTTCCTCACGGTGGTGTTTGGAAGAGTTGGTGAAGATCATGGAGTGCAAGGCACAGAAGGAGCTGATTGTGTTGCCAGTGTTTTACAAAGTCGAACCAAGGGAAGTGAGACGGGCGATAAAGGGTTATGGGAGAGCTATGGCTAAGCATGAGTCCGATTCCGAGAAGGATCCAAAGGCAGTGGAGACATGGAAGAAGGCTCTTTTCGATGCCGGTAACTTGTCTGGTTGGGTTTGCAATGATGGGTGAGTAAGTAATTGATGTGATGCACTGCTCTGCCATTGTTAGCTGGTGATTGTTTGTTATATGTCAAATTGTATGCAGAGAACCTACAGCTGAAAAAATGATGGATATTGTTAAATCGGTCTTTTTAATTGAAGATACCAAGCGGAGATACGCTAGACAGTAGACACAGTAGTTGAATATCAAAACTTCAAGCTAGCAGATATTTGAAGTCAAATCTTGCTGTGTGGATAATGAGAAATTTTCGTTTTAGATAAATCGCGCATTTCATAGTGTCCGAGTCATGTTGTCTTCAGGCGGAGGTTCACCCTTATGGGTTACTACTTTTCATCTTATTATTTGCTAATCTTGTAATGTAATTTTCCTTATGACCCTAGAGGTTGAATTCGTGCCATGGCTTTGAAATGCTAAAACATGTTTCTCTTTCGATTGCTTATCAGAGATGAAGCAGAGGTCATACAAAGCATTGTAAAGGAATTACCAATTCGTCTAGACCGAACACCCTTGGATGTTGCTAAATATCCAGTTGGAATGGAGTCCGGAGTTGAAAAACTAAAATCATTGTCACAAGAAGAGTTGGATGGTGATGATGTTCTCATGATAGGTATATGGGGACTTGGAGGCATAGGGAAGACTACGATTGCTAAAGCGATATATAATGCTATTGAAGGACAGTTTCAGGGAGCTATATTTTTGGAGCGAGTTAGAGAAACTTCAAACAAATGCAATGGTCTAGTTGAGTTGCAAGAAAAACTTCTTTCTCAATTAACTCCTAGACATCTTTCGGTCTATAGTGAAGGCGGAGGAAGTAGTTTGATAAGAGAAAATCTTCATCATAAGAAGGTTCTCCTGGTTCTTGATGATGTTGATGATTTGCGTCAACTGGATATGTTAGCTGGAGGAGGCGATTGGTTTGGCAAAGGAAGTAGAATCTTTGTAACATCAAGGGATAAACATTTGTTTACTTCTCTTCGTTGCAAATATTGTGTGTATGAAGTTAAACCTTTAAAGGTCAATGAGGCACTTGACCTTTTTATTTGTCATGCCTTTCCAAACAGCCAGAAAGTTGAAATAAGAAAGGATCTCATAGATAGAGCAGTGCATTATGCTAGCGGCCTTCCATTAGCCCTCGAAGTGTTGGGCTCATTCTTATGTGGAAGAAACGAACTAGCATGGGAAAGTGAGCTGCATAAACTCTCCAATAGTCCGAAAGAAAAAATCGATCAAATTCTGAAGATAAGCTTCTATGGATTGGAGAAGAATGAGAGGGGAATTTTCCTTGACATTGCCTGTTTCTTCAAGGGACAAAGTATAGAATACATCAAAGAAGTTCTTGATGGCTGTGGCCTTTCGACAACTATAGGAATAGAAATTCTCATTGAGAGATCCTTGATCAGAAATGAGCATGGGACCCTACAAATGCATGATTTGGTTCAATTGATGGGTAAGAATATTGTTATGCAGGATAATCCTGGGCAACGTTGTAGATTATGGCTTTTTGAAGATGTTCTGGACATTCTATGTGAAGAAAAGGTAAGAGTTGTTTATGTAAACATTTTTATATCTCACTTTCATGTTACTTTGATTTGGACAGTATATTATAAATCTCAATGGAAATTTTGTATGACAGCTGAATTTGCTCAATTATGGATAGGGAATGGAAGCAATAAAGGCCATAGTAGTGGACTTGCTCACACCAGAAGAGATAAATTTGAGTCTTGAAGAGATAACCATAGAGGCTGATGCTTTCAAAAAAATGACAGTCTTGAGAATGCTCATTTTGCCTGAAGCGCATATCTCTTCTGAAGGTCCTGTTCGTCTCCCTCGTAATCTGAGATGGCTTAAATGGCCCAATGCCCCATTACTAAAATTTGACTCTGTTCCAAAGAAACTTATTGGACTTGATCTCCAGAAAAGTCATATCAGACAATTAGATGACAAATTAAAGGTTAGCGCTTGTGATGAATAGCTTTTTACTTTTTATAACTACAAATATTTAAATGACTCTACTGGTATTTTTTCTTTTCTTTTCTGCAGCATTTAAGAGTGTTGAAGCACATCAATTTCAGTCAATGCAAGTCCCTGGTTAGTGTTCCTGACCTTTCATTGCTCCCAAATCTAGAGAGATTGAATCTTGATGGGTGCAGAAGCTTGGTGGAGGTTCACCAATCTGTCGCATATCACGACAAGTTAAAATTTTTGTCACTAAAGTTTTGCTCTAACCTCAGTATCTTTCCTCCCACACTCAAGACAAAATCTCTGCAAGCACTTGATCTCTTTGGTTGCTCTAAACTCAAGAAGTTCTCTGATATACTGGAAAAGATGGAACATCTAGAAGAGCTTGATTTAGGATGGACGGCTATTAAAGAACTGCCTGCATCAGTTGAAAATCTTCCCTCCGTGAAGTCAATAAATTTAGCATTTTGCAAAAGACTCGCAACACTCCCATCAAGTGTTTATAAGTTGCAAAATCTAGAGCATCTGATACTAAGAGACTGCTCCAATTTTGTCATGTTTCCAAAGAACTCGGAGGATCCAACTGATCCTAATGGCAATCCAGGATTCCAAAATTTATATCGGCTAGAACTTGATGGCTGCAATCTCTCAAAAGTAGAGTTCCTTGAGAGTTCTTCCAGTTTTCCCAAATTGGTGCACCTAAGTCTTTCCCACAACAATTTTACTCATCTGCCAACATCCATCAACAAATATGATGATTTGGAACACTTGATTATGATTGATTGCAAGCAGCTACAAAAGATTCCTCAGCTTCCACCAAATATGCATATGCTACGGGCAAAAGGTTGCAGATCTTTACAAGAATTTCCAAATTTGTCGGGTCTCTCCTCCAAACCCCTTCGGGTTGACTTATCTTCATGTCGTGAAATATTCCGCAAAGGGGCAAACACGAATGATGTGTTATCACTCAAGGTCAGACTCTCTCTCTCTCTCTCTCTCTCTCCCTTCCCACACACACTAACTTTGAATGCTTGATATGCGAACTATTTGTATGACAGGAGCTCCCAAAGATGAGAGATGCTGACATTTTCCTGACTGGAAGAGAGATGCCAGAATGGTTTCTCCACTGTAAAGACAGTTCCATATCTTTCATGGTTCCCGGGGACTTGTATGACAAGTTCTTAGGACTAGCACTCTGTTTTGTTCTTGGCCCGAAGGAAGGAGAAGCGGGCTGTGGCATCCGTGTTTTGTGCAATGGCAAAGTGGTGAGATCTTTGTGGAGAGGCTTCTATTCAATGAAATCCGATCATGTGTGGATTGCATATCTCCCACTCAGTGAGCGGTTTCAGGCGTGTGAAAAAAGTGAGGCTTTTCTGCGAGATGATAGGAACCATTTCCAAGTTCACCTCACAGTATCAAAAGGAAGATTGAAGAAGTTTGGATTTCGTCTAATATGCGAGCAACAGGAGGATGAGCTGAGGATCGAGCTCCAACACCATCAGCCGAATGAAACAAATCGGTCGTCTGAGGAAAGAGACTTAGAAGAAGACAATTGGAAAGACACCAAGGAAGAAGAAAGTTCAAGTGAAACAGATGATGAAGCTAACAAAGAAAAGCTCTCTCAGCTGAATGAAACAAATTGGGCTTCGGAGGAAAGAGACTCAGAAGAAGACAATTGGATAGACACCGAGGAAGAAGAAAGTTCAAGTAAAACGGATGATGAACTTATCAAAGCAATCGACCCAGAAGAAGAAAGACATGCACTTACCCGGGCAGGTAAGATCATCTGGCCTGGACGAACAGATGGTTGCGACGCTAAAGGTGACTGTCGAAGTTCTAGGCGCTGGTTTATGGACCTATTCTTGAGGGAGCAAGGTATGAGATTCTGATTCCAGTGCCTTCTGCTTTTCCCTTGTTCTTTTTTCAGTCTCTACTGTAAGTTTTTGGATGTGTGCTCCTTCAATTCAAGTGCATTCATGTTGAGGTTGAGGAGCTTCCCTTTTCCCCTTCTCTCTTTTCTTCTTGTGGACGTAATATTGCTGGATAAATGGACATACTACTGCCCACGAAAATGCATTCATGTCGCACCGTTTTGTCTTTTCATTCCTTAAAACCCAATCCTACTTCTCATTTCTCTTCATTTTCATAATAATTATTGGAAGAATTTTGTTCAGCGAGTGCTCTGGAAATTCTTATTTAGCGCCCTGTCGAAATTTTATGATTTTTAATGCACGGATTTTTCTTGTGTTTTGCAAAGTCAATATTAATTTGATTATTACGAGCGACGTATGTAGAACGAATACCCTAGAAGTACGTTGGCTGTTGACTCGAGTCGGGGCGATGGAATTATCCGGTTCAAATTTGCAATGCCAGGTCATTTCGACGTCAGATCCAAATCCAAACTCTTAAATCCTCTCGGAGGACGTCGCAGAAAAGCATCATCCTCACGGCTATCCGTACCGACTCCGAAGACTCCGAAGACAAGAGACCGTATCGTGAAAATATGGGGTAGTGCCGAACCACCACGTCAGCATGATTTCTGACCACTCACGAAGCGCCACATGGAGAGGCGTGGCCCCGCTGGACCTTCTGCACAAAAGTAGGTTTTTTCTCCCTCTCTTTCCCTAGTCTTCCCACTCTCTCTCGGCCTACACGGTAACCTCTTCTTCCCACCCTCTCTCCTATGCGATGCATTTATTACGGCATGGCACTTTTCTCTTTCCTTCTCAGACGAAGGAACTTATGCACAAAATTTGGAACTTCTCTCTTTCCTTGTCCTAGCTTGCACGGTTGAAATTTTGAATCCCAAATTCTGTCTCCACGCGCTGCTCCACCGTTAGTCAAGCGGCTGTTCCCCCACCATCGCCAACGAAGCACATTAAGGCCACCCCTACTCCGGCGCTCGCTCGCTCTCTGCTCCGGCGCTCATTCGCCCTCTAGTCCGTCGCCAAGGTTCACTCTCTGCTCCAACGCTTATTCGCTCTCTCGATCCTCTTTTGAGTTTTCTTGCATTTTGCCTTGCATGATTGTTGTTCTTCTTTCTTTGCAGCAACAATATATTGTATCCCAAGAAGGACAGAGTAGAAAATTGAAATGATCTCAGAATGGATAGGTTGGAGGGAATACCTTGGAGCCACGATGAATCTCTCATTGCTTATGTAGCCGAAGAGCCGGCTGCTTCCAAGCCCAACTTCAACAGTTCTGGCTATACGAAGGATAAATGAAAAAGATTTTTGCAGCCGGAAAGGTCAAGGTCACTTTGAAGAGGAGTGGGGGGAAACATACGCAGGAAAAAGGAAGCCAACTCTTTTTGTTGTCAATACTAAGAGGTCCCACTACGCTGTTTTAGAATACTCTGCTCACTAGCAGAAGTTTGAAATTGTTACTTTAAGATATGAATTTGCTGGTTGTGTGCAGTGGGGAAGAGGTGGTGCAAGCTTTGCCGAGTAATTGCTAATTGGATTCCTATATTTTCAAAGACTTGTTTATTGATCTATATTTTCTCCATTAGCATCAACGGAGCTATCGCTGATCAAATATATTTTTGTCAAGTTCTTTTGATGTGAAGAGACGTTCTATTCTTCATTGTTCAAAGGAAAATGGAAGGCCTGATGACTATTGGCAGTCACTACAAGACAAGGCACGACTACTTGTAACTTCAGGTGAAACAAGTACAGCTCGTCTATGAGCCGTGCAAGGCTGCATTACTTGAAACCATGATGTCCTGTTTCCACAATGAATTGGTCCAGCTCTCTATTTGTGCATATTTTCCTCTTGAAGTGAGCACGTGCACTACACACAACATTGCTTTTCCTTCAAAGTTTGTATTCTGTTATTAATCAAATTTTTATGTGAATCGATTTGATTTTGCTACTTTTGAATGTTAATTTCAAGTGAAAAGCTCGCCACTTAAGATTCTTGAATCGGCATATTGAAATGTGGATTCATCCTCATGCAGTAAGTGGGTACCAGAGATCGAACGTCACAAGAGCCAGGGTAAGAGATATGGAAAAGCCCAGTTTAACTCCAGACAATATCTTGTTCTTGAACATGGGAACCTTGTTAAAATGATTTCCAACACAGTGAAATTAAGTCTTACAACTTTAAAAATATAAAATCATGGCAAGCATTGTAACTGCAGCGCTTACGGATTTGATTTCTAAAAGACCCAAATCATCCTCCATCCTATATTCTAACCCCCCCTGCCTCAGAAATAGTATCATCTGTATGATCTCAAGAAAAGCAATAGATGCAGCATAACTAGAATAGAATAGAAACTAACGGACAATCCCATTGAACCTGGAGGCAAAAGCACCCGAGTTCCTAATTATGCCTAGGAATCATCAAAGTCGGCCGATGCGATTGCTTGCGAGAACTCCCGGAAACTAATTCTGCCATCGCTGGTCATGTTGGCCTCCTTGATCATTCCCCTCAGCTCCTTTGTGGTTAGCGCGTGGCCGAGCCTCGCCATCAAGTGAGCCAGCTCAGCCGCTGTGATGAACCCATTCTCGTCCCTGTCGAACATCCGGAAGAGCTGTTTCAGTTGCTCCTCCGTGTACAGCGACTTGGCCGGCAGGAGCTCCGGCGACACGAGGGCCACGAACTCGGAGAACTCCACCCAGGCCGTTGCTGTTGGTGTTGGCCTTCCGGATGAGCGCCTCGAGCTGCTCGGAGCTCGCTTTCAGGCCGAGGGAGCGGAGGAGTGGAAGATCTCGCGCAGCTCGGCGATCTGCTCGTCGTCCAGCTTCACCGACTCCTTGTTGCTCATGCTGGAATGTACAAGCAGACTGCAAGTTTATATTTTTCAATTATATGCTGCTTAGATATATGTATATAAGTCGAAATTTCAACTAACACGGAAAAGGACATTCGCAAATCTAGAACTCCGTATCTCCAAACAGAACGACGTTTCACTTGGATTCACGTGAAACCCATTTTCTGTCTTCAAAAATAAATCCTGCATGGCGCCACTCCTCCCCTCTTTTCCTCTAATGAAACCAAGAAATCACGGACAAACGATCTTTCCTTCTCCCTCTTGGATCTTAGGACGTCTGCTCGAAGGGAAATGCTCCAAACTAGCATCGACCCGCGAAACCAAAACACAGGATGAATCCGAAACGAAGGATACGACCGGCAGAAGCGGCAGGAGGTGTCATCGACTGAGCACGACACTACTAGTGATTTGCTGTTGCAGCACTATAAATCGACGAGTGCGGGCGTAGTGTCGCATTGATTGAAGAACACTCAACGCCTCCGAAGATCGGGTGGCGTTTTTGGTTTAGAATGGATTAAGGTTACGATCACAAAGAAAACAAGAAATGGAAAGAAGGAAAAAATAAAAGTCAACAGCAGGGGACAGAGAGAGTTACGCGGCAATTGCAATAAGCCATCTGAGATTCAAAATGGTTCGTATTCTCTGAGAGGAAAGGGAAAGGGTACCGTGCAGGCTAGGAGAGGGAAGGAAGAGAAAAGTTGCCAAATTTTGTGCAAAAGGAAAGAGAAAGGAAAGAGAAACGTGCCATGCCGTAACAAATGCATTGCAGAGAGTGGAAAGGGAAGAAGGCTAGGGTGTAGGCTAAGTGAGAGTGAGATGGCTAGGGAGAGGGGAGAGAGGAAGAAAAAGCCTACCTTTATGTGGGGCCACGCTTCTCCACGTGGCGCTTCGTGAGTGGTCAGAGACCGGCTGACATGGCGGTGCGGGACCTTCCAATATTTTCTCCGTTGACTCATCACGCACTCTCTCTCTGACTAATCATGCCTTCTTCAATTGGCGCTGTTTATCCTCCGTCGCAACCTCCAAGGTCAAACCTCCTCACTCCTCCAGGCAAGGCTCTTCTCCCGTTCGCCGGAGTCGGCGGCGGCTGTGGCTCCGAAGTGGCGAACCTCGGAGCCGAAGCCCATTGAGAAGATATTGGCAGCGAACCGAGGCGAGATAGCTTGCAGGATCATGAGGACGGCGATGAGGCTCGGGATTCGGACCGTTGCCTTCTACAGCGACACCGACGCCGGCACACTCCACGTCAGGTCCCCCAACGAGGCCGTCGGCATCGGTCTCGCTCCAACTCGCCTTAGCTACCTCAGTGGAGCAGCCATCGTCGAGGCCACTCTTCTCGCCGGTGCTCAGGGGTAGAGGTGTTAAATGGGTTACACAACCCATTTATGGACCCATTTATGATTAAATGGGTCATTAATGGGTCAAGTTTTCTTTCATAAAGCACCCATAATAGGTTTTAATGGGTCAAGACTAAGATAAATGAGTCATAAATGGGTTAGCTTTATTAACCCATTAAAAATGAACCCATTTATTTTTACTCAAAACCTCATCATCTCTCTCTCCTCTTTAACTTTACATTTTTTTTATTTATAAAAACCAAAATTATAATATTTTTTTTTATTTTTTCTTTCTTATTCCTCCGGTCGCCGGCACGGCGATGGCCGGCAACCGACTAGGCGAGCGGCGTTGGGCGAGCTCGAGCTCGCCGAATATGGCAAGGCGGAGGCCTCGCCGACGCCTGGTGAGGCTTGAGCCTCGCCAATTTGGCGAGACTCGAACTCACCAGCGTCGGGCGAGGGGCGAGCTCGAGCTCGCTCGACGCCGATGAGCCTTGAGCTCGCCAGATCTGGCGAGGCGGAGGCCTTGCCGACGTCCGGCGAGGGGCGAGCCTCGAGCTCGCCGACGTCGGTGAGCCGAGCAAGCTCGAAGCTCGCCTGTGGCCGGTCGCCGGCAGTCGTTGTGGCCGGCGGCTGACCAAGGAAGAAGAAAAAGAAAAAAGAAAAAGAAATATTATATTCTTAAAAATAAAAATAATTAAAATAATTAAAATTTAAATAATTAAAAATAATTAAAAATTAATTTTCAAAAATAAAAATTAATTAAAATTCGATTTTTTAAAAATAATTATCTTAAAATTTTTAAAAATTGTCCATTAAATTTGTGTTGTATAAAATCATTTTAGCAATATTATTTTATATATATATATATAAACTTTTTAGGTTTCATTAAATGGGTCGGGTATGGGTCGAGTACGGGTCGGGTTGGGTATGGGTCAAAAATTTTGCACTGTAATAAATGGATCATAAACGGGTTAAATGGGTCGATTTGGGTTGGACCATTCACGATGCGACCCAAACCCGACCCGACCCACCCGTTTAACGGGTCTACTCAGGGGAGGAGTTGAGAATTATCTGCTGTTTGAAGTGCGTGTAATCGCTACGATTGGACGATGTGGGATTTCGCATGTGGCATGGCGGAATGTTTGATTCTGGTTGCGAGAAATAGTCTTGTTCGTTAGAGCAATGGTTGTGAGCATGGAGTGAACGGGATTTGGTGACGGTGGAGGAAACTTGTGAGATTGTGAGTTTCAAGTATTGGAGCTCAATTCCTATTTGTTCATTAAGGTTTCCTCCACATTACTCAGGAAAAACTATCTGTTAAAGCTAATATTCTAATTATCGATATACCTCGAAATAACTTAATATCAAATTAGAAAATCCTTTTACTGCTGTTAGACACTTAAGAGGGCAATCGAGGAATCGTGCATTGCCATCATCATTTTCTTTGAGGACCATGCTTCCTCGTGGAGGTGTTTGGAAGAGTTGGTGAAGATCATGGAGGGCAAGGCGCAGAAGAAGCTGATTGTGTTGCCAGTGTTTTACAAAGTGGAACCAAGAGAAGTGAAAGGGGGAAGAGAGGTGTGTGGGAGAGCTGTGGCTAAGCACAAGCCCAAGTTTGGGAAGGATTCAGAAACAATGAAGAGATGGAAGAAGGCTCTTTTTGATGTCAGTAACTTGTCTGGTTGGGATTTTAATGATGGATGAGTAAGTAATTGCTGCGACACACCGCTTTGCCATTGTTAGCCAGTGATTTTTTGTTATATTTCAAACCGTATGCAATAAATTACCACTGGAAGCTTATTAATATTGTCATATCGCTCTTTCTAATTGATATTGTCAAACTTGCTGAGGAAGCAACACTATGGGAAGGAGACGAAGTCATCCTACAGACCATATATAAAATCAGAAGTGGCTCCTCCTGATAACCGTCCTTTTCGCTTCATATTATTCCCCTGACATGGTTGGGGTTGAGGAGCTTCCTTTCTCCCTCTCTTTCTTTTATGATTTGTGACGGAGATTGCATTAATACAGAGTTAAGTGGATGCTTGTTGACATTAGATTGATATAATTGTATAGGTAAAGACATGAGGGTTAGCCCATTTGATGTAATATATTTGGTTTTTATCCTGCTTTTATTCCAATTAAATTCCGTGTTTTTTCTTTCTAGGATTCCATATTTTGATTCACTTTATGACCTTTAAATTCAAAATTCTTCTAGGTCCTCTTGGCTTTTTCTCTTCTTTGCCTTTTCTTGCTCCTTCTGGCTTTAGGTTTCTGTGCATGACCAGGTGCTCACGTTACTTCTTCTCAAAGCAAGAGTGACAGAAATCCTATATTAACGACGCTAATCTCAGTTTGAGATTGCAAAAGTTTCTTTTTTCTTTTGTGTTTCTTTGTTGATTTTCTTGGGGAGTTATTGTTAGGAGAAGAGTTCGTGCATACCGCAATCAAAAGTTGCTCAGAGGAGCTGTACTTTTGTTGGGCGTTTCTCTAGTTGTGTTTTTCCTGGCATCATCTGTACCATACGACAACAGGTGCTCGAATTAAGGTTCACGCTCGCAAGCTTCTTGCGGTTCATGCTCTTGCGTTTGCCCTTTGAAGAGACGAATATTTCCCTTTGCTTCATGTAAGTCTAACGGAAGAGATTGAGTTAGTATATCGCAGAGGCTTCGCAATCAGAAGAACATGTTTTCATAATGGTTGGAGTCAGTTTTGCATTTTTCTTCTTTCATGCCTTTTTTTTTTTCAGTAGAAGTATTGGAACTTTAATGTTGAGTAAATCCAGACTAACTGGTTGAATTTTTGTTTGTCGAGAACAATTAATGATGAACAAGTTTGAGTCTTTGATGGCTCATAGGTAAGTTAGTAATGTTTGTATTTCTCCTTATTGGAGTGTTGCTGGTAAGGCTTGGTATCTTGTCCCGGGTAATCTTGCGTCTAATGTGGTCAATTCGTCAATCTATGTCTCTTTTCTACACAGATTGTGGTGAAAGTGATATGAAGGAGAGCAGATGGGATATGTTGAAGGAGCAACTGAGCTTACAAGAAACTGTAGCAAAGGAAACAGTGGCGCGCACCAAGGCATTAAGAGAGGATGCTAAGAAGACCTCGCTGAGATTCAGGGTCAAGGCCGAGAAGTGCAATGCTGGGGTGGCAACTTGCGAGCTAAGCAGAGAAAGGGCTGAAGCATGGCTGGTTGAGGAGCATAAGCTCACGGCATTGTGGGAGAAACGAGCCTGTGACAGAGGGTGGAAGGACAGTGATAAAGTATACTTGTACAGATAAAAGGGAATATGACGATAGCAGCTAGGTTCTTGATTATAAGGCAATTTTATAGAGGATTCATGAAGTCTTGTGTAAAGTATCACACATTTGAACAGCTTTTGCCAGGTGAATATGAGTTGGAAAGAGGGTGCACTCTTCATAAGAGATTAGATCAACGTGTAAGTCTACTCTTTTGTGCAGTCCTCGCAACTACAAGTTATCTACTAGCTGCTCTCTTTTGAGGGCTACATATATATTGAAGTTGAATTGCTGATTCATGACATACAGGTTGTTCCGAGTTTTTGGTGCAATTTCTTCAGTAGCAATACTCTCTTTTTAAGGACCAACTGCAGCATGCAATTTCTTCGTCGGAATTTGATTTTGCTACATCATGTCGTCTTCGACACAATGTAAAGCTCTATAAGTAGTTTCCCATCCGACCTAGGCCGGGACAAGAACCTAAAGCCGCTTAAAAATATTTTTTGTATCCCCTTCCTGACCATCTGCCTACCATAAAAAGGTAAAACAGGCATAAACAAATCCAAAGGAAGAAGAAGAAAATCCAGTCAAAGCTGTAATGCCAGGTCATCTCCACGTCATGCAAATCCGAACTCCTCTATCCTCTCAGACGACGTCGCATAAAGGCATCACCCTCACCACTACGCGTCCCCACTCCTAAGACAAGACGCCGTTGACTCATCACTCTCTTTCTCTCTCCAACGATTGATCATGCCTTGTTCAATGGCGCTGTTGATCCTCCGTCGCAACCTCCATGGTCGAACCTCCTCGCTCCTCCACGCGAGGCTCTTCTCCTGTTCGCCGGAGGCGGCGGCGGCGGCGGCTGCTGCAGCGAAGCGACGGGCCTTGGAGCCGAAGCCCATCGAGAAGATACTGGTGGCGAACCGAGGTGAGATAGCTTGCAGGATCAAGAGGACGGCGAGGAGGCTCGGGGTTCGAACCGTCGCCGTCTACAGCGACGCCGACGACGGGGCTCTCCACGTCAGGTCCGCCGACGAGGCAGTCCGCATCGGCCCCGCTCCGGCTCGCCTCAGTTACCTCAGTGGAGCATCCATCATCGACGCCGCGCTTCGCACCGGTGCTCAGGTGAGGGGTTGAGAACTGACCATCTGCTGTTTGAAATGCGTGTAATCGCTGTGGTTGGAGGATGCAGGATTTCGCATGTGCCATGGCGGCATGTTTGGTTCTGGTTGTGAGAAATGGTTGTGTCCGTTGGAGCAATGGTTGTTAGCTTGGAGTGAACGGATTTGGTGACGGTGGAGGAAACTTGTGAGATTGCGAGTTTTAATTAATTGATAGCAGAAAGATAGTTGACTAGTTGACACCACCTTCTCTGATTGAATCAATTCTTCGATGGGGCACGAAATAACATTTTGCGCAATCAAAGCGTACGTCAGGTCTGCCGACGAGGCCGTCCGCATCCGTCCCGCTCCTGCTCGCTTCAGTTACCCCGGTGGAGCATCCATCATCGATGCCGCGCTTCGTTCTGGTGCTCAGGTGAGGGTTGAGAACTAACTATCTGCTGTTTTTTCCTCTTTTTTTTGGGGTCATAAACTTCCTGCTGTTTGAACTGCGTGTGATCGCTGCGATTCAGAAGATGCGGGATCTCCTAGGTCATTTGAAAACTCACTATCCTGTAATGCGAACTCTACCACTTAGCTATAACATTGACGATTGTGTTGCAGGACCCCTTTCGCTCTTTGATTTTCAAGCAAATTTCCTAGTCCAAGCATCCAACACCGAAGGAAACATTAAGTTGAGATGTTAATTCTGTGTCCCAGAAGCCGTGCCGAGCAAAACCATAAGCAACGGAACCATACCTGTAAGATTTTCCACGAGCCATTTGGAATTCTTCGAGGTAACGTGACTACCCCACCACCAAGAATACATCACTTTAGAATCTTCATTTGCAGTTGCGGCCATAACTCCAACCAACAATGATAAATTTTCGGCACACTTATCTTGTAGTCCCACTGCAGTTTTGGTACCAACTGCTACGTGATCCTGTAGAGAACGAAAAAGATCTCTCTTTATCTTGAGATGCAGATCTACCAAAATGACACAAAATAAGACAACTTTGCTTCATTTTGCTACGAACACAACGCCCACCAAAAATTATTGTCAAAATTACAAATCAAGGGGCAGTAAGCAAAGCACCGGATCAACCGCATCAAGTTCCAGGAATCAGCATTTCTTCATCAAGTGATGACTGGTTTACCTGATCAAAAGAGAGTTCATAGGATCAGAACCAACAAAGAGAGAAAAGACTTGACAAGTAAGGATTTTAACTAGGGATGCATAAATTCCTCATTCACCATGACGTAATCAAATCGCATGCCATAAAGAAAAACAAATGCTTAGATGAATACGCAAAAAGAAGCCCACATTGTCGTCCTCACATCACAAGACCGAAGGGGTTGAGATACCCAAAACAGAATAGGAGGAGAAAACGAAAGCTTTCTCGATTAGTGCAGAGAAATCGATCAACCAACAGAGAAACATTGAACCATCAAACGAATAACTGTACCAGCTCCTTACCACGAAAGAAGAGAGTTCAAACGCTGAGCGAGCTCTCAAGGAGACTCCTCAGCTCCTTCCCACGAAACCCAACGTTCAAGAACCAATATGACCCGACACCCAAAAAAGAAGAGAAAGGAAGAGAAAGAGTAAAGCCTGCCGCACAAGGAGGAGCGAAAAACAGAGCTCACCAAAGCTGACAAAAGATTCCAATTCCTGAGGCCCGTAAGAAAAAAAGCAAAACTATAGCACAGCTACTTTCACTGTTCGTGGTCGCAAATCTCAACCACACTGCTGGGTCAGATCTCTCTCTCTTTCTAAAGCACACTCACACTCCCTCGCTCTACTCATTACTGCTCGCTGCTCGCTCTTAAAGCTGCAATCTTTTTTAATGGGGATTTTTTATATTGGGCGAGATAAAGAAAATTCGTTCTGGGTTTGCCGAGAAAACAAGGGAAAATCCGAGTGTTGCGCCATGACTGTCGTTTTGCGAGTTCTCGGGAGAGAGAGGGCGAAATGACGAGCCTCGCCATGTCGAGAAAGGGGCCTTCGACCCTTGTCGTCTTTTGTCGTGTCTCTGTCCGACGAATGTTTGACCGCTTTCATCGTAAATGCGCAGATCACGATATTGTACGGGAGTCGCCAAAATCGAAAAGAACAGGGTATTTGGACAACATAGACAACGAAATAAAATATTTATGGATTATTGATTTGCCAAAAAAGAAAAAAATTATGAGATTCTTCGTATCCCATTTGGGGAGATACAAAACAGATCGCTCGAATCGAAAACCATCCAGACCGGACAAAACTAGTTGATTGGGTCTAGTTCTCGAGAATGACGATCCGATTCTAAATTCCTAAAAGTGAAAATCGATGTCCAAACGGTTCGATTCCTAATTCAAAGAGGGAACTTGATCAAATCACTTTCATATATTTTTTATTTGTTTATAAGATATCGAATTAAATAGTGAAAAAAAGACTGATCGATTCCATTGAATCGGATCGAAAACCAATCACTCTTATCCCTATTTCTATATTACAAAGCAAAATTTTGATCAAAAATAATATTATAAAGCAAATTCTCTATTACTTTCAACTTCAAGCTTTCATCTAAAAAATTTCAATAAGTGAAAATGATTGGTTAAAAGCATTCATATAAAAGTTGCATAATCAAATAAACATGGTAAATGTGAAATTTAAATTCAGTCGCCATCAATCTCATTAATTTATGTCAATTTCCTAAAACAATCAAGTTTATTTCTTTATTAATTGATCTTTTGCTTCTTTTTTTTCGCAACGCTCATCTGTGCTTGCCTATTTTGCTTTCTCTTATGTATTATCTCACTTCTAATTATTTAAAGGAAAAGGAAGTTCCTTTTTTTTAACGATACCTTCCTTTTTTTCCTCAACACTCTTACTTCCCATATAAATTGTAAAAATAGAAAAAAGATTCACGGATAGCAAAGTCAAATCTGCACCTGACTAGCACTAATTTAATTGGTGTAACGTCAACGACTACCGAGGAGAAAAGTGAAGAAAACAATTAAGGAAAAATTTACGATTTTCCAATGTTTTTCTTGCTAGAAAAAAAATTGCAAAAAAAGGGAAAAAGATCTATTTTATTGCCTCATGTTATGCACAACGGTGCCTCAAAAAACGAATCATTCCAAATAAAATACAAAATGACTCGTTTCATGGCAAAAAAATAACACTGATTTGGTTATGGATGCACCAATTTGTGATGTGCGAGAAGCCTCTTTTTACTACCAAACAAAATATGCATCTTGAATTTTCACGTAATTTATCAATCAAAATTAGACAAAGTCACTCGGTATAAAAAAGATCATGAGGACCAACCATCAACCACATTACTACAACCAATCAATCCTCCTAAAACAAGAATATAGAAAAAAAAAAAAAGAGAATATAAAAGAGAGAATAGAATATACAAATCGTGCTTTAAGAGCACGAAATTAATTATTTAATCCTCCTGAATAAGAAATAAGAATCATTAAGGGACAAAAAGGGAAAAAGAAGAAGAAGAGGAAGCATCGCCCATCATTTCAAAGCTGAAAAAGGTCATAAAGGCGTAGTTTTCGATTGCTTCCACCATAATTCATCTTTTTTTTAGTTTCATCTCATCAATAAACAGTAGAAAGAAGGGAAGGTAGGACAAGATTAGGGATAGAGACAATCACCTTTGCTCTCGAGCATTAGCTTCGCACTCTCATTGCTTGTCGAGCACTTGATGCACTAAAAAAAATGATATTTCGTGTGTGTATTATCAAAATCAACAATGAAGTATGATATATAATTATACAATCTCTTGATTTTTTTATTTTCAATAAATGCCACATATCTGCTGAAATCTCTCCCTTTTTATAGCCGTTGTGGGGGAGGGGGATACATGGATATGTGTTGTTTTTGCAAATCACGAGAGCTGTCGCTAATGATTGATGATTTTCGATGGCTTCCGAGTAAATGTTCCTGCGGAAATCTTGGCGCTGACATTGAAGGGGCGGTAAGGTCAAATTGCGTCGAGACTGACGTGACAGGTGTCGCCATCGTGGAACAGAAGGATTCTGGTGGGCTCCATTAGGGCATGATGGACGGTCTTCGGTTTCTTTGATTTCGTCCACGGCCAATTGGGGACGTCTCTCCGTACAACTCGGACCCCGCAACATAATTCTTTCACTGACTGTTCGGAATTTTTTTTTCTTTTTATGACAGTTGAGTTTCATGACGCATAATAGAAATTGAGTTGGGTGCCACTCTCGTAGCTTATTTATTTATTTATTTTTGCTTCTTTCCTTTTATTTTTTTATGCAATTTAATTACATGACTTTCCCAATTTATGCATCATAATCTTTTCCCAACCAATGTAACACCGATAGAGGGTCTAATGGATTGAGAGCAACCCCTACGATTCTCAAGTAAGGACCGTCTAAAAGAGATCAATGAACATGGTGTGATTAATATTGACAATAATAAGTGCGAGTAGCTTGTTCCTGCCTAAGGGCAAATGACACCTCAACAAAGGTTACAACTCCTAGTCATTAGCGGTGGCAAGTGAAGTGAAGGTTGCCTACCACCAGGAGGACCTCCAACTCTATGATTAGATGTCAAATTATTCCTCGTGAGGGTCTTTAAGCCATTCTTGGTGTTTGGATAGGGTTGGCATGCTAGCCCATGTGCTCTCACCATTTTTCCTAAGATGGCGCCTCATATCCAAATTTCATCAAGTGAGTGACATTATGTCAATGATTTGAAGGTGTTAATGATGAAAGGATTTGCTCGAGCAAATTAGAATAGTTGAAGGGTTACATTGCATTAAGAAGGCCAAATTGCACTACTTAGAGGTTTAGAATTATAATTGACCTTTCTATGATGGGCCATATGTTCTTTGTAAATTATGAACATTACTCTCATACAAAACTAATTAAATATAAATGTGAGTGATATTTATGTTCGTAATGTACCAATCATAATGGTGGTTAAAAGTTAGTCTCCTTTAACTAAAGCTAAGGAAAACGTAACCCTTTTCTACGACCATCTACACCTGCTTTTCCTAGATTAAAACTGTCCTTATCGTGCAATCTGAGTAGGCATAACATTTTTACCACTCAACGTTGAAACAGAATTGGATACAAAAAGTTTTTGCTTCTTACACCCACACATGTGAAGGACTCTAATCGCCCTTTATGTAAGGGGCGAAACTCCCAACATGTCCAATAAAGTATTGACTTATATGGTAAGCAAGTTTGCTCCTAAGTAAAATTCTGAATGCACTTGTCTTGAGATCGGCCAAGATGGTGGACCAATTAAGGTGTGCGAAATTGACCTGGGAACCACCTGACTACTATACTAAAAAGGAACTCACAACATGTTCGGTTTGATATGGCTTGGCTCCCAACCATTATCGCCCTCCGCCTCATGCAATCAAGCCAAACCTCCAAAATACTTTATTTAAGATTACATTGTTGCAAGTAGGGAAAAAAACTGTATAGTTGATGGGTGCATTTGTTTTGTTGAAAAATAATGTTTTAGAAATTTTCTTCTTAACATTGATCTTTTATATTGCGTTTATAAATTGAGTGAATAAAACGAATTGTCCATTGGTAACGACTTATGTTTATATATTTATTGATAGAAAATATTTTTTCTTAATTATCTTTTAGTAATATAAACAATTAAAGTGAGAAAAATATTTTCCAAATTGTCACAAACATAAGCAATTTTTTTCATTGGGTAATCCTATAAACCCGGAACTTCCAAGTGGAAGTAATAATCCAAGAGAAAATGCAGCAACTCCAAGGCCAGACCAAAGTCAAGGGGGATGGTCTAACCTAAAGGCATAAAGGCTGATTTTCCTGACACATTTACATTCTTTATCTTAATTAAAGAACTTACTTTACCCTTTATCTTGATTAAACAACTAGTGACTCAGATAAATAACATATTATAATTATCGGCGTGGTGGTGCAGGTTGGTCACTGACCAAAACACTGTCATGCCGCACACCATCATTTTCTTTATTTATTTTAAGGTGGAGATTAAGGACTATTTTACATAATACTCGTTTAGAATATAGTTTGAAAACAGATTCCGAAAATAGGGGGATAAATAAGAAAACGAAAATTTTTGGGGGTAATCAGTTGTGGACCTATTTAGTTATCGACGGAAGAAAATGCCAAAAAAGAGAAGGAGCAAAATTAATAGTTTTGACTTCTGTCTACATTAACAAAAATCTTTTAGAAACAATAATACTGATAATGTTGATGATGATATTAATAAAAAGGATAAGTGCATTGAAAGTTCTAAAATTTGTTGCGAAACTACAATTAAGTTCTAATTTTTTTTGAAAAATCGAAATCAAATTCTAAAACTAATCGTACAAGTCCAATTGAATCTTAAAATTTTCAAAAAGCGAACTCAAGCCCTTAAATTTACTAACATTTTTCATTTGTGAAGTAAGACAAAGTTAAAAAAAAAAAAGATTTTATTGCATGAACTTGATAAGATTTAGGATTTTATTAGATTTTTTGAAAATTTTAAGATTTAATTGTACTTTAGTGATAAGTTTTAGGACTTGATTATATTTTTTTAAAATTGTAAGATTTAATTGTACTTTTGTGATAAGTTTTGTAATTTTCAATTTACTTTTTCATGATAAAGAAAGAAGCATTGTTGCCAAAATGTAGATAAGAGAGGGGATGGAAATTCAGTTGGGGGTGAAATGATGATGTCAGGTGAAAGGCAGTGCAACCTTGAGACAAAGAATAGTGGGTCAAGCCACACGTTGCACGACAGCCATCACCAAGTTCACAGCTCAAGAACGCTAGTCTAATCATTCTCCTCGCCAGGCCTCTTTCTTATGTCATTCTTCCCTCTTATAACGAATTCCTGTTATGGTATATGCTAAATCAATCCATTCAAGCTTAGCGCTCCATTTGTTTCGTTAAAAATAAATTATTTTATTATTTTTTTAAATGATCGCTTTGATCGCTTGAAATTATTAATTAATGGAAAATATTTTCATAACGACAACAATTTATGTTTAAACATCTTCGTGAGCGATGTAAAATTTTTTGTTTATTCATTTTTGTAAAGCATGCATAACGATAATTTTTAGGGAAAATTTTCCAAATAATTTATTTTCCATGAAATAAAAACATTTTCCTAAAGTAAATGTTTGTATCGCTTAAAATAATTAATCAGTAAAAAGTATTTTCATTATTAATCACAATTTATGTCTAAATATTTTCGTGAGCGATGAACATATTTTTTCGTTCATTCATTTTTACAAGTGATACAAGCAATCATTTTTATGAATTTTTTTTTCAAGTCATTCATTTTTTGTAAAATAAACGGAGTTACTGTGACTATCAATTACTTTTACTGAAATGGCTTTTGCACTTGAACACATGTTCCTATACCATCTGATCAAAACACATATGAATATATTCTCTCATCATTGAAATTGTTTGGAGATGTGTTCCAAAATTATCTCCCCCTTTTATGAAAACAAAAACCTTAGCATTAACTCATTTATCCTTGAGGTACCCGCGTGTATCAAAAATACACAGAGCCGCTTGCATTCATGACAAAGAAAGTCAATAGATAGCAGATTTAAGCGTGAAAGCAAATACACTTGTACAAGATTTGCTAAGCACTGAAATTTGTAAAGGCAACTTTACAACACCCGACCGCACGAGCAGCGAGCTGACGCACCGCGCCAACCCTGGAGTTTCCGTTAATAGTTCTCGCGAGAAGTTCTGATGTTATGCTCAATCAACTAGTCATTGTGTCCATCTGTCTTCCCCTGGAAATCTCGTGAAAATTCCACGAAAATCACATGTGTAAACTCTCTCGAACCTAGCCAGTCAATTGGAATTTTCTGTATGAGGTCAGTTTGGATCGCATCTTTTCCATCGATTTCAGGACGGCTCCAGTCCACGAATTGCTGTTGCAAGATACTTGGATGTCCTTATCTTATGTACATGAGCAGGGACTTCAAATATGGAATTCCAGCAGTCGCGAAATCTATTTATGGAAAGTCCAGGTTGATCCCGTACGCGTCGGTTCGCTACTTCTATCCCATGTTTCTACAAGTTGCCCATACAAAATTCGGAACTTGGCGAATCCTTCCTTGTATAAGTGTAGAACCGACGGCCAGTACTTGTTTCTGCAGAGTAACTTCCGTTCGTCTTGTGACATTCTTAAACATGAGTTTCTACCACACATTCACGTTAGATACATAATATCTCGTAATCGTCAGGATATTTTAAGGATGTTTTTCCATCGATCTCCCTCTTCGTTATGATGACAAAATACGTACGTGCCCTTCATAGATAAGTGAATTATCTTCGTACGCAGGTTTCCAGTTCGCTGACCCATGAAAGACAGAACCAGAATCCTATAGAATCAAGATGAATGCTTGCTTTCACATGCTTTTAACAACAAAAAATTTATCTAAGGACTTGAAAACAAACTCCCCACTTACTTCATGATTTATCCCTTGTTCGTCACATGGAAATGAATTAAACGCAAAAAGCAGAAAGAGACAGAATATAAGTGAGATTCATCCAAGGTTGAATGGAACTTCTCTCGCTCGCGCACATTCCTCCTGTTGTCTCTGAATCCTGGAACTATATTGCATCAGCTGGTGGTTCAAGCGGCAGATTCAGAGCTGAAAAATCTCTTTCGGTTATTCATCTGCTTCCCTTTAGGGTAGATGAAATCCCCATAGGTTCCAACACCAACTTCTACTTTATTCTGAAGCATCTTAGTTCTCCAGAGTTACCTTCTCAAGAGCTTCAAGCTTCTCATTTGAAGTTTCCCATGATCTCTAACACGGTTTCCATCGTGCCTATGAGTTACCTTCATCTCATCCGGAGTTTCAGCGGGTCCAACAAGTGTGAAGAAGCACCAAGAACCTACTTCTGCATTTCAGCTCCTACTTCATCTCTCTTTATTTCTTCCCACAGTTTAGTCATATAATTCAGCCCAAAGTTCTCCTTTAGTGAGGGGTCATCTTCCTGCGTTCTTCCCTTTTCTCTCACTCTAATTTTTTGAGTTTCTCAGCCATCTTTTTCATACTAGTTTGCATAGAGACTCCCTTACTGAAAGTCTAAAAGCTGTATCCTCATCTTTATCCAAAACAATTAAAGACACTGCTTTATGTTTCCATCTGTCTTGCATCAAGACAAACTCTACCTCGTTTAAAGTATCCTTCAAACTTCTTTTGTGCCAAAAAGCCATCGTCACGCGTTTTCTTCAATGCTCTTACTCCTTTTAGCTTCAAATTCTCGAGATAAGGGATCCATGAAGGGAAGATCCCTCTATGCCTTCTTTCTAGCCTCATGAGATTGTGAGTGCGATCCAAACAGGATAACATTTCATAATCCCTGAATCAAATTGAGCCAACAGAGCCAACCCTGTTAATCTCTCTTTCTTGTTTTTGTCCTGAGTTGTTGATAGATGGCCTCTTCCAAAAGGAATTACCATATGCTCCTGAGTTTCAGAGGCATGGACGTCCGCAAGAATTTTCTCAGTCATCTCTATGTAGCTTTGGATCAGAAAGGGATATACACTTTTATGGATAGCGAAGAGCATAGAAAAAGAGCAAATATTGCCAGCACTTATGAGGGTGATTGAGGAATTGTGCATTGCAATCATCATTTTCTCCAAAGGCCGCACTTCCTCACGGTGGTGTTTGGAAGAGTTGGCAAAGATCATGGAGTGCAAGGCAGAGAAGGAGCTGATTGTGTTGCCGGTGTTTTACAAAGTGGAATCAAGAGAAATGAGAGAGGGGAGAGAGGCTTATGGGAGAGCTATGGCTAAGCATGAGTCCAATTTTGGGAAGGATCCGGAGAAAGTGAAAAGATGGAAGAAACTCTTTCTTGATGCCGGTAACTTGTCTGGGTGGGAATCAATAATGGGTAAGTAAATAGTTGACTTGACGCACTGCTTTGCCATAGTCAGCTGGTGATTGTTTGCTCGTACGTCAAATCCTATGCAGATAAATTACCCCTAAAAAACTGAGAGATTGCTAAATCGGTCTTTTTAATTGAAGATACAAAGCGGATATATGCTAGATAGCAGACACAAAAGTGGAATAACCAAAATTCCGAGTTAGTAGATTGTATAAATTCGATTCTTGCTGTGTGGACAATGAAATTTTTTTGTCTTAGATAATAGTCTAGTTTCATGATACCCGAGTCATTTTTGTCTTCAGGCGCAGGTTTACCCTAATGTGTTAATTTATTTTCATTTTATTATTTGCTAACCTTCTTATGTTATTTTCCTTATGACGTTAGAGGTTGAATTCCTGCCATGGCTTTGAAACTATAAAACACGTTTCTCTTTCTTTTGAGTGCTCATCAGAGATGAAGCAGACCTCATACGATGCATCGTAAAGCAATTATCAATTCATCTAGAGCGAACACGCTTATATTTTGCTGCGAAGCAGAGCTCATACAATGCATCGTAAAGCAATTATCAATTCATCTAGAGCGAACACCCTTATATTTTGCTAAGTATCCGGCTGGAATAGATTTTTGAGTTGAAGAACTGATATCATTGTCGCAAAAAGACTCAGATGATGATGTTCTCATGATAGGCATATGGAGACCTGGAGGCATAGAGAAGACGACGGTTGCTAAAGCGACAGATAATGCTATTGAGAGACATTTTCAGTGATATAGTTTTTTGGAGTGTGTGAGAGAAACTTTGAACAAAAGCAATGGTCTAGTTAATTTGCAAGAAAAACTTCTATCTCAGATCTTATATACTAGACATCTAACAATCTATAGTGTCTACAGAGGAATAAGTGTGATAAGGGGAAGACTTTGTTGCAAGAAGGTTCTACTGGTTCTTGATGATGTTGACCAGTTGCATCAATTGAATGCATTAGCTGGAGAAGGCAATTGGTTTGGCAAAGGAATTAGAATCTTTGTGACATCAAGGGATTAATATTTGCTAACTTCTCATGACATAAATTGTGTGTATGAAGTTAAAACTTTAGACAACGATGAGGCACTAGACTTTTTTTTTTTTTTGGCATGCCTTTCCAAACTGTAAAAAATCTGAAACAAGAAAGGATCTCATAGATAGAGCATTGCATATGCTAGTAGCGTTCCATTAGCCCTTGAAGGGTTGGGCTCCTTCTTGTGTGGAAGAAAGGAACCGGCATGGGAAAGTTCACCGCATAAACTCACCAAAACTCCCGACCAAATTATCAATCGAGTTTTGAAGACAATCTTCGATGGATTGGAGGATAATGAGAGGGAGATTTTCTTCAACATTGCTTATTACTTTAAAGGAAAAAGTATAAAATACATCAACGAAGTTCTCGATAGCTGTGACTTTGACATAACTATAGGAATAGGAATTCTCATCGAGAGGACCATGAAAAGAAATGAGCATAGGACCCTGCAAATGCATGATTTGGTTTAGTTGATGGGTAAGGATATTGTCTATCAAGAATGTCCCGATGATTCTAGGAAATGCAATAGATTATGGCTTTTTGAAGATGTTCACGACATTTTATGTGAAGATATGTTAAAAGTTGTTTATGCAAACATTGTTATATTTCGTTTTTTATATTACTTTGATTTGGACATTATAATGTAAATCTCAATGGAAAGTTTGCGTGACAATTGAATTTGCTCTATTTTGGATAGGGAACGAATGTAGTAAAAGGCAGAGCATTGGACTTGTCCACACCAAAAGAGAGAACTATGAGTCTTAAAGAGATAACCATAAGGCCTGATGCTTTCATAATCATGAAAACATTGAGAATGCTCATTTTGCTTGAATATATCTTCACAAGGTCCTGTTCGGCTCCCTAACAATCTAAGATGGCTTATATGGCCCAATGCCCCGTTTCTAGAATTTGGCTCTGGTCTAAGGAAACTTATTAGACTTGATGTTCAGAAAAGTCATATCAAACAATTTGAAGGCAAGTTCAAGGTTAGTACTTGTGATGATTAGCTTTTCCCTATTTATAACTAAAAATATTTACGGAGCTTAATGATGGTTTTGGTATTTTTGTTTTTCTACAGAATTTTAGAAAGTTGAAGTACATCAATTTCAGTCAATGCAAGTCCTCGGTTAGTCTTCCTAACCTTTTGTCGATTCCAAATCCGGAGAGAATGAATCTTGAACGGTGCAAAAACTTGGTGGAGGTTCACCAATTTGTCACATATCTCGACAAACTTTCCTAACTCACTTGAGACAAATTCTATTCAAACCCTTGATCTCTTTGGTTGCTCTAAACTTGAGAAGTTCCCTGATATACAAGAAAAAATGGAACATCTAAAAGAGCTTGATTTAGGAAGGAGGGGTATTAAAGAACTCCTAGCGGCATCAATTGAAAATCTCATATTTGTGAAGAGTTTTTTTTTTTTTTTTAAAGATATTGTAAAATCTCACAAGGCTTCCTTTAAACATTTATTAATTGCAAAATCTTGAGCATATGAGTCTTTAAGGCTGCCTGAATTTTGTCATGTTTTCAAAAAAATTTAAGGATGTAATTGATTCTAATGGCAATCCAAGATTCTCAAATCTATATTGGCTAGAATTTAGTGGGTGCAATCTATCAAAAGTAGAGTTCCTTGAGAGTTCTTCCAATTTTCCCAAATTGGCATACTTGGATCTTTCCAATGACAAGTTTACTCATCTGCCGACATGCATCAACAAATACTGCAATTTGGGAGAGTTGTATGTGGATCACTGCAGGCAGCTTCAAGAGATTCCTCAGCTTCCACCACATGTGCATATCCTATCGACACAGAGATGCAAATCTCTACAAAGATTCCCATATTCGTTGAGTCTCTCCTCCAATGAACTTCTAGTTGACTTAACTTGCTGTGAATCATTCCACAAAGGGGCAAATATGACTGATAAGTTATTATCACCCAATGTGGGGCGAATTCAACCAATATGTTATTATCACTCAAGGTTACTCTCTCTCTCTCTCTCTCTCTCTCTCTCTCTCTCTCTCTCTCTCTCTCTAGCTATGAATGCTTGATAGCTCCCGAAGATGAGAAAAGTGAAAATTGTCTTGATGGGAAGAGAGATGCTAGAATGGTTTCTATACTATCAAGATGGTTATATATCATTTATGGTTCCCTAGGACTTGTACAACAAGTTCTTAGGACTAGCACTCCGTGTTGTTCTTGGCCAGAAGGAACGAAAAGCTATTGATGTCATATGTCTTATCGTAACTCTTGTTAATAGCCGAGCGGTATTTAATGAAGTGAAACATTTTGATTCAATGGAATCCGATTATCTGTTGTGCAATATGCTGCATATGAAAAGGGAGCTTTTGCAGGACGATTGGAGCCAATTCCAAATTGGCCTCTGATTATTTAGAGGAAGATTGAAGAAGTGTGGATTCCGTCGAATAAGCAAGCAAAAGAGGATGATGTGAGGGTTGTGATCCCACACTAAGCACAAATAGAAACATAGTGGTTGGTCTTCAGAGGAAAATGATCAGATAGACGCCGAGGAAGAAGATAGTTCAAGTGAAACAGATGATGAACTTTTCGAAGCAGACGGGTGGGACTCGCCCAACCAAAGAAATCGACGGTGGATAGAAGCAAACTGTGAGTTGGTCTCCACTTGGCTTTGATTCTTGGGGAGGCCATATCTTGATTCCGATGCCTCTTGGTCTTCCCCTAAAATCAAATCCAAAATCATTATGAAATATAGGTTTCGCATCATGGTGTTTTTTTTTTTTTGGTCGAAAATAGATAATGCATTCGATCATTGAAAAAAACCAGTCTTACAAGACAACGACGGAGAAAATTCTGAACATAAAATTTCCGAAAGGGGTAAAGAAGTGGTGGTCAACCAATTTAGAGGAAGTTAGTTGGCCTGATGTGTCCTGGCCAACCAATCCGCAGCTCTATTTGCTTCTCGGGGGCAGTAAACCACTGTTACATTTTTGCACCTTGCCAGCTCTTCTTTGCAGGTTTGCACAATTTCTCTTAAATTCCAAGGAGGCTCGGCCCGGCCCATTACCTAGTCCATGACAGGTAAACAGTCGCTTTCACATGTCCACGTAAGTGTTTGGCTTTTGTCTCCTCCCACATGCCGCAGATCAAGTCCTTTTAAGTAGAGGATCCCATGCAACAAAGATTCGGCTTCTGCTTGCTGCGAGGATGAAACCCTAGCTTCTGAGACAAAGCCCTCAACGACCTGCCCAAAAGAGTTTCGCACGATTCCAGCAATGGAGCAGATGAAATCGCCTGGGATCTAGGCCGCATCAACATTTATCTTCATCTCTGTTGGGGCCTACGGGTTCCATCGAACAGGTATGCTACGATTTGGGTGTTTTAAACTCTGTTTCTTCTTCCATCTGCTGAAGGTTAGATGTTGTTCATGTGCTAGATCCAACAGATCCGCTAGTTGCGGATGCTTTGCTCTGAAGATCCAATTGTTTCGAGCCTTCCAAATGTTCCAAAGAACCACTCCTGTAAGCTCTCTTGTGGGTGAGTCGCGGTTGGTTTCGAAGACCCCCATCAACCATTGATCAAAGCATTTGATTTGGCTTTCGGTACTAGTGGCCTTGAGTCATGGATCCTCCCATATTTTTTTGGTCCATTTGCACAATAGAAAGGTATGTTATGTGGTTTCTATTATGGAGTTGCAAATCAGGCATAACGGGTAGGGTGTTATTTTCCTTTTGTGTAGGTTTTCTGGCGTGGGAAAGGCATTTTGGCAAAGGCTCCAGATGAAAGTCTGAATTTTTGGGGGTACGATAAGGCTCCATATTTGAGTCCATAGGTTTCGTGGGGGTTTGAAGGAACATGATGCCCTGTTTTGATTTGTACTAGGGAGTTTTGGGTAGGCTCTGTTATATCCACTCTTCACGGTATACTTCCCTGCTCTATTTCTTGTCCACACTAAGCTATCTTGCTTCGGGTTCTGACTCAGGGGGATCACTAAGATTTCATTAGTAGTGTTTTCATCATATATTTGCTGTTCCTCCCAAGCATTAGAGTCTGCATTGATCAACTCTGACATGTAGATAGGTTCTTGGTGGTTTGCTGGTCCTCCAATAACCCCTTGCTCTAACCATTTGTCTTCCCTGATTTTAATGGTTTTTCCATCCCTCACTGACCATTTAGTATCTGCTGCTATTGTATCTCTTCCAAGTAACAGGCTCTGCCAGCCCTAGGATGGGCATTGGCCCTTGCGAGCTCTCCAAATATCTCCATTTGGGAAATAGATTCCTTTCATGACTCTGCACCACAGGGCTGTTGGAGAAGTGGATAATCTCCAGGCTTGCTTACCGAGCATTGCACGGTTGAAGGCTATCAAATCTTTAAATCCCATTTCTCCGTCATCCTTTTGAGTTTTTAATACTTCCCAATTTTTTCAATGTGTCCAGCACTGAGAGTTTCCTTTTGCCACCAAAATGATGCAATTCTCCTTTCTATTGCTCGACAGATAGACATTAGCAACTTGAAGATGGACATGGCATAAGTTGGAATAGCCTGCACAACACTTTTGATTAGGATCTCCTTCCCTGCTTTGGTAAGTAGTTTTTCTTTCCAGCCTTCTAACTTTGCATTTACTCGCACTAAGATCCACGCAAACATTTCTTTCTTTAAATGACCCCATTCCATTGGGATTCCCAAGTATTTGCCTGTTAATATAGGGACTCTAAGCTCATAGGCTAGGTTTCTTCTTAGAGATAATGGGCTATTACTACTGAAAAAAAACCCTCGATTTGTTTAAATTAACGGCTTGCCCCGAAGCATAGCAGTACTGGTTGAGGATATGTGCCAGGTTTTGACATTCACCAATAGTGCCATTCAGAAAAAAGATAACATCATCAGCGAAAAGTAAATGAGATAGCGTAGGGCAAAACCTGTTTAGTTGTACCCCTTTAATGTTGCCCTCTGCAATTGCTTTGTTCATCAACCAAGTTAATACATTTGAGATTAGAATGAATAAGTATGGTGATAGGGGGTCTCCTTGCCTTAGTCCTCTCGAGGGGGAGAAAAATTGGGTTGGTTCTCTATTGATCTTAACACTGAATGACACCGTTGAAATACATTGCATGATTAGGGACACTCATTTTGCACAAAAGTCCATTTTCAGCATACAATCCTGTAAGAAATCCCATTCAATTCTGTCATATGCCTTCCGCATGTCTAGTTTTAATATCGCTTGAAATTTCTTCTTTCTCTTGGTGATGCGCAACTGATGTAAGACTTCCTGCACTATAAATATGTTGTCCTGTATTTGTCTGCCTTGCACAAAGGCACTCTGCTGTAGTTCAATAATGTTTGGCAACCACTTCTTTAATCTGTTTGCAAGAAGCTTGGAAATAATTTTGTAACTGAAGTTGCATAAGCTAATGAGTATGAACTGAGCAGTATTCTCTGGATTTTTGACTTTTGGAATCAATGAAATATGGGTTTGATTGAGATGGGGATCAAGAGTACATGTGTGGAAAAATTGTTGTACTAACTGAAACAGGTCTAACTTGAGAGTATCTCGTGAATGTTGGTAAAAGAGACCATTAAAGCCATCTGGGCTAGGGGCTTTTAGGGCTCCCAATTGAAAAATTGCTACTTGCACTTCCTCCATTATGGGATGAGCCACCAGATGATCATTGATGTTCTCGGTCACTGGAGAAGGACACTGATTAAGGATAGGTTGGTAGTTTATGGGACCCTCTGACTTATAAAGATTTATGTAAAAAGATTCAATATGATTTTTGAGAGCTAAGGGATCTCGGCACCAGCTGTGATTTTCCATTTGCAGCATGGTAATTTTATTTCTCTGCCTCCTCTGTATAGTTGTTGCATGAAAGAACTTGGTGTTTTGATCCGCCCATTGCAACCACTTAATACGCGATCTCATACCCCAGAATTGTTCTTCTTGTTTCCTCAATTTTTCTATCTGGTTTATAATGTTGTGGGCTGCCTGTCTACTTGCTTGCTTGATTGGTTGATTAGTAATCTCCATTAAAGCCTGATTGAGCTCTTTAATCCTCCTAGGTGCATTGGCAAACTTCGCTTTACTCCATTTGGCAAGAACTTGTGTAGTCTCATACAGTTTCACTGAGAAGTTGGGCTGGGGAAGGGATGTTGTGCTCCATATTTGTTGTATGAGCTCATGATACTCCTCATGTTCTGTCTAGAATGCTTCCATCTTAAAATCTCTCTTTCTTTTCTTGATTTCAGGGTATAACCAAAGTAGTAGAGGGTTGTGATCCGAGTCAATAGTTGGGAGAGCTTGAACTTCAGCTTCATGAAAGGTGGTTCTCCATTCCAAGGTACATAGAATGCGATCTAGTCGTTTCTTAACAAGATCCTCCCCTTCCCTGTTATTTGCCCATGTGTATGCACACCCATGCATATAATACCTCATTAAAATCTCCCATGCAAATACATGGAATGGAATTATGAGGCTTAAGAGCCCTCAACTTTTGCCATAATATTAGCCTCTCACCAAAATTTGTAGATGCATGAACAAAAGTTATTTGTATTACATATCTGCTGTTTGGATCAATGCATTCCACATCTATAAACTGCTTTGAACTTTCCTTTACTTTCAATGCCACTTCCTCATTCCACATTATAGCTAATCCCCCTGGTATACCTGTCGGATTTTCTAGGAAGATGTTCTGGAATTGTAATTTTCTACGTACCCCTTCCACCATCGTTGCTTTGTTTTTAGTTTCCATAAGAAAAACCATGTTGGGCCGTTCAAGAGCAACTAAAGCTCTTAGTTCCTGGATGGTCAAGGGGGTTGCCTAGCCCTTGACAATTCCAGCTTATGATTTTCATGTCGTAGTTGGTGGCTTATTAGGGCTAGCCACCAAAGGCCACTCTTTGCCATCTTTGATCAGCTTAATAGGGGTCTCCATAAGGTCCGTGTTATCAATAAGAATGGGAGATGGCTCAGGTACACAATTCTGTTTCTTTGCCTTCTGCACCTTCATGTTCTTCTTGCTGCATTTTCCTACTTTCGAGAGAATAGGTTTATAAAATTCAGAACATATGATTTGTTTACTAGTATCATGATTTGCCTTTAAACATACTGTAGGGTTTGCAAGTGCCTCAGGCTCTTGAGAACTTTCTGCTCTTTTTTTGCTGCAGGCTGCAATTCGCATGGCAGAGGCTTATTCTCTGACTGTTGTGTCTATTTCACGGGTTTGGGTGGGTGAGTCAGGTATAGTCTCTTCCACTGTGATCTCTTCTTCTATTTTACCATAAAATGCTTCACAATAGGGACTATGATCACATGCCTCTGCCTTCCACCAGGATCCATATGGTCCAATTTTGTTTGTTGCCCATGGTGATTGTGCCAATGGAATCTCTACATAGTCATTAGCATAGTGGCCTATTTTGCTGCATAAATAACAGTAATGCGGTAGGCGTTCATATTTAAATTCCACCCAAAGCCATTTGGTTCCAATGTCCAAGATGGCCCCTGATTTCAATGGAGCAGTTAGGTCAATTTCCACTTTGACTTTGCCTTCTTTTTGTTGAGTATTACCTGTTGAGTCTGATTGGATTTCCAGGACATGACCAATTTTTCTCCCTAGGTCATTGAACACTGTTTCTACCCTCTAGCCAGGGGGGATCCCTCCAATACGCGCCCAAAATGCAGATCTGGTATAATCATAGTAGTGCTTTGGTATTTCTGGCACACATTGTTTAAGGACCAGCAAGTTGCTAGCAAAAGACCAAGGTGCTGTTTTTAGTACTCTCTCCTTTTCCTCCTCCGATTGAAAGACAAAAGTAAAGAGTCCTGGTTCTTTTTGGACACAGGTTACACCTTCCGTTTTCCACGCCTTCTTCATTGTGGAGAGAAAAGCAGGGAAGTTAACATTTGGTTTATAGTATAATTAGCCAAAGAGAGTGCGGTTATAGTCATCCCTTTTTTGTGGAGGTATCTCAATGAACACTTCAACGTCATTCTCGGACCATAAATGACCGAGACTTTTACATAGAGCTACCACTCTCAATTCATTCTCTTCCTTACTCTCCATTCACTCTTACAGCAGGAAGTACAATTGTCGAAGAAGATGTGGAAAGATTTTTAGGGGCAAAGCTAAAAAGATAAGTGGCTTGAAGGGAGCTCAATAACAGTCATTGCAGGAACCATGAACAGAAAAGTATCTAAAGGGGTAAGGGGTAATGAAGAAGTAGATAGATGATGCGAAGCAAGTATTTATGCGTTCAAATCTTCCTTTTCCTCCTCTTGCAATTTCTGCCGAAAGTCTAATGAGAAAAAATACCCATCTCTATCATCAACAGGATTCCACTGCGACAACAAGGATTACAAAGCCCTTTGGAAGAATGTGGATAAACATCATAAAGTATCATCAAAAGCCAGTAGCCATCCTCCCAACCCACAGCAACAACAGATCCAGAATCCCAATGAGGAATGAAAAGAGACAGCCAAAAATCCACTCACATCAGCATAAATCCATGAGCCCAGTAGAAGAGGGTAACAGAATCCCACCTTTACGAAGCTGTATCTGCCCGATCATTCGTGTTGGTTGAATCCGTAGGAAGGGGGGAAGATTACTATTCTAATATGCGAGAACATCTCAAAACTGAACATAATCAAAGCTAGAAAAGACTTTTTCTGGGTTTTTCAACTAACAAAGTATAATTCTTCTCTCTCGCCCCTAAGAGCTCCTCTCTACCCTCATGGTAGCGTTTCCCAATTACAAACCCTAAACCCAACCTGATCTTCTGCATCATGGTGTTGACATGGTTGAAGAAACTTTCTTTTTTCCCTCTCTTTCTTTCTTCTATGATTTGTGATGCATAGTGCATTAAAACAAAATCCAGTGGATTCCATGTCGCTTCGTGGAACTTATGACATAAATCCTTGTCACCTTTCTTCATCTAATCAATGATGCCAATACTTCACATTGGAAAATTCTAAGATAATAAGTTTTGCTCAATCTAATGTATGATCCTTGTCTTTAGGAAAGTGTTGATCTCATCATATCAAAAGATCAAAAGGTCTCCATGGGGAAGAGTAGTTGGTTCCTCTGTTGTTATTGGCCAAGTTGCACTTTCTTCCACTTCCTTCAACATTAATTAGACATGTTAACTTCATGTGATCATTGCGTCACAGCATCTTATTGTGTCCATGTTAATTCTCAGGAAGATGACCCCTTACTGAAAGACAACTTCAAACAAATTTGAAGCAGCAACGTCACGCACTAATCCCTCTAGTAAAATAGTTTCTTGTCCGACCGAACCAACATTGGTATGATTATCTCAGTTCTTGTATGATCTCTCGCATCATTCTCTCTACCTCTTCAGCAATGCCAGGATTCAATCATCTCCAATCCCATCGAAATTGAAGAGCTAGAGAGATGCGGATGATCACGAAATATAGCCACCAACTAGCATGAAGATAGCAACATAATCTTGTAAGAGGAGTACATTCATAGGGCCAAAATTTTTTTGATTCAGTTCAGTCTTTTCTAGCTAATATTAACTTTGGTAGCAATTCTATTGAATTACCAAAAATAAGCAAATATACAAACTTGATAGGTTTTTTATTTGATGGGCCAAGTCAAAGCCATTCGCCCATGTTGAGCTAAAATCCGGCCTGTAAGTAAAGGGCCATAAGAGAGTATAGTTACTGTTGTATAAATATATATATAAAAGAGGGAGAACATTAAGAATATACAGTGAAAACATTGAACGTATATTTTTTTTTTTTTTGGTATTGGAGGAACCGGCTTGCAGCCGACAGCCGCGCCGTAAACCCCCAAGTGACACTTAAGCAGGAGGACCCACCACCCCCGAGTCACACTTAATACACCTAGCGCCTCCTCTAGGTTTTGAACCCTTCACCTCTTCGTTGAGGATCAGCAGAGTCTTATCCAATGGAGCCACCGCGCCGGTGGTTAGAACGTATTTTTTTCTCCTTGAACAATAGTGTTTTCTCCCTTTACAAATGGAATTCTAGGGTCTCAATTCATTCTTCTGAGACTACAATGGTATTTAATTTGTGGCAAACAAGGTATGTCAATTTTTGTGATATATCTTTTGATTGGTATTACATGTTTTCCCAGGCACATTTTCGCATTCGTTTTCAATATTTGTTCATTCGAGTATTGGTTCATTTTTAGGAATCTATTTCCAACAAAGAAGAAGAAGAAGAAGAAGAAGAAGAAGAAGAAGAAGAAGAAAGTAGTTGTGATGCAGCCCACATTAAAGACCGGCTCTCTCGACCAAGAAGATCGGCCCGCATTCAAGCTCAACGAAACCGAGAAGCTATAACGATATCTTGAGTCCATTCTAGAAGTTTGAAAGAAGACACCTTGGGAGCCATGAAGACGTTATGCTTTTACTAGTTTCTAGTTCCTAAGCTCTTTGTTATTTTTCTAGTTTATAGTTCCTAGGCTCTTTAATGCTTTCAAGTTTCTATGCTCTATCTTTATTTCTTTGACGATATGAGCCATCCAATTCCTGGTACAAGACAGACAACTTTTGATGAATTAAAAGCTTTGCTTGAAGTAAGTATCATGAACTTTGTAGAGTTCATACCTTGAAAACCTGGAAGAGTTTTCACTCCGTCCTTGAAGAGTCGGAGCTTTCGAAATCTGCATCCTTGAAGAGTTGCAGTCATCAATCTAGAAGAATCGGTGCCCCCTCAACTTCCTTGGAGGCCTAGAAGAGCAACCAACGAAGTTCCTATATTTTCCTATTCTGTTCGTTATTTCCAACCCAATTTCGACTATCCTACAGTGTTTATTTCAGAAAACCTAAAACAGAAAAATTGTAGATCCATAAGTTTTTGTTCATTTGGCTTTGGTATCAGGTCGATCTGATCTGTATCGACAAAGATACGACTGTTCTCCTGAGCTCGTGCAGTGCTGAAATTCCTGTTCGTCCTGTTTTTTGTGCGCGAGTCACTCTCCCGATCCTATTGTTTGAGAAAGCCTACCCTAGGCTTGCATCATTTGGTATCAGAGCTTTGGAGGAGAGGACAATGCCTCCAAGACAAGCTAGGCGTCATGGCGGCAGAACCGTTCCCCTCAATGAATTGCACACACTCACTGAGAATATGCAACCACAAATTGATGAATTGACACAAGAAGTTCAGCGTTTGAGGGCTGAAGCAAATAATTCTCCACCCCGTTCCAGGACTGAAGATTCCCATGGTGACTCTTCCTCTTCAGAGAGTGTTCAATCTATTCACAGTCGGAGGCATGTTCGACATCGTTTACAACATATCTGTGAGCCAGATTGGGAAAAGGAAGTCAAGAAAGATGTTCCATAATTTACAGGCAATGAGTCTCCTGATGAAATTGTTGATTGGCTAACACTTGTAAATGAGGTGTTTGAGCATCGAAATGTTCCGGAGAATTGACGCGTTGGGATCATTACTATGCGATTCCAAGGTAAGGCGATTGCTTGTTGGAGACGTGAAAAAAAAACTCGCCAAGCCGTTGGCAAAGCACCAGTCACTTTGTGGAGAAAGATGGAGGGCAAGATTCAAAAATATTTTCTCCCCAAAGGATATAGGAGAGAGCTCTACCAACAGTACCAAAATCTAAAACAAGGTACATGAACGGTGGACCAATACCAATGAATTCAATGAGTTGGTGATTCATAACAATATCTAGGACCCAGAGGATGTGCTTGTGAACAAATACTTGAACGGTCTTCAATTTTACATTCAAGACGCCTTGGAAGTCCTCGACATTTGGGACTTATGAGATGCACACCAACGAGCACTCAAAATGGAGCGCTCTCATTCTCGGAGACAGCAATCTGCTAGTAAGCCTTCTACTCAACCCCATGTTTCGAAGCAACCTGCTACATCCGAAATACGTTGCTATTCTTGTGGGGAGTTGGGTCATCGTGCTAGCAATTGTCGAATTAATAAGAATCAACTAGTCGGTAAAGCCTTCTTGGTGGATAATGTTTCTGATGAGAGTGCTGAGGATCCACTTGAAAAGGAGTTGAACAATGATGAAGAAGCTGTGGATGATGAACAAATAGTGCATGCTGACACTGGCGAACTTCTTATGGTGAGGAAAATTTTTCTTACTCCTCAAGATGACACTGGAGATAGGTGGCTACGTACCAATATTTTTCATTCTGCTTGCACAATCACAGGAAAGGTGTGTCAATTAATTATTGACTCTGGTTGTTGTGAGAATATAATTTCTGAAGTATTAGCAAACAAGCTGAAGTTGTAATTAAAAACGCACCCTACGCTTTATAAAATGTCGTGGTTGAAGAAAGGCGCTAAGGTAACTATTTCAAAACGATGCCTTGTTAATTTGTCCATTGGTTCTGTTTATAGTGACAAGATATGGTGTGATGTTCTACCGATGGATGCTAGTCACATTATTCTTGGTCGACCATGGCAATTTGATAGAAGGACTATGCATGATGGTTATCGAAATACATATTCTTTTGAATTTGGAGGCAAGAAGATAACGTTGGCACCTAGTAGGGTGGGAGATTCTTCTGATGATGATGGCAAGAATTCGAGGACGAATTCTTTTAAAGATGGGGAGGATGACGTAGCCCACATTGAAGACTGGCTCTCTCGACCAAGAAGATCGGCCCGCATTCAAGCTCGACGAAACCGAGAATCCATAACGATATCTTGAGTCCATTCCAAAAGTTTGAAAGAAGACACCTTGGGAGCCATGAAGATGTTATACTTTTACTAGTTTCTAGTTCCTAGGCTTTTTAATGCTTTCAAGTTTCTATGCTCTATCTTTATTTCTTTGATGATATAAGCCATCCAATTCCTAGTAGAAGACAGCTAACTTTTGATGAATTAAAAGCTTTGCTTGAAGAGTTCATACCTTGAAAACCTAGAAGAGTTTTCACTCCGTCCTTGAAGAGTCAGAGCTTTCGAAATCTGCATCCTTGAAGAGTTGCAGTCATTGATCTAGAAGAATCGGTGCCCCCTCAACTTCCTTGGAGGCCTAGAAGAACAACCAACGAAGTTTCTATATTTTCCTATTCTATTTGATATTTCCAACCCAATTTCGGCCATCTTACAGTGCTTATTTCAGAAAACCCAAAACACAGAAATTGTAGATCCAGAAGTCTTTGTTCATTTGGCTTTGGAATCAGGTCGCTCCAATCTCTATCGACAAAGATATGACTATTTTCTTGAGCTCACGCAGTGCTGAAATTTCTGTCGGTCCTGTTTCCGTGTGCGAGTCACTCTCCCGATCCTATTGTTTGAGAAAGCCTACCCTAGGCTTGCATCAAGTTGGCTATTGACTTGGAGAAAATATTGGGTGGGGCAAGTACACTATCCGAACAAATTTGCAATGCCAGGTCATCTTTACATCAGATGCAAATCTGAACTCTTCTGTCCTCTTGAATGATGCCGCAGAAAAAGCATCATCCTCACTGCTACCGGTCCCAAGCCAAGACGCCATTGACTCATTAGTCTCTCTCTCTCTCCCTCTCTCTTCCCCTCCCCCTCCCCCTCTCTCTCTCCCCGACTAACAATGCTTCCTTCAATTGCGTTGCTGATCCTCCATAGCAACTTCCAGTGTCGAGCCTCCTTGATCCTCTAGGTGAGACTCTTGTCCCATTCGCCGAAGTAGGCGGGGGCTCCAAAGTGTTAGACTTTAGAGCCAGAGCCCATGAAAAAATATTAGTGGCGAATTGAGGCTGGAATGACGACTACTAAAGAAATTCCTTCATCAGTTGAAAGTCTCCCCTCTATAAAGCAGATACATTTGAAGAAACCTCGCAAAGCTCCCTCAAGGGTTTATAAGTTGCAAAATCTCAAGCATTTGAGTCTTCAAGGCGGCTCCAATTTTGTCATGTTTCTAAAGAACTTGGAGGATTCAACTGATTCTAATAAAAATTTGGGGTTCTCAAATCTAAAGAACTTGATGACTACAATCTCTCAGAAGTAGAGTTCCTTGAGAGTTCTTCTAATTTTCTCAAATTAGTGCATCTAAATCTTTCCAAGATAAGTTTACTCATCTTCCAACATGCATCAACAGATACCATGATTTGGAACACTTGAATGTGGATGGATGTAAGCAACTAGATGACATTCCTCAGCTTCCGCCAAACGTGCATATCCTAATGGCAAAGAGTCACAGATCTCTACAAGAATTCACTGATTTGCTCATTGAATTCTTTTTTATTTTGATGCAATTAATGAAGAAGTTATCAAATCCAATTTTTAGGAAAAATAAAGCTTGGTCGTAATTAAATGAGAGAAGAAAGACAGTCGATACCACCTTCTGCAGTTGGATTAATTCTTCAACCGGGCATGAAATAACATTTCGTGCTATCTCAAATAATGTCATGTGTACCATAAGTTGGGAAAAGTGCTAAAAAAAGTCCTAAACCTTTGGTCTTTGTGCCGATTTGGTCCTAAACCTTTTTTTAGTGCCGATTTAGTCCTAAACCTTTGTACGCTGTGCCAATTCAGTCATTTTCGGCCAATTTTAGCTGGATTTTGCTGACTGGACGCCGACCGGCTGACGTGGCCTAATCGGCGCTGACGTGGACATAATTTAATAATATTTTAATATTTTAAATTTTTTTTCTTTTTCTTGAATTTTTTTCATTTTTCGTTTTCTTTTTTTTTTTCTTTTTTTCTTCCCCTCTTCTTCCTCCGGCCGGTCGCCGGACCTCGGCGACCGGCCAGAGGCCACTACCGACCGGCCACCTTGCGGGCGAGGGTCGAGCCTCGTGCTGGGCGGCGAGGCTCGCCCTCGCCGGATCTGGCGAGCCTCGTGCTAAGCGGCAGGCAGGACGGCACGCCCGACGTCAAGGAGGAACAACTGCAGCTTGCGTCGGGCTCCGGGCGTAAGAACGGCGGCAGATCTGCATCGAGGTAACGGCAGAAGCGAGCTCAGCACGACAGGGCTCGCGGCTGGTCGACGGGGAGGCAACAGGTGAGGCCGGGCAGCGACAGGAGGCGTCGAGTGGCGGAGGCCTCACGCGGCTGGGGTCTCCCTCTCTCTTCGGATCTGCCCTCCCCCAAGGCTTTTTTTTCTCTCTCACAGTTCGGATCTCGCTCTTGGGCCTCCCACCTTGCCAGCCGGCGAGGCTATACCTCGCTAGATCTGGCGAGGGCGAGCCTCGCCCATGGCCGGCGAGGCTCGAGGCTCGACCTCTCGCCTCACCGCCCAGTGCGAGGCTCGACCCTCGCCCGTGAGGTGGCCGGCGAGGGCGGCCTCGCCCTGGCCGGCCGTCGCCTCTGGCCGGTTGTCGAGGTCCGGCGACCGGCTGGAGGAAGAAGAGGAGAACAAAAAAAAAAAAAAACATAAAAAGAAAAAGAAAAAAAATTCAAAAGAAAAAAATTCAAAAACATTAAAATATTATTAAAATGTGTCCATGTCGGCGCCGGTCAGACCACGTCAACCGGTCGGCGTCCAGTCAGCAAAATCCGGTCAAAATTGACTAAAAAGGACTGAATTGGCACAACGTACAAAGGTTTAGGACTAAATCGGCACAAAGACAAAAGGTTTATGACTTTTTTGGCACTTTTCCCACCACAAGTTTCATGAAGAGCCATGGGTTTAAGCATGTACTTGACAATTCTTTTCCAAAAAAAAAAACCTATCTGTCAACTTTTTTGAAATAAAAAAGAAAAAGAAATTAAAGTAGAATTGTGAAGAGGCACAACTACTTTATATAAATTTGTTTGCTTTTGAAATATTTTATGATATCATTAACAGATTATATGTGATTATATTTTGATATGATTATTCCATTAATTTTGTAACTTATTAATTTTTAATATATTTTGAATTACTTATCCAGCCTAAGGCATAGGAATTCATGCCAATTGATTACACAATTTTTTTTTTTGGAGCATTTACACGATTTAACATACTATCAATGCGCTCCCAATCATTGTGATCCATCCTCTAAAAACGTCATGCTTCATTAGTCCAAATCACTAAAATTCATACTACAACCTCGTTAGCCATTGTTTTGGTCATGCTGTTGTCGGCCACATTGCCGGATCATCGATGCCCTGCTGAGACGGTTGTTGATTGAACCTTATGTAAGCTTGCTTCGCATAGGCCCCATAAGCTTATCACAATTAATTTTGCTACCATATGGTGCACCTGTTATTATCGTGAGGAGGCACTATTACTATAGCTAAAATTAAGTTGCCGCTTACACAAATTTATGGTATAACATATACTGTTCAAACAAGCAATTAATTTCTATAATTACAGCATTAAAAAAAATCTGAGACAAAATCATAGGCATACCTTAAAGTAAAAAATCAAAGGTCGTAAGACATCTTCTATCTACATGGGCTCATCGTTGGCAAGAGATAATCGTTAATTGATAATTCATTCTTCTCATTGCCATTAAGTAAATTGTACTTTAAAGATTATTTTGATCATTACATTTTACTAATTTTTGTTGTGTGACGTTATCTTTGTTCATTAAGGTTTCATCCATATCACAAGTTATCCATCTAATTCAACTCAGGAAAAACTATATGTGAAAGCTCATTGACTTTTCCATTGTTAAGGTTTTAAGCTAATTATTCTAAACACCGATGTACCTTGAAATAATTGAATATGAAATTAGAAAGTTCTTTGAAAAAAGTAATCCACTAACAAGTTAAAATAAAAAATATAGTGATTTGGTCAATTCATCAACAATATCTTCTAATTATTACATGTATAATGAGTTTGATTAGGTGGTGTAGAAACATTTGTTTTAGTTTTGTGTCAAAAGAAAATTGTATTCTTTACTCAAGTGGGTAGAAGCACCAAGAACCTACTTCTACATTTCCGCTCATATTTCATCTTTCTTTAATTATTCCTACAACTTAGTCAAATAATTGAGCCCAAAATCCTCCTTTAATGAGGGGGGTCATCCTCTTCCTACCTTCTTCCCTCTCATTTTCTCTCTAAACTTTTTGAGTTTCTCAATCGTCTTTTTCGTACTGGTTTGCATAGAAGTTCCTTACCAGAAGTCTACAAGGTGTTTCCTCATCTTTATCAAGAGCAATTGGTGACACCACTTTATCTTTCCATCTTGTAGTCGTCACGCATTTGCTTTAGTGCTCTTACTCCTTTTGGCGTCAACATTCTCGAGATAAGGGATCCACAAGGGAAAATCCATCTGTGCCTTCTTTCTACCCTCATGAACGAGAATGAGATCCAACGGAAAAGACCGATAAGATTTGAGTCTTCAAGGCTGCTCCAATTTTGTCATGTTTCTAAAGAACTTGGAGGACTCAATTGATCCTAATGAAAATTCGGGATTCTCAAATCTAAAGAACTTACTGACTACAATCTCTCAGAAATAGAGTTCCTTGATTCTAATTTTTCCAAATTAGCGCATCTTAATCTTTCGAAAAACAAGTTTACTCATCTTCCAACATGCATCGACAGATACCATGATTTGGAACACTTGTACGTGGATGAATGTAAGCAACTAGAAGAGATTCCTCAACTTCCGCCAAATGTGCATATTCTAATGGCAAAGAGTTGCAGATCTCTACAAGAATTCCTTGATTTGCTCATCAAATCCCTTTTTATTTTGATCCAATTAATGAAGAAGTTATCAAATCCAATTTTTAAGCAAAATAAAGCTTGGTCGTAATTAAATGAGAGAAAAAAGACAGTCGATACCACCTTCTGTAGTTGGATCAATTCTTTGACCGTGTATGAAATAGCATTTCGTGCTATCTCAAATAATGTTATGCGTACTTGGCCAGTTTCATGAAGAGCCACGAGTTTAAGCATGTACTTGACAATTCTTTTCAAAAAAGAAAAAAAAAAAAAAGAGCCTATCTGTCAATTTTTTTCGCAATAAAAAAGAAAAAGAAATTAAAGTAGAATTGTGAAGAGGCACAATTACTTTATATAAAATTGTTGCTTTTGTAAAATTTTATGATATCATTAACAAATTATTTGTGATTATATTTTGATATGATTATTCCATTAATTTTGTAACTTATTAATTTTTAATATATTTTGAATTACTAATCCAGCCTAAAGCATAGGAATTCATGCCATTTGATTACACAAATTTTTTTTTTTTTTTTTGGAGCATTTACACGATCTAACATATTATCAATGCGCTCCCAATCATTGTGATCCATCCTCTAAAAACGTCATGCTTCATTAGTCCAAATCACTAAAATTCATACTACAACCTCATTAGCCATTGTTTTGGTCATGCTGTTGTCGGCCACATTGCCGGATCATCGATGCCCTGCTGAGACGGTTGTTGATTGAACCTTATGTAAGCTTGCTTCGCATAGGCCCCATAAGCTTATCACAATTAATTTTGCTAAAATATGGTGCACCTGTTATTATAGTGACGAGGCACTATAACTATAGCTAAAATTAAGTCGCCGCTTCCACAAACTTATGGTATAACCAGATGTACTGTTCAAACTAGCAAATAACTTCTATAAATACTACATTTAAAAAAAAAATCGAAACAAAATCATAGACATACCTTAAAGTCCAAAATCAAATGTTGTAAGACATCTTCTATTTGCACGGCTCGTTGTTAGCAAGAGATAATCGTTTATTGATAGTTCCTTCTTCTCATCACCATTAAGTAAATTTGACTTTAAAGATTATTTTGTTCATTACATTTTACTACTTTTTGTTGTGTGATGTTATCTTTGTTCGTTAAGGTTTCCTCCATAACATAAGTAATCCATCTATTTCAACTCAGGAAAAATTATTTGTGAAAACTCATTGACTTTTCCATTGTTAAGGTTTTAAGCTAAAATTCTAAACATCGATGTACCTTGAAATAACTGAATTCGAAATTAGAAAGTTCTTTGAAAAAAGTAATCCACTAACAAGTTAAAATAAATAAATAAAATATAGTGATTTGGTCAATTCATCAACAATATCGTCTAATTATTACATGTATAATGAGTTTGATAAGGTGGTGTAGAAACATTTGTTTTAGTTTTGCATCAAAAGAAAATTGTATTATTTACTTAAAGTGGACAGAAGCACCAAGAAGCTACTTCTACATTTCCGCTCAAATTTCATCTATCTTTAATTGTTCATACAGTTTAGTCAAATAATTGAGCCCGAAATCCTCCTTTGATGAGGGGGTCATCTTCTTCCTGCCTTCTCCCTCTCATTTTCTCTCTAACCTTTTTGAGTTTCTCAGCCGTCTTTTTCATACTGGTTTGCGTGGAGATTCCTTACCAGAAGTCTACAAGGTGCTTCCTCATCTTTATTAAGAACAATCAGTGACACGGCTTCATATTTCCATCTTGTAAAGTGTTCTTTACACGTCTTTTGGGGCAAAAAGTTATCATCACGCGTTTGCTTCAGTGCTCTTGCTCCTTTTAGCGTCAACATTCTCAAGACAAGGGATCCACAAGGGAAGATTCCTCTGTGCCTTCTTTCTACCCTCATGAACGGAAGTGAGATCGTGATAGGCCGATGATATTTCGTGATCCTTGAATCAAATCGAGTCAACTTTTCCAACCTTCTTAATTTCTCTTTTTTTTGTTTTCTTTTTCCTATTTTCTTCTTTCTGCCGTTGACTCGTCAGTCTCCAACCTCCCCCCCCCCACCCTCCCCACCCCCACCCCGACTAACAATGCCTTCTTCAATGGCGTTGTTGATCCTCCGTCGCAACTTCCATGGTCGAGCCTCCTCGCTCCTCTAGGGGAGAGTTGTCCCATTGGCCGGAGGAGGGCCGGAGGAGGTGGTGGCTCCAAAGTGATGGACCTCAAAGCCGGAGCCCACAAGAAAATAATAGTGGCGAACAAAGGTTGGAATGATGACCATTAAAGAAATTTTTGCATCAGTTGAAAATCTTTCCTCTGTAAAGCAAATACATATTGCAGAAACCTCGCAAAACTCCTATCAAGGGTTTATAAGTTGCAAAATCTCAGGCATTTGCGTTTTTGAGGCTGCTCCAATTTTGTCATGTTGTCAAAGAGCTTGGAGGATTCAATTGATCCTAATGACAATTCGAGATTCTCAAATTTAAATGACCTATAACTTATTGGCTGCAATCTCTCAATAATAGAGTTCCTTGAGAGTTCTTCTAATTTTCCCAAATTGGCGCATCTAAATCTTTCTAAAAACAAGTTTACTCATCTTCCAACATGCATCAAGAGATACCATGATTTGGAACACTTGTATGTGGATGAATACAAGCAGCTAGAAGAGATTTCTCAACTTCCGCCAAACGTGCATATGCTCAAAGAGTCGCAGATCTATACAAGAATTCTCTGAATTGCTCATCGAACCCCTTTTTATTTTGATCCAATTGATGAAGAAGTTATCAAATCCAATTTTTAAGCAAAATAAAGCTCGGTCGTAATTACTTGATAGAAGAAAGATAGTCGATACCACCTTCTGTAATTGGATCAATTCTTTGATTGGACATGTACTTGAAAATTCTTTTCAAAAAAAAAAAAATCCTATCTGTCAACTTTTTCACTATAAAAAAGAAAAAAGAACTTAAAATAGAATTGTGAAGTGGCACAACTACTTTATGTAAAATTGTTTGCTTTTGAAATTTATGATATCATTAACAGATTATATGTGGTTATATTTTGATATGATTATTTCACTAATTTTGTAATTTCTTTATTTTTTTAATCCAGCCTAAAGCATAGGAATGCATGCCAATTGATTACACGCATTATTTTTTTTAAGCATCTACATGATTTAATATGTTATCAATGTGCTCCCAACCACTATGACCCATTCTCTGAAAACATCACGCTTCATTAGCCCAAGTCACTGAAATTCGGACTACGGCCTTGTTAGCCATTGTTTTGGTCATGCCATCGCCGATGTCCTGTCAAGACGGTTGTTGATTGAACCTTATGTAGGCTTGCTTCGCAAAGGCCCCACAAGCTTATCATAATTAATTTTGCTAAAATATGTTGTACCTATTATTATAGTGACGAGGCACTATTACTATAGCTAAAATTAAGTCGCCGCTTTCCCAAGTTTATGGTATAACAAAAATCGAACGTTGTAAGACGTCTTATGTCTGCACGGGCTCATCATTGGGAAGAGATGGTCATTTATTGATGGTTCCTTCTTATCATCACCATTAAGTAAATTTGGCTTTAAAGATTATTTTAATCATTACATTTCACTAATTTTTGATGTGTGACATTATCTTTGTTCATTTAGGTTTCCTCCACATCATAAGCAATCTATCTATTTCAACTCAAAAATTATTATTTGTAAAAACTCATTGATTTCTCCATTGTCAAGGTTTTAAGCTAGCATTCTTAACCTTAAAATAATTGAATATGAAATTAGAAAGTTCTTTAGAAAAAGTAATCCACTAACAAGTTAAAATAGAAAATAATATGCAGTGATTCGGTTAATTCATCAACAATACCATCTAATTATTATATGTATAGTGAATTTTATTAGGTGGTGAAGAAACGTGTGTTTTTTTCTTTTTTTGAAAGAACACTAAAATGGGTAGAAGAATCAAGAACGAGAAAAGTGTCAAAAAGTCATAAACCTTTTGTAGTTGTACTAATTTAGTCTTAAACCTTTTATTAGTGCTAATTTAGTTCTAAACCTTTTGATTTGATGCCAATTTAGTCATTTCGGCTAATTTTGGCTGAATTTTGTTGACTAGGCATCGATTGGCTGACGTGGTATGGCCAATGCTGACATGGGCCTTCGCGACCTGCTATAGGAAGGAGGAGGAGGAGGAAAAAAATAAAAAAATAAAAAATAAAATAAAATATTATTAAAAGTTGTTCACGTTAGCACGGATTATGTAATGTTAGCTGATCAATGCCCGAGTCAGCAAAATTCGACCAAAATTAGCTGAAAATAATTAAATTGACACAAACTAAAAAGGTTTAAAACTAAATTGGCATCAAATAAAAATGTTTATAACTAAATTGACATTAATAAAAAGTTTAGGACTAAATTGGTATAAATGTAAAAGTTTTAGAACTTTTTTGACACTTTTCCCCACCAAGAACTTACTTATGCATTTCAACTCCTACTTCATCTTTCTTTATTTCGTCCTACGGTTTAGTCCAATAATTTAGCCCAAAGTCTACTTCAATGAGGGGGTCATCTTCTTCCTGCCTTCTTCCTGCCTTATCCCCTCTTTTTTTTTCCCTCACTCTAACTTTTTGAGTTTCTCAGCCATCTTTTTGGTACTGTTTTGCATAGAGACTCCTTACCAGAAGTCTGCAAGGTGTTTCCTCATCTTTAACAAGAACAATCAGTGACACCGCTTTATCTTTCCATCATGCAAAGTATTCTTCACATCTCTTTTGGGGCAAAAAGTCACCATCACGTGTTTGCTTCAGTGCTCTTACTCCTTTTAGGGTCGACATTCTCGAGAAGAGGGATCCATAGGGGAAGATTCCTCCATGAATTCTTTCTACCCTCATGAACGGGAGTGAAATCCAACATGATAGACCGATAATATTTCGTAATCCTTGAATCAAATCGAGCCAACTTAGCCAACATTCTTAATTTCTCTTTTTTGTGTTGATTTTTCTTTCTTCTTCCTTTTGTTGGTGGCTGGCCACTGACCATGGCTGAGCCGGTTGGCTTCGCCTGGGCAAGGGTGAGCCCCACTGATCACCTAAGCAAGGCTTGCCCAAGCCAAGGCAGCCTCGCTTGACGTCACTTGAGTAAAGGTGATGCTAAGCACCAAATCTGGCTTAGGCAAGGCCAACCATTGTCAGCCCTCCCTTGGGTGAGGGCTCCACTCACCGGAGCTCACCCTCCCCTAGTTGGGCCTCACTTGTGGCAAGTGAGGCTAGCCCACCCAACCATCGCTTGTGACCAGCCATTGGTAATAGGAAGAAGAAAGAGAAAAAAGAAGAAGAAAAATTCAAAATAAAATATCAAAATATTATATAAAATTATCCATATCAATATCGATCATGTCACTTAAGACGCCCGATGTCAATGTCAGTAATTGCTTGTGGCTGGCCGTTGTTGTTGTGGTCATGCTATTGTCGAGGTCGAGCCATTACCACAACCCTAAGTCGCTGATGCCCTGCCACGATGATTGTTGATTGTACCCTATGTAGGCTTGCTTGGCATAGGCCCACAAACTTATCACAATTAGTTTAGCTAAAATATGGTGCACATGTTATTATAGTGACGAGGCACTAGCTAAAATCAAGTCCTCACTACCCCATATGTATGGTATAACAACATATACTATTGAAACGAGCAACTTTTTTGCTCAAAAACAAGCAATTAAAGTCAAAAATCGGAAGTTGTAAGACATCTTCTATCTACATGGGCTCGTCATTGGCAAGAGTTAGTTGTTTATTGATAGTTCCTTTTTATTATTACTATTAAGTAAATTTGACTTTTAAGTTGTATATATTTATCAATTGAATTATTTTAATCATTACATTTACTGATTTTTGTTATATGAATTTCCTTATTTTTTGACATTATCTTTGTTCATTAAGTTTCCTCTGCATCATAAGTAATCTATCTATTTCAATTCAGGAAAAACTATTTGTGAAAATTCATTGATTCCTCCTCTATTGTCAAAGTTCTAAGCTAACATGGTAAAAAATAGAAGGGAAAATACCACAAAAAATCTTAAACTTTGTTAACGTGACACATTTACTCCAAACTTTTTTAATGATACAAAAAATCCCAAACTTGTATCTCTGTGTATGTGACACATTTTCCTCAAACTTTTTCCTATGACACCAAAAGCCTAAACTTATACTTATGTGATACATTTATTCCAAACTTTTATTTTGAAATCTCAAACTTTTTCTATGATACCAAAAATTTTGGGTAAATGTGTTGCACAAACATAAGTTTGGGATTTTAGGTGTTACAAAAGTTTGGAATGAATGTGTCACATAAGTACAAGTTTGGGATTTTTAGTGTTGCAAAAAATTTGGGATAAATGTATCATAATTGATGAAGTTTGAAATTTTTGATAACTTTTACCCAAAATAGAAAATAATACACAGTGATTTGGTTAATTCATCAACAATATCTTCTGATCATTATACCTATAACGAATTTGATTAGGTGGGGTAGAAACGTGTGTTGGAGTGGAGAAAATATGCCGAAGCTGTTTCGGTAGACGTGACCAAAAGCAATCAAGGTTCTACACTTGCTTTTTCATCTTTCTTTGAAATATCCTGGGGAACTTCCACGAAAGTCACTTTGTATGATCACCGGCTCCGGTAAAGCGGGTAGAATTATCAAGAACCTGCTTCTGCATTTCAGCACCTATTTCATCCTTCTTTTAATTCTTCCTACAGTTCAGTCGAGTAATTCACCCCAAAATTGTCCTTTAGCGAGGGGGTCATCTTCCCGCCTTCTTCCCTCGCATTTTCCCTCGCTCTTAACTTTTCGAGTTTCTCAGCCATCTTTTTCGTACCAATTTGCATAGAGATTCCCTCACCGAAAGTCTGCAGGGTGTTTCCTCATCCTTATCAAGAACAGTTAGAGGTCCTGCTTCATCTTTCGATCCCTCTTCCGTCGACGCAAGGTCCACCTCATCTAAAGTAAGTCTTCACACGTCTTTTTGGGGCAGAAAGTCATCGTCTGTCACGCGTTTTCTTCAGTGCTCTTACTCCTTTTTGGCTTCAACATTCTCGAGATAAGGGATCCTTTAAGGGAAGATCCCATATTCTTTCTAGCCTCATGAGATTGTGAGTGAGATCTAAAGGGATAGACCGATCATATTTCGTAATCCTTGAATTGAATCGAGCCAACAGAGCCAACCTTCTTGATCTGTCTTTCTTGTTTTTGTCCCCAAATTCCTGATATATGGCCTCTTCCAAAAAGAATTACCATGTGTTCGTGAGTTTCAGAGGCACGGATGTCCGCAACAACTTCCTCAGTCATCTCTACGCAGCTCTGGATCGGAATGGAATATTCACTTTTGTGGACAGTGAGGAGCTTAGGAAAGGAAAGCAAATATCACCGTCCCTTATGAGGGCGATCAAGGAATCACACGTTGCGATCATCATTTTCTCTGAAGACTATGCTTCCTCGCGGTGGTGTTTGGACGAGTTGGTGAAGATCGTGGAGTGCCAGGCACAGAAGGAGCTGGTTGTGTTGCCGGTGTTTTACAAAGTGGAACCAAGAGAAGTGAGAGGGGGGAGAGAGGCTTATAGGAGAGCTATTGCTAAGCATGAGATCAAGTTCGGGAAGGATTCGGAGAAAGTGAAGCGATGGAAGAAGGCTCTCCACAACGCCGGTAGCTTGTCTGGGTGGTATATTAATGATGGGTAAGTAAATTGATGTGACGCACTGCTTTGCCATTGTTAGCCAGTGATTTTTTGTTATATTTCAAACTGTATGCAATAGACTACCACTAGAAGCTGATTGATATTGTCAAGTCGGTCTTTTGAAATTCGATTGAAGATACAAAGCGGAGACATACTGAACAGCAGACTCAAAATTCGAATAACCAAAACTTCAAGCTAGCAGATTCTTTGAATTCGATTCTTGCTGTGTGGATTATGAGAACTTTTTGTCTTCGATGAAAGTGTAGTTTAACAGTTCCTTAGTCATTATTGTCTTCAGGCGCAGGTTCTTTTTAATTTTTCCCTTGGGCAGATGTTGGGCAGGTTCACCAGATGTGTTAATTTCTTTTTCTCTTATTATTTGCTAACCTTGTTATGTTATTTTCCTCACGACGTTTGAGGTTGAATTCCTGCCGCGTTGAAATGCTAAAGCACGTTTATCTTTCTTTTGAGTACTCATCAGAAATGAAGCGGAGCTCATACAATGCATTGTAAAGGATTTGTCAATTCATCTAAAGCGAACGCCCTTACATGTTGCTAAGTATCTGGTCGGAATAGAGTCCCAAGTTAAAGAAGTGATATCATTGTCACAAGAAAAGTTGGATGGTGATGATGTTCTCATGATAGGTATATGGGGACCTGGAGGCATAGGGAAGACGACGATCGCTAAAGCGATATATAATACTATGGAAATACAGTTTCGGGGAACTATTTTTTTGGAGCAAGTTAGAGAAAATTCAAACAGAATCAACGGTCTAGTTGATTTGCAAGAAAAAATTCTATCTCAGATCTTATCTCCTAGACATCTACCGGTCTGTAGTGTCGATGAAGGAATTAGTTTGATAAGAGAAAGACTTTGTTGCAAGAAGGTTCTCCTAGTTCTTGATGATGTTGACCAGTCGCGTCAACTGAATGCGTTAGCTGGAGAAGGCAATTGGTTTGGCAAAGGAAGTAGAATCTTTGTAACATCAAGGGATAAACATTTGCTAACTTCTCATGGCATAAATCTTGTGTATGAAGTTAAACCTTTAGACCATGATGAGGCAATAGACCTTTTTAATCAGCATGCATTTTCAAATTGCAAAAAACATGAAATAAGAAAGGATCTCATAGATAGAGCGCTGCATTACGCTGGCGGCTTTCCATTAGCCCTTGAAGTGTTGGGCTCATTCTTATGTGGAAGAGAGGAACCTGCATGGGAAAGTGCACTGCATAATCTCTCCAAATGTCCTGACCAAACTATCAATAAAGTTCTGAAGATAAGCTTCGAAGGATTGGAAAACAATGAAAGGGAGGTTTTCCTCGACACCGCTTGTTTCTTTAAGGGAAAAAGTATAGAATACATCAAGAAAGTTATTGACAGCAGCCGTGACTTTGACACTACTATAGTAATAGATATTCTCATCGAGAGGTCTTTGATAAGAAATGAGCGCGGGACCCTGCAAATGCATGATTTGGTTCAATTGATGGGTCAAAATATTGTTAATCAGGAATGTACTGATGATCCTAGGAAACGCAGTAGATTATGGCTTTTGGAAGATGTCCAGGACATTCTATGCGAAGACACAGTAAGAGTAGTTTATGTAAACATTGTTATTTCTCATTTTTTATCTTACTTTTATTTGGACAGTATATGTAAATCTTAATAAAATTTTTGTGTGAGAACTGAATTTGATTTGTCATGGATAGGGAGTGATTGCAGTAAAGGCCATAGTATTGGACGTGCCTGCACCAAAAGAGGGAAGAACAATGATTCCTGAAGAGAGAACCATAGATCCTCATGCTTTCGGAAAGATGAAAAAGTTGAGCATGCTCATTTTGAAAGAAGTGCATAGCTCATCGCAAAGTCCAGTTTGTCTCCCCAACAATCTGAGATGGCTTGAATGGTCCAATGCCCCATTTCTAGAATTTGGCTCTAATCCGAAGAAACTTGTTGGACTTGATATCCAAAAAAGTCATATCAGACAATTTGACGGCAAATTTAAGGTTAGCGATAGTGATGACTAGCTTTTCCCTTTTTATAACTGCAAATATATTCAGAGCTTAATGATTACATTGGTTTTTTTTTCCAGAATTTTAAATGGTTGAAGTACATTGATTTCAGTCAATGCGAGTCCCTGGTTAGTGTTCCTGACCTTTCATCAGTTCCAAATCTGGAGAGCTTGAATCTTGATGGGTGCAAAAGCTTGGTGGAGGTTCACCAATCTGTCGCATGTCACGACAAGTTAAAATTTTTGTCGCTACTGTCTTGCTTGAACCTCAGTAACTTTCCTCACATACTCAAGACAAAATCTCTTGAAATCCTTGATCTCTCTGATTGCCGTAAACTTGAGAAGTTCTCTGATATACCGGAAAAGATGGAACATCTAGAAGAGCTTAATCTACCTTGGACGGCTATTAAAGAACTGCCTGCATCAATTGAAAATCTTGTCTCCGTGAAGATAATAAATTTAATAGGTTGTGAAAGACTCCCAACGCTCCCATCAAGTGTCTATAAGTTGCAAAATCTCGAGCAACTGAATCTTAGAGGCTGCTCCAATTTTGTCATGTTTCCAAAGAACTTGGAGGATTCAATCAATCCTAATGGCAATCTGGGATTCCGAAATTTATACTGGCTAGATCTTTGTGACTGCAATCTCTCAGAAGTGGAGTTCCTTGAGAGTTCTTCTAGTTTTCCCAAATTGGAGTACCTAAGTCTTCACGGAAACAAGTTTAGTCATCTGCCGACGCGCATCAACAGATACCACGATTTGGAAAACCTGGATGTTGGTAAATGCAGACAGCTAAAAAAGATTCCTCAGCTTCCGCCAAATGTGCATATCCTACGGGCAGATGGTTGCAGATCTCTACAAGAATTCCCAGATTTGTCGAGTCTCTCCTCCAACTGGCTTTCCGTTGACGTGTCATCATGTCGTGAATTATTCCGCAAAGGGGCAAGTACGGTTCATGTGTTATCGCGCAAGGTTAGGGACTCTCTCTCTCTCTCTCTCTCTCTCTCTCTCTCTCTTTCTCTCACGCACTCACTAACTTTGAGTGCTTGATATGCGAACTATTTGGATGACAGGAGCTCCCGAAGATGAGATATGTTGACATTACCCTGACTGGGAGAGAGATGCCAGAATGGTTTCTCCACTGTAAAGACAGTTCCATATCTTTTATGGTTCCTGGGGATTTGAGTGACAAGTTCTTAGGAATAGCACTCTGTATTGTTCTTGGCCCGATGGAAGGAAAAGGGGTCAATGTTGAATGTAGCGTCAGTAGTAATGGAGGGTGTTCTTCCTGGAAAAGTCAGTTTCCTTCAATGATATCTGATAATGTGTGGATTCGATATCTCTCGTGCCGCGAGATGTGTTTAGAATGGGAGCTTCCACAGGACGATCAGAGCCATTTCCAAGTTCACCTTAGTGTATCAAAAGGAAGATTGATTAAGTGGGGATTTTGTCCTATAAACGAGCAAGAGGAGGATGATATGAGGATCGTGCTCCAACACCATCAGCCGAATGAAACAAATTGGTCTTCGGAGGAAAGAGACTCAGAAGAAGACAACTGGAAAGACACCAAGGAAGAAGAAAGTTCAAGTGAAACAGATGATGACTCTAACAAAGAAAAGCTCTCTCAGCCGAATGAAAGAAATTGGTCTTCGGAGGAAAGAGACTCAGAAGAAGACAATTGGATAGATACCGAGGAAGAAGAAAGTTCAAGTGAAACAGATTGGGAATCTAACAAAGAAATGATCTTCGAATATTTACCGGAATTGGATTGTGCCTATCGAAATTTCCACTGGTGGCGGAAGCTAATGATGGGGTCATCGTACAGACAAAAAAGACATATAGAAAGTTCGTACAGCCGAGTGGATCCATATAGTGGTGTCATGTTAAGCAGAGGATGAATCTTGATGCATTTTGCTTTTCCCTTTTTTCCGTCCCTACTGGATGTTTTTGATTGTCTGCTCCTTCGATTCACATTCAGAATCACTATTAAATACAGGTTTCATATCACATTACCGACATGGCTAAGGTTGAAGAGCTTTCTTTTTCCCTCTCTTTCTTTTGTGATTCGTGATGCGGAGTGCATTTGTACAGAATTAAGTGGATGCTTGTTGAATGACCACGGTCTTCCAAGTTGCTATGTGATCATAGACCTCACCTTTGTCACCTCTCTTCATCCAATCAATGATGCCAATACTTCATGCTCGATAATTCTGAGATGGTAAGTTTCGCTCTGTTAAAAAAGTGATCCATTTTTTAGAAAATTCTAGACTACACTAGACAAAAAGTTGGCGGCAACAAACCGGCAAAAAGCAAGCCTAGAAGACTCTCAAATGCTGAAGAATTTTCTGGTACATGGGCAGCAGAACACGTGGACAGCAAATGGACAAAAGAAAAAGTAAACAAGTCAACAAAAGCTGTAAAGCTGAGAATAGAATAATAAAGAAAAATGGAGAAGCACCTAGAAGTACTAATGTCGGTGGAGAATGGCGGTGATATGCCTATAAATAGGGGTTGGGGGTGTGTTTTAGTTGTAGAAAAACTACACACACTCCTTCCAAAATCCTTCCTTTGTAATACATACTTTCATAATAAAAGTTCTGTTTTTTTTTTTAACCCATACACCCTTGCCTTTGTAGCCCATATTTCACACGTACACACTTGCACACACACGCTTCCGCAAAACACCAACAGTGGTATCAGAGCCACGTCTTTGGTTGGTATTGGGCGTTTGTCCTACCTACCCATTCCTAAAATTACCCTTTCCAAATACCCGCTAACTAAACTATGGCCAACCCTACTTCATCATCATTTCCCATTCCCATTTTTGATGGGAACAACTATGATTTTTGGAGCATAAAAATGACTACATTTTTTATGGCCCAAGACTTATGGGACATCGTGGAGAAAGGTTGCGAGGCTCTGCCAGAAGGTGCAAGTGTTTCGAAAGATCAACTACAAAAGGATGCAAGGGCGCTATATTTTATCCAGCAAGCGCTCTCGGAAACCATATTTCCAAGAATTATTGGAGCGAGGACTGCAAAAGAGGCTTGGGATATACTACAAGAAGAATTTCAAGGATCGAAAAAGGTACGCATTATTCGCCTTCAAACACTAAGAAGAGATTTTGAGAATTCTAAAATGAAAAATTATGAGATCGTACAAGAATATTGTGGAAAATTAAAGGAACTCGTTAATCAAATGAGAGCCTATGGAGATGGGATAACTAATCAAAGGGTTGTTGAGAAAATATTGGTGTCACTTACCAAAAAATACAACTCTATAGTTACAACTATAGAAGGAACTAAAGACTTGACGACCCTATCAATAAGTGAATTAATTGGCTCTCTAGAAGCATATGAGAAAAGACTAATGGCATAAGATGAAGATTCGGTCGAAAGTGCCTTTCAGTCTAAAGTAAATATACGGTCTCATCAAACTAAAAATGATGGAAGGAGCTCATGGAAAAACAAAAGAGGAGGAGAAATTATAAAAAGGAAAATTATCCACCTTGTGGCATTTGCAAGAAAACAAATCATTTGGAGAAGGATTGTTGGTTTAAAAATAAAAAAACAATGCCACTTTTGTAAAAGATATGGCCACGTAGAAAAAGATTGTCGCTCGAAAACAAATAATCGAGCAAACTATGTAGAAAAAAAAGAAAGTGAAGAGAATACATTCTATGCAAGCCAAGCGGCAAATGACAGTAAAAATGAAACATGGTACATCGATAGTGGGTGTAGCAATCACATGACAGGGGACGAAACTATATTCACTCATATTGATAAGTCGGTGAAATCTCAAGTAAAGTTGGGCAATGGTGCATTAGTAGATGTCAAAGGAAAAGGCACCATCGCCGTGGAAACGAATAAAGGCCCAAAATATATACGTAATGTATATCTAGTCCCTCGTCTTGCACAAAATCTCTTAAGTGTGGGCCAAATGATACAAAGTGGGTATTCTCTATATTTTAATAGAGATGCCTGCATTATCTATGATAAATATAAAAATATCATTGCCTCTGTTAAGATGAAAAATAACAATTTTCCTATTCAATGGAAATTGGTCAAAGATATAGCCATGAAAGCTCAACTTGATGATTCATGGGTATGGCATCGAAGATTTGGCCACTTCAATTTTGCTGGGCTAAAAGTTCTCCATCAGAAAAATATGATGAGAGATTTTCTGGCCATCACAGAAATTTCAGATGTCTGTGAAGGCTGTCTTCTTGGAAAACAACAGAGACAGTCCTTCCCATCTAGAGTTTCATGGAAAGCTAAGGAGCCATTGGAACTTGTCCACACGGACGTGTGTGGTCCGATGAGGACACCTACACCTAGTCAAAATAAATATTTCATCCTATTTATTGATGATTACACAAGAATGACGTGAGTATACTTTCTTCGAGAAAGATCTAAGGTTTTCTCTATCTTTAGAAAATTCAAGAACCACGTCGAGAATCAAAGTGGCCAAAGAATCAAAGTCCTAAGGAGTGACAGAGGCACGGAATACAATTCAAAGGAGTTTAATAAATTTTGTGAAGATGAAGGAGTCCATCATCAACTAACTGTTGGCTACGCCCCAGAACAAAATGGAGTAGCTGAAAGAAAAAATAGAACCATCATGGAGATGGCAAGGTCTATGCTAAAAGAGAAAGACCTTCCCAACACTTTCTGGGCAGAAGTAGTTTATACTGCAGTATACCTATTAAACAGATGTCCAACTAAAGCAGTTCAAAATAAAACTCCAGTCGAAGCATGGAGTGGACGGAAGCCTTCAGCAAAGCATCTCAAAGTGTTTGGATGCATTGCTACGTCCACATCCCTGCTCAAAAAAGGAGTAAGCTAGATGAAAAGACAGAAAAAGGAATATTCCTTGGCTACAGTGACCAATCAAAAGGCTATCGGGTTTACAACCTAAGAACTAAAAAGCTAATGATTAGTCGAGATGTCGAGTTCGATGAGAATACTGCCTGGAATTGGGAAGACGAGAAGATCGTGAAGAAGTACATCACCTCGCCAGACACATCACCTGCTCAAGAGGAGTTAATGTCACAAGAAGAAGAAGAAGAAGTACCAAATTCCACCACTCACGACGTAACTCCACCAAGCTCTCCAAGGGTAACGCAAGAAGAATCTACTCCAGAGTCTCCAGTACTAAAGGTAAAAGCCCTTAGAAGAATTTATGACACATGCAACTTTGCTATTTTGGAACCAAAAAACTATGAACAAGCATCCAAAGATGAAGTTTGGATAAAAGCCATGGAAGAAGAGATTAAGATGATCCAGAAAAATGAAACCTGGGAGTTTGTTGATCGACCAGAAGACAAAGAGATTATTGGCGTTAAGTGGGTTTACAAGACAAAGCTCAATGCGGATGGATCAATCCAGAAGCATAAAGCAAGGCTTGTAGCGAAAGGATATTTGCAACAACCAGGTATTGACTATACTGAAACTTTTGCTCCCGTTGCCCGCCTTGATACTATTCGAGCACTTATAGCCTTAGCGGCACAAAAAGAATGGAAGATCTATCAACTAGATGTAAAATCAGCATTCTTAAATGGATATCTTCAAGAAGAAATATATATAGAACAACCATAAGGCTTTATTCTCAAAGGCCAAGAAGAAAAAGTCTTAAAGCTTAAGAAGGCCCTATACGGGTTAAAACAAGCACCACATGCATGGTATAGTAGAATCGATGAGTACTTCATCAAGCAAGGATTCAGGAGGAGTATGAGTGAGCCGACACTCTACATCAAGACCCAAGGTAAGTCCGACACTCTCATTGTCTCTCTATATGTAGATGATCTTATATATACAGGATAAATGAGACAATGATCCGAGAATTTAAAGAAGAAATGATGAAGACATTTGAAATGACAGACTTGGGCTTGATGAACTATTTCCTCGGTATTGAAGTCAATCAAGATGAAGGAATTTTCATCTCACAAAAGAAATATACCGAAAATCTCCTAAAGAAATTCAAGATGAATTATTGCAAAGTAGTTTCAACCCCGCTCATGACAAATGAAAAACTATTGAAGGAAGATGGAGCAGAAAAAGTTGATGCCTCCCTTAATAGAAGTTTAATTGGGAGTCTACTATATCTTACTGCTACACGGCCAGATATTATGTACGCGACAAGTTTACTATCACGGTTTATGCAGAGCCCAAGTCAAATTCATTTTGGAGCAGCCAAGAGAATTCTTAGATATTTACGAGGAACTATAGATTACGGCATTTGGTATCAGCCAAGTACAAATACCAAGCTCATTGGCTACACTGATAGCGACTGGGCTGGTTCGGCTGATAGGAAAAGTACAACTGGTTATGCATTCACATTAGATTCTGGAATATTCTCATGGGCATCTAAAAAAAAGACTCAGTGGCACAGTCTACTGCAGAAGCTGAATACATCGCAGCTGCTACGACCGCTAGTCAAGCAATATGGCTACGAAGAATTCTAGAAGACATTGGAGAAGCACAAATGGAAGCAACTCCGATACTTTGCGACAATAAGTCCGCAATCGCAATATCAAAAAATCCAGTCTTTCATGGAAGAACGAAACATATTGATATAAAGTATCACTTCATTCGTGAAGTGCAAAGCAAAGGAGAGATCGAGCTAAAGTATTGTAAGACTGAAGATCAAATTGCAGACATATTCACTAAAGCACTACCAACAGCAAAATTCGAGACATTGAGAAGCATGCTTGGAGTATCACAAAAATGGATCAAGGAGGAGTGTTAAAAAAGTGATCCATTTTTTAGAAAATTCTAGACTACACTAGACAAAAAGTTGGTAGAAACAAACCGGCAAAAAGCAAGCCTAGAAGACTCTCAAATGCTGAAGAATTTTCTGGTACATGGGCAGCAGAACACGTGGACAGCAAATGGACAAAAGAAAAAGTAAACAAGTCAACAAAAGCTGTAAAGCTAAGAATAGAATAATAAAGAAAAATGGAGAAGCACCTAGAAGTACTAATGTCGGTGGAGAATGGCGGTGATATGCCTATAAATAGGGGTTGGGGGTGTGTTTTAGTTGTAGAAAAACTACACACACTCCTTCCAAAATCCCTCCTTTGTAATACATACTTTCATAATAAAAGTTCTGTTTTTTTTTTTTTTAAACCCATACACCCTTGCCTTTGTAGCCCATATTTCACACATACACACTTGCACACACATGCTTCCACAAAACACCAACACGCTCGATCTAATGTGGTCTTCATCTTTTAGGAAGTGTCGATCTGATCGTGTCAAAGATCAAAAGGTCTATGTAGGGAAGAGAAGACTAGTTAATTCCTCTGCTGTTATTAGCTAGATTGCATTCCCTCCCACTTCCTTTTAAAGTTAATCAAACAATCGCTTTTACCTGGTTGTTGCATCAAGTGTCTTACCATGTCCGTGCCGATTCTCAAGCTTCGCCAACCGGCAGTTTTATGCAACCAATATCTTGTACACTGAAAGGCGACTTTAAACAAATGCGAAGTACTAGTATCACCCACCAATCTCTCTAGTGAAATGGCTATTCTGTACGACGAAACTAATGTTGCGAGGATCTTCATTTCAGTTGACATCCGATCACTCTCACCATTCTCTCTCTCATCAACAACACCTAGGATCCAATCCTCTCCATTCCCGTCGGAATCGAAGAGTGTGAGAGAGAGAGATGCAGATGGTCATGGAATATAGCCATCAAATGGCATGAAATGAACTTGCACAATTTGGCAAGAGGAGCATATCAACTGGGGCAAAAGGTCTGTTTTTTTTTTTTTTCTTGTTATGGATGCAATATTGCTGGATGATGGACACATTGTTCCTACAAATTACACGAAAGTACATTTACGTTATAATGTATCATCCTTTTATTCCATAAAACCTGATAGTCCAACTCATTTATCTTCATATTTATTATAATTATTGGAAGGATTTTTTTAACAAATGTCCTAAGAGTACTTTTTTAGCAACCCAATTGACGAAATTTCACAATATCTAATGCACAGACCATCCTTACCATGACCTTGCCAAATTGGAAGTGAACGGACAAAAGCAAACCCAAAAGAAGGAGAAAGGATTTGACTGTTGACTCGAGCAGGGGCAATGCAATGCAGCGGGATTATCTAGTTCAAAGTCGCAATGCCAGGTCATCTCCACGTCAGATGCAAATCCGAACTCTTCTATCCGCTCAAACGACGTCGCATAAAGGCATCATCTTCACCGCTCCTCGTCCCGACTGCCAAGACAACAAGACGCCGTTGACTCATCACTCTTTCTCTCTCCAACAACCGATCATGCCTTCTTCGATGGCGCTGTTGATCCTCCGTCGCGACCTCCATGGTCGTGCCTCCTCGCTCCTCCAGGCGAGGCTCTTCTCACATTCGCCGGAGGCGGCGGCTGCTGCTGCGAAGCGACGGGCCTCGGAGACAAAGCCCATCAAGAAGATACTGGTGACGAACCGAGGCGAGATACTTGCAGGATCACGAGGGCGGTGAGGAGGCTGGGGATTCGGACTGTTGTCGTCTACAGCGACACCGACACTATTTCTCTCCACGTCAGGCCGGTCAACGAGGCCGTCCGCATCGGTCTGGCTCCGGCTCGCCTCAGTTAGCTCAGTGGAGCGTCCATCATCGACGCCGCACTTCGCACATGTGCTCAGGTGAGGAATTGAGAACTAACTACCTACTGGTTGAAACGCGTGTAAACGCTGCGATTAGAGGGTGCGGGATTTCGCATGTGGCTTGGCGGCATGTTTAATTCTAGTTGGGAGAAATGTTCGTGTTTGTTAGAGCAATGGTTGTTAGCTTGGACTTGGAGTGAATGGTACTGGTGACGATGGAGGAAACTTGTGAGAGGAGCTCAATGTTGGACGCAAATTGTGTAACCCCAAGATCTCCATAACTAGAACACAAACATGTATAACTGAGAAGAAAGATTAACGCACCTGTTTTGGAATCCATTGTTTTTGAAGTGAAAGCGGAAATTCCACGCGCAAGTCCTTCTCCTCTATTGCCCTCCGTATCACTAGCTCAATGAGGCGGCCCCCTCACGTGTAGCGTTAGGTAAACGCCCCTTAGGTGAGGATACAGATGAGAATTAGGGTTAGAGGAGAGACTTGAGCACTATTTATAGAGTTTCCAGCCAGTCCCTCTCATTACGGGCCAAGCTCAACTCGGCCCACACTAGCCAGCCTATATTAGACTAATTAAGAAACCTACTATTTCACCTTAGACCAAACCCCATATAATAATAAACGTTAAACGGTAAATTACAATATCAATTAATGTAGTCCACAATTAGAAAAACTCTTACATTCTCCCATTTAGACTATATTAATTGAAATCGTACTGTATGTGCGCACATTGGTCCAGAGATAATTCTTAATAGTCAATTCTATCCCATAAAGTCTTAAACACCGAATCATGGCGGTAACTGCATGTATACACACAGAGCCTTCCATGGTCACAAATGTTCTCAACTTTATTGATATGAATTCAATATGGTAGTGTGGCAAATGGATAACATCTCTCATAGAGAGATCCCATTTATCAGTCACCATTCTCTTAACTTTAGGCGTCACAAAAACTTGTGCCACTAGAGAATGCTTTATGGTTCTAATGAACCCACATATGTCTTGTCCTTATGGTTAACCTTTTTTTTATATATCACAAGACATATGCATAAGGCTAATAATCGGATGCCCGGATGTCCCTAACATTCACTCAAGGTTTAAGTAATACCTTGAGACTTTTAACAATATATATTCAACATAACATGTTGGACGCAAATTGCGTAACCCTAAGATCTCCATAACTAGAACAAGAACATGCATAATTGAGAAGAAAGATTGACGCACCTGTTTTGGAATCCATTGTTCTTCAAGCGGAAGCGAAAACATAATGTTCCACGCGCAAGTCCTTCTTCTCTATTGCCCTCCGTATCACTAGCTCAATGAGGCGGCCCCCTCACGTGTAGCGTTAGTTAAACGCCCATTAGGTGAGGATACAAGTGAGAATTAGGGTTAGAGGAGAGACTTGACCACTATTTATAGAGTTTCCAGCCAGTCCCTCTCATTACGGGCCAGGCTCAACTCGGCCCACACTAGCCAGCCCATATTAGACTAATTAAGAAACCCATTATCTCACCTTAGACCAAACCCCGTAAAACGATAAACGTTAAACGGTAAATTACAATATCAATTAATGTAGTCCACAATTAGAAAAACTCTTACACTCAATTCCCATTTGTTCATTAAGGTTTCCTCCATGTTACTCAGGAAAATCTATCTGTGAAAGCTCATTAACTTCTCAATCGTGAAGGCTTTATCTTTCCGTCCCTCTTCCATCAACACAAATTGCACCTCATCTTTTTGGGCAAAAGGCCATTGTCCATCACGCATTTTCTTCAGTGCTCTTACTCCTTTTAAGCTTCAACATTCTTGAGATAAGGGATCCATGAAGGGAAGATCCCTCTATGCCTTCTTTCTAGCCTCCCAAATGTGAGTGAGATCCAACGAGATAGACTGATAATATTTCGTAATCCTTGAATCAAATCAAGCCAACATCGCCAACCTTCTTAATCCGTCTTTCTTGTTTTTGTCCCCAAATTCATGGTATATGGCCTCTTCCAAGAAGAATTACCGTGTATTCCTGAGTTTCAGAGGCACGGACATCCACAACAACTTCCTCGGTCATCTCTTCATAGTTTTGGATCAGAAAGGGATATACACTTTTGTGGATGGCGAGGAGCTCAGGAAAGGAAAGCAATTATCCCCATCACTTATGAGGGCGTTTGACGAATCGCGCATTGCAATCATCATTTTCTCTAAAGACTATGCTTCCTCACTGTGGTGTTTGGAAGGGTTGGTGAAGATCATGGAGCGCAAGGCATAGAAAAACCTGATTGTGTTGATAGTGTTTTACAAAGTGAAATGCTCTTTTCGATGTCGATAGCTTGTTTGGGTGGGTTTGCAATGATGGGTAAGTAAGTAAGGGCGTGCATGTTTTCATTTCTTTTTTTTGTTTATGAACAAATTTTTTGTTTTTTTGTTCCCGGGAACAAAAAAAGAACAGAAACACGTTTGTTTGCGTTTTTGTTCAAAAATCAAATTTTTTGTTCCAAAAAAACAAAAAGAACATAAATGAGAAAAAAAATGTTTTTTTGCTCCAGAAACACTTCCGAAGAAACAAAAACGTTTTATGTTATTTTCTTCTTCTTCTTTTTTCTTTGGTCGGTCGCCGGCCCCCGGCGAGGCTTGGCCTTGCCCGCGCCGACGAGGCTTGGCCTTGCCTTGGCTGGGCAAGCTCAAGCTCGCTAGATCGGGAGATGCTCGGGCTCGCCCGGCCAAGGCTCGGCCGAGCCTTGCAGTAACCGGCAAAAGAAGAAAAAAAAAAAAAAAAAAAAGAAAGGAAAAAATGAAAAATAAAATAAAAATATAAGAAAATTAAAGAAACAAAAAAAAAAGAATATATAATCTACCAAACGTGTTTCTATTCATTTTTTATTCCCGGAACAAGTTTACCAAACGCATGTTTCTGGTCAAATATTGTTTCCCGGAACAGAAACACTTTTTTTTATTTCTGTTCCTTGGAACAATTTTTGAATAGAAACGTTACCAAACGCGCCCTAATTAATATAATGCACTGCTTTGCCATTGGTACCCGGTGATTGTTTGTTCTATGTTAAATTGTATGCAGAGAACTAAAGCTGATAAACTTATAGATATTGTTAAATCGGTCTTTTTAAGTGAAGATACAAAGCGGAGATATACTAGACAGTAGACACAGTAGTCGAATATTGAAAATTCAAGCTAGTAGATTGTTTGAAGTCGATTCTTGCTTTGTGGAAAATGAGAAATTTTTGTCTTAGATAAATCGTGCATTTTAGAGTACCTGAGTCATTTTGTCTTCAAGCACAGGTTCACCCAAATGTGTTACTTTTTCTCATCTTATTATATGCTATTCTTGTTATAAAATTTTCATTACGAGGCTAGAGGTTGAATTCCTGCCATGGCTTTGAAATGCTAAAGCATGTTTCTCTTTCTTTCGAGTGCTTATCAGAGATGAAGCGGGGCTCATACAATGCATAGTAAAGGGATTATCATTTCGTCTAGATCGAAAACCCTTAGATGTTGCTAAGTGTCCGGTTGGAATAAATTCCCAAGTTGAAGAACTAATACATTGTCACAAAAAGAGTCAGATGGTGATGATGTTCTCATGATAGGTATATGGGGACCTGGAGGCATAAGGAAGACGACGATCGTTAAAGCCATATATAATGCTATTGAAAGACAATTTGAGGGATCTATTTGTTGGACCGAGTTAGAGAAACTTCAAACAAATGCAATGGTCTAGTTAAGTTGCAAGAAAAACTTCTTTCTCAAATCTTCTCTCATAGACATCCACTGGTCTATAGTTAAGTTGCAAGAAGGTTATCCTTGTTCTTGATGATGTTGACCATTCGCATCAACTGGATGCAGGAGGAGGCGATTGGTTTGGCAAAGGAAGTAGAATCTTTGTAGCAACAAGGGATAAACATTTGGTTATTTCTTCTCATTGCATGAATTGTGTGTATTGAGTTGAAACTTTAAAGAATGATGAGGCACGAGACCTTTTTGTTTGGCATGCCTTTCGAAACAACAAAAAATCTGAAATAAGAGAGGATCGCATAGATAGAGCACTGCATTATGCTAGCAGCCTTCTATTAGTCCTTGAAGTGTTGGGCTTATTCTTACGTGGAAGAAACGAACCCAAATGGGAAAGTGCACTACATGAACTCTCCAATAGTCCTGACAAAACTACCAATGGAGTTCTGAAGACAAGCTTCGAAGAATTGGGGGACAATGAGAGGGAGATTTTCCTTGACGTTGCTTGTTTCTTTAAGGGAAAAAGTATAGAATACATCAAAGATGTTCTCGACAGCTGTGACTTTGGGACAACTATAGGAATAAAAATTCTCGTCAAGAGGTCCTTGATAGGAAATGAGCATGGAACCCTACAAATGCATGATTTGGTTCAATTGATGGCTAAGAATACTATTAAGCAGGAATGTCTCGATGACCCTGGAAAATGCAGTAGATTATGGATTTTTTGAAAATGTTATGGACATTCTTTGTGAAGATATGGTAAAAGTTTTTTATATAAACATTTTTATATCTCATTTTTATGTTAGTTTGATTTGGACAGCATATTGTAAATCTCAATGGATTTTTCATTTGACAACTAAATTTGCTCTGTTATGGGTAGGGAACGAATGCAGTAAAGGCCATAGTAGTGGACATGCCTGCAACTATGAGTCCTGAAGAGAGAATCATATGTCTTGATGCTTTCAGAAACATGAAGATGTTGAGAATGCTCATTCTGCCTGAAGTGAAAATCTCTTCGAAAGATCCCCTCCGTCTCCCTTATAATCTGAGACGGCGTAAATGGCCCAATGCCCTAGTTCTAGATTTTGGCTCTGGTCTAAAGAAACTTATTGGACTTTGTCGCGACCCGATCTTGCCGCCCCTCGAAATGTCCAAGGAGGGGAAAGGTCGGGTTTAGGGATACTTGATCTCAAGATCGCGAGCTCTTCCAAGCTCGTACCTCGCGTGACAACGGATTTATTTATATGATCTAGGTATTTAACAACCTAAAAAATATACAAGAGTTGCCACTAGCCTCGTTTTGGGGGTCGGCTAGAAACCCAATCGAGGGTCAGGAGTGTTCCCTCGATTCTTACGTAACCAGATATCTAGGTTCGGGGACTTGGGTTACGCTAATATCGCTATTAGCGCTCTTTCGGTACCTAAATAGTATGTTGTGTTTTTCCTAACATGTTCATGCATTTCTTTTTATATTTTCAAGATCATCAATTCTATACTAAATGATCATGCGTGGTGGATTACTTTCATTCTATTATATTCCTAAGAAATGAAAGGAAAACAAACAATGAAAATGAAATTTGCATGACATGAAATAAACAATCAAGAAAAGCAGTTAAACCTAATCATGCAATTGTAAAAAATATAAAAGAGAAAACAATTTGGAAAGAAAGGAAACCCGCAACTCGTCGGGTTTTATACAATGCATGGAACCCGAGACATATGTCGAGAAAACAAATAGTACATGACAATGGTCGGAATGGACATCGACCTCCACCATCTTCACGTGTTTTCCATCTTCGGGGTCCTAATCTAATCCTAGCTTAGGAAACTTCTAGCTAAGTGCATACAATGGAAAGAGACAAACAAATGTATCAAAACAAGACATCTTTTGTATTCACAAATGACGACTAAAGTCATGAAGTTTAAACTAGAATACTTCTCTACTTCACAAGTATTCAAAGCGAATGTATCACAGTTGTTAACTTCAATACAGTGAGAGCTAATCATCCAAGGCCTCTTGACAAATTTCCAACTATGCAAACTTCGCCATGAGAGAAAATAACAGGTACATGGATTTACATGGATTATCAGCAAAACAGGTTACATGTCCACCGTACATGCCGCCATCAGAGACAAGACCAGAACCCAGAGTATTGCAAGTTTCTTCTAGTCTAAAATTTTGACAATGAAGCTCAGCATATCCCCAACAAATCTCATGGAGACACTACCATCATATCAACACATGAATTTCCAGAAATACTAGAACATGAACTAGTCGGTCTATAATAGAACAGGGCAACATGGAATATTATCATTTCATATGTGTTTCAAGCCTGGATTTGCCCCAATTTGATGGAAAACAAATGTGACATCAATGCGGCATCTCTCTATATATTCACACAACTGAAACACTACTAAGATGGCATTGAAATCTTCGCATTCCCCATGAGAACAAAACGGCCAGCAAACACCCTTATTATATTCAAGGCTAGAAACGATGATAATTTGATGAGCAATTCATATCCATATATGCACATCTCACCATGCATATCTATACACCTTGAGGACTACATTAATCAACACAGCGAATGTACACATGAACAGCGAATAGCACATCAACAACACAACTAAACAATTTCACGCACCAGGACATAAGAACAGCAAGCACACAAAGAATTGACACAATCCGCAACACATCACATCACACATCGGCACAAACACAACAAGGTGACCACAATGTAACATGTATATTCATGGCGAGCTAGACAGCCGTAGACAGCAGCAAGCACAGTGATACAAACAATGCTGATCTTCGTGTCTTACATTGAGACTATATAACATTCATGCATTACATATACACCTCATTTACACAAATCAAATTGAAAGAGGCACAAAAAGAAATGAACAAATCACGATTGGGGATACACACAACCAAATCAAAGAATTGTAGCTTGCCTACCATGTTTCAAACTACTATCCCCGATCGATAGAAGACAGCAGCTTCTAGAAAGGAGCATAAAAAAATAACACTCTTCCAATGGCAGCACAACCATATCGGTCTACTGACAACTACAAACTCATCAAAGGGCAAAATACCAGACAACAATCCAGATTGAAGTGTACCAATGAACTCACGACTTTCCAGCAAAGAACACATTCAATATTATGAACAAGGAATTCTAAAAAGATGAACACAGTAGCAACGGAGGACCAATTTCTACTAAAACGAATCAACTTTCTTCTGGTGCATGTCTAGCTTGCGCAGCTTGATTTGCACTGATGAAAACATAAAAACTAAAGGGGGAACGAGATCATAGCACCTTTTTAATACTTGCTACTAGGACAACTCTTCATTAGAAAGGACCCGTTGGAATTTGTTCTTGATTTGCCAGTTAAACCAGATGAAAAATGCAGTAGACAAATAACGCTATCTGCAGCTTGCGAAGACTAACTGAGCAGGGTCAAACATTTGGTATGAGTATGATCGAATGGTTGCTTGCCACTGAAGAACAGTATGAACAGGTATAAATGGTTTTTTTTTTAGTCTTTTGAAAAGAGAAAAATAGAATAGTTCTATTCAACAGAAGGTCAGGTTGAACAAAAGTCAAGTAAGCCACACTCGTAAATAACAGTGACAACTCGTCAATTATCTGAGGAGATTAAGCTCTAGAAGGATTTCACAGCAGGAAGTTCTTGACATATTCAAGTATAGATATTCATACCTCAACAGCTTTATCAGTCAGCCTCTTCAAGAACTCTGAAAAGATTGTCTCTGCTTTGCTGCGTTTGTCTTCAGATGGTTGAAGCTATTCTTCGAGTAATGACCGATCCAAACTCCTTGTGAGATTTCGATTGAATCGGCGACTTCAATGAATAGCCGGTGATTTCAATTGTTGAATTGGCGAGAAGAAATACATGCTCGGTGCCAACAAAAGAAAACGGAAGGGGTTGGAGGATTGAGATGACTCTAAAAAAAACCTTTACTAGAGAAAACGAATCAGTAATCTGAACGAAACTTGCCGAGATCTGAGAGGAAAAACCCTCGGAAATGACTCGATTCAGAGGGAAATCGTTGCTGAGCCTTCTCCGAACTCGGCGCGGATCCGAGCCTCGCACCTCCAACTCTTCGATCGGCAATTGCTCTATCTTTTAAGGTTTGAGGGAGTCTGAAGGAGGTAGAGATCGAGAGAGAGCCTGCTCGAGCCAGCCGGATCAAGAGAGTCCGATCCTCAGAGACAGAGTCGAGAGAAAAACCCCGATGGTAGATGATGAACAAGAAGATGATCGGAAGCCGCTGTCGTCACCGCCGTCGATTGAGCTTCGGATCTCTATCCTCGGAGCTCGGAGCACGGAGTCAGAGCCGAGGGGAGCAGGCGGTTGATAATGAACGGAAGAGGTCGAATCAAGCTTTGCCGCTGCTGCCGTCGCTGCTACCGACGCCGATCAGTTTTGAAAACCGGATCCTCGAGCAAACTCCTCGCCGAATAGAGGAAACATCTCCAATCGCGCATCGACGGAGGAAAACCCTAGCCTTCGACGAGAACCGCAGAGAGAGAGAGAGAGAGAGAGAGAGAGAGAGAGAACGCTCGATCGAGAGAGAGTCCCCGAAAGAGAGAATCCCCATGAGAGAGACTCTCCAGGGAGAGAGCTCGTTCGGCCCTTTAGCAGAGAGAGCCGAGAGAGTTTTCGAGCGAGCACGGGAGAGAGAGAGAAACGGTTGTCCAGAGAGAGAAAAATCCCTGCACGAAAATTTTTGAGAGAGAGAGAGAGACTCCCAGAGAGAGAGAAAAAAAAATCGTCAAAATGGCCTCCCATGGCCGAATCCCCCTTTTTCTTTTTGTTTTCTCTTTTTTTTTTTCGTTTTCTTTACATTTTTTTTATGTTTTCATTTCATTTTTTATTTATATATTTTTACAAAAAATTGGTTTATAATGTCGACGAAAATTCGGGTGTCAACGAGACTTGATGTCCAGAAATGTCATAATTAGAAGGCAAGGTTAGTATTTGCGATGATTAGCTTTTCCCTTTTTATAACTACAAATATTTATGGAGCTTACTTTTTTTTTTTTTTTGCAGCATTTTAGAAAGATGAAGTACATCAATTTCAGTCGATGCAAGTCCCTAGTTAGTGTTCACGACATCTGGTTGGTTCCACATCTAGAGAGCTTGAATCTTGATGGGTGCAAAAGCTTGGTGGAGGTTCACTAATCTTTTGCATATCACAAGAAGTTAAATTTTTTGTCACTACAGTTTTGCTCTAACCTCAGTATCTTTCCTCGCACACTCAAGACAAAATCTCTTCAAGTCCTCCATCTCTTTGGTTGCTTTAAACTCGAGAAGTTCTCTGATATACCAGAAAAGTTGGAACATCTAGAAGAGCTTGATCTAGGATGGACGGCTATTAAAGAACTGCCTGCATAGGTTGAAAATCTTCTCTTTGTGAAGATAATAAATTTAGGACAACGCAAAAGACTCACAATGCTCCCATCAAGTGTTTATAAGTTGCAAAATCTCAAGCAACTAAATCTTCAATGCTGCTCCAATTTTGTCATGTTTCCAAAGAATTTGGAGGATTCAACCGATCCCAATGGCAACCCGGGATTCCAAAAATTATGCAGGCTAGAACTTAATGGATGCAATCTCTCAAAAGTGGAGTTCCTTAAGAATCCTTCCAGTTTTTCCCAATTTGGCGCACCTAAATCTTTCCCACAACAAGTTTACTCATTTGCCGACATGCATCAACAAATACGATGATTTGGAACACTTGATCGTGGATAATTGCAAACAGCTACAAAAGATTCCTCAGCTTCCACCAAGTGTGCATATGCTACTGGCACGTTGTTGCAGATCTCTACAAGAATTTCTAGATATGTCGGGTCCCTCCTCCAACCGCCTTCTGGTTGACTTATCTTCATGTCGTGAATTATTCCAGAAAGGGGCAAACACGACTGATGTGTTATCACTCAAGGTTAGACACTCACTCTCTCTCTCGCTAACTTTGAATGCTTGATATGCGAACTATTTGTATGACGGGCTCCGGAAGATAAGAAACGCTGACATTCTTCTGAGTGGAAGAGAGATGCCAGAATGGTTTCTCCACTGTAAAGACAGTTTTATATCTTTCATGGCTCCTGGGGACTCGTATGACAAGTTCTTAGGACTAGCACTCTGTTTTGTTCTTTGGCTTGAAGGGAGGAAAAGCGGGCTGTGGCGTCGATATTCTTGTCAATGGCCAACGGGTGAATGCCTGGTGTGGATGCTTCTAATCAATGAAATCCAATGATGTGTGGATTGCATATCTCCTACGCAGTGAGCTGTATAAGATGTGTGAAGAAAGGGAGGTTCTGCAAGACGATCAGAACCATTTCCAGGTTTACCTCAGAGTATTAATCGGAAGATTGAAGAAGTGTGGATTCTGTCTAATCTGCGAGCAACAGGAGGATGAGCTGAGGATCGAGCTCCAATACCAATAGCTGATGGAAACAAATTGGCCTTTGGAGGAAAGCGACTCAGAGGAAGACAATTGGATAGACACCGAGGAAGAAAAAGTTCAAGTGAAACGGATGATGAACTTATCAAAGCAATCGACCAAGAAAATGAAAATCTAGAACTTTTGCTAGCAGATAAGATCTACTTCAGTGGGATAAAATGATGCTTGTAATGCTACACGAAGTGGCTGTCGAAGTTTTGAGAGCTGGTCGAGGAAGCGATTCTTGAGGAAGCAAATTTGGTCATCCTGATTTCGGTGCCCTATGATTTTCCCTTCCCTTTTTTTTTTTTTTTTTTTTTTTTTTTTTAAGTTTCTACTGGAAGTTCTTGAATGTCTGCTCCTTCAGTTCGAGTGCAAAATCATTATGAAATGCAGGACTCATATCATGCTACTGATAAGGTTGAGGTTGAGGAGCTTCCCTTTCCCCCTCTTTCTTTTCTTACTGTGGACGTAATATTGCTGGATAAATGGACATATTACTGCTTACGAGAGTACATCCATGTTGCACTGTATTACTTTTTCATTCCTTAAAATCCAATCCTCCCCCAAATTTCTCTTCGTTTTTAATATGAATTGTTGGAAGGAATTTGTTCAATGAGTACTCTAATGGCAGTTATTAAGTACCCAATCGGAATTTTACGATTTTTAATGCATAAACTGTTGATGTGTTATATCTAACCGTCGATAACTGCGTTAGTTGATAGTCTCTCCTTCATTGCAAAGGTCGAAAGTTTGAAATCTACAGTTACTAACATTACAAGTGGAGGTCATGATGTTGAGATTTTGCTAGTCTCCCCCGAAGTACAATCACTGTAGATCCTTTATTAGAAGTACGTTCGACTGTTGACTCGAGTGGGGGCGATAGAACTGTCCGGTTCAAAGTTGCAATGCCAGGTCATGTCCACGTCAGATGCGAATCCGACCTCCTCTATCCTCTCAGACGACGTCGCATAAAGGCATCATTCTCACCACTCCCCGTCCCGTCCCGACTCCCAAGCCAAGAAGAAGTCGTTGACTCAGCACTCTCTCTCTCTCTGACAAATCATGCCTTCTTCAATGGCGTTGCCGATCCTCCGTCGCAGCCTCCATGGTCGAACGTCCTAGCTCCTCCAGGCTAAGCTCTTCTACCGTTCGCCGGAAGAGGCGGCGGCGGCGGCGGCGAAGCGGCCAACCTCGGAGCCGAAGCCCATCGAGAAAATACTGGTGGCGAACCGAGGAGAAGATAGCTTGCAGGATCATGAGGACGGCGAGGAGGCTGGGGATTCCGACCGTCGCCGTCTACAGCGACGCCGATGCCGGCGCTCTCCACGTCAGGTCCGCCGACGAGGCCGTCCGCATCGACTTCGCTGGGGCTCGCCTCAGTTACCTCAGTGGAGCATCCATCGTCGACGCTGTGCTTCGCACTGGTGCTCCAGTGAGGGGTTGAGAACTAACTATCTGCTGTTTGCAGTGCGTGTAATCGCTGCGATTTGGAGGATGCGGGATTTCGCATGTGCCATGGCGGCATGTTTGGTTCTGGTTTTGAGAAATGGTTGTGTCCGTTGGAGCAATGGTTGTTAGCTTGGAGTAAACGGATTTGGTGACGGTGGAGGAAACTTGTGAGATTGCGAGTTTTAATTAATTGATAGCAGGAAGATAGTTGATACCACCTTCTCTGATTGAATCAATTCTTTGATCGGGCACGAAATAACATTTTGCGCTATCAAAGCGTACGTCAGGTCTGCCGACGAAGCCGTCAGCATCCGTCACGCTCCTGCTCGCTTCAGTTACCTCAGTGGTGCGTCCATCATCGATGCCGCGCTTCGTGCTAGTGCTCAGGTGAGGGATTGAGAACAAACTACCTGCTGCTTTTTTTTGGGTCATAAGCTACCCGCTGTTTGAACTGCGTGTGATCGCTGCGGTTCAGAAGATGCGGGATCTCCTAGGTCATTTGAAAACTTTACCACTCAGCTATAACATTGACAATGGTGTTGCAGGACCCCTTTCTCTCTTTGATTTTCAAGCAAATTTCCTAGTCCAAGCATACAACACCGAAGGAAACATTAAGTTGAGATGTTAATTCTTTGTCCCATAAGCCGTGCTGAGCGAAACCATAAGCAACGGAACCATACCTGTAAGATTTTCCACGAGCCATTTGGAATTCTTTGGGGTAACGTTGTAAGATAATTCATATAAAACCTGATGCGGAAAGTCATAACAAATCAAGGATCTTTGATCTTCATGATTCTCACAAATAGATGAAGACATACCTTTATCCATAACGCTACGCTTGAACTTGATCAAAAAGAAGAAATCCGATTTCTCTCCCTTAACCCACTAAATCTTAATGTATTCAATTGATGGAGGAGAGAATACGTTCTTTCTGTTTTGTTGTTCGTATGTGGGTGGAGAGAGGACCGGACTCTATATATACGTTCGTTGAAAGGGTGCCTTCCATCAAAGCGATATACCCTTTCGTTTTATTAGAGTCGTACCTTCTCGTAACCAATAATTATTTATAGTATTTCGATAATTATTAAACCATATAATAAATCACATAATATGGGCCACAATAATTCTTACATTCTCCCACTTGGTCCATATGATTCTCCTTTCATGGTTTAATAAAGACTATAATGTGCACAATAAGGTTATGCTATAAATTTCAAAATTTCATTAAATTGTCAATCACATAATAATCACAATTAAGTAAAGAAAACTAATGCGAATCATAGCGGTTGTATGTCATCAATCGACATAGTCCCTTCTATGTACTACAACTATAGCACTTTACTTAACATGATCCATAAATGAGAAGTACAGTAATAGTCCAACCATAATGTTTCTTTAGAAACTATCTTGTTTAACATTCATCTATTTCCATAATGTATACTAAATAGAAAACAGGAAATATCAGAAACACGTAAGTGAGCTCAAAGTGTCAAATACATAAACTTAATACAAACATAATACAAACACTAATGACGTCCAATAATGTCCATCCTTTCAACATGCTCATTAAATGTTTTGGGCGGCAATCCTTTTGTTAAGGGATCTGCTATCATAAGATTGGTGCTAATGTGCTCAATTGACACTCTTTGTTTCTGAACTTCTTCTTTGATAGACAAGTATTTGATCTCCATATGCTTAGCACCCTTAGAATACTTGTCATTCTTAGAGAAGAAAACTGCTGCAGAGTTATCACAATAAATTTTCAGCGGCTTGGCAATACTGTCGATGATCATAAGTCCTGAAATAAAATTCCGCAGCCATAATCCATAAATTGTGGCCTCAAAGCATGCCACAAATTCAGCTTCCATAGTGGATGCAGCAATAACTGACTGCTTCGCACTCTTCCATGAAATTGCCCCTCCAGCTAGAAGAAACAAGTAACCAAATGTTGATTTTCTTGTATCAACACATCCGGCTAAGTCTGAATCTGAATATCCAATCACCTCAAGATGATCAGATCTTTTATAAGTGAGCATATGATTCTTCGTTCCTTGCAGGTATCTAAGAACCTTCTTTGCAGCTTTCCAATGATCAATTCCAGGATTACTTTGATATCTGCCCAGCATTCCGACAGCAAAACTGATGTCTGGTCTGGTGCAAGTTTGTGCATACATTAAGCTCCCCACAACAGATGCATAAGGAATATTATTCATTTGTTCTCGTTCCAATTCACTTTTCGGACATTGCATAAGGCTAAATTTATCACCTTTCTGAATTGGAACTATTCCTGCTGAACATTTACTCATATTAAATCTCTCTAAAATTTTCTCAATGTAGGCTTTCTGAGACAATCCTAATAATCCTTGTGATCTATCACGGAATATTTCTATTCCTATCACATATGTTGCCTCTCCCATATCCTTCATTTCAAAATTCTTAGAGAGAAATTTCTTGGTTTCATGTAAAAAACCAAGATCATTAGCAGCAAGCAAAATATCATCAACATACAGAACTAGAAAAATAAACTTGCTCCCACTGATCTTCATATATATACACCGATCAACGGTGTTTTCCTTAAATCCAAATGAAGTTATGGTATCGTTAAACTTAAGATACCATTGTCGGGAAGCTTGTTTAAGTCCATATATTGACTTCTTTAATTTACATACCATGTGTTCTTTTCCTTTAACTGAAAAGCCTTCGGGTTGGTCCATATAAACCTCTTCCTCTAAATTCCCATTAAGAAAAGCGGTTTTAACATCCATTTGGTGTAACTCCAAGTCATAATGAGCCACCAAAGTCATAATGATTCTAAGTGAGTCCTTCTTAGAGACCGGTGAAAATGTCTCTTTATAGTCAATGCCTTCTTTCTGAGTAAAACCCTTTGCAACAAGTCTGGCTTTATGTCGTTCAATATTGCCTTTTGAGTCGCGCTTGGTCATAAAAACCCATTTATACCCGACCTTCTTACATCCTTTAGGCAATTCAACAATATCTCAAACTTGATTTTGATGCATGGATTTTAACTACTCTTCCATGGCATTAAACCATTCATTAGAATCTTCACATTCCATGGCTTGGGAAAATGAATCTGGATCATTTCCAATTCCTAAGTCAATTTCTGGCTCTTGTAGATAAACCATATAGTCATCAGAAATAGCCGACCTCTTTTCTCTTTGAGATCTCCTTAATGCTATTTCTTGTGACTCAGCTATTGGAGGTTCATTATTGACATCTTTAGAAGCTTTGGGTATAGGAACTTCTACCCTTACTTCTTGAATGCAAGCATCACGCATTCTTTCACTCTCACTAATGTCACCATTCTCAATGAACCTAGCATTTCCAGATTCAACAATTCTTGTACTATGATTAGGACAATAAAATTTATACCCTTTAGATTTCTCTGCATAACCAATGAAATAACCACTGGTTGTTCTTGAATCCAATTTCCTTTCATGTGGATTGTAAATTCTTACTTCTGCTTGACAACCCCAAACATGCAGGTGTCGTAAACTAGGTTTCCTTCCCGTCCACAGTTCAAAGGGAGTTTTTGGAACTGCCTTACTAAGAACCCTATTTAATAAGTACATAGAAATATTTAAAGCATACATCCACAAAGACAAGGGTAAAGATGAATGACTCATCATACTCCTAACCATTTCCATTAAAGTACGGCTACGCCTTTCTGCTACACCATTTTGTTGTGGTGTACCTGGCATTGTGTATTGAGCACAAATACCATGTCTTTCAAGGAATTTAGCAAATGGACCTGGACATTGTCCCGATTCATCATACTTTACATAATATTCACTGCCTCTATCAGATCTTACTATTTTCACTTTTCTATCTAATTGCGTCTCAACCTCTTTAATATACACTTCAAGTATATTCACTGATTGAGACTTATCATGCAATAGATAAATATAACCATAACGTGAAAAATCATCAATAAAGGTTATGAAATAGCTTTCCTTACCAAAAGATGGAACATCAAAAGGACCACATATGTCAGTATGTATAATTTCAAAAAGCTCTGTGCTTCTTGCGGCACCTTTCTTAGTGTGCTTTGTTTGTTTACCTTTAATACAATCAATACACACTCCAAGGTCAATGAAATCCAAATTTGGAAGAATTTCATTCTTCACTAATCTTTGCATTCTTTCTTTGGATATATGACCCAACCGTTTATGCCACAAGTAAGCAGAATTTTCATTCACCAAACTTCGTTTAGTGCCAACATTATGATGCAAGGTCATTAATGTCTCAACAAAAGTATTATCAAGTCTAAATTTGTAAAGACCATCACATAAAGTTCCAGTTCCAATAAGAGTATCACTCTTAAATAGACTGAAAGATCCTGATCCAAACTTACAATAAAATCCCGCCATATCAAGTCTTGGCAAAGAAACTAAATTGCGAGAAAATGTAGGTACATAAAGGGTTCGAAACAAATCCAAATAATGCCAAGTATCTAAGATCAAACGATAAGTGCCAATGCCTTCAACTGGAGCTTTGTCTCTGTTCCCCGTAATCACATAACTTTCATTTGGCTTTATAATTTGAATCGTAAGAAATCCCTGCATCGTATTTGACACATGAGTGGTGGCACCAGAATCAATCCACCAAGTATTATAAGGAACTTCAGTAAAGTTTGATTCAAAACATACTAAAGCACAAGGCTTACCTTTCTTTTCGAACCAAGCCTTACATTTCAGACAATCTTTCTTCAAGTGTCCAATTTTGTTGCAAAAATGACACTTAATAAGATTGTGTTCCTTCTTGTGGATTTGAGAAGCCTTCGAAGAGTCATTCAGGATGTGTAGTCCTTTCTTCTTGCTCCTTCCACCTTTCCTCTTAAAATTCTTTCGAACTCCTTGATGACTTGAGAGATGAACAGAATGAGCCTTTTGATTCTTTATCCTTGTTTCCTCTTGAACTAGCATACTGGCCAATTCGTTTACATTCCACTTATCCTTTATAGTGTTGTAATTCATTTGAAATGGCCCATATTGCTCATGAGGTAAGGAATTAAGTATAAATTGTACTAAAAAGTACTCATCCACATTCATTCCCAAAGTCCTTAACTTTGCTGCTAAATTGGTCATCTCAAGTATATGCTCATGCATAGTACGCGAACCATCATATTTCATGGTGGTTAGTGTGCTCATCGTGTACCAGACAAGTGACTTATCGCTTAGTTTGAGAACGCTCTTCCACAAATTTCATAAATTCCTTAGCATTGTTGGTCTTGGGAAGAGAAGTCTTTAAGTTGTTTGCAATCTGTCATCCGCATGAACATTAAGCTCACCGTTTGATCTTTCCCAAGCTTTATGGAAAGATTTTTCATCATTGCTACTTTCATCGTAATAGCAGCTGGTTTCTCGGCTTGAAGCGATAAATCAAGATCCGGGACACCTAAGTGAAACTGGATTTGCTCACTCCAATCGGAAAATTTATCCCATTGAATAGGGGAACAGATGAGGCGTGCGAATGGAGTGAAACAGGTACAGATACCGCAAATGTGCAAGAAAATACTCATACATTAATGCTTTGAGAATATCAATAAATCAGATTCAAACTAAACTACACATGCACATCATAGTTCTCATTTGGGCGATCCTATGATATACAAAAAATATATAAACCATAATGATGCTAATAACTTTTATTTGATAATTGTAAATATATCTTATTAAAATTTATTTGTTATCTTTGGATATACAAACAAATTTAACAAGTCATATTAATTATCAACCATCATGTTCATGAATTATAAGAAAATAATTAACCTTTGGGTTAATCCCTAAGTTCTTATAATAAATGAACTTCAATATACCCATAACTCCAATAATGATATAAAACATATCAATTTCATGTATAGCATCAATTAATCATGGGTAATTGAATAAAATAATTTATAATATCAAAATTCATAAGACTTTAAGGTTCGGCCACTTTGGTGACTAACAAACCTTTCATAATATGAATTTTTTTTTAAATATTGTAAAATACAAATATTTACCAAATTTGTATACAAGGACAAAAACTTAATCAAAGCATAAGGGTAAAATTGTAAAATCCTAATTCCATAAGGGTAGAATCATAAAATTATAATCCAGGGGCAAAATGGTAAATTACCAGCAATGGCAGAACTGTAATTATTAATTAAACAATGGCAGAACAGTAAATAAATTGCGAGAAGGACAAAAAGGGAATTTTAAAAAATGATAAAGGGGCAAAAATGTAAAAAGGGCGCGCGGGTACGTCAGGCGCGTGCCGAGCACGCGCGCGTCCAACGCGCAGGCGCGTGCGTTGCACGCGCCCGCAACCGCGCAGGAAGCGCGCAGCGCTCGCGCGCGCGTATGGGCGCGCGTATGGGCGCGTGGCGCGTGGGTTCCACGCGCCTGCAACCGCGGCGCACGCGTGGATCCCACGTGCCTTCTTCCTCGCGCACAAGCGCGATTTTTCGCCGGTTTTTCGTCGTTCCACTGCCGTTTCGCCGCCCGTTTCTTCTCCGACAGCCCATCCCAGACACAAATAATTAATGGGTTTTGAAGAGCATGCCGGCACGACCACATGGGTCCAAGTTTCAGAGAAAATGACCAAAAATTGGCCCCAAATCAAACCAAAGTTTCTCAGAACACAAAACCTCCACCACCGCCGCTTCCGCCGCTCGATTAGCCTCCGGCGAACACCGATATGCCGGAAAAATTCATGGCTAATGTTCCTCATGGTTTTGCGACGGTGTGGGTCCGAAATCAAGTGGTGGGTCGCCGGATTTTGCCCGGAATTGAAAAGTTTCTTCCTTGCCCTCAAAATTCCGAATTCCTCCATTTTTGTCCATAAATTCCGAATTACTCCATTTTTGTCCATTTTCACACGTGCACACAGTAACTTTTCTTCACCATTTTAGTCAATGAAAAACGTTCAATGATTCGGATTTTCTTTTAACAGAATCTTCCAAAATATTTCAACAACAAATGCTACGAACATGATCATTCAACAAATCATCATGCATAAATCATAATATTTCTTTAAACGGAAAAATCATGAGATCATAAACCAAACGCTCTGATACCAACTGTAAGATAATTCATATAAAACCTGATGCGGAAATTCATAACAAATCAAGGATCTTTGATCTTCATGATTCTCACAAATAAATGAAGACATACCTTTATCCATAACGCTACGCTTGAACTTGATCAAAAAGAAGAAATCCGATTTCTCTCCCTTAACCCACTAAATCTTAATGTATTCAATTGATGGAGGAGAGAATACGTTCTTTTTGTTTTGTTGTTCGTATGTGGGTGGAGAGAGGACCGGACTCTATATATACGTTCGTTGAAAGGGTGCCTTCCATCAAAGCGATATACCCTTTCGTTTTATTAGAGTCGTACCTTCTCGTAACCAATAATTATTTATAGCATTTCGATAATTATTAAACCATATAATAAATCACATAATATGGGCCACAATAATTCTTACAAACGTGACTACCCCACCACCAAGAATACATCCACTTAGAATCTTCATTTGCAGTGGCGGCCATAACTCCGACCAACAATGATAAATTTTCGGCACACTTATCTTGTAACCCCTCTGCAGTTTTGATACCAACTGCTACGTGATCCTGTAGAGAACGAAAAAGATCTCTCTTTATCTTGAGATGCAGATCTATCAAAATGACACAAAATAAGACAACTTTGCTTCATTTTGCTACGAACACAACGCCCACCAAAAATTATTGTCAAAATTATAAATCAAGGGGCAGTAAGCAAAGTACCGGATCAACTGCATCAAGTTCCAGAAATCAGCACTTCTTCATCAATTGATAACAGGTTTACCTGATCAAAAGAGAGTTCATAGGATCAGAACCAACAAAGAGAGAAAAGATATGACAAGTAAGGATTTTAACAAGGGATGCATCAATTCCTCATTCACCATGACGTAATCAAATCGCATACCATAAAGAAAAACAAATGCTTAGATGAATACGCAAAAAGAAGCCCACATTGTCGTCCTCACATCACAAAACCAAAGGGGTTGAGAAACCCAAAACAGAAAAGGAGGAGAAAACGAAAGCTTTCTTGATTAGTGCAGAGAAATCGATCAACCAACAGAGAAACATGGAACCATCAAACGAATAACTGTACCAGCTCCTTACCACGAAACAAGAGAGTTCAAACGCTGAGCGAGCTCTCAAGGAGACTCCTCAGCTCCTTCCCACGAAACCCAACGTTCAAGAACCAATATGACCCAACACCCAAAAAAGAAGAGAAAGGAAGAGAAAGAGTAAAGCCTGCCGCACAAGGAGGAGCGAAAAACAGAGCTCACCAAAGCTAACAAAAGATTCCAATTCCTGAGGCCCGTAAGAAAAAAAGCAAAACTATAGCACAGCTACTTTCACTGTTCGTGGTCGCAAATCTCAACCACACTGCTGGGTCAGATCTCTCTCTCTCTCTCTCTCTCTAAAGCACACTCACACTCCCTCGCTCTACTCATTACTGCTCGCTGCTCGCTCTTAAAGCTGCAATCTTTTTTTATGGGGATTTTTATATATAAAGAAAATTCGTTCTGGGTTTGCCGAGAAAACAAGGGAAAATCCGAGTGTTGCGCCATGACTGTCGTTTTGCGAGTTCTCAGGAGAGAGAGGGCGAAATGACGAGCCTCGCCATGTCGAGAAAGAGGCCTTTGACCCTTGCTGTTGTCTTTTGTCGTGTCTCTGTCCGACGAATGTTTGACCGCTTTCATCGTAAATGCGCAGATCACGATATTGTACGGGAATCGCCAAAATCGAAAAGAACAGGGAATTTGGACAGCATAGACAACGGAGTAAAATATTTTTGGATTATTGATTTGCCGAAAAAAATTATGAGATTCTTCGTATCTCCATACGGGGATTTACAAAACAGATCGCTCGAATCGTAAACCACTTGGATCGAACAGAACTAGTCAATGAGGTTTAATTCTCGAGAATGTTGATCCGATTCCAAATTCCTAAAAATAAAATCAATGTCCAGAACAGTTTGGTTCTTAGTTCAAAAAGGGAACTTGATCAAATCGCTTTCATATATTTTTTTTATTTGTTTATAAGATATAGAATTAAATAGTGAAAAAAAAAAAGTGATCGATTCCATTGAATCGACGAAAACCAATCACTCTTATCCCTATTCCTATATTACAAAGCAAAATTTTGACCAAAAATAATATTATAAAGCAAATTCTCTATTACTTTCAACTTCAATCTTTCATCTAAAAAATTTCAATAAGTGAAAATGATTGGTTAAAAGCGTTCCTATAAAAGTTGCATAATCAAATAAACATGGTAAATGTGAAATTTAAATTGATCGCCATCAATCTCATTAATTTATGTTAATTTCCTAAAACGGTCAAGTTTATTTCTTTATTAATTGATCTTTTGCATTTTTTTTCATAACGCTCATCTGTGCTTGCCTATTTTGCTTTCTCTTATGTATTATCTCACTTCTAATTATTTAAAGGAAAAGGAAGTTCCTTTTTTTTAATGATACCTTCCTTTTTTTTCCTCAACACTCTTACTTCCCATATAAATTGTAAAAATAGAAAAAAGATTCACAGATGGCAAAGTCAAATCTGCACCTGACTAGCACTAATTTAATTGGTGTAACGTCAATGACTACCGAGGAGAAAAGTGAAGAAAACAATTAAGGAAAAATTTACGATTTTCCAATGTTTTTATTGCTAGAAAAAAAAAGCAAAAAAAGAAAAAATATATTTTTTATTGCCTCATGTTATGCACAACAGTGCCTCAAAAATCGAATTATTCCAAATAAAATACAAAATGACTCATTTTACGGCAAAAAAAATAACACTAATTTGGTTTTGGATGCACCGATTTGTGATGTGCAAGGAGCCTTTTTTTACAACTAGACAAAATATGCATCTTGAATTTTACGCAATTTGTCAATCAAAGTTAGACAAAGTCACTAGGTATAAAAAAGATCATGGGGATTGATCCAACCATCAACCACATGACTACAACCAATCAATCCTCCTAAAACAAGAATGTAGAAAAAAAAAAGAGAATATAAAAGAGAGAGAGAATAGAAAATACTAATCATGCTTAAAGAGCATGGAATTAACTATTTAATTCTTTGAATAAGAAATAAGAATCATTAAGGGACAAAAGGGAAAAGGAAGAAGAAGAGGGAACATCGCCCATCATTTCAAAGCTGAAAAAGGTCAAAAAGGCATAGTTTTCGATTGCTTCCACCATAATTCATCTTTTTCTAAGTTTCGTCTCATCAATCAACAGTAAAAAGAAGGGAAGGGAGGACAAGATTAGGGACAGAGACAATCACCTTCGTTCTTGAGCATCGGCTTCACACTCTCATTGCTCGTCAAGCACTTGATGCACTTAAAAAAAAAACGAATATTTTGTGAGTGTAATATCAAAATCGATAACAATGTGCGATTTATAAATATACACTCGATTTTTTATTTTCAATAAATGCCATATATCTGGCTGAAATCTCTCCCTTTTCATAGCCGTTGTGGGGGAGGGGGATACATGGATATGTGTTGTTTTTGCAAATCACGAGAGCTGTCGCTAATGATTGATGATTTTCGATGGCTTCCAAGTAAATGTTCCTGCGGAAATCTTGGCGCTGACATTGAAGGGACGGTAAGGTCAAATTGCGTCGAGAATGACGTGACAGGTGTCGCCATCGTGGAACAGAAGGATTCTGGTGGGCCCCCATTAGGGCATGATGGACGGTCTTCCGTTTCTTGATTTCGTCCACGGCCAATTGGGGGACGTCTCTCCGTACAACTCGGACCGCGTAACATCATGTTTTCGCTGACTGTTTGGAATTTTTTTTTTTCTTTTTATGACAGTTGAGCTTCATGACGCATAATTGAAATTGAGTTGGGTGCCACTCCCGTAGCTTATTTATTTATTTCATTTTGCTTCTTTCTTTTTATTTTTTATGCAATTTAATTATGTGACTTTCCCAATTTATGCATCCTAATCTTTTCCCAACCAATATAACACCGATAGAGGGTCTAATGGATTAGGAACAACCCCTACGGTTCTCAAGTACGGACTGTCTAAAAGAGAGATCAATGAACATGGCATGACTAATATTCACAATAATAGGTGTGGGTAGCTTGTTCTTGCCTAAGGGTAGGCAACACCTCAACAAAGATTACAACTTCTAGTCATTACCGGTGGCAAACAAAGCAAAGGCTGCTTGCCACTAGTGAGGACCTCCAACCCTATCATTAGATATTAGATTATTCCTCACGGGGGTCTTTAAGCCCTTCTTGGTGTTTGGATAGGGTTGGCATGCTAGCCCATGTGCTCTTGCCATTTTTCCTTGGATGGCGCCTCATATCCAAATTTCATCAAATGAGTGACATTATGTCGATGATTTGATGGTGTTAATGATGAAAGGATTTGCTTGAGCAAATTAGGATAGTTGAGGGGTTACATTGCATAAAAGTAGTAAGAAGGCCAAAATTGCACTACTTAGAGGTTTAGAATTATAATTGACCTTTCTATAACGGGCCATATGTTCCTTGTAAATTATGAACATTACTCTCATACAAGCTAATTAAATATAAATGTGAGTGATATTTATGTTCGTAATTCACCAATCATAATGATGGTTGAAAGTTAGTCTCCTTTAACTAAAGCTAAGGAAAACGTAAACCTTTTCTATGACCATCTACACCTGCTTTTCCTAGATTAAAACTGCCCTTATCGTGCAATATGAGTAGACATAACATTTTTACCACTCAACGTTGAAACATAATTGGATACAAAAAGTTTTTGCTTCTTACACCCACACATGTGAGGGACTCTAATCGCACTTTATGTAAGGGGCGAAACTTCCAACATGTCCAATAAAGTATTGACTTATATGGTAAGCAAGTTTGCTCCTAAGTAAAATTCTGGATGCAGTTGTCTTGAGATCGGCCAAGACGGTGGACCAATTAAGGCGTGCAAAATTGACTTGGGCACCACCTGACTACTATACTAAAAAGGAACTCACAACATGTTCAGTTTGATTTGGCTTGGCTCCCCACCATTATCGCCTTCCGCCTCATGCAATCAAGCCAAACCTCCAAAATACTTTATTTAAGATTACATTGTTGCAAGTTAGGAAAAAAAACTGTATAGTTGATGGGTGCATTTGTTTTGTTGAAAAATAATGTTTTAGAAATTTTCTTCTTAACATTGATCTTTTATATTGCTTTTGGAAATTGAGTGAATAAAACAAATTGTCCATTGGTAACGACTTATGTTTATATATTTATTGATAGCAAATGTTTTTTCTTAATTATCCTTTTAGTAATATAAACAATTAAAGTGAGAAAAATATTTTCCAAATTGTCACAAACATAAGCAATTTTTTTTTCATTGGGTAATCCTATCAACCCGGAACTTCCAAGTGGAAATAATAATCCAAGAGAAAGTGCAGCAACTCCAAGGCCAGACCAAAGTCAAGGGGGATGATCTAACCTAAAGGCATAGAAGCTGATTTTCCTGACACATTTACATTCTTTATCTTAATTAAAGAACTTACTTTACCCTTTATCTTGATTAAACAACTTAGTAATTCAGATAAATAACATATTATAATTATCGGCGTGGTGGTGCAGGTTGGTCACTGACCAAAACACTGTCATGCCGCACACCATCATTTTCTTTATTTTATTTTACGGTGGAGATTAAGGACTATTTTACATAATACTCATTTAGAATATAGTTTGAAAACAGATTCCGAAAATAAGGGGATAAATAAGAATATGCAAATTTTTGGGGGTAATCAGTTGGGGACCTATTTAGTTATCGACGGAAGAAAAGGCCACAAAAGAGAAGGAGTGAAATTAATAATTTTGACTTCTGTCTACATTAACAAAAATCTTGTAGTAACAATAATACTGATAATGTTGATGATGATAATAATAAAAAGGATAAGTATATTGAAAGTTCTAAAATTTGTTGCAAAAGTACAACTAAGATTTAATTTTTTTTTAAATCGAAATCAAATTCTAAAACTAGTCACACAAGTCTAATTGAATCTTAAAATTTTCAAAAAGTGAATTAAGTCCTTAAATTTATTAACATTTTTTGTTTTATAAAGTCAGACAAAATTTAAAAAAAAAGAAGAAGATTTTATTGCATAAACTTGATAAGATTTAAGATTTGATTATATTTTTTGAAATTTTTAAGATTTAATTGTACTTTAATGATAAGTTTTAGGATTTGATTATATTTTTTGAAAATTGTAAGATTTAATTGTACTTCTGTGATAAGTTTTATAATTTTCAATATACTTATTCATAATAAAGAAAGAAACATTGTGTGCATAATGTAGATAAGAGACGGGGGATGGAAATTCCAGTTGGGGGTGGGGGTGAAATGATGGATGTCAGGTGAAAGGCAGTGCAACCTTGAGACAAAGAATAGTGGGTCAAGCCACATGTTGCACGAGAGCCATCACCAAGTTCACAACTCAAGAATGCTAAGTCTAATCATTCTCCTCGCCAGGCCTCTTTCTTATGTCATTCTTCCCTCTTATAACGAATTCCCGTTATGGTATGCTAAATCAATGCATCCAAGCTTAACGCTCCATTTATTTCGTTAAATATAATTTTTTTTAATTTTTTTAAATGATCGCTTTAATTGCTTGAAATTATTAATAAATGAAAAATACTTTCGACAACAATTTATGTTTAAACATCTTCGTAAACGATGTAAAATTTTTTGTTTATTCATATTTGTAAAGCATGCAGAATGATCATTTTTAGGGAAAAATTTCCAAATAATTTATTTTCCATGAAATAAAAACATGTTCCTTAAAGTGAATGTTTGTATTACTTAAAATAATTGACCAATGAAAAATATTTTAATTATTAATCACAATATGTCTAAATATTTTTGTGAGCGATGAACATATTTTTTCGTTCATCATTTTTGTAAGCGACATAAAAAATCATTTTTATGATTTTTTTTTTTCAAATCATTCATTTTTTTGTAAAATAAATGGAGTTACTACAATTATCGATTACTTTTACTGAAATGACTTTTGCGCTCGAAACACATGTTCCTACACCATCTGATCAAAACACATATGAATATATTCTCTCATCATTGAAATTGTTTGGAGATGTATTCCAAAATTATCTCCCCTTTTTATGAAAACGAAAACCTTAGCATTAACTCATTCATCCTTGAGGTACCGGCGTGTATAAAAAATACATAGAGCCACTTGCATTTCTGACAAAGAAAGTCAATAGAAAGCAGATTTAAGCATGAAAGCAAATACACTTGTACAAGATTTGCTAAGCACTGAAATTTGTAAAGGCAATTTTGCAACACCCGACCGCACGAGCAGCGAGCTGACGCACCGCGCCAACCCTGGAGTTTCCGTTAATAGTTATCGCGAGAAGTTCTGATGTTATGCTCAATCAACTAGTCATTCTGTCCATCTGTCTTCCCTTGGAAATCTTGTGAAAATTCCACGAAAATCACATGTGTAAACTCTCTCGAACCTAGCCAATCAATTGGATTTTTCTGTATGAGGTCAGTTTGGGTCGCATCTTTTCCATCGATTTCAGGACGGCTCCAGTCCACGAATTGCTGTTGCAAGACACTTGGATGTCCTTATCTTATGTACATGAGCAGGGACTTCAAATATGGAATTCCAGCAGTCCTTATGGAAAGTCCAGGTTGATACCGTACGCGTCGGTTCGCTACTTCTGTCACATGTTTCTACAAGTTGCCCATACAAAATTCGGAACTTGGCGAATCCTTCCTTGTATAAGTGTAGAACCGACGGCCAGTACTTGTTTCTGCAGAGTAACTTCCGTTCGTCTTGTGACATTCTTAAACATAAGTTTCTACCACACATTCACGTTAGATACATAATAAATCTCGTTATCGTCAGGATATTTTAAGGATGTTTTTCCATCGATCTCCCTCTCCGTTATGATGACAAAATACGTACGTGCCCTTCATAGATAAGTGAATTATCTTCGTGCGCAGGTTTCAAATTTGCTGACCCACGAAAGACAGAACCAGAATCCTATAGAATCAAGATGAATGCTTGCTTTCACATGCTTTTAACAACAAAAAATTTATCTAAGGACTTGAAAACAAACTCCCCACTTACTTCATGATTTATCCCTTGTTTATCACGTGGAGAATGAATTAAACGCAAAAAGCAGAAAGAGACGGCATATAAGTGAGATTCATCAAAGGCATAAACAACCGCCACTTTAAGGTTGAATGGAACTTCTCTGGCTCGCGCACATTCCTCCTGTTGTCTCTGCATCCTGGACCTATATTGCATCAGCTGGTGGTTCAAAGCGGCAGATTCAGAGCTGAAAAATCTCTTTCGGTTATTCATCTGCTCCCCTTTAGGGTAGATGAAATCCCCATAGGTTCCAACACCAACTTCTACTTTATTCTGAAGCATCTTAGTTCCCCAGAGTTACCTTCTCAAGAGCTTCAAGCTTCTCATTCGAAGTTTCCCATGATATCTAACACGGTTTCCATCGTGCCTATGAGTTACCTTCATCTCATCCGTAGTTTCAGCGGGTCCAACAACTGTGAAAAAGCACCAAGAACCTACTTCTGCATTTTCAGCTCCTACTTCATCTTTCTTTAATTCTTCCCACAGTTTAGTCATATAATTCAGCCCAAAATTCTCCTTTAGTGAGGGGTCATCTTCCTGCCTTCTTCCCTTTTCTCTCACTCTAATTTTTTGAGTTTCTCAGCCATCTTTTTCATACTAGTTTGCACAGAGACTCCCTTACTGAAAGTCTAAAAGCTGTATCCTCATCCTTATCAAAAACAATTAAAGACACTGCTTTATCTTTCCATCTGTCTTGCATCAGGACAAACTCTACCTCGTTTGAAGTATCCTTCACACTTCTTTTGGGCCAAAAAGCCATCGTCATGCGTTTTCTTCAGTGCTCTTACTCCTTTTAGCTTCAAATTCTCGAGATAAGGGATCCATGAAGGGAAGATCCCTCTATGCCTTCTTTCTAGCCTCATGAGATCGTGAGTGAGATCCAAACGGGATAGACTGATGATAGTTCATAATCCCTGAATTAAATTGAGCCAACAGAGCCAACCCTTTTAATCTCTCTTTCTTGTTTTTGTCCTGAGTTGTTGATATATGGCCTCTTCCAAAAGGAATTACCATGTGGTCCTGAGTTTCAGAGGCATGGACGTCCGCAACAATTTCCTCAGTCATCTCTACGTAGCTTTGGATCAGAAAGGGATATACACTTTTATGGATAGCGAAGAGCATAAAAAAGAGAGCAAATATTGCCAGCGCTTATGAGGGCGATTGAGGAATTGCGCATTGCGATCATCATTTTCTCCAAAGGCTGCGCTTCCTCCTGGTGGTGTCTGGAAGAGGTGGCAACAATCATGGAGTGCAAGGCACAGAAGGAGCTGATTGTGTTGCCGGTGTTTTACAAAGTGAAATCAAGAGAAATGAGAGAGGGGAGAGAGGCTTACGAGAGAGCTATGGCTAAGCATGAGTCCAATTTTGGGAAGGATCCGGAGAAAGTGAATAGACGGAAGAAACTCTTTTTTGATGCCGGTAACTTGTCTGGGTGGGAATCAATGATGGGTAAGTAAATAGTTGACTTGACGCACTGCTTTGCCATAGTCAGCTGGTGATTGTTTGTTCGTACGTCAAATCCTATGCAGATTGTTAAATCGGTCTTTTTAATTGAAGATACAAAGCGGATATATGCTAGATAGCGGACACAAAAGTGGAATAACTAAAATTTCGAGTTAGCAGATTGTATAAACTCGATTCTTGCTGTGTTGATAATGAAAATTTTTTGTCTTAGATAAATAGTCTAGTTTGATGATACCCGAGTCATTTTTGTCTTCAGGCGCAGGTTCACCCAAATGAGTTAATTTCTTTTCATTTTATTATTTGCTAACCTTCTTATGTTATTTTCCTTATGACGTTAGAGGTTGAATTCCTGCCATGGCTTTGAAACTGTAAAACACGTTTCTCTTTCTTTTGATTGCTCATCAGAGATGAAGCAGAACTCATACGATGCATCGTAAAGCAATTGTCAACTCATCTAGAGCGAACATGCTTATATTTTGCTGTGAAGCAGAGCTCATACAATGCATCGTAAAGCAATTATCAATTCATCTAGAGCGAACACCCTTATATTTTGCTAAGTATCCGGCTGGAATAGATTCTTGAGTTGAAGAACTGATATCATTGTCGCAAAAAGACTCAGATGATGATGTTCTCATGATAGGCATATGGAGACCTGGAGGCATAGGGAAGAAGACGGTTGCTAAAGCGACAGATAATGCTATTGAGAGACATTTTCAGTGATCTAGTTTTTTGGTGCGAGTGAGAGACTTTGAACAAAAGCAATGGTCTAGTTAATTTGCAAGAAAAACTTCTATCTCAGATCTTATATCCTAGACAAATAACAGTTTATACTGTCTATAGAGGAATTAGTGTGATAAGGGGAAGACTTTGTTGCAAGAAGGTTCTACTGGTTCTTGATGATGTTGACCAGTTGCATCAATTGAATGCATTGGCTGGAGAAGGCAATTGATTTGGCAAAGGAAATAGAATCTTTGTAACATCAAGGGATTAATATTTGCTAACTTCTCGTGACATAAATTGTGTGTATGAAGTTAAAACTTTATACAATGATGAGGCACTAGACTTTTTTTTTTTTTTTTTTTTTTTTTTTTTTTCGGCCTGCCTTTCCAAACTGTAAAAAATCTTAAACAAGAAAGGATCTCATAGATAGAGCACTGCATACGCTAGTAGCCTTCCATTAGCCCTTGAAGGGTTGGGCTCCTTCTTGTGTGGAAGAAAGGAACCGGCGTGGGAAAGTTCACTGCATAAACTCACCAAAACTCCCGACCAAAGTATCAATTGAGTTTTGAAGACAATCTTCGATGGATTGGAGGATAATGAGAGGGAGATTTTCCTCAACATTGCTTGTTACTTTAAAGGAAAAAGTATAAAATACATCAACAAAGTTCTCGATAGCTATGACTTTGACACAACTACAGGAATAGGAATTCTCATCGAGAGGACCATGAAAAGAAATGAGCATGGGACCCCGCAAATGCATGATTTGGTTTAGTTGATGGGTAAGGATATTGTCTATCAAGAATGTCCGATGATTCTAGGAAATGCAGTAGATTATGGCTTTTTGAAGATGTTCACGACATCCTATGTGAAGATACGGTAAAAGTTGTTTATGCAAACATTGTTATATTTCATTTTTATGTTACTTTGATTTGGACATTATAATGTAAATCTCAATGGAAAGTTTGCGTGACAATTGAATTTGCTTTGTTTTGGATAGGGAACGAATGTAGTAAGAGGCAGAGTATTGGACTTGTCCACACCAAGAGAGAGAACTATGAGTCTTAAAGAGATAACCATAAAGCCTTATGTTTTCACAATCATGAAAATATTGAGAATGCTCATTTTGCTTGAAGTGCATATCTCTCCACAAGGTCCTATTCGGCTCCCTAACAATCTAAGATGGCTTATATGGCCCAATGCCCCGTTTCTAAAATTTGGCTCTGGTCTAAGGAAACTTATTAGACTTGATGTTCAGAAAAGTCATATCAAACAATTTGAAGGCAAGTTCAAGGTTAGTACTTGTGATGATTAGCTTTTCCCTATTTATAACTAAAAATATTTACATAGCTTAATGATGGTTTTGGTATTTTTGTTTTTCTACAGAATTTTAGAAAGTTGAAGTACATCAATTTCAGCCAATGCAAGTCCTTGATTAGTGTTCCTAACCTTTCGTCGGTTCCAAATCTGGAGAGAATGAATCTTGAAGGGTGCAAAAACTTGGTGGAGGTTCACCAATTTGTCGCATATCTCGACAAGTTAGAATTTTCGTCACTATAGTTTTGCTCCAACCTTGGTATCTTTCCTAACGCACTTGAGACAAAATCTATTCAAACCCTTGATCTCTTTGGTTGCTCTAAACTTGAGAAGTTCCCTGATATAAGAGGAAAAATGGAACATTTAGAAGAGCTTGATTTAGGAAGGAGGGGTATTAAAGAACTCCTAGCGGCATCAATTGAAAATCTCATATCTGTGAAGAGTTTTTTTTTTTAAAAGATATTGTAAAATCTCACAAGGCTTCCTTTAAACATTTATTAATTGCAAAATCTTGAGCATATGAGTCTTTAAGGCTGCCTGAATTTTGTCATGTTTTCAACAAAATGTAAGGATGTAATTGATTCTAATGACAATCCGAGATTCTCAAATTTATCGGCTAGAATTTAGCGGGTGCAATCTATCAAAAGTTAGAGTTCCTTGAGAGTTCTTCCAATTTTCCCAAATTGACATACTTGGATCTTTCCAATGACAAGTTTACTCATCTGCCGACATGCATCAACAAATACCGTAATTTGGGAGTTGTATGTGGATCACCGTGACAGCAGCTTCAAGAGATTCCTCAGCTTCCACCACATGTGCATATCCTATCGACACAGAGATGCAAATCTCTACAAAGATTCCCAGATTCGTCGAGTCTCTCCTCCAATGAACTTTAGTTGACTTAACTTGCTGTGAATTATACCACAAAGGGGCAAATACGATTGATATGTTATTATCACTCAATGTGGGGCGGATACAACCGATATGTTATTATCACTCAAGGTTTCTCTCTCTCTCTCTCTCTCTCTCTCTCTCTCTCTCTCTCTCTCTCTCTCTCTCTCTCTCTCTCTCTATGCTTGATAGCTCCCTAAGATGAGAAAAGTGAAAATTGTCTTGATGGGAAGAGAGATGCTAGAATGGTTTCTCCACTATCAAGATGGTCATATCGTTTATGGTTCCCCAAGACTTGTACAACAAGTTCTTAGGACTAGCACTATGTGTTGTTCTTGGCCAGAAGGAACGAAAAGCGATTGATGTCATATGTCTTATCATAATTCTCGTTAATAGCCGAGCGGTATTTAAAGAAGTGAAACATTTTGATTCGATGGAATCCGATCATGTGTAAATTGAGTATCTGTTGTGCAGTATGCTGCATATGAAAAGGGAGCTTCTGCGAGACGATTGGAGCCAATTCCAAATTGGCCTCTGATTATTTGGAGGAAGATTGAAGAAGTGTGGATTCCATCTAATATGCAAGCAAAAGAGGATGATCTGAGGGTTGCGATCCCACACTAACCGCAGATAGAAACATATTGGTCTTCAGAGGTAAATGATCGGATAGACGCCGAGGAAGACGATAGTTCAAGTGAAACAGATGATGAACTTTTCGAAGCAAACGGGTGGGACCCTCTCAACCAAAGAAATCGGTGGTGGATAGAAGCAAACTGTCGAGTTGGTCTCCACTTGGCTTTGATTCTTGGGGAGGCAATATCTTGATTCCGATGCCTCTTGGTCTTCCCCTCAAATCAAATTCAAAATCATTATGAAATACAGGTTGCGCATCATGCTGTTGAAATGGTTGAAGAAACTTTCTTTTTCCCTCTCTTTCTTTTATGATTTGTGATGCAGAGTGCATTAATACAAAATTCAGTGGATTCCACGTTGCTTCGTGAAACTTATGACATAAATCCTTGTCACCTTTCTTCATCTAATCAATGATGCCGATACTTCACACTGGAAAATTCTGAGATAGTAAGTTCTGTTCAATCTAATGTATGATCCTTCTCTTTAGGAAAGTGTTGATCTCATCATATCGAAAGATCAAAAGGTCTCCATGGGGAAGAGTAGTTGATTCCTCTGCTGTTGCTGGCCAAGTTGCACTTTCTCCCACTTCCTTCAATATTAATTAGACATGTTAACTTCATGTGATCGTCGCATCACAGCATCTTACCGTGTTTGTGTCAATTCTCAAGCTTCAATAGCAGTTTGGAGCAGCTGAAAACTTGTACACTGAAAGACAACTTCAAACAAATCTGAAGCAGCAACCTCACGCACTAATCCCTCTAGCGAAACAGTTTTCCATCCGACCGGACCAACATTGGTATGATTTTCTCAGTTCTTGTATGATCTCTTGCATCGTTCTCTCTACCTCTTCAGTAATGCCCGGGATTCAATCATCTCCAATCCTGTTGAAATGGAATAGCTAGAGAGATGCGGATGATCATGAAACATAGCCACCGACTAGCATGAGGATAGCAGCATAATCTTGTAAGAGGAGTACATTCATAGGGCCAAAAAGTTTCTGATTCAGTTCAGTCTATTCCAGCTAATATTGACTTTGGTAGCAATAAAATCTATTGAATAACCAAATATATATATATATACACAAACCTGATGGGTTTTTTATTTGATGGGCCAAGTCAAACCCGTTCGCCCATGTTGAGCTAAAATCCAGCCCATAAATAAAGGGCCATAAGAGAGTGCAATTACTGTTGTGTAAATATAAAAAAAAAAAAAAAAAAAAAGGAGAACGTTGAGAATATACTGTGAAAAACACATAACGTATTTTTCTTTCTCCTTGGACAACAATGTTTTCTCCCTTGACAAATGGACTTCTAAGGTCTCAATTCATTCTTCTGAGATTGCAACGATACTTAATCTGTGGCAAATAAAGTATGTTCATTTTTGTGATATATTGGTGTTACATGTTTCCCTAGGCACGTTTTCGCATTCACTTTTTGGGATTTGTTCATTTGAGTATCAGTTCATTTACAAGAATCTGTTTCCAACAAAACCAAAAGAAGAAGAAGAAGAAGAAGAATGCCAGGTCATCTCCACATCATATGCAAATCTGAACTCTTCTTCTTCTTCTTCTTCTTCTTCTTTGCCAAAGGAGGCGGGGGCTCCAAAGTGACAGACTTTAGAGCCGGAGCCCACGAGAAAATACTAGTGGCGAACCGAGGCTGGAACGACGACTATTAAAGAATTTCCTACATCAGTTGAAAATCTTCCCTCTATAAAGCAAATACATTTGCAAAAACCTCGCAAAGCTCCCTCAAGGGTTTATAAGTTGCAAAATCTCGAGCATTTTCAAGCATTTGAGTCTTCAAGGCTACTCCAATTTTGTCATGTTTCTAAAGAATTTGGAGGATTCAACTGATCCTAATGAAAATTTGGGGTTCTCAAATCTAAAGAACTTAATGACTGCAATCTCTCAGAAGTAGAGTTCCTTGAGAGTCTTCTAATTTTCCCAAATTAGCACATCTAAATCTTTCCAAAAACAAGTTTACTCATCTTCTAACATGCATCAGCATATACCATGATTTGGAACACTTGTACATGGATGGATGTAAGTAACTAGAAGACATTCCTCAGCTTCCGCCAAACGCGCATATCCTAATGGCAAAGAGTTGCAGATCTCTACAAGAATTCGCTGATTTGCTCATCGAATCCCTTTTTATTTTGATCCAATTAATGAAGAAGTTATCAAATCCAATTTTTAAGCAAAATAAAGCTTGGTCATAATTAAATGAGAGAAGAAAGACGGTCAATACCACCTTCTGTAGTTGGATCAATTCTTCGATCGGGCATGAAATAACATTTTGTGCTATCTCAAATAATGTCATGTGTACTTGGCAAGTTCCATGAAGAGCCACGAGTTTAAGCATATACTTGAAAATTCTTTGAAAAAAAAAAAAAAAACTATCTATCAACTTTCTTCGCAAAAAAGAAAAAGAAAAAGAAATTAAAGTAGAATTGTGAAGAGGCACAACTACTTTATATAAAATTGTTTGCTTTTGAATAATTTTATGATATCATTAACAGATTATATGTGATTATATTTTGATATAATTATTCCATTAATTTTGTAACTTATTAATTTTTAATATATTTTGAATTAATAATCCTGCCTAAAGCATAGGAATTCATGACAATTGATTACACGTATTTTTTTAGGAGCATTGATGCGATTTAACATATTATCAATGTGCTTCCAATCATTATGATCCATCCTCTGAAAACATCACGCTTCATTAGTCCAAGTCACTGAAATTCAGACTACAACCTCGTTAGCCATTGTTTTGGTCATGCTGTTGTTGTCCACATTGCCGGGTCATCGATGCCCTGCTGAGACGGTTGTTGATTGAACCTTATGTAGGCTTGCTTCGCATAGGCCCCATAAACTTGTCACAATTAATTTTGCTAATATATGGTGCACCTGTTATTATAGTGAGGAGGCACTATTACTATAGCTAAAATTAAGTCCCCGCTTACACAAATTTATGGTATAATGACATGTACTGTTCAAAAAAACAATTAATTTCTATAATTACTGCATTAAAAAAAATCGAGACAAAATCATAGGCATACCTTAAAGTCAAAAATCAAACGTTGTAAGACATCTTCTATATGCATGGGCTCATCGTTGGCGAGAGATAATCGTTTATTGATAGTTCCTTCTTCTCATTGCCATTAAGTAAATTCGACTTTAAAGATTATTTTGATCATTACATTTTACTAATTTTTGTTGTGTGACGTTATCTTTGTTCATTAAGGTTTCCTCCATATCATAAGTTATCCATCTATTTCAACTCAGGAAAAACTATTTGTGAAAGCTCATTGACTTTTCCATTTTTAAGGTTTTAAGCTAATATTCTAACATTGATGTACCTTGAAATAATTGAATATGAAATTAGAATTTTTTTTTTTGAAAAAAGTGATCCACTAACAAGTTAAAATAAAAAATATAGTGATTTGGTCAATTCATCAACAATATCTTCTAATTATTACATGTATAATGAGTTTGATCATGTGGTGTAGAAACATTTGTTTTAGTTTTGTGTCAAAAGAAAATTGTATTCTTTACTCAAGTGGGTAGAAGCACCAAGAACCTACTTCTACATTTCCGCTCATATTTCATCTTTCTTTAATCATTCCTACAGTTTAGTCAAATAATTGAGCCCAAAATCCTCCTTTAATGAGGGGGTCATCTTCTTCTTGCCTTCTTCCCTCTCATTTTCTCTCTAAATGTTTTGAGTTTCTCAACAGTCTTTTTCATACTGGTTTGCATAGAGATTCCTTACCAGAAGTCTACAAGTTGTTTCCTCATCTTTGTCAAGAACAATCGGTGACACCGCTTTATCTTTCCATCTTGTAGTCGTCACGCGTTTGCTTTAGTGCTCTTACTCCTTTTGGCGTCAACATTCTCGACATAAGGGATCCACAAGGGAAAATTCATTTGTGCCTTCTTTCTACCCTCATGAACAAGAGTGAGATCCAACGAAAAAGACTGATAATATTTCGTAATCCTTGACTCAAATCGAGCCAATGGAGCCAACCTCCTTGATCTCTCTCTCTATTTTTTTTTTCTTCCTTTTGTCGATGGCTAGCCACCAACCACGATTGAGTCGACTGGCTCACCTGGTTGAGGGAAGCCCTCCCTTAAGCGGGGGTCGGCCTTGCCCAAGCTAGATTTGGCAAGGGTTGGCCTCATGGGGTGGGTCGCTCGAGTGAAGGTGACATTGGGCGCCAGATTTGGCTCAAGTGAGGCGAACCCTTGCTGAGCCTTGCTTGGGTGAGGGCTCCACTAACTGAGGCTTGCCCTCACGTGGTGGGTGAGGCTAGCTCGCTTGGCCATTGTCGTGGCTAGCCATCGATAATAGGAAGAAGAAAGGAAAAAAAAAATAATTCGAAAAATTATTAAAATATTATTAAAAATTATTAATATCAACACCGATTGTGTCATTTAAGATGGCTAGCATTTACGTCAGCGAATTTCGACCAAAATCCCCTGTGGTCGGTCATCACTGTTGTGGTCATGCTGTTGTCAAGGCTGAGCCATCACCACAATCCTAGGTCACGGATGCCCTACCACTATTGTCGTTGATTGAACCCTACGTAGGCTTGCTTCGCATAGGCCCTACGAGCTTATTACAATTAATTTTGCTAAAATATGGTACAGCTGTTTTTAAAGTGACAAGGCACTATTACAATTGCTAAAATTATATCCCCACTAGCCCACATATATGGTGTAACAATATATATTGTTCAAACAAGCAATTTGTTTTATGGCTTGAAAACAAGCAATTAATTTCTAGAAGTACTATATCCAAAAAAAAAATCAAAAAGATTTTGAGACAAAATCATAGGTATACCTTATAGTCGAAAATCAAACATTGTAAGACATCTTCTATCTGCACGACCTTGTCATTGGCAAGAGATAGTCATTTATTGATAGTTCCTTTTTATTATTGCCATTAAGTAAATTTGACTTTAAATTCTATGTAATTATTGATTGAATTATTTTAATCATTACATTTTACTTTTTTTGTTATGTGAATTTCCTTATTTGGTGACATTATCTTTGTTCATTAAGGTTTCCTCCTCATTATAAGAAATCTATTTATTTCAACTCAGGAAACACTATTTGTAAAACCTCATCGACTTCTCTATTGCCAAGGTTTTGAGCTAATATTCTAAATATCAATGTACCTTAAAATAACTTAATATCGAAATAGAAAGTCCTTGAGAAAAGTGATATACTCAAAAGCTATAAATAAAAACAATACGCAGCGTTTTGGTTAATTCATAACGATATCATCTATATGTACGATGAGTTTGAGCAGGTGGTGTAGAAACGCGTGCTTGAGTGCAGAAGCTATTTCAGTAGATGTGACTATCAGCGGTTAGGTTCTCCACTTGCTATTCCATCTTTCTTGGAAATATCGTGGGGAACTTCCACGAAAGTCACATTATTGTATGATCAACGGGTCCAACAATGCAGGTAGAATTACCAAGAATCTTCTTCTACATTTCAGCTCCTATTCCATCTTGCTTTTAATTCTTTCTACAGTTTAGTCAAATAATTCACCCCAAAATTCTCCTTTACTGAGGGGGTCATCTTCCTGCCTTCTTCCCCCTCATTTTCCCTCGCTCTAACTTTTTTGAGTTTCTCAGCCATCTCTTTCGCACCAGTTTGCATAAAGATTCCCTTACCGAAAGTCTACAAGATGTAGGAACGACACTCCCATCAACTAGGGGTACTGCCATGCCCCCTCTAGTTGATAGGAGTGTTGTCAGGCAGGACTGTAGCAACTTTCGTTACAACCATTGATACTAGCCTTACCGAACCGATTAACTTGGTTGTTTCCAACCAAGCCCCGAGGGTTATACTTTTACTACACGGGCCCCCAATTTCCAGCCAGGCTTTTCTTCCCGACCAAGTGAGACTATAGAGTGACATTATAGGGTCTTAAGGTTCACACTTGCTTTTTCATCTTTCTTTGAAATATTGTGGGGAACCTCCACGAAAGTCACATTGTATGATCTCATCAATAGTTTCCGCGGGTCCAACAAAGTGGGTAAAATTACCAAGAACCTACTTCTGCATTTAAACTCCTATTTCATCTTTCTTTTTATTCTTCCTACAGTTTAGTCAAATAATTCACCACAAAATTGTCCTTCAGTGCCCTCCCCCCCTCCCCCAGGGGGGAGGGGTTGTCATCTTCCCACCTTCTTCCCTCTCATCTTCCCGCCTTCTTCCCTCTCATCTAACCTTTTTTTTTTTTTTCTCTTTTCTAACTTTTTGAGTTTCTCAGCCATCTTTTTCGTACTAGTTTATCTTTCCATCGACACAAATTTTTTTTTTTGAGCCAATCGACACAAACTTCACCTCGTCTAAAGTAGTTTTCACATGTCCTATGGGGCAAAAAGCCATCGTCACGCATTTTCTTCAGTGCTCTCGCTCCTTTTAAAAACTTCAACATTTTCGAGATAAGGAATTTATTAAGGTAAGATCTCTCCATGCCTTCTTTCTAGCCTCGTGAATGTAGGCTTGCTTCGCATAGGTCGCCAATGCCCTGCCGCAATCATCGTTGATTGAACCCTATGTAGGCTTTGCTTTGCACAGGCCCCCACAAGCTTATCGCAATTAATTTTACTAAAATATGGTGCACCTGTTATTATAGTGACAAGGCCTTATTACTTTAGCCAAAATTAAGTCCCCTCTACCCCAGATGCATGGTACAACAGCATATAATGTTTCCACGCTCGAAAACAAGCAATTAATTTCTATAAATACTACATCAGTAAAAAACAAAAAAAAGATTTTTAGAGAAAATCGTAGGTATACCTTAAAGTCAGAAATCAAATGTTGTAAGATGCCTTCTATTTGCACGAGCTCGTCATTGGCAATATATATTCGTTTATTGATAGTTCCTTTTTATCGTTGCCATTAAGTAAATTTGACTCTTAAATTTTATGTATCTATGGATCGAATTATTTTAATCATTACACTTTACTTATTTTTGTCATGTGAATTTCCTTATTTGGCGACATTATCTTTGTTCATTATGGTTTTCTCCGCATCATAAGTAATCTATTCATAAACTATTTGTGAAAGTTCATTGACTTCTCATCTATCAAATATTCATGTACCTTGAAGTAACTTAATGTCGAACTAGAAAATCCTTCAAAAAAAAAAAAAATTAGTCTACTCACAAGTAAAAACAGAAAAAGAATATGTAGTGATTTGGTTAGTTCATCAACAATATCTTCTAATCATTATACCTATAACGAGTTTGATTAGGTGGGTAGAAATGTGTGTCGGAGCGCCGAAGCTATTTCACTAGATTTGACTAATAGCAGTCAGGGTTCTGGTTCTCCACTTGCTATTGCATAGTTCTTGGAAATATCTTGGGCAACTTCCACGAAAGTCACATTGTATGATCAGCGGGTCCAGCAAGGCGAGTAGAATTACCAAGAACGTACTTTTGCATTTCAGCTCCCATTTCATCTTTCTTTTAATTTTTCCTACAGTTCGTTCAGTCAAATAATTCGCCGCCAAATTGTCCTTTAGCGAGGGGGTCATCTTCCCGCCTTCTTCCCTCTCATTTTCCCTCGCTGTTGACTTTCTGAGTTTCTAAGCCATCTTTTTCGTACCAGTTTGCATAGAGATTTCCTCACCGAAAGTCGGCAGGGTGTTTCCTCATCTTTATCAAGAACAGTTAGAGATCCTGCTTTTATCTTTTCGTCCTTCTTCCATCGACGCAAGCTCCACCTCGTCTAAAGTCTTCACGCGTCTTTTTGGGTCAAAAAGCCATCATCCGTCACGCGTTTTCTTCAGTGCTCTTACTCCTTTTAAGCTTCAACATTCTCTATATAAGGGATCCATTAAGGGAAGATCCCTCTATGCCTTCTTTCTAGCCTCCTGAAATTGTGAGTGCGATCCAACGGGATAGACTGATCATATTTCGTAATCCTTGAATAGAATTGAGTCCACAGAGCCAATCTTCTTGATCTCTCCTTCTTGTTTTTGTCCCGAGTCCTTGATATATGGACTCGTCCAAAAAGAATTACCATGTGTTTGTGAGTTTTAGAGGCACGGACGTCCGCAACACCTTCCTCCGTGATCTCTATGCAGCTCTGAATCAGAAAGGGATGTACACTTTTGTGGATAGCGAGGAGCTCAGGAAAGGAGAACAAATATCGCCGGCGCTTATGAGGGCGATCGAGGAATCGCGCCTCGCGATCATCATTTTCTCTGAGTATTACGCTTCCTCACGGTGTTGTTTGGAAGAGTTGGCGAAGATCATGGAGTGCAAGGCACAGAAGGAGTTGATTGTGTTGCCGGTGTTTTACAAAGTAGAACCAAGCGAAGTGAGATGGGTGAAAAATGGTTATGGGAGAGCTATGGCTGAGCATGAGTCTGATTCTAAGAAGGATCCGAAGGCAGTGGAGAGATGGAAGCAGGCTCTCTCCGATGCCGGTAACTTGGCTGGGTGGCCTTGCAATGATGGGTAAGTAAGTAATTGATGTGATGCACTGCTCTGCCATTGTTAGCTGGTGATTGTTTGTTATATGTCAAATTGTATCGAGAGAACCTACAGCTGAAAAACTGATAGATATTGTTAATTCGGTCTTTTTAATTGAAGATACAAAGCGGAGATATGCTGGACAGTAGACACGATAGTCGAATATCAAAACTTCAAGCTAGCAGATTGTTTGAAGTCGATTCTTTCTGTGTGGACAATGAGAAATTTTTGTTTTAGATAAATCGTGCATCTCATAGTATTCGAGTCATTTTGTCTTCAGGCGCAGGTTCACCCTAATGTGTTGCTTCTTTTCATCTTTTTTTTGCTAATCTTGTTATGTAATTTCCCTTATGACGCTAGAGGTTGAATTCCTGCCATGGCTTTGAAATGCTAAAACATGTTTTCCTTTCGATTGCTTATCAGAGAGGAAGCAGAGGTCATACAAAGCATCGTGAAGGAATTACCAATTCGTCTAGAGCGACCACCCTTGCAAGTTGCTAAGTATCCGGTTGGAATAGATTCCCGAGTTGAAGAACTAATATTATTGTCGCAAAAAGAGTCGGATGGTGATGATGTTCTCATGATAGGTATATGGGGAACTGGGGGAATAGGGAAGACGGCAATTGCTAAAGCGATATATAATACTATTGAAACACAGTTTCAGGTAGCTATTTTTTTGGAGCGAGTTAGAGAAACTTCAAACCAATGCAATGGTCTAGTTAAGTTGCAAAAACAACTTCTTTCTCAAATCTCATCTCATAGACATCCGACGGTCTATAGTGAAGGCAGAGGAAGTAGTTTGATAAGGGAAAATCTTCGTCACAAGAAGGTTTTCCTGGTTCTTGATGATGTTGATGATCAGCATCAACTGGATGTGTTAGCTGGAGGAGGCGATTGGTTTGGCAAAGGAAGTAGAATCTTTGTAACAACAAGGGATCAACATTTGGTTATTTCTTCTCATTGCAAGAATTGTGTGTATCCAGTTAAAACTTTAAACGACCGTGAGGCACTGGAACTTTTTGAGTGGCATGCCTTTCAAAACAGCAAAAAATATGAAATAAGAAAGGATCTCATAGATAGAGCACTACATTACGCTAGTGGCCTTCCATTAGCCCTCGAAGTGTTGGGCTCAGACTTACGTACAAAAGACGAATCAGTGTGGGAAAGTAAGCTGCGTGGTCTCTCCAATTGTCCTGGCAACTATATTGATCGAATTCTGAAAATAAGCTACGATGGATTGGAGGACGTTCAGAAGGACATATTCCTTGACATTGCTTGTTTCTATGGAAAAAACTTAAAAAAAGCTTTCGGTAGCTATGGCCTTGAGACGACTGCAGCAATAGACAATCTCATCGACAGGTCCTTGATAAGAAAAGGACGTGAGATCCTGCAAATGCATGAGACCCTGGAAATGCATGATTTGGTTCAATTGATGGGTAAGAATATTATTATGCAGGATAATCTTGGGCAACGCTGTAGATTCTGGCTTTTTAAAGATGTTCTGGACATTCTATGTGAAAGAAAGGTAAAAGTTGTTTCTGTAAACATTGTTATATCTCATTTTCATGTTACTTTGATTTGGACAGTATATTATAAATCTCAATGGAAATTTTGTATGACAACTGAATTTGCTCAATCATGGATAGGGAACGAAAGCAATACAGGCCATAGTAGTGGACTTGCTCACACCAGAAGAGAAAGATTTGAGTCTCGAAGAGATAACCATAGAGGCTGATGCTTTCAAAAAAATGACAAACTTGAGAATGCTCATTTTGCCTGAAGCACATATCTCTTCAGAAGGTCCTGTTCATCTCCCTAGTAATCTGAGATGGCTTATATGGCCCAATGCCCCATTAGCAAAATTTGGCTCTGGTCCAAAGGAACTTATTGGACTTGATCTCCAGAAAAGTCACATCAGACAATTAGATCACTTCAAGGTTAGCGCTTGTGATGATTAGTTTTTTACTTCTTGAAACTACAAATATTTACAGAGCTTAACGACTGTACTGGTATTTTTTTTTTCTTTTTTGTAGTATTTTAGAAAGTTGAAGTACGTCGATTTCAATCATTGCAAGTCCCTGGTTAGTGTTCTAGACTTTTCATCGGCTCCAAATCTGGAGAGATTGATTCTTGATGGGTGCAGAAGCTTGGTGGAGATTCACCAATCCATTGCATGTCTCGACAAGTTAAAATTTTTGTCACTGCAATTTTGCTATAATCTTAGTATCTTTCCTAACACACTCAAGACAAAATCTCTTCATGCCCTTGACCTCTTTGGTTGCACTAAACTTGAGAAGTTCTCTGATATACCAGAAAAGATGGACAATCTAAAAGAGATTGATCTTGGAGGGACTGCCATTAAAGAACTTCCTACGTCAGTTGAAAATCTTCTCTCTTTGAAGGTAATGAGTTTAAAAAAATGCAAAAAACTCATAACACTCCCATCAAGTGTTTATAAGTTGCAAAATCTCGAGCATCTGGATCTTGTAGGCTGCTCCAATTTATTCACGTTTCCAAAGAACTTGGAGGATTCAAACAATCCTAATGGCAATCCAGGATTCCGAAAATTAAAGATTCTAGAACTTTATGGCTGCAATCTCTCAGAGGTAGAGTTCCTTGAGAGTTATTCCAGTTTTCCCAAATTGAGTTGTCTAGGTCTTTCCAGAAACAAGTTTACTCATTTGCCGACATGCATCAACAAATACAAATATTTGCAACACTTGCATGTGGATAAGTGCAAACGGCTACAAAAGATTCCCCAGCTTCCGCCAGATGTGCATGTCCTACGGGCAGATGGTTGCAGATCTCTACAAGAATTCCCAGATTTGTCGAGTCTCTCCTCCGACTGCTGTGAGATTAAGTTGTCATCGTGTCGTAAATTGTACCGCAAAGGTGCAAATATGGCTCATGCGTTATCGCTCGAGGTTAGACTCTCTCTCTCTCTCTCTCTCTCACTAACATTTTTTTTTTTTGGTAAGGTCCTCTCGCTAACTTTGAGTGCTTGATATGCGTACTATTTGTATGACAGGGGCTCCCGAAGATGAGACATGTTGACATTTGCCTAATTGGGAGAGAGATGCCAGAATGGTTTTTTCACTGTGAAGAAAATTCCACATCTTTCACGGTTCCCCCGGATTTGTGTGACAAGTTTTTAGGACTAGCACTCTGTTTTGTTTTCGGCCCGAAGGAAGGAAAAGCTGTCGATCCAATATGTAGCATCCGTATTCATCACAATGGCCGAAGTGGGATGCAAAGTAGATGCTTTTATTCAATGAAATCCGATCATGTGTGGATTACATATCTCCCACGCAGTGAACTGTATGGAGAAAGGAAGCTTCTGCGACATGATTTCCAATTTTTCCTCAGTGTGTCAAGAGGAAGATTGGAGAAGTGTGGATTCCGTCAAATATACAAGCAACAGGAGGATGATCTGAGTATCGTACTTCAATCCCATCAGCCGATTGAAACAAATTGGCCTTTTGAGGAAAGAGACTCGGAGGAACACAATCGGATGGACACTGAGGAAGACGAAAGTTCAAGTGAAACAGATGATGAACTTATCGAAGCAATCGACCAAGAAAAAGAAAAACAAGGACTTTTCAAAGCAGATAAGATCGGGCCTTCAGAGGAAAGAGACTCAGAGGAAGACAATTGGATAGACACCGAGGAAGAAGAAAGTTCAAATGAAACAGATGATCCACTTATCAGAGCAATCGACCCGGAAAAAGAAGAAGCAGAACTTTTTCACGCAGATAAGATCGGCGACGAACAATTACCACAATGTGAAGCTACAGGAGATCTCTGTCGAAGTTATAAGACCGTGTCAAGGAAGCGATTCTTGAGGAAGGAAATTCAGTGATCCTGATTCCAATGCCTTTTGCTTTTCCCTTTCTTTTTCTTTTTTTTTTTTTTTTTTTTCCGTCTCTACTTTGAGTTTTTGAATGTCTGCTCCTCCAATTCAAGTTCAGAATCAAATACAGGTTTCAGGTCATGCTACTGACAATGGTTGAGGTTGAGGTTGAGGAGCTTCCTTTTTCCCTCTCTTTCTTTTATGATTTGTGACGCAGATTGCATTAATACAGAGTTTAGTGGATGCTTGTTGAATGGCCATGGTCTTTTCAGTTGCTCTGCGAAACCCAACGCATAGGCCTCTGTCACCTCTCTTCATCCAATCAATGATGCCGATACTACATGCTCAATAATTCTGAGATGGTAAGTTCTGCTGAATTCTAATATGATCTTCATCTTTTCAGAAATGCTGATCTGATTGTGGCAAATATCAGAAGACTAACTGATTCCTTTGTTGTTAATAGGTAGATTGCATTTCCTCCCACTTCCTTTAACGTTAATCAAACACATCACTTTCGCCCAATAGTCGCATCACCTACCTTACCATGTCCGTGTTGTTGATTCTTAAACTTTAAACAGATGCGAAGCAGTAGTGTCAACCACCAATCTCTCTAGTGAAATGGCTATTTCATCCGATGAAACGGACATCATGAGGATCTTCATTCCTGTTCACATCCGATCTGTCCCACCATTCTCTCTATCTCATCACCAATGCCTGGGATCGAATCATCTCCATTTCTGTCGGAACTGAAGAGCGAGAGAGGGAGATGCAGATGATCATGGAATATAGCCATCAACTGGATGATGGACACATTGTTGCTGCTGAATACACAAACGTACATTTACGTCATAGTGTATTATCTTTTCGCTCCTCAAAATCCGATCGTCCACCTCATTTCTCTTCATTTTTATAATAATTATTGGAAGGATTTTGTTGACGAATATCCTAAGAGCACTTACCATGCATCCAATCGACAAAATTTTACAGAATCTAATGCGCAGATCGTCATAATCATAATCCTCCCAAATTTGGAAGTAAACAGACACAAGCAAACCCAAAAGAAGAAGAAAGGATTTGACTGTTGACTCGAGTGGGCGCTATGGAATTATCCGGTTTGCTCTCCGTCGCATAAAAGCATCCTCCTCATCGCTAGGCTACCTGACCCGACTCCCAAGAAAGACGCCGTTGACTCATCAGTCTCTCTCTCTCTGTCTCTCTCTCTCCCTCTGACAAATCATGCCTTCTTCAATGGCGATGTTGATCCTCCGTCGCAACCTCCATGGTCGAACCTCCTCGCCTGGAGGGGCGAGGCTCTTCTCCCGTTCGCCGGCGGCGGCTCCGAAGCGGCGAACCTCGGAGCCGAAGCCCATCGAGAAAATACTGGTGGCGAATCGAGGCGAGATAGCTTGCAGGATCATGAGGACGGCGAGGAGGCTGGGGATTCCGACCGTGGCCATCTACAGCGACGCCGACGCCGCCGTTCTCCACGTCAGGTCCACCGACGAGGCCGTCCGCATCGGCCCCTCTCCGGCTCGCCTCAGTTACCTCAGCGGAGCGTCCATCGTCGACGCCGCGCTTCGCGCTGGTGCTCAGGTGAGAGGTTGAGAATTAACTATCTGCCGTTTGAAGTGCCAGTAATCGCTGCGGTTGGAGGATACGGGATTTCGCATGTAGCATGACTCCATGTTAGATTCTGGCCGTGAGAAATGGTCGTGTTCGTTAGAGCAGTGGTTGTTAGCTTGGAGTGAATGGAATTGGTAACGGTGGAGGAAATTTGTGAGAATTTGAGTTTCAAGTATTGGAGCTTACCATTTCCCATTTAGTGTTTGCCTCCGTGAACTTACTGCTACTCTACAAATTTTGGATGGATGCTGATATTATATACGCTATCCTGATGAATGCTGAGGGAGCATTTCTCTGTGTCGAATTGTTTCCAAGTCTCTGGACGAATTAACATTTCCAATTGTTTCTTGTCTTTATGGGTGTTGCTTTAAATCCCAAATTAGGTGGCCTTCTGTTGGGTGAAAGAGCGGTTGAAGGGTTATGGATATCTGCTCTATAGTAACCTGATCTCTGTCAATTCAGTAGATTGCAATTGCCTAATTTGTTAGTACGTGCGGGGCATGCTTTCAGCATGGCTGTCTTTTTTGATGACTATCAGAGTCAGCTGAATTTGCTCAGCTCTGTGAAGAAAATGGCCTCACTTTCATTGGTCCTCCTGCGTCAGCTATTAGAGACATGGGTGACAAAAGGTATGAAAGAGGAACCTTCTGCCATCGTATGTTCACTGTTTCGATACTAATTGGGTCTGCTTAATTGGTTCCGTGTGGTAGACAAGAATCTGTATCTTTATTCTTTGAATGATAATATATGTTTATCCAGTGCATCAAAAAAAGATAATGGGTTCTGCTGGGTTCTGCTGGGTTCTGCTTGTGCCTGGGTATCATGGCGATGAACAGGGCATTGACTTTATGAGGTCGGAAGCAGAGAAGATTGGTTATCCCATTTTGATAAAACCAACACAGGAGGTGGGGGATTGATTCGTATATAGCTTTGTAAAAGTGTAAGTTTTTTTCTACTATACTTTCCCCACTCCCCTCCTCTTCTTTTGTTGTATTTATACTTTCTTTTTATTGTATTCTTTTCTAATTATTCATATTGACAACAGTGTATTGAGCAAATATAATTCGATCGTGTAGAAATGAAGGTATGTTTTTTTCAGCAAAAGAACTAACTTACGAAAGATACATACATTTAAGTGTTACATTCGAAAAAAAACGGATCACTTGAGTGCTTGGCCAAAATCCGGCCAAAACATTGACGTGGCATTTTTCTGGTAAAGCGCACTCAAAACAACGTTGTTTTGCACGTTGACATGGCCAAATAATGCAAAAACGGCGTCGTTTTGGGCTGATGTGGTAAAAAAAAAAAAAAAAAATTTAATTTAATTAAATTTAAAAATAAATTTAGTTAAAATATTTTAAAATAATAATTTTAAAATTAAAAAATTAAAAAATTAAAAAATTAAAAAGAAAGGGGGAGGCGGTTAAGGGATCGGCCCTCGGCCCACCGCCGCCGTCGGGAAGGGCCGGCGACGGCGGGGAGGGTTTGCCGAGGTCGCGGACCCCGGCCCCCTTTCCTTTTTTTTTAAATTTTTTTTTAATTATTAACTTTTTAATATTTTAACTAAATTTAATTTTTCAATTATTATTTTTAATATTTTAACTAAATTTATTTTTAAATTAAATTAAATTATTTTTTTATTTTTTTTACCACGTCGGCAGATTTTGCATTATTTGGCCACGTCGCGTCGCAAAACGGCGTAGTTTTGGGTTCGGTTCGCCGGAAAAATGTCACGTCGGCATTTTAGCCGGACTTTGGTTGAATTGGCACTTAAGTGATCCATTTTACTCCGATTTTGGCACTTAGGTGTATCTAAGTTATAGCACTTAAGTGTCCCTTTGTGCAAAGTTATGGCACTTGAGGGTCCGCACTTCTGTTTTTTTCTTTGTCTAAAAGATCACCGATACATCTAATGTTCTTAGAGATCTAGAGTTTGACATCATATTCAAATGCATTTAGCTTTCCTTTTCTTTCGTTTTCCTTGAGGCTGTTACTATCTCACAACTTATTCTTCATACATATAGGGTATGAGGATTGTTCAAAGTGCAAATGAATTCGTCGATTCCTTCTTAGGAGCACAACGTGAAGCTGCTGCTTCTTTTGGCGTAGACAAGATCTTACTGGAGAAATATATCACAAGACCGAGACATATAAAAGTCCAGGTACCTATAATGCTGATAAAACAAAATGTATTTAAACAGAATGCACTTGTTCTCTTTGTCAGTCATGTCCTCGAGCCCAAGTGGTCTCTTGTTTATCTGAATTTTTATATCCAGCGCAACATATCAATCTCTTTGAACTTGCCTGATCAATGTTTATGAATATGTCGTGACCAGCTAAATTGTTTCTCTTATTGTTTTAGATACTTGGAGACAAGTATGGAAACGTACTCTACTTAAATGAGAGAGATTGCAGTGTACAAAGAAGACATCGGAAGATTATTGAAGAAGCTCCTGCTGTAAGAAATGCATTTTGATTCTAATCTGGGCAGTTCTTGGCATGGGAAATCCGTTCTCCATACCCTTGGAGTCTCGTCCCACTTCCACTTCAAATCAAACGGACCTGTCGAGAGCAACCCACGTAGATCTCTTCAAACAGCGATCGCCGGTCATCATTCATAGACACCTTCTCCCCTCTTTCTAATGGACAAATCACTATCCCTCGTGCACGTCAAGCTCCTAGCCTTCGACCTCCTCTCCCTGGCCCAATCCCTGCCTGACACCCTAACCTTCTCCCGCAACGGCGTCTCCCTTTCGCGGGCCGAGGTGCTCGGCGTTGTCGTCTATCACGGGCACAGGCACGGCCACTTCCTCAAGTTTGCAGTCAACGACAGCACCGGCTGCATCCCCTGCATCCTCTGGCTCAACCACGCCACCTTTCCCTACGTCGCCCGCCAGCGCCCACAAGGTGTCCGACTGATTGCCAATGTGGTGAATGGCCATGCTTCCCTGGTGAAGTTGGGCGCGGTCACTCGAGTGCATGGCAGGATCACGAGGTACCAGGGCGTGGTGTAGATCACGGCGTCAAGTGTTGCGGTCGAGAGGGACCCGAATGCGGAGGTCCTGCATTGGCTGGATTGCTTGAAGCTGGCTCGAAGGGTCTATGATCGCCCAGGATTGTGAGAAATGCTTGCACGGACGGTGCCCATGGACAGGACCCGATTGCTACAGATGACGGTTTTCCGCAATGTCAATTTGATCTGATCGTTCGAGACGCTTATAAATATGCTATTCATTTCCATATATATCAAGTAAACGTTTCACTGCACTTGCTGTTGAATGGTAAGATGTAACAACCACACATTTATTAGCAGACGTAAGAAATCATGTCAAATTCATAGAAGCCGCCGTGCGATCATCGGGATTGTTCCATGAATTTGTAATTCTTGTATCTGATCCTGCAATCTTGAAGTTGAACCTGCGCTCCAATGTTCCAAGTACACTCGTCTCGTATCCATTTCCACGCGACAATCAAGCACGACTTGCAATCCAAAGGCACGAGCACACTGTTGCAAGCCCCGGGTGCATAATCATCCGGCGCTCCATAGTGGTTTTCAGATTTGTCGTAGTAGTTATAACCGTTGTTGCATGTATGCTCCACGACGTCAGGGAGGGCCAAGTCTATGGCATTGTGGAAGAGACTAGATGGATCATACGTGTCGCTATTACCTATCTTGTACACTTGATTAACGTTTGGAGTGGCACTAACCACATGGTAGATGAAAAAGAGCTCAATCACAAGAAATGTAAAGGTTTGTGCAAAGCAGCCATGGAAAATTGTGTTTGGTTGCTCCCCTTGTTTGTCCCTATTTGCACTATTTATTGTAGCGTTTTTTCGGTGTTGGTGAAGTGCTGATCGAATTATATTCTTTTTCTATACTTTATCTCCATTGTTCATCACTTGCTATGACCTAACCTATGGAGGACGATCTCTCTCGCTCACTCTCTATTTTCCAATGCACCCTATATCGTCCTAGGTACTCAAACCTCCACTAAAACTTTGGTCTTTGAGCAAACTCAAATGAAGTTGAGAGAAAAATGAAAAGACCAATGACAATGCAAAATATGTAAGTAGATGATGTATATATCTTGCGAGATCTTATATGAATTCCATTATTATTATTTTTTTTTCTATCGACATAGGCTCTTTCTTGAAAAGTAAAAAGTACATATAAAAAATAGCAGACTCCAATTTGTTTAGACCTTTTAAAGTAAAATGGTACTTAGTTTCTTCCCGATTAGATTGAAAACAATTATTCCAAATATATAAATGACGGTAAAAAGAACTATTGCACGAGCATGGTTTAAATGGTAACGGCCATCTCTGATTTTACATATCACAACTTTCGCAAGCTAAAGATACAAGGGCTTAAAGCATGACAATGAAGAAAAGACTTCTGTACTTACCATCCAAGATTCCTTTTCATCAGGATGTATATACTAATTCGTATGATCGATTTACATATCACAGCCTAATCAGATGAAAGAGAAGGGCTTGGAAAAAAGGATGAAGTGAAATGTAGCTGCTACATCAAAACTAGGCGCAAGGAACAAAATAGCAAAACCTGGGATGTAAGTCCCAACTACTTCAAGAAACAAAAGTGTCCATAAAAAAGTGACTAGAGTACATTGTCATGTAGCATTCCCATTTTCTAAACTCAAATTGAGATAGTGAGTGTCCCAAAAGACAGGAAGTCGCGTTTCTTTGAGGCCCAGGGCCTTCTTGCACAATGTCTTTGTCCAAGCAACAGCGTCTCAATCTACGGTACCCCACAATATCTGCACAAGGTTTGAGAAATTAAAATGTGTATGAGCAAAAAAGCATGCGTTGCTAATGCAGCATGCTTCATCTGAAACATCCGATCCCAAAGATGAAGCAATAGTTTCTTTAACAGGCACTGTACATATGGATGCGTCGGTTGGCTTAGCTAGAGTCTCCACTCTAAAAATGTTGTAGTGTAATGTATACCACATTGCAACCAAATTTCCTGGCAGGTCTCGCGGCATATCTAATTTATGGTCATGCATGTGAAAGTGGAGGTTGACTCAGTATCTCTCTTCCCCCTCCAGAGGCTGATCTGCTCATCCTTAAATAATATAGGAACACATGGTACCAAATCCTGCATTTGTGTAATATAGACATTAAGCTCTAAAAAGACAAATACAGATCGAGATGATAGTAAAAATGTTAACATCCCAAGCAGAAAAGGTAGGAAAAAAACAATGAAATTTCTCCCATTGTAACATTTATGTTTCTCCCAATTTCTGTTCTTTTGTTTCCCGGAACAAAAAAAGAACAAACCCGTCTGGTAAAATATTTGTTCACGAGAACAATTTCTCTAATTTTTTGTTTCCGGGAACAATTTTGAGAAATAAAAAAAAAGTTGATTTTTGTTATCGGGAACAATTTCTAAAAATAAGCCAATTTTTTTTTATTTTGTTTCTCTCTCTTGCCGCGGCCACCTCCAATCGCTCGGAGCCACCGCCGACCGCCACCGCCACCGTCGCCGGCAATCGACGGTGGCCGGCGACGGCCGATGGGCTCTGTGGCGGCGATCGTCGATGACGGTTGGCGGCGAGCGGTCGTGCGGCGGCGGTGGCGGGTGGCGCGGGGCGGTGTCGTGCGGCAACGGCCAGCGATCAGCGATCCATGAGCAATAATAAAAAATGAATAAATACAAAAAAGAAATTGTTGCGTTACCAAACACATTTCTATTATTTTTCTATTTCAAGAGTAGAAATTTTGTGTAGTTACCAAACGGATTCTTTTATTCAGAAATTGTTCTCCGGAATAGAAATAGAAAAGAACTATTTCTGAAAAAAAAATTCTTCCCCAGAACAAAAGCGTTATCATGCGCAGCCTTAGAGAGCATACTCAAAGTTTCACGCCAATCAGTTTGCAGTCACTTGTACCCACATATTTGCAGTCTAACCTCACAACCTCTTCAGTCTTGAATGCTTCCCTCACTTTCTCCACCACATTGACATACACGCCATTCCTCGCTGAGATAAAATGAATGGTTTATCATGTCGTATCGGGATCAATTCTAGCAAGTAAGAAAGAAGTAGACCTTAGTAAATGGCTGAGGGGATAAGTACACTATCAGTGCCATAAGTTGTGTACGGCGCTCACTTTGGTGCCAAAAGTTTTTGTCGGATCACTTAAGTGCCAAAAAATTTGAAAAATGATCATTTTAGTGCCAACTCCGATCTGATTGGCCGAAAATCCGACATGACACTTTTTTATTTATTTTTTAAGCTGATATGGCTCGCCGGAGAGTACAGTCAGCATCCTAACACCAAAACGACCTCGTTTGGTGTCTCCCCCAATTCATAATCCTAAATCTTCGGCCAGTCGCCATCCTCGACGGCCCCCGCACTCGGCGGCTGCAGTTCCGACCTCGACCCTGACCCTGACCCCGACCTCGACCCCGACGATGGCCACTCGGTGGCCGTGGCTTTGACTTCGACGATGGCCACTCGTGGCCGTGGCTTCGACCCCGACCCCAAACCCGACCCCGACCCTGACCTCGACCCCAACGATGGCCACTCGATGGCCGCGGCTCTAACCCCGACCCCGACCCCGACCCTGACCCCAACCCCGACGATGGCCACTCGACGGCCAAGTCGAAGGCTGTGATTTAGCCAGTGCTCGGGGAGGCCGCAGACGAGTGCGCTACCACTGATGTCTCCCTCTCCATCTCCAATCTCCCCCAACGAGTGCCTGGCCTGCGTCTTCTAGTACCTAGGGCTCCGGCGATTGGGGCTGGTGCTCCCTCGTGTGCTGTCAAGGGCGTTCGAATAGCGCCGAGCAACGGCGGTTGAGCGAGCGATGGCGACTGAGCGAGCGACGGCAGAGGCCGAGTGACGATGGCCGAGCGAGCTAGGTCGGAAAAACCCTAATTTCAATCCTCAAATAAAATAAAAAAAAATCCCCCAATGAGTTAAACAGCGTCATTTTTGTGAGGCCATCCATGTAGGACGGCAAAACGGCGTCGTTTTCTTAAGGAGGACCGAAAACGATGTCGTTTTAAAGCAACCGGAACTTTTTTTTTTTAATATATAAAAGCCATGTAATTAATCTGGCCGGAATTTCTCGCCGGTGCCACCAAAATGATCGTTTTGTCTCCAATTTGACACTTAAGTGATCCAACGGAAACTTTTGGCACCAAAGTGAGCGCCGTACACACTTATGGCGCTGATAGTGTATTTTTTCCAATGGCTGAGCCATTGGATAAGAGTTTACTCACTAAGTTTCATTAAAGGGGGAGAGTTCAACGCTCTGTTTCTCATTTCTTTTGTTTCCTCAAATGTCAACCCTTCTGCAACATTCTTCACAAGCTAGCTTCGGGTATGTTGGTGCATAAGGCTTCCACAGCATGAGAGGTATAACTGGTCTTTGCTTTGGATCATAATGTTGACCTCGATACAAGAGGAGGATATTGATATTGCGGTAAATTATCTTCCCACCAGATTTGTCCTTTGAGAAAACTGGTAACCCGTCAAACAAGAGACCATGAAAAGGCAAAGAGGGTCTCATCATATTCTCAATCAGTTCATTCAGTTAATACCTCAAGGTGAAAGCACACATTGTCCATGTCAAGCGTCGGCACTCCCAGGCACTTAATCCTAACTGCTTCGGCCCTTTTCCAGTGATTGTGGATGTCATCCAACATGTTGTGAGTAACTCCTCCTTTGCCTGCGCGAAAATAATGACATAAATCAGAGCGCAGTCAGAGGTAAAAGAAAATTCCACAAAGGGCGAAAATCTCTCATCGACTCTTCTCGACAAAACTTCCACCATCTGCCCACATACCATAATCGAGTATCTCAAACTAAGTCTCTATTTTCTATTCCACCGGAGAAGATAGCTTGCACCCAAATCACACTAGTTCAAATGTCAGTCCGGTGCTGACTTTGCGGAAGGATTTGCAAAATTCCTCATCTCGCCGAAATGCGTTCATATCATTACCAGAATATTCAGAAGCAGCATTGGTACAGGTATCGAGTACAGCAACTATACTAATGAGCAGCCAAGCCAATCAAGAAAAATCAAACCTAACAAAAAAATAATCCAAAAACAGGTTAATTTCATTCAGCATCAACAGAAATTTTCATAAAGATTCTACAATCTACACTAGGCAGTAGCTCATCTAATCATGTGAGGCCTCGGGGATCATCAGAATTATCGCTACAAAGAAAGGACGAAAAACGCGCACTTACCCAGATTAATCTGGCGATTGCAATCGCTGTGCCGATACCGCTCCACGAGCTCCGCCACTTCCTCCTCCGAAAGCGGAGCTCCCAGGACCCGTTCCCTCTCCCCCACCGCCTTCTCCAGGTCTGGCGCCTCTCGGGCCGGCGCGGAAGTCCCCGTCTAAGTCATGTCAATCCGGCCGGGCCCGAAGAGAGAGAACCGCGGCGGCTCGCGGAACCTGATGGGCTCGACGGCGGCGCTCGTCTCCGAGTACGAGTACCTGAAGTCGAAGGGGAGGTCCGGCCCAACCGGGCGACCCGGGTCGCCGGCCGGGCTTGATCCCGGGGGTTCCTTCCGGGCCTTGCTACTCCGGGTCGCCGTTGACTCATCAGTCTCGCTCCCTCCCTCCCTCCCTCCCTGACTAACAATGCCTTCTTCAATGGCATTGTTGATCCTCTGTCGCAACTTCCATGGTCGAGCCCCCTCGCTCCTCCAGGTGAGACTCTTTTCCCATTCGTCAAAGGAGCCGGGGGCTCCACAGTGACAGACCTTAGAGCCGGAGTCCACGAGAAAATACTAGTGGCGAACTGAGGCTGGAATAATGACTATTAAAGAATTTCCTGCATCAGTTGAAAATCTGCAGAAACCTCGCAAAGCTCCCTCAAGGGTTTATAAGTTGCAAAATCTCAAGCATTTGAGTCTTCAAGGCTGCTCCAATTTTGTCATGTTTCTAAACAACTTGGAGGATTCAACTAATCCTAATGAAAATTCGGGATTCTCAAATCTAAAGAACTTAATGATTGCAATCTCTTAGAAGTAGAGTTCATTGAGAGTTCTTCTAATTTTCCCAAATTAGTGCATCCAAATGTTTCCAAAAACAAGTTTACTCATCTTCCACATCCTTCAACAGATACCATGATTTGGAACACTTGTATGTGGATGAATGCAAGCAGCTAAAAGAGATTCCTTAGCTTCCGCCAAACGTGTATATGCTAATGGCAAAGAGTCGCAGCTCTATACAAGAATTCCCTCATTTGCTCATCGAACCCTTTTTATTTTGATCATATTAATGAAGAAGTTATCGAATCCAATTTTCAAGCAAAATAAAGCTCGGTCGTAATTAATTGATAGAAGAAAGATAGTCGATACCACCTTCTGTAGTTGGATCAATTCTTTGACCGGGCATGTACTTGACAATTCTTTTCAAAAAAATTATAAAAAAAAAAATCCTATCCGTCAACTTTTTTCACTATAAAAAAAGAAAAAGAAATTAAAGTAGAATTGTGAAGAGGCACAACTACTTTATGTAAAATTGTTTGCTTTTGAAAAATTTTATGATATCATTAACAGATTATATGTGGTTATATTTTGATATGATTATTTCACTAATTTTGTAATTTCTTTATTTTTTTAATCCAGCCTAAAGCATAGGAATACATGCCAATTGATTACACGCATTATTATTTTATTTTTTTTAAGCATCTACACGATTTAACATGTTATCAATGTGCTCCAAAGCCACGCTTCTCATTAGCCCAAGTCACTGAAATTCGGACTACAGCCTTGTTAGCCATTGTTTTGGTCATGCCATCGCCGATGCCCTGTCGAGACGGTTGTTGATCGAACCTTATCTAGGCTTGCTTTGCATAGGCCCCACAAGCTTATCACAATTAATTTTGCTAAAATATGGTGCACCTGTTATTATAGTGACGAGGCACTACTATAGCTAAAATTAAGTCGCCGCTTTCCCAGATTTATGGTATAACAAAAATTGAACGTCGTAAGACGTCTTATGTCTGCACGGGCTCATCATCGGCAAGAGATGGTCATTTATTGATGGTTCCTTCTTATCATCACCATTAAGTAAATTTGGCTTTATAGATTATATTAATCATTACATTTCACTAATTTTTGTTGTGTGACATTATTTTTGCTCATTAAGGTTCCCCCACATCATAAGTAATCTATCTATTTCAACTCAAAAAAATAAAATTATTTGTGAAAACTCATTGATTTCTCCATTGTCAAGGTTTTAAGCTAATATTCTTAACCTTTAAATAAGTGAATATTAAATTAGAAAGTTCTTTAGAAAAAAGTAATCCACTAACAAGTTAAAATAGAAAATAATATGCAGTGATTCGGTTAATTCATTAACAATACCTTCTAATTATTATATGTATAGTGAATTTGATTAGGTGGTGAAGGAACGTGTGTTTTTTTCTTCTTTTTTTTTTTTAAAGAAAACTAAAGTGGGTAGAAGCATCAAGAATGAGAAAAGTGTCAAAAAGTTATAAACCTTTTGTAATTGTGCCAATTTAGTTTTGAACATTTTATTGGTGTCAATTTAGTTTTAAATATTTTGATTTGATGCCAATTCAGTCATTTCAACTAATTTTGGCAGGAATTGATTGAGCATTGGTTGGCTAACGTGGCACGACTAGTGCTAATGTGGGCCTTGACGACCAGCTGGATGAAAAAGGAGGATAAGGAAAAAGAAAAAAATACTGAAATATTAAAATATTATTAAAAGTTGTCAATGTTAGTACCAATCATATAACGTCAACTAATCAATGCCCAATCAACAAAATTCGACCAAAATTAGCTATAAAGAACTTAATTGGCACTAACTAAAAATATTTAGAACCAAATTGGTATCAAATAAAAATGTTTAGGATTAAATTAACATAAATAAAAAGTTTAAAATTAAATTAGCACAAACGCAAAAGTTTCTATGACTTTTTCCACACTTTTCCCCACTAAGAACTTACTTCTGCATTTCATCTTTCTTTATTTCATCCTACGGTTTAATCAAATAATTTAACCCGAAGTCTACTTCAATGAGGACGAGGGGGTCATCTTCTTCCTGCCCTCTTGCTGCCTTATTCCCTCTTATTTTCCCTCACTCTAACATTTTGACTTTCTCAGCCATCTTTTTCGTACTGGTTTGCATAGAGACTCCTTACCAGAAGTCTGCAGGGTGTTTCCTCGTCTTTAACAAGAATAATCAATGATACCGCTTTATCTTTCCATCTTGCCAAAGTATTCTTCACACATCTTTTGGGGCAAAAAGTCATCATCACGCGTTTGCTTCAGTGCTCTTACTCCTTTTAGCGTCAACATACTCCAGAAAAGGGATCCACAGGGGAAGATTCCTCCATGACTTCTTTCTATCCTCATGAACGGGAGTGAGATCCAACGGGATAGACCGATAATATTTCATAATCCTTGAAGCAAGTCGAGCCAACTTAGCCAATCTTCTTAATTTCTCTTTTTGGTTTTGATTTTTCTTTTTTTTTTCCTTTTACCGGTGGCCGGCCACCAACCATGGCCGAGCCGGTTGGCTTTGCCTGGGCAAGGGTGAGCCCTGATTAGGGGAGCCCTCACCTAAGCAAGGCTTGCCCAGTCCAAGGTGGCCTCACCTAGCGTCACTCGAGTAAAGGTGATGCTGAGCACCAAATCTGGCTTAGGCAAGGCAGACCCTTGTTAGCCCTCCCTTGGGTGAGGGCTCCACTCACCGGGGCTCAACCCTCACCTAGTTGGGCCTCACTTGTGGCAGGTGAGGCAAGCCTGCCCGACCATCGCTTGTGGCCGGCCATTGGTAATAGGAAGAAGAAAGGGAAAAAAAAAAAAGAAGAAGAAAAATTCAAAATAAAATATCAAAATATTATAAAAAATTATTCATGTTAATATCAATCACGTCACTTAAGACGGTTGATGTCAATGTCAGTAATCGCTTGTGGTGAGCCATTGTTGTTGTGGTCATGCTATTGTCGAGGTTGAGCCATCACCACAACCCTAAGTCGCCGATGCCCCTGCCATGATCATCGTTGATTGAACCCTATGTAGGCTTGCTTTGCATAGGCCCCACAAGCTTATCGCAATTAGTTTAGCTAAAATATGGTGCACATGTTATTATAGTGATGAGGCACTAGCTAAAATCAAGTCCTTGTTACCCCAAATGTATGGTATAACAACATATACTATTCAAACGAGCAATTTTTTATGGCTCGAAAACAAGCAATTAATTTCTATAAGTATTGCATCAAAAAAAGAAGAAGAAGATGGGGAGACAAAATCATAGGTATACATTAAAGTCAAAAATCGAACATGGTAAGACATCTTCTATCTACATGGCTCGTCATTGGCAAGAGATAGTCGTTTATTGATAGTTCCTTTTTATTATTGCTATTAACAAAAATAAGTCATTGCTACCCTAGATGTATGGTATAATAAAATCTTTTTTTATGATACCAAAATTTTTGGGTAAATATGTTGCGCGAATATAAGTTTGAGATTTTAGGTGTTACAAAAGTTTAGAGTGAATGTGTCACATAGGCACAAATTTAAGATTTTTAGTGTTACAAAAAATTTGGGACAAGTGTATCATATTGGATAAAGTTTGAGATTCTCGATAACTTTTACTCAAAATAAAAATAAGACACAATGATGATCATTATACCTATAACGAATTTGATAAGGTGAGGGTAGAAACGTGCGTTGGAGACTTGGAGTGGAGAAAATATGCCGGAGCTTTTTCGGTAGACGTGACCAAAAGCAATCAAGGTTCTACACTTGCTTTTTCATCTTTCTTTGAAATATCCTGAGGAACTTCCACGAAAGTCACTTTGTATGATCAGCGTCTCCGGTAAAGAGGCTAGAATTGTCAAGAATCTACTTCTGCATTTCAGCACCTATTTCATCTTTCTTTCAAATCTTCCTACAGTTCAGTCGAGTAATTCACCCCAAATTTGTCCTTTAGCGAGGAGGTCATCTTCCCGCCTTCTTCCCTCTCATTTTCCCTCGCTCTTGACTTTTTGAGTTTCTCAACCATCTTTTTCGTACCAGTTTGCTTAGAGATTCCCTCACCGAAAGTCTGCAGGGTGTTTCCTTATCTTTATCAAGAACAGTTAGAGATCCTGCTTTCATCTTTCCATCCCTCTTCCATCGACGTAAGCTCCACCTCGTCTAAAGTAAGTCTTCACGCGTCTTTTTGGGGCAAAAAGCCATCGTCCGTCACGCGTTTTCTTCTTTGCTCTTACTCCTTTTAAGCTTCAACATTCTCTATATAAGGGATCCATTAAGGGAAGATCACTCTATGCCTTCATTCTAGCCTCATGAGATTGTGAGTGAGATCCAAAGGGATAGACTGATCACATATCGTGATCCCTGAATCAAATCGAGCCAACTCCCCAAGCTCCTGACATATGGCCTCCTCCAAAAAGAATTACCATGTGTTCCTGAGTTTCAGAGGCACGGATGTCCGCAACAATTTCCTTAGTCATCTCTACACAGCTCTAGTTCAGAATGGAATATACACTTTTAAGGATAGCGAGGAGCTCAGGAAAGGAGAGCAAATATCACCGTCGCTTATGAGGGCGATCGAGGCATCGCGCGTGGTGATCATAATTTTCTCCGAAGACTATGCTTCCTCGCGGTGGTGTTTGGAAGAGTTGGCGACGATCATGGAGTTTGAGGCACGGAAGGAGCTGATTGTGTTGCCAGTATTTTACAAAGTGGAACCAAGAGAAGTGAGGAGGAAGATAAAGGTGTACGGGAGAGCTATGGCTAAGCACGAGACCAAGTACGGGAAGGATTCGGAGACGGTAAAGAGATGGAAGAAGGCTCTCTTTGATGCCGGTAACTTGTCTGGCTGGGAGTTTAGCGATGGGTGAGTAAGTAATTGATGGGACGCATTGCTTTGCCACTGTTAGCTGGTGATTGTTTGTTAATTGTTATATTTCAAACCGCATGCAATAAACTGCCACTGAAAGCTGATTGGTATTGTCGAGTCGGTCTTTTGAAATTTGATTGAAGATACAAAGCGGCGATATACCAAACAGCAGACTTAAAATTTGAATAACCAAAACTTCAAGCTAGCAGATTCTTTGAATTCGATTCTTGCTGTGTGGATAATGAGAAATTTTTGTCTTCGATGAAAGTGTGGTTTAATAGTTCCTTAGTCATTATTATCTTCAGGCGCAGGTTCTTCGTAATTTTCCCTTGGGCAGGTTCACCAGATGTGCTAATTTCTTGTCATCTTATTATTTACTAATCTTCTTATGTCATTTTCCTCATGACTTTAGAGGTTGAATTCCTACCATGGCTTTGAAATGTTAAAATATGTTTCTCTTTTTCTGTTGAGTATGTATCAGAGATGAAGCAGAGCTTATACAACGCCTCATGAAGGAATTGTCAATTCACCTAGGGCAAACACCCTTGCATGTTGCTAATTATCCAGTCGGAATAGATTCCCGAGTTGAAGAAGTGATATCATTGTTGCAAAAAGAGTCAAATGATAATGATGTTCTCACGATAGGTCTATGGGGACCTGGAGGCATAGGGAAGACGACGATTGCTAAGGCGATATATAATGCTATTGAGAGAGAGTTTGAGGGATCTAGTTATTTGGAGCAAGTTAGAGAAAATTCAAGCAAAAGCAATGGTCTAGTTGGTTTGCAAGAAAAACTTCTATCTCAGATCTTATATCCTAGACATCTAACGGTCTGTACCAAAGATGGCGGAATTAGTTTGATAAGAGAAAGACTTCGTTCCAAGAAGATTCTCCTGGTTCTTGATGATGTTGACCACTTGGATCAATTGAATGCATTAGTTGGACAAGGCAACTGGTTTGGCAAAGGAAGTAGAATCTTTGTAACATCAAGGGATCGACATTTGCTTACTTCTTCTCATTGCAAAAATTGTGTGTATGAAGTTGAAACTTTAAAGAAAGATGAGGCACAAGACCTTTTTGTTTGGCATGCCTTTCCAAACAGCAAGAAAGTTGAAATTAGGGAGGATCTCATAGACAAAGCACTGCATTACGGTAGTGGCCTTCCATTAGCTCTTGAAGTGTTGGGCTCATTCTTACGTGGAAGAAATGAACCAGCATGGGAAAGTGCACTGCGTAAACTCCCCAATAGTCCTGACAAATACATCGACCGAGTTTTGAAGATAAGCTTCGATGGATTGGAGGAGAATGAGAGGGAGATTTTCCTTGACTTTGCTTGTTTCTTTAAGGGAAAAAGTATAGAATACATAAAAAGAGTTCTTGACAGCCGTGGCTTTGAGACAACTATAGGAATAGAAATTCTCATTGACAGGTCTTTGATAAGAAATGAGCATGGGACCCTGCAAATGCATGATTTGGTTCAGTTGATGGGTCAGAATATTGTTAATCAGGAATGTACTGATGATCCTGGGAAGCGCAGTAGATTATGGCTTTTGGAAGATGTTCAGGACATTCTATGTGAAGACACGGTAAGAGATGTTTATGTAAAAATTCTTATTTCTCATTTTTATGTTACTTTGATTTGGACAGTATATCTAAATCCTAATGAAAATTTTGTGTGAGAACTGAATTTGCTTTGTCATGGATAGGGAGGGAATGCAGTAAAGGCCATAGTATTGAACTTGCCCGCACTAAAAGGGGGAAGAACAATGATTCCCGAAGAGAGAACCATAAGTCCTAATGCTTTCCGAAACATGAAAATGTTGAGAATGCTCATTTTGAAAGAAGTGTATAGCTCATCGCAAGATCCGGTTTATCTTCCCAACAATCTGAGATGGCTTGAATGGTCCAATGCCCAATTTCTAGAATTTGGCTCTGGTCGGAAGAAGCTTGTTGGACTTGATCTCCAGAAAAGTCACATCAGACAGGTAGACGGCAAATTTAAGGTTAGCACTAGTGATAACTAGCTTTTCCCTTTTTATAACTACAAATATTTTCAGAGCTTAATGATTGTATTGGCATTTTTTTCCCCAGAATTTTGAATGTTTGAAGTACATCAATTTCAGTCAATGCAAGTCCCTGGTTAGTGTTCCTGACCTTTCATCAATTCCAAATCTGGAGAGCTTGAATCTTGATGGGTGCGAAAGCTTGGTGGAGGTTCACCAATCCGTCGCATGTCACGACAAGTTAAAATTTTTGTCACTACAATTTTGCTTTAATCTCAGTAACTTTCCTCACACACTCAAGGCAAAATCTCTTCACGCCCTCGATCTCTTTGGTTGCTTTAAACTCGAGAAGTTCTCTGATATACCAGAAAAGATGGAACATCTAGAAGAGCTTGATCTAGGTTGGACGGCTATTAAAGAACTGCCTGTATCAGTTGAAAATCTTGTCTCCGTGAAGATAATAAATTTAAGAAAATGCAAAAGACTCCCAACGCTCCCATCAAGTGTCTATAAGTTGCAAAATCTCGAGCATCTGGATCTTGGAGGCTGCTCCAATTTTGTCATGTTTCCAGGGAACTTAGAGGATTCAACCAATCCTAATGACAATCTGGGATTCAGAAATTTATTATGGCTAAATCTTTATGATTGCAATCTCTCAGAAGTGGAGTTCCTTGAGAGTTCTTCCAGTTTTCCAAAATTGGGGCACCTAAGTCTTTCCGGAAACAAATTCACTCATCTGCCGACAGGCATCAACAAATACCACGATTTGGAACACTTGTATGTCGATAAATGCAAACGGCTACAAAAGATTCCTCAGCTTCCGTCAAATGTGCATGAGCTATTTGCACATGGTTGCAGATCTCTACAGGAATTTCCAGATTTGTCGAGTCTCTACTCTGACTGCCTTCACGTTGACGTGTCATCATGTCGTGAATTGTTCCGCAAGGGGGCAAGTACGGCTCATGTGTTATCACGCAAGGTTAGAGACTCCCTCTCCCTCTCTCTCTCTCTCTCTCTCTCTCTCTCTCTCTCTCTCTCTCACACACACACACACACACAAACTTTGAGTGCTTGATATGCGAACTATTTGTATGACAGGAGCTCCCGAAGATGAGATATGTTAACATTACCCTGATTGGGAGAGAGATGCCAGAGTGGTTTCACCACTGTAAAGATAGTTCCATATCTTTCATGGTTCCCGGGGACTTGAGTGACAAGTTCTTGGGAATAGCACTCTGTATTGTTGTTGGCCCAAAGGAAGGAAAAGCGGTTGATGCTGAATGTGACGTCGATATTGATGGCAAAGGGTGGTTCCTTCAATGGCGACAATTTCGTTCAATGAAATCTGATAATGTGTGGATTCGATATTTGCCGCGCAGCAAGCTGCATATAGAAGGGGAGCTTCCGCGAGACGATTGGAGCCATTTCCGAGTTCACCTCAGGGTATCAAAAGGAAGATTGATTAAGTGGGGATTGCGTCCTATAACCGAGCAAGAGGAGGATGATCTGAGGATCGTGCTCCAAAACCATCAGCCGAATGAAACAAATCGGTCTTCGGAGGAAAGAGACTCAGAAGAAGACAATTGGAAAGACACCAAGGAAGAAGAAAGTTCAAGTGAAGCAGATGATGAATCTAACAAAGAAAAGCTCTCTCAGCCGAATGAAACAAATTGGGCTTCGGAGGAAAGAGACTCAGAAGAAGACAACTGGATAGACACCGAGGAAGAAGAAAGTTCAAGTGAAACAGAATATGAATCTCACAAAGAGCGTCTCTTCGAACATTTACTGAAAAGCAGTTGTGTCGTAGGAAGTGCCTGTCGAAGTCACAACTCGGAGAAGAAGCTAATATCGGGGTCATCGTACAGACAAAAAAGATATAAAGAAAGACCGCGCGAACGAGAAAGATATATGTATAAAAAGTTCAAGTTAAACGGATGATGGATCTTGATGCATTTTGCTTTACCCTTGTTTCCATCCCTACTAGATATTTTTTATTGTCTGCTCCGATTCACATTCGGAATCATTATGAAATACAGGTTTCATATCATGCTACCGACATGGTTGACTTTGAGGAGCTTTCCTTTTTCCCTTTCTTTCTTTTGTGATTCGTGATGCGGGGTGCGTTAATCCAGAATTAAGTGGATGCTTGTTGAATGATGATGGTCTTCCAAGTTGCTTTGTGAAACTCATCACATAGACCTCACCTCTGTCACCTCTCTTCATCCAATCAATGATGCCAATACTTAAGCCCGATAATTTTTGAGATGGTAAGTTTCGCTCAATCTAATGTGATCTTCTCTTTTCGGAAGTGTCGATTTGATTGTGTCAAATATCAAAAGGTCCCCGCAGGGAAGACTAGTTGATTCCTCTGTTGTTACTAGCCAGATTGCATTTCCTCCACTTCCTTTTGTTAATCAGACACATCACTTTAACCTAGTTGTTGCATTAAGTGTCTTATCATGTCTGTGTTGATTCTCAAGCTTCCACACCAGTTTTATGCAGCCAATACCTCATACACTGAAAGGCAACTTCGAACAAATGTGAAGCAGCAATGTTACCCGCCAATCTCTCTAGTGAAATAGCTATTTCATACGACTAAACTGACATTGTGAGTATCTTCATTCCAATTCACATCCGGTCACTCCCACCATTCTATCTATCTCATCAACAACACCTACATCCAATCCTCTCCATTTCTATTGAAACCGAAGAGCGTGAGAGAGAGAGAAAGAGATGCAGATGGTCATGGAATATAGTCATCAACTGGCATCAAGCGAACTTGCACAATCCGGCAAGAGGAGCATATCAACTAGGCCAAAAGGTCTCTAATGCGCAATTGCGCATACCATCCTTCCCATAACCCTGCCAAATTGGAAGTGAACAGATATAAGCAAACCCGAAAGGAGGAGAGAGGATTTGACTGTTGGCTCGAGCGGGGGCAAAGCAGTGGGATTATCCAGTTCAAAGTTGCAATGCCAGGTCATCTCCACGTCAGATGCAAATCCGAACTCTTCTATCCACTCAAACGACGTCGCATGAAAGCATCATCCTCTTCGCTACCCGTCCCAAGCCGAGAAGACGCCGTTGACTCATCAGTCTTCTCTCTCTCTCTCTCTCTCTCTCTCTCTCTGACTAATCATGCCTCCTTCAATGGCGTTGCTGATCCTCCGTCGCAACCTCCATGGTCGAACCTCCTCGCTCCTCCAGGCGAGGTTCTTCTCCCGTTCGCCGGCGGCGGCGGAGGCTCCGAAGCGGCGAACCTCGGAGCCGAAGCCCATCGAGAAAATACTGGTGGCGAACCGAGGCGAGATAGCTTGCAGGATCATGAGTACGGCGAGTAGGCTGGGGATTCCGACCGTCGCCGTCTACAGCGACGCCGACGCCGCGCCTCTCCACGTCAGGTCCGCCGACGAGGCCGTCCGCATCGGCCCTGCTCCGGCTCGCCTCAGTTACCTCAGCGGAGTATCCATCGTCGACGCCGCGCTTCACGCCGGTGCTCAGGTGAGGGGTTGAGAATTAACTATCTGCCGTTTGAAGTGCCAGTAATCGCTGCGGTTGGAGGATACGGGATTTCGCATTGTAGCATGATTCCATGTTAGATTCTGGCCGTGAGAAATGGTCGCGTTCGTTAGAGCAGCGGTTGTTAGCTTGGAGTGAATGGAATAGGTGACGGTGGAGGAAATATGTGAGAATTTGAGTTTCAAGTATTGGAGCTTACTAGTTCCCATTTAGTGTTGCCTCCGTGAACTTACTGCTACTCTACAACATCGTGAAGTTTAGATGGATGATGATATTATATACGCTATGCTGATGAATGCTGAGGGAGCATTTCTCTGTGTCGAATTGTTTCCAAGTCTCTGGACGAATTAACATTTCCAATTGTTTCTTGTCTTTATGGGTGTTGCTCTAAATCCCAAGTTAGTTGGCCTTTTGTTGGCTGAAAGAGCGGTTGAAGGGTTACGGATATCTGCTCTATAGTAACCTGATCTCTGTCAATTCAGTAGATTGCAATTGCCTAATTTGTTAGTACGTGTGGGGCATGCTTTCAGCATGGCTATCTTTTTTGATTACTAGGCTATCCACCCAGGATATGGTTTTCTGTCAGAGTCGGCTGAATTTGCTCAGCTCTGTTGAAGATAATGGCATCACTTTAATTGGTCCTCCTGCGTCAGCTATTAGAGACATGGGTGACAAAAGGTATGAAAGAGGAACCTTCTGCGGTCGTATGTTCACTGTTTCTATACTAATTGGGTCTGCTTAATTGGTTCCGTGTGAGGGACAAGAATTCTGTATCTTTGTTCTTCGAATGATAATATATGTTTATCCAGTGCGTCAAAAAAGATAATGGGTTCTGCTGGGGTTCCACTTGTGCCCGGGTATCATGGTGATGAACAGGACATTGACTTTATGAGATCAGAAGAAGAGGATTGGTTATCCCATTTTAATAAAACCAACACATGGAGGTGGGGGAAGGTATGTTTTTTTTTTCTCTGTCGAAAAGATCACTGATAGATCTAATGTTCTTAGAGATCTAGAGTTTGACATCATATTCAAATGCATTTAGCTTTCCTTTTCTTTTCGTTTTCCTTGAGGCTGTTACTATCTCACAACTTATTCTTCATACATATAGGGTATGAGGATTGTTCAAAGTGCAAATGAATTCGTGGATTCCTTCTTAGGAGCATAACGTGAGGCTGCTGCTTCTTTTGGTGTAGACAAGATCTTACTGGAGAAATATATCACAAGACCGAGACATATAGAAGTCCAGGTACCTGTAATGCTGATAAAACAAAAAGTATTTAAACAGAATGCACTTGTTCTCTTTGTGAGTCATGTCCTTGAGCCCAAGTGGTCTCTTGTTTATCTGAATTTTTATATCCAGCGCAACCTATCAATCTGTTTGAACTTGCCTGATCGATGTTTATGAATATGTCGTGACCAGCTAAATTGTTTCTCTTATTGTTTTAGATATTTGGAGACAAGTATGGAAACGTACTCTACTTAAATGAGAGAGATTGCAGTGTACAAAGAAGACATCAGAAGATTATTGAAGAAGCTCCTGCTGTAAGAACTGCATTTTGATTCTAATCTTGGTTTTCACTATTTGGAACTGCTAGACTATAATGAGAGTGCCACTGGTGCAGCCAAATGTTACTAGCAACTTCTGCACCCACTTGGGTCAAGCTGCTGTTTCTGCAGCCAAGGTACTGTATCCGAATTGATTAGAAGCTGTATTATATTTTAAAATGCGCATCATTGGATTGACTATATTAGCTTAGCAAGTTGTTTTCTCTCAATGCCCTTTTGCAAGCAAAGGACTGCAATTGAGATAACTATTCAGTTCAGAATATAGAGTATAAAATATCTAATATATATGGTCAGAAGAATCACAAGTTGAATGAATTGGCAAGATATAGTGTATATGTGTCACTGACGACATATTTACTTGCAAAATAGGCATACATTAGACAATGAAATGGTAGAACAAAGAAGAGGACCATGTGCCAATATGGACCTGGGCACCAGAATCTGCATTGTACTGAGAAATTCTGTCTTTATGGCTTTGTTGTCTGCTCAGTATAAAGGTGGTCTTAGATGGACTTAGGGGATTAACCTTTGCAGTCTTTTTTTATTTGAGTACCATTGCCTTTTGTCTAGGCGCCAGTACAACAATTCTTGCCTTATCTCTTGCCATTCATGTGTATGCCATGAACTTCAAGGAAGTTTGCTAACCTTAGCAGCAAATTTCACGGTTGTTATCACTTACTTCGTTTCACCTTTGATCGGACTTGAAATTGGCTTTGCCAAAGTCTAGGGATAATCGTTGGCTTTCATGACAGTACAGACTAGCTGCTGCTGAAATTCAGGTCCAACTATATGATTCTGGATAAATAGATTCCATTTTGACAAATGTCCCCTGCCACAAGTTATTGATGTTTGGTGCAAATGAGATTTGTCCCTCCTATCATTTTGAGTCCTGCATGTAAGTCAATAGTTTTGATTTCTTGTGTTTGTGTGGACAAGGAACTGTTATTTTCTTAGTGCATGAGTTTATTGATGAACTTTTGGTCTTTGGATCCACCAAAGCCAAAGTTCCATTTTCTTGTTTAGCTCACCATACAAAGATCACGTGGCTAATGGATTACATATATGGTTGCTGAATGTTGATCTTGGTTAGTTATCTGTCTTCTTTCGTCATGATTCTGATAAACTGCTTAATAGATTTATGTTTCCTCTTGGAATATTGAGTTCCTTTACAATATGTGAAGGCAGTAAATTATCACGATGCTGGCACTGTGGAGTTCATAGTTGATACTGCTTCTGGCCAATTTTACTTCATGGAGATGAATACCCGTCTACAGATGATTCTATCTGTCTAATTTTTTAACTTACGTCACAGATGGAACCTTTCTAAAGTTTGTTTTGTATTCTCTGCCAGGTTGAGCATCCTGTGACTGAGATTATTGTTGGTCAAGACCTTGTTGAGTGGCAAATTCGTGTTGCCAATGGTGAACCCCTTCCCATCAATCAGTCAGAGGTTCCATTGTTAGGTCTGTGATTTTTCCCGTGAAGTCATAGCAAAAGACTTCCTACGTGTTCTCTGGATATGTGTTCATTATCAACTTGTGATGATGTAGTTTAACACTAGATGACCTGTGCAATGCACTTTTGATAATGGGCCTGTGCATGTGTGTGAGTGCATGCAGGCACATGTGTTCAGAGATTTAATTATGGAGATATATATAAAATACATCCCTCTTCTGCTTTATCGTTTGGAGGGTTTGCAAGTAGCTAAGGGTTGCAGGGAAGAAAAAGTAGTTTATTTCTAAGTGAAATGTTCATTATGTTTTTCTTTTGAGTGGCCTATTATATGGCAGCATTTTGCCATTTGGTTGTTGGCAAGTAGAAGTACAACTGGCTTAGGTAAATGGTTTAGATGTTCTCTATAAACAGTTGTCCTTCTTTTTTATAAACTTTGACAAAGGAATCTATAGTCAGAATAATAATGCATGCTATCTTCTTATTCATATTCTTGATGACAGGTCATGCATTTGAAGCCAGAATATATGCTGAAAATGTTCCGAAGGGATTTCTTCCAGCGACTGGAGTCCTTCATCATTATGGTCCTGTTCCAGGCACATCAAGTGGTCAGTTACATCAGAGATCTAGCTAAATTTCCATCAGATAATTTCACATTGTTTGAAGATCCGTCTTCTTCTTTTGGAATGAAGAATTGTAGTGCTTATAATGATTTTCCTTTAAGAAACTCTTCCCCATCTTGTGCTTTTGAAAAGCTTTGATAGTGCTGAGTTGGCCATAATGTGCTGGATATGTCATCTGGCAGTGAGGGTCGATACTGGAGTTGAGGAAGGAGACACTGTTAGCATGCATTATGATCCTATGATTGCGAAGCTTGTTGTATGGGGAGAAAGCCGGAGTGCAGCACTGGTTAAACTGAAGGATAGCTTGTAAAAGTTTCAGGTATCTTTTATGAAGATATCAGTTCTTTGATGAGAGCAAAGCACTTATAATGATTCTTTTGAACTATCAAATTTATGTACATGGATCGCTAGTTTGATAGGTCTTCCGGCTTGGCTAAACTTTCCTTCTTAAGTTGTCCTATGGCATTCCAAAATTAAATGAAGCGCAATAATGAAACACATCCATGACATGATGAGTGCTATCCTTCTGATGATGACTACTTCAGAATTTAATTCGACTTAATTGTTTGAAATTTCTTATCGTTTCCTCCTTTAGAAGTTTCTTTTGCTTTAGTCTCAGATGATCAACTTTGACAGGTTGCAGGCCTTCCAACCAATATAAATTTTCTCAGAAAGCTTGCTAATCATTGGGCATTTGAGGATGGAGATGTGGAAACTCATTTTGTTGAGCACTTTAAAGATGACCTCTTTGATGATTCCTGTCATGAAAACGAGGCATACAAGGAGGCTATAGTGCAGCCCTGGTTGCTGCATGCATTTGCAATAAGGAAAATTCAAATTTTAGAGAAGGTTTTCCTGGCGAATTCAATGTGCTATGTGATTGTATTGTCTTCCATTCTTTGTTAGTAATTCCTTGTAATGTGAAATTTCTCTTTGCTCAGGAGGCAATGGATTAAACTCCATATGGTACGCTAATCCCCCTTTTCGAGTCAATCACTGTGCGAAGCGTGTCTTTGAATTTAAGTGGGATAACGATTATGATAGCACTGGCTCAAAACCGCTGGTGCTTTCTCTTACTTATCAGGCTGATAGGCAATATGATATCGAGGTACTTTCCCATCTGCAGTAAGTTAAATATTATAATTAACTGTAAAACCACTCCAAAAAAATATTGCGGTTCTTTGTTCCACCATAATAGTTTATTATGAATTTTCAATTGTTACCAACAAATCGAGCATCATTTGCATAGATGAAACTCATAATGCTTTTTATCTTCTCACAGGTAGAAGGAGAAGGCACTTCCTTAGGCTTTCATGTCAAAGTGACATACCTAGGTAACCATGATTTTAGAGTCGAAGTCGATGGTGTCAGTGTTCAAGTTAGTTTAGCAACCTACGAGAAGGTATAATTTTGTTCTGACTGTACTGTCTTTTTATCTGTGCCATCTGGTGTAGTTGCATATCAAAATTCTTATTGGAGAGAAAAATCATATGCCCCAAATTAGATGGTTGTGGTGCGGTCCTGCTAGTACTTTATCTGTAAAGATTGCAGTAAACCCATCATTTAAGTCTGCACCCATGATAATTGGTTCACCATGCTTTTCTTAACCATAATTTTCGAAATTTCACATTTAGTTTTCTTTTTCTTTTTCTTTTTCTGATACGAGCCAATTGGGAGGGCCACATTATCAATCATCTGTTGCCAAAGGAAGTTACAAGAGTAAAAGAAAATAACAAACAACACCAAGCAAGAAAATGCCATTCACTTGCAAACGAAAATTATGAATGCCTCAAATAATTTGAATATGGTATAGATGAAGAATATCCTTAATTAATCTTAGGAAGTTTTCTGAGTTTAGTTCTATCAGCATGGTCAGTAAACTTAGTCCCAATTGTTTTCGGCATTTTAGACCATCATTAAATCCTTAAATACATGTCTGGTGAGTATATATTTCCTTAAGAAAGATTGAGTTGAGTCATACTTACTCGTACTCGACAAAACCATAAAACTCAGGGTGTTGCATCTTCGTCTTCGGGGATGTACAGTTAGGCGTAATATTTTAGTCAGCTAGTCATGACACAGTATTCCATGTGAACAAGATTGAGCTCAAATTCTAGTTGATTATCTACGCTCTACTTTGGTTTATATGACTTAAGCTCCAAATCATGATCAAAGTCTGAAACTTTGTTGAGGGATGGTCAATGTCCTGTCTTACCTGTAAGTTTGAGAGTAATTGATTAGATGCTCCATCCTCTTCTGTTAATGAAGAATTTTTGTTTTGGCAGGATTTGGATAAGCATATTCATATCTGGCACGGGTCTAAACATCATCATTTCAGACAGAAACTGGGACAGCCATTGTTCGACGACGACGACAGCCAGCACAAGCCCAGTTTTGAGATGGCATCACATCCACAGGGATCGATAGTGGCACCAATGGCAGGTTTAGTGGTTAAGTTCCTGGCGAAGGTTGGGATGTGAGTGGAGGAAGGTCAACCTATATTGGTTTTAGAAGCAATGAAAATGGAGGTACACGGCAGTGCTAGATTCACCTGCTATATTTCACCTTTATGTTCCCCCGTATGGAAGAACTGAGTTTCTGTCGGTCACAGCATGTTGTCAAAGCACCGTCTGCTGGGCATATTCATGGGCTTGACGTAACTACTGGTCAACAGGATCCTGACAGTGGTGTTCTCTTCAGCATCAAGGTTAGCAATTTCTTTACGAAGAACTTTTTCAACGAGTCAACTAATCTAAATGAAGATTGGTTGACTATTTCTCCTGATATTACTCACAGGAATAGTATCCGGACCAGAAAGAATAATTCAAAATAAAACAAATCAGTGCGTGTGACAAATTGTTACGACGACGGTGATTGTTTGTGGCTTAGGGGCATCGCTGCTGGTTAAACTTGAGACGGTGCTCATTTGCGACAAGGAGTGGAAGTTCACTGAATGCCAGCAAGGAAAGGCAGCCACTAAGATGTATCAAATGTTAATCGTTACATTGTATATTTACACAGCCAAACGCGCAATTTCTGCTCTCATCTATTGGCGGAGTCGATTGGACCTGTAAAACATGTACATTTTTCGGGATTAATCGGCAGATGTTCCATGTGTTGGATGGCTTTCATCCTATGAACTTATGTCCTAGCTTTCTCTGCTACTCCTAGGGGATGGACGTATCATAGTAGTTCTAACGGTAGTTCTCTCGCAGGTTGGTTAATCTAAATCTAGCTAGTTTATGCAAGGGTTAAGCCACGTCGCTAAACAGAGGGGTATAACGAATACGTCGTCGCTTTTATCTAAGTAGGTAAGAATCAAATGGATAAAACAAAGATAAAAGGGAGATGCTGGTAAGGCTGATTGGTTCTTGGTTCGGTCTAATTCAATGGAATTGGACCAACATGAAGTAAAAGAAAAAGGGTTCTAGAATTTCTTTGTATTCACTTTGCTTTGATATGTATTTTTTACATGTATTTATATTCTAAACTGTAAACAATAAAAGGAAAATACAAAGGTACAAAATCATTTTGAATCACTAATAGTTATCAATCTAAATCTTAGATTGATTTAAGTATCTTCAATCAAATCAATTGCACAAATAACGTCTCCAATACGGTTACCTTTTTTTTTTCCCACTATTTGAAACTAGACCGAGATAGTTCTTAATTTTACTAATTTTTTTGAAGAAATAAAAAGAAAAATGTATAATTAGTTGATCTGATGACCGGACACCAGTTCTATTTTTAGGAATAGGGAACTAGATCAACACACTCTAGAACAGGACCCAACCAGTTCAGTCCCAGTTCAGTCCAATCTGGGCAGTTCTTGGCGCGGATAATCCGTTCTCCATATCCTTGGAGGCTCGTACCACGTAGATCTCTTCAAACAGCGATCGCCGGTCGTCATCCATAGACACCTTCCCCCCTCTTTCTTATGGACAAATCACTATCCCTCGTGCACGTCAACCTCCTAGCCTTCGAACTCCTCTCCCTGGCCCAATCCCCGCCCGACACCCCGACCTTCTCCGGTGATGGCGTCTCCCTTTCGCGCGCTGAGGTGCTCGGCGTTGTCATCTACCGCGAGCACAAGCCCGGCCGCTTCCTCAAGTTTGCGGTCGATGACGGCACTGGCTGCGTCCCCTGCGTTCTCTGGCTCAACCACACTACGTCTCCCTACTTCGCCCGCCAGCGCCCCCAAGGTGTTCAACTGATTGCCGATGTGGCGAACAGCCAGGCTTCGCTGGTGAAGCTGGGCGCGGTCGCTTGAGTGCGCGGCAGGATCACGAGCTACCGGGGCGCGGTGCAGATCACGGCGTCAAGCGTCACAATCGAGAGGGACCCGAACGCGGAGGTCCTGCACTGGCTGGATTGCTTGAAGCTGGCTCGAAGGGTCTACGGTCGCCCACGATCGTGAGAAATGTTTGCACGGACGGAGCCCATGGACAGGACCCGATTGCTATAGATGACAGTTTTCCGCAATGTCGATTTGATTTGATTGTTCGAGACACTTATAAATACGCTATTCATTTCCATATATATCAAGCAAACGTTTCACTACACTTGCTGTCCAATAGTAAGATGTAACAACCATGTATTTGTTAGCAGACGTAAGAAATCATGTCAAATCCATGGAAGCCGCCACGCGATAATCGGAATTATTCCATGAAATTGTAATTCTCATAGCTGATCCTACAATCATGAAGCTGAACCTGCGCTCCAATGTTCCAAGTACACTTGTCTCGTATACGTTTCCTCGCGACAATCAAGCATGACTTGTGATCCAAAGGCACGAGCACGCCGTTGCAGCCCCATGTGCATAACAATCATCCGGCTCTCCATAGTGGTTTTCAGATTTGTCATAGTGGTTATAACTGTTAGCCGTATGCTCCGCGACGTTGGTGAGGGCCAAGTGTATGGCATCGTCGAAGAGACTAGATGGATCATACGTGTCGCCATTACCTATCTTGTACACTTGATTAACATTCGGAGTGGCACTAACCACATGGTAGATGAAAAAGAGCTCAATCACAAGAAATGTAAAGGATTGTGCAAAGCAGCCATGGAAAATTGTGTTTGGTTGCTCCCCGTGTTTGTCCCTATTTGCACCATTTATTGTAGTGTTTCTTCGGTGTTGGTGAAGTGCTGACCGACTTATTTTCTTTTTCTATACTTCACCTCCATTGTTCATCACTTGCTACGACCTATCCTATGGAGGACGATCTCTCGCTCTCTCTCTCTCTCTCTCTCTATTTTCTAATGCCCCCTATATTGTCTTAGGTACTCAAATCTCCACTAGAACTTTGGTCTTTGAGCAAACTCAAATGAAGTTGAGAGAAAAATGAAAAGACCAACGACAATGCAAAATATATAAGTAGATGATGTATCTATCTTGTGAGATCTTATACGAATTCCATTATTATAATTATTTTTTTTCTATCGACATAGGCTCTTTCTTGAAAAGTAATAAGTACGTATCGAAAATAGCAGACTCCAATTGCACGAGCATGGTTTAAATGGTAACGGCCATATCTGAGTTTACATATCACAACTTTCGCAAGCTAAAGATACAAGGGCTTAAAGCATGACAATGAATAAAAGACTTCTGTACTTACCATCCAAGATTCCTTTTCATCAGAATCTATATACTAATTCGTATGATCGATTTACATATCACAGCCTAATCAGATGAAAGAGAAGGGTTTGGAAAGCTAAAGATACAAGGGCTTAAAGCATGACAATGAATAAAAGACTTCTGTACTTACCATCCAAGATTCCTTTTCATCAGAATCTTTATACTAATTCGTATGATCGATTTACATATCACAGCCTAATCAGATGAAAGAGAAGGGCTTGGAAAAAAGGATGAAGCGAAATATAGCTGCTACACCAAAACTAGGCGCAAAGAACAAAATAGCAAAATTTGGGATGTAAGTCCCAACTACTTCAAGAAACAAAAGTATCCATAAAAAAAGGGACTAGAGTACATTGTCATGTAGCATTTCCCATTTTCTAAACTCAAATTGAGATAGGGAGTGTCCCAAAAGACAGGAAGTCGCGTTTCTTTGAGGCCCAGGGCCTTCTTGCACGATGTCTTCGTCCAAGCAACAGCGTCTCAATCTATGGTACCCCACAATATCTGCACAAGGTTTGAGAAATTAAAATGTGTATGAGCAAAAAAGCATGTGTTGCTAATGCAGCATGCTTCATCTGAAACATCCGATCCCAAAGATGAAGCAATAGTTTCTTTAACAGGCTCTGTACATACGGATGCGTCGGTTGGCTTTACCTAGAGTCTCCACTCTAAAAATGCTCCAGTGTAATGTATACCACATTGCAACCAATTTTCCTGGCAGGTCTCGCAGCATATCTAATTTATGGTCATGCATGTGAAGTGGAGGTTGACTCAGTATCTCTCTTCTGTTAAAGGATAAGGATCTTTATCTTACTTTGTTACTATAAAGTCAGTTGGTGACTTTGAGAAGGAAAATGATAAATCAAGTATGCGAAAAACAGAAACAAGCTGATGATCAACAATGGAAAGCTGGTGATGAAGACTGACATGAGTTGATATAGAAGACGTGGATCGCCAGACTAATCAACGGTGAAGAACATGTGATGTAGAAGACACGGATCGCCAAGCTTGGATCGCCAAGCTTGCTTAGTTAACGGGTTGTTGTTTTGTTGTAAACGGTTGGAAAAATTTGGTAGTTCAGTTTTTCTGTTACTGGAAAATTAGCTTCTCTCTTTTGTTATATATAGAGAGAAATAAAACTCCGTAGGGTTAAGAGAGTTAGCTCGACTATGAGATGTACACACAATGAAAATAGAGTAGAAGAGGAAGAACAGAGGATTTGTATTGATGGTTGTAGTCGATACTCTGTACAAACATGAGATTCTGATACAAAGATATATAGAACATTTCTTGTACAGATTTTGCTTCTGCTGAGTCTATTCTTCATCATCATCATCTGATTCCATTCTTCATCATCTACATCTTCGATTTCGCATGGTATCAGAGCTGGTTCTACTGCATTTGATGAAAAGATTCATTCAGCAATAGGTCAATACATCAAGACGGAAGATTTGAAGCACCAGCAATTCTCAGTATCACGGTAATCATATTAGAACTCATAGTATTACTGTTATCTTCTTCTTCAAGCTGAAGGATTGTAACCATGGCGGTTAGAACACCAAAGTATCATTTTCCAATACATGTGAACATCTCGAATTTTGTCACAATCAAACTCGCTGAAGATAACTTCCTGTTGTGGCAAGCTCAAATCCAGAGATTTCTGAAAAGTCAAGAGATTTTTGGATTCGTTAATGGTGATATCCCTTCACCTCCTCGAATGCTGCAAAGAGAGGTTGAAGGTTGTGAATCTGAACTTGTCAATCCAGATTATATTGATTGGACAAGAACTGATCAGTTGATATCATCTTGGATCAGTGGGGCTGTTACTGAGAACATTTTGAGCCTAATAATCGAATTAGAAACATCGTCTGAAGTATGGCAAACACTCCTAAAGCGATTTACACAGAAGTCAATTGCTAGAGAGTTCAAACTGAGAGGAAAGCTACAATCGTATCAGAAGCATGATCAAGCTCTCTCTATTTATCTCAGAGAATATAAGTCCATATGTGATCAGTTGAATGCAATAGGCAAACCTGTGGATGAAATAACCAAAATGTTTGGTGTATTGGAAGGTTTAGGCCCTGAATATAAAAATTTTCGAACCACCATATACTGCTTAAAGCCTCAACCTGATTATGATGAGGTTATTGCCCAATTAGAAAGGTTTGAATCAAGGCTGAAGACCTATTACAGGAATCAGTTCAATCCTAATTTGGCCTATTTTGGGCAAAGACAATCTCAAATACAGCTTAAAGAAAATACTAATGGAGAATACATCTCTCAAACTTCTGGATTTATACCTCAAAGAGGAAGTTACAGAGGAGGCCGAAGCTATGGTCGTGGTAGAGCTGTTAATAATAGAGGTCGAGGCTTTGGTTATGCTGAAAGAAATCAGACTTACAGAACAGATGCCTTAATCCAAGGACAAGGAGATAAGCATCTCAGACAGAGAAATACTTTCTCTACAACTAATAAGGGATTTAGACCCTATGCCACTTATTCTCAAAGGTACCAAAACACCAAAACTTATCCTTCTATAAACTCAAATGAGAACTTACAAGATGAGAAAGAAACAGGCAATATTCAACTGGAATGTCAAATATGTAAACGATTTGGACATGATGCTCTTCGTTGCTGGTATCGTTTTGACAACTCTTATCAAGCAGAAGACATTCTAGCAGCATTAACAGCAATGCATATTGAAGATTCAACAGGAAGCGAATGGTATCCTGATACTGGTGCTACAGCTCATATCAGTGCCAATCCTGGTATGCTTCATACTCTTTCTAAATATCAAGGACATGATACTGTTATGATCGGCAATGGATCATGTTTACCTGTTACATACATTAATGATACTTGGCTGACCACAAAGGGTAATACATTACCTCTTAATGACGTTCTAATTGTTCCAGAAATAAAGAAGAATCTTCTTTCAGTATCTAAACTTACAGATGACTATCCTTATTCGTTTATCTTTGACAAAACTGGTGTTTATGTAAAGGACAACAATACCAAAGTAATGGTGAAGCTCGGAAGGAAAACTAGAGGGCTTTATCAAGTAGATACACATACCACAAAAGCTTTTTTTACTCAGAGGCAAAAGACTGTGGATGAAGACATATGGCACCAGAGATTAGCTCACACAAATTCACAAATAGTGAAACATCTTAAGAAACAGAAGCTGATCCATTACAACTCAACATCTAAGAATGTATGCAGCAGTTGTCAAATAGCAAAAAGTACAGCACTAGCTTTTCCTTTGTCAAATTCTACATCGAATTTTCCATTAGAGAAGGTCCATTGTGACATTTGGGGACCATCACTAGTATGCTCATTTCAGAAGTTCAGATACTATGTGATTTTTGTTGACAATTTTTCTCGATATAGCTGGTTATATCCTATGAAGTTGAAATTTGAGTTCTATGATATATTTGTCCAATTCCAGAAGTTAGTTGAAAGACAATATAACCATCAGATTAAAACTTTCCAGAGTGATGGAGGAGGAGAATTTGTAAGTAACAAGTTTCAAAATCATCTGAAGAATTGTGGGATAAAATAGCTTATATCCTGTCCACACACACCAGAACAGAATGGGGTCTCAGAAAGAAAACATCGACACATAGTTGAATTGGGATTGGCTATGTTGTATCACTCAAAAGTTCCACTGAAATTTTGGGTAGATGCCTTTGTGACAGCCAATTACATTGTAAATATTCTCCCCACACCAAAACTGAAGATGGATACACCTTATAACAAAATTCATAATAGACAGCCAAGGTATGATCATTTAAGGGTGTTTGACTGTGCTTGTTATCCTTGCTTGAGACCATATGCAAACCACAAATTTGATCCTCGGTCTCTTACCTGTGTCTTTTTGGGTTACAGTGATCTGCACAAAGGATATCGATGTCTTGTACCTATAGATAATCGTGTGTATATCAGTAGACATGTTGTCTTTGATGAAACTTTTTATCCATTCACAAAGCAGTTGGCCAATGAGTTTGGACAGTATACAACTTTATATAAACAATGGATTGGAGAAATTCATTTGTTCGAACCTCCAAGTACAAGCTTAACAGATAATAGTCCTCTTCATCAGTCAGCCAAAAGTCATAATCATCCTGTTATAGATGATTATTATAGTCATCACCTATATAATGGACAGGAGCCACAGACCACTTCCTCAGTACCAATGCAGAATGAATACACAACAGATGAACAACCAGTCTTTACTTCAATAAATGTTATGCCTACAGATCTCTCTACTAATCAAGAGCAACAGACTTCCAACTCTTTATCTTCACACAATGATCTACCTGCTGACATTAGTCCTGATCAAGAACAACACAATTCTAGTCTTCCTTCTTCTCAAGGTACTATTAATGTTCATCATATGCAGACTCGACTAAAATTTGGGGTTAGAAAACCAAATCCAAAGTATGCTTGTTTAGCCGAGTATCAAGTTCCTATGGAACCAAGGTCTATCAAATCAGCCTTAGCTGATAAAGCTTGGTATAGCGCAATGGAAGAAGAAATGAGTGCACTAAATGAAAATCAAACCTGGACATTAGTTCCCAGAACTGACCAGATGAATGTAATAGGCTGCAAGTGGGTGTTTAAGACCAAACTTGCACCTGATGGGAGTCTTGACAGACTAAAAGCTCATCTAGTAGCCAAAGGTTTTCACCAAGAGGCAGGACTTGACTTTACAGAGACCTTCAGCCCTGTTGTAAAACATGTAACAATCTGTATCGTGCTGTCGCTAGCTCTGATGAAACGGTGGCCAATACATCAACTTGATGTCAAAAATGCTTTCCTCCATGGAGATTTGAATGAGACTGTATACATGGAACAACCACTTGGCTTTATACATCCTCAAAAATCGAGTTATGTTTGTCTGCTCCAAAAGTCCTTATATGGTCTTCGACAAGCTCCAAGAGCTTGGTTCGATAAATTCAGCAAATTTTTACTTGAAACTGGCTTCTTCTGTAGCACAACAGATCCTTCCTTATTTGTCTTTCATGCTGAATCACATACAGTGTTATTACTACTGTATGTTGATGATATCATCTTGATTGGTAGCTCATCTCAACTTTTAACTACCTTGATTCAAAAGCTCAGCCTTCACTTCCATATGAAGGATCTTGGATATCTTCACTATTTTTTGGGCATTGAAGTCAAACGTACTTCACAGAATCTATTTCTGTGTCAAACAAAATATGCTACTGACCTACTGAAATGAGCTCATATGGCTGAATGCAAACCAATCTCAACACCCTTGCCACTTCGATCACTTTTCATGATCGATACTGCAAATCAGCTAACAGATCCTGTTGAGTACAAAAGCTTGGTTGGTGGTCTTCAGTACTTAACTATTACTCGACCAGACCTGGCTTTTGCTACAAATCTTCTTTGTCAAAAAATACAACATCCTACAGTGGCAGACTTTCACCAATTAAAGAGAGTCCTTCGATATGTCAAAGGTACCACACATCTTGGGATCTATCTCCATTCTCAAAGTTTAGTAAACCCCTATGGGTTTTCAGATGCTGATTGGGCAGGTTGTACTATCACACGACGCTCTACAACTGGGTTTTGTACCTTTCTTGGATCTAATTTGCTTTCTTGGTCAGCCAAGAAACAACCCACTATTTCAAGATCCTCCATAGAAGCAGAGTATCGGGCACTTGCCTCAACAACTGCTGAACTCACTTGGATAAGCTTTGTATTACGTGATTTTGGTATTTCTCTTCCATCAGCTACATCTTTATTCTGTGACAACGGATCAGCAATTTCTCTTACAGCCAATCCAATACTGCATGCTCGAACTAAGCACATCGAAGTCGACTTCCACTTCGTACGTGAGAAAGTTTCTTCTGGATCTATTCGTGTTCAATATATACCTACTCATCTTCAATTAGCTGATATCTTTACTAAATCTCTCTCACGATTAGCTCATGTTACTCTCCGAACCAAATTGGGAATGGGATCTTTCACCCTTCCCAATTTGAGGGGGGATGTTAAAGGATCAGGATCTTTATCTTACTTTGTTACTATAAAGTCAGTTGGTGACTTTGAGAAGGAAAACGATAAATCAAGTATGCGAAAAATAGAAACAAGCTGATGATCAACAATGGAAAGCTGGTGATGAAGACTGACATGAGTTGATATAGAAGACATGGATCGCCAGACTAATCAACGGTGAAGAACATGCGATGTAGAAGACACGGATCACCAAGCTTGGATCGCCAAGCTTGCTTAGTTAACGGGTTGTTGTTTTGTTGTAAACGGTTGGAAAAGTTTGGTAGTTCAGTTTTTCTGTTACTGGAAAATTAGCTTCTCTCTTTTGTTATATATAGAGAGAAATAAAACTCCGTAGGGTTAAGAGAGTTAGCTCGACTATGAGATGTACACACAATGAAAATAGAGTAGAAGAGGAAGAACAGAGGATTTGTATTGATGGTTGTAGTCGATACTCTGTACAAACATGAGATTCTGATACAAAGATATATAGAACATTTCTTGTGCAGATTTTGCTTCTGCTGAGTCTATTCTTCATCATCATCATCTGATTCCATTCTTCATCATCTACATCTTCGATTTCGCATCTTCCCCCTCCAGAGGATGATCTGCTCATCCTTAAATAATATAGGAACACATGGTACCAAATCCTGCATGTGTGTAATACAGACATTAAGCTCTAAAAAGACAAATACATATCAAGATGATAGTAAAAAACATCCCATGCAGAAAAGGAAGAAAAAAAAACAACGAAATTTAGAGAGCATACTCAAAGTTTCGCGCCAATCAGTTTGCAGTCACTTGTACCCACATATTTGCAGTCTAACCTCACAACCTCTTCAGTCTTGAATGCTTCCCTCACTTTCTCCACCACATTGACATACACGCCATTTCTCGCTGATATAAAATGAATAGTTTATCATGTTGTATTGAGATTGATTATAGCAAGTAAGAAAGAAGTAGACCTTAGTAAATGGCTGAGCCATTGGAAACAAGTTTACTCACTAAGTTTCATTAAAGGGGGAGAGTTCAGTCCTCTGTTTCTCATTTCTTTTGTTTCCTCAAATGTCAACCCTTCTGCAACATTCTTCACAAGCTTCGGGTATATTAGTGCATAAGGCTTCCACAGCATGAGAGGTATAACTTGTCTTTGCTTTGGATCATAATGTCGACCTCGATACGAGAGGAGGATATTGATATTGCAATAAATTATCTTCCCACCAGATTTGTCCTTTGAGAAAACTGGTAACCCGTCAAACAAGAGACCATGAAAAGGCAAAAAGGGTCTCATAATATTCTCATTCAGTCCATTCATTTAATACCTCAAGGTGAAAGCACACATTGTCCATGTCAAGCGTCGGCACTCCCAGGCACTTAATCCTAACTGATTCGGCCCTTTTCCAGTGATTGTGGATGTCATCCAACATGTTGTGAGTAACTCCTCCTTTGCCTGCGCGAAAATAATGACATCAATCAGAGTGCAGTCAGAGGTAAAAGAAAATTCCACAGAGGGCGAAAAGGAGACAACGACAAAGCGTAGCAACATCTCTCATTGACTCTTCTCGACAAAACTCCATGTTCTGCCAACTTACCAAAATCGAGTATCTCAAACCAAGTCTCTATTTTCAATTCCACCGAACAAGATAGCTTGCACCCAAATCACACTAGTTAGAATGTCAGTCTGGTGCTGACTTCACCGAAGGATTCGCAAAATTCCTCATCTCTCCCAAATTCATTCACATCGTTACCAGAATATTCAGAAGCAGCATTGGTACAGTTATCAAGTACAGCAACTATACTAATGAGCAGCCAAGCCAATCAAGAAAAATCAAAACTTACAAAAAAAATAATAATCCAAAAACAGGTTAATTTTATTCATCATCAACAGAAATTCTCACAAAGATTCTACAATCTACACTAGGCAGTAGCTCATCTAATCATTTGAGGCCTCGGGGATCATCAGAATTATCGCCACAAAGAAAGGACGAAAAACGCACACTTACCCAGATTAATCTGGCGACTGCAATCGCTGTGCCGATACCGCTCCACGAGCTCCGCCACTTCCTCCTCCGAAAGCGGAGCTCCCAGGACCCGTTCCCTCTCCCCCGCTGCCTTCTCCAGGTCTGGCGCCTCTCGGGCCGGCGCGGAAGTCCCCGTCTAAGTCACGTCGATCCGGCTGGGCCCGAAGAGAGAGAACCGTGGCGGCTCGCGGAACCCGATGGGCTCGACGGTGGCGCTCATCTCCAGTACGAGTACCTGAAGTCGTAGGGGAGGTCCGGCCCAACCGGGCGATCCGGGTCGCCGGCCGGGCTTGATCCCGGGGGTTCCTTCCGGGCCTTGCTACTCCGGGTCGCCGTTGACTCATCAGTCTCGCTCCCTCCCTCCCTCCCTGACTAACAATGCCTTATTCAATGGCATTGTTGATCCTCTGTCGCAACTTCCATGGTCGAGCCCCCTCGCTCCTCCAGGTGAGACTCTTTTCCCATTCGCCAAAGGAGGCGGGGGCTCCAAAGTGACAGACCTTAGAGCCGGAGCCCACGAGAAAATACTAGTGGAGAACCGAAGCTGGAACAATGACTATTAAAGAATTTCCTGCATCAGTTGAAAATCTTCCCTCTGTAAAGCAAATACATTTGCAGAAACCTCGCAAAGCTCCCTCAAGGGTTTATAAGTTGCAAAATCTCGAGCATTTGAGTCTGAGGCTGCTCCAATTTTGTCATGTTCCTAAACAACTTGGAGGATTCAACTGATCCTCAAATCCAAAGAACTTAATGACGGCAATCTCTCAGAAGTAGAGTTCCTTGAGAGTTCTTCTAATTCTCCCAAGTTAGCGCATCTAAATCTTTCCGAAAACAAGTTTACTCATCTTCCAACATGCATCAAAAGATATCATGATTTGGAACACTTGTACGTGGATGAATGCAAGCAACTAGAAGAGATTCCTCAGCTTCCGCCAAACGGGCATATCCTAATGGCAAAGAGTTGCAGATCTCTACAAGAATTTCCTGATTTGCTCATCGAATCCCTTTTTATTTTGATCCAATTAATGAAGAAGTTATCAAATCCAATTTTTAAGCAAAATAAAGCTTGGTCGTAATTAAATAAGAGAAGAAAGACAATCGATACCACCTTATGTAGTTGGATCAATTCTTCGACTGGGCATGAAATAACATTTTGTGCTATCTCAAATAATGTCATGTGTACTTGGCCAGTTCTATGAATGAAGAGCCACAAGTTTAAGCATGTACTTGACAACTTTTTTCTCAATAAAAAAGAAAAAGAAATTAAAGTAGAATTGTGAAGAGGCACATCTACTTTATATAAAATTGTTTGCTTTTGAAAAAATTTATGATATCAATAACAGATTATATGTGATTATATTTGGATATGATTATTCCATTAATTTTGTAACTTATTAATTTTTAATATATTTTGAATCACTAATCCAGCCTAAAGCATAGGAATTCATGCCAACTGATTACACACACACACACACACATATATAAGCATTTACACGATTTAACATATTATCCATGTGCTCCCAATCATTGTGATCCATCCTCTGAAAACATCACGCTTCATTAGTCCAAGTCACTAAAATTCATACTACAACCTCGTTAGCCATTGCCGGTTCTTCATCCAATTAATGATGCCAATACTTCATGCCTGATAATTTTGAGATAGTAAGTTTCGTTTAATCTAATGCGATCTTCATCTTTAAGGAAGTGCCGATTTGATTGTGTCAAAGATCAAAAGGTCTGCATAGGGAAGACTAGTATTCCTCCGCTTTTTTACTAGCCAGATTGCATTCCTTCCCACTTTCTTTTAACATTAATCAAACACATCACTTTAACATATGTGACGGCCCGAGCGGCGGTGCGCGGGGAGGAGGGATGGCGGTGCGTCCGCGCTTCGGTCCCCGGACGTGCGCAAGGAAGGGATCCTCTCCCTCTTGTCCCACATCGCTTAGGGGGGAATCCTGGGCCTTGTTTATAAGGCTTGGGTTCCTTTAATTGTGTGACGCGTTTTAAAGTCGTGAGGACTTAGTGTCCAAAGTGGACAATATCACATAGTGGGACCCGGGATGTTACAACGGTATCAGAGCCGACTCCCGACAGCGTGTGGGGCCACAGCGAGGACGCCCTTCTGTTAAGGGGGGGAGAGTGTGACGGCCCGAGCGGCGGTGCGCGGGGAGGAGGGATGGTGGTGCGTCCGCGCCTCGGTCCCCGGACGTGCGCAAGGAAGGGATCCTCTCCCTCTTGTCCCACATCGCTTAGGGGGAGTCTGGGCCTTGTTTATAAGGCTTGGGTTCCTTTAATTGTGTAATGCGTTTTAAAGCGTGAGACTTAGTGTCGCGGGATGATATCACACTTGATGGGACCGGGATGTTACAACATAGGCATTGCATCAAAATATCTTACCATGTCCGTGTTAATTCTCAAGCTTTGACAGCAGCTCTTTTTTTTTTTTTGTTTTTTGGTCAGAACGACAGCAGCTTTAAGCAGTTGTTATTTTGTACTCTGAAAGACATTTTCATTCAAATCTGAAGCAGCAATTTCACACACCAATCCCTCTAGTGAAATGTTTATTCTGTGCCACCAAACCGATATTGTCAGGATCTTCATACCAGTTCTCATATGATCTCTCCCATCTTTCTCTGTGTTCCTTCAGCAACGCCCGAGATCCAATCATCTCCATTACTGTCAAAACCAAAGAGCGAGAGAGATGCGGATAATCATGAAATATAGCCATCGACTGGCATGAAGCGAATAGCATAATCCTGTAAGGGAGTATATTCACAGGGCCAAAAAGTTTCTGATTTAATATTGCTGGATGTTACATTAGCTCGTTCTTTTCTTGTTACGGATGTAGTATTGCTGATGATGTACACATCGTTGCTGGAGAATACAGCAAAGTACATTTACATCCATAGCGTATTATCCTTTTATTCCTTAAAACCCAATCCTCCATCTCATTTCTCCTTATTTTTATCATAATAATTGGAAGGATTATCTTAGCAAGTGTCCTAAGCACACTTTTTAAGCACCGAAATCAACGAAATCTTACCGTTTCTAATGCGCAGACCGTCCTTAAAATATGTTTGATTCCTTTTTCCTGCCAGCCAGAAAGTAAACAGGCATAGGCAAACCCAAAAGAAGAAAGGTTTTGACTGTTGACTCGAGTGGGGGCAATGGAATTGTCCGGTTAAAAGTTGCAATGCCAAGTCATCTCCACGTCAGATGCAAATCCGAACTCCTCTATCCTCTCAGATGACGTCGCATAAAAGCATCATCATCCTCACCACTCCCCGTTCCGACTCCCAAAAGACAAGAAGACGACGTTGACTCATCACTATCTCTCTCCCCCTCTCTCCCACCGACAAATCATGCCTTCTTCAATGGCGCTGTTGATCGTCCGTCGCAACCCCCATGGTCGGCGAGGCTCTTCTCCCGTTCGCCGGAGGCACGGCGGCGGCGGCGGCGGCGGCTGCTGCGAAGCGACGGGCCTCGGAGCCGAAGCCCATCGAGAAGATACTGGTGGCGAACCGAGGCGAGATAGCTCGACGGGATCATAAGGACGGCAAGGACGCTGGGGGTTCGGACCGTTGCCGTCTACAGCAACGCCGACTCTGGCGTTCTCCACGTCAGGTCCGCCACGTGGCTGTCCGCATGGGTCCCGCTCCAGCTTGCCTCAGTTACCTCAGTGGAGCGTCCAACATCGATGCCGCTCTTCGCGCCGGTGCTCAGGTGAGGGGTTGAGAACTAACTATCTGCTGTTTGAAGTGCGTGTAATCGCCTTCGGAATGATCGCGTTCGTTAGAGCAGTGGTTGACAGCCAGGAGTGAATGGAATTGGTGACGGTGGAGGAAATTTGTGAGATTGTGAGTTTCAAGTATTGGAGCTCATTAATTCCCATTTGTTCATTAAGGTTTCCTCCACGTTACTCAGGAAAAGCTAACATTTTAAATATGGAAGTACCTAGAAATAACTTAATATCGAATTAGAAAGTCCTTTGAATAAAGTAATCCACTCAAAAGTTAAAAATAAAAATAATACGCAGTGATTTGGTTAATTCATCAACAATATCTTCTAATGATTATATGCATAACGAGTTTGATTAGGTGGTGCACATACGTGTGCTTGAGTGCAGAAGCTGTTTCGGTAGATGTCACTAACATTAGTCAAGGTTCTACACTTGCTATTCCATCTTTCTTCGAAATATCTTGGGCAACTTCCACGAAAGTCGGACTGTATGATCAGCGGGTCCAGCAAAGCGGGTTGAATTACCAAGAATCTACTTCTGCATTTCAGCTCCTAATTCATCTTTCTTTCATTTCTTCCCACAGTTTAGTCAAATAATTCACCCTAGAATTTGTTGGGGAGAACTCAGTACAACAATTCATCACAAGCCAAACACAATCCAAAATTAATTTCTCCCTTGAAACTAAATCAACTGAAATTCTCTTAATCCCCAGCAACAACCAGAAATATATAACCTCACAATATGCAAATATAAAGTTGAAATGATAAATAGACAAAGCAAATAATGACACCATTGATTTAACGTGGAAAATTCGATGCGGAAAAAAAACCACGAACCACCCAAAAATATCCACTAATCACCAAGAATAGTAGGATACCCAAAGTATTCTCCTCTAATCACACAATAGAGGCTCAACATCAACATTAAAATCATATTTTTCTCACCACATAGTTACATAAACAAGTTTTTAGCAAGAAAACTTTAACCGCAACTAGAGAATTCAAAGACGGTTCTCAACGAACAAAAACCATCAACTTGTAGTTCTCAATCTCAACATATTGAAATTTGACCCGACTCCGTCAATATTTGGCATTCGAATCGGAGCCGCAAAGTTGCAGCCCTCTTCTTTTTTTTCTCTTCTCCCTCGCTTCGGCAGTTTTTTGTTTTCTCTCTCTTCTCTTCACTTTTTGGACGCACACTTGCACATCACCACTTCCACTTCTTTTTTTTTTCTTTTTATTTAATTTTATTTAATGCTAGCTGGGCCCCACATGAAGGTGGACCTAGCCAAAAATCTCCCCTTCCACCTCATGTGGGAAGGTTAGTCATGCCCACTTTTCTTCTACAAGCATCAAGCTTCACCACGAAAAAGGCATTAGTCATCATATTGGACCTATTGTTGTTGGTATGAACTTTCTCAAATAGGAAAAGCTTATCTTCTAACTTCTCTTGAATCCAATGATACTTTACATCAATATGCTTCGATCTTGAATGCAATACTGGATTCTTGCTAAGATACATAGCACTTATGCTATTGCAATATAAAACAAACTTCTCTTGCTTCAAGCCCACCTCTTGTAGGAATTTTTGCATCCACAAGAGTTCTTTACCTCCTTTAGTAATAGCGATAGATTCCACTTCAATTGTAGATAAAGCAATATATTTTTGCAATCTCAATTGGCATGAAACAACTCCCCCTACAAAGATTATTATATAACCCGATGTGGATTTCCGAGAATCAACATCACTAGCAAAGTCCGCATCCAATTAGCTACTCAACTCAACCTTCACATTTCCATAACACAAGCAAAGTGTAGAAATGCCTCTAAAATATCTTAAAATCCATTTAACAACGGTCTAATGCTCATTTCTTGGATTAGAGAGAAATTTACTCATAACACCAATTGCATGAATAATATCGGGTTTTGTACAAATCATGGTGTATATCAAACTACCCACGATTGATGCATAAGGAATTTTCATCATCTCTACCTTCTTCTCTTTCTCACTTGAAGGACACTCATTACTACTCAACTTGAAATGGCCTGTAAGTGGAGTACTGATCGTTTATATGTGCTTATATTGAATCTTTCAAGTGCCTTTTCAATATACTTTTCTTGAGATAACCATAGTTTTTATTCTTCTAGTCACAAGTAATTCTCATGCCTAAGATTTGCTTAAGCTGGGTAGGTTTTCATTACAAAAGCTTCACTTAACTCATTTTTCAAGCTCTTAATTTTCTTGGTATCATGTCCAACAATCAACATATCATCCATATAAAATATGAGAATAAGAAAATCATTATCTAAGAATCTTTTCATAAAACACAATAATGAAGTTTGTTTTACCATATCTTTATTTTTCCATGAATGATTCAAATTTCATATATCATTGTCTAGCGCTTACTTGAGACCATATAAGTTTTTCCTTAATCTACATTAAAGTGCTCTTTGCCTTCATGTTGGAAATAACGGATTCCCTAAAACCGATCCGATATTCAATCAAACCCCTAAAACGAATGCGGAGGACGAGCTCGGGAGTCACATGTATCACCGATAAAAGATACACTATGGAATCGAGCGTACCTTGTCTTTCATAGATTAAACACCAATATTGAAGTTCGAGGAAGAATTCTGATCTCATTCTACCAAGGAGCGTACTGTTGCTTTTAGGAGTAAAGAACTCTAAAAACGTATGTTCTTTTTTGGAGTGTTGTTATTGAGAGAGACATATTCCCTCTCTATCTAAAACACTACTTCAAACAACGTAATCCTTCGTATCCAAATAAAGCAACCTTTCACATTGTAACCGTTCCTCCATGGGCCCTTAATTTGCAGGTCGGGTTCTTAGGCCCAACATGGGCGGACGGGCCTACTTAGGCCCATCAACATATAGAAAAACCCATCATCTCCCACTCGCACATAGTGGACCGAACATGATCCTCTTTACCTCTCTGCGATATTCATACCAATGAATAATCCGTGCGACCAGCATTTCATTGCTATACATCTGTTAGGAATATATAGCAGCTCATAATGGGCATTACACTTTGAGTAGATTTAGTATGTAGTACCATAAATCGATCGATCACATTTATATCTCTCTTGATCTTTTTTTAAACAATGATATATTATATTCACAATTATGATTATCCCAAAAACAATCATAATTGGTCGACCTAGTGAATACAAAACTAGAATGTGATTCTCTAAATTCGATATTCCTCTTTCTTTCAAACTTTCAATTTCAATTCAGCTTGGTTTTCTAAAAATGTTCTATTAGATCGAATCAATTCATGATCATTAGCAACATCCTAAGATAGCAAACATTGAATAAAAATCTTGAGAATAAGTAAGAGTTATGAGGGCACTAAATTGAGAAATTATTTTCTTCAAGAGTCTTACATGGCATAAAAGTTGAGATCAAACTTTTCCCACTTTTATTGGTTATCTCATGCATACATAATATGAAATACTTATTATGGTATTAACTCATTTCCCATTTAGCGTATATCTACATCATCAATACCGTACAAATGATAGTTCAGACATACCTAATGTCTAACTTGAGTTCATATATCTGCTTATTCACAGAATTCATCAAAACTCACATTTGACATCATAGACAGATAAAGTAAAATATGTAAAGGTTATTTTACTTTTGGACATGGTAAATATTATGACATCATCTTAACACTTAGTTAATGTGACATGTATATTTTAAGCTTGAGTTCTCAATTATCACTTAGATAATAAGCTTAAAAATTATCTCATTTCTATTTATCACATAGTAAATAGAGGCAATTATCCATGTGAGTGAGCTAATATTTTATGTTCAACATATTTTCTCAACTTTATATAATGCACTGCATTAAGATGCATAAACGTCAAACAAAAATTCATAGGCATTAATAATGAAAACACAAATTCATTAAATGTGAACACTTTAGGAAAATTACAATATTTAATACATCAGTCTCTACGCAATTCTAGAGATTTTACATAACCACAAAACACATCTCTAGGTATTGGATTTGTCATAAGATCTGTTACCATTCTATGCTAAGTTCACATCTTTTCGTGTAACCATATCCTTGACAAAATTATACTTGGTATCTATATGTTTGGTCTTATTATGATATTTTGGATCTTTGATGTACGCTATAGTTGCTTGGCTATCATAATTAACCAATAATGGATTTGTAGCATACCCAATAACACCTAAATGATCCAAAAATCTCTTAAGTCAAACACATTCTTGTACTATTGTTGATAATGTCATGAACTCAGCTTCCATCGTGGACAAGACTATACACGTTTGTTTCTTACTATTTCAAGATATGGTGCCATTATTTAGTAAGAAATCAAAACCAAATATAGATTTCATTTCATCAAAATCTTCTCCTCAATCAGCATCTGAATAGCCTTCAAGTTGCAGATCATTTCCTTGGTAATTTAGCTTGTAATTAGCAGTTCCCTTCAGATACCTCAGTATTTTTTAACAACTTTCCAATGTGCTTGACCTGAATTGGATTTGTATGTACTCATCATCCCAACTGCAAAACATATGTCAGGTCTTGTACACATCATAGCGTATATTAAACTTCCCACATCATTAGCATAAGGAACATGTTTCATTTGTTCCTTTTCTTGTGGAGTTCTTGGACACAGTTTATGGCTCAATCCTTCACCTTTTGCAATAGGAGTATCCATGGGTTTATAATCGCGCATACGAAATTGTTCAAGAACCTTATTTATGTATATTTCTTGAAAAAATGATGACATCTTCAAACAATCTCTTGAAATTTTAACTCCAATAATGTATGCAGCCTCACCCATATCTTTCATATCAAAGTTAGAAAATAATCAACTTTTGATAGTATTAACCAACTCCATATTGCTTCCGGTAATTAATATATCATCAAGATATAATGATATGATCATAAATTGATCTTTAGATATTTTGATATATACACAATGATCATCATCTATCATTGTAAAATCATATGTCATGGTATTATGAAAACGTATATATTATTGTCTTGATGACTGCTTAAGGCCATATATCGATCTCAAAAATCGACATACATTTTCTTCTTGGCATTCCATAATAAAACCAGCAGATTGTTTCATATATATTTCTTCATCTAATTCTCCATTGAAGAAAACAGTATTTACATCCATTTAATATAACTCAAGATCCATACTTGCCACTATTGCCAGAATAATGCGAATCGAGGTAAATCTCACTACAGGAGAAAATGTTTCCTCATAATCAATTCCTTCCTTGTTGATTATACCCCTTCGTCACAAGACGAGCTTTATGTCTTTCTATTGAGCCATCAACTTTATGTTTTATTTTAAGAACATACTTGTTCCCAAAAGCTTTGCGTTCTTTTGGAAGATCAACCAGTTCTCAAACATGATTTGACTTCATTAACTCCATCCCCTCTTCCATTGCATGCATCCATTTTTCCTTATTAGGGCAATTTAGAGCCTCATGTATATTTCTTGGCTTATCTTCATTTTGTGGAACAACCATAAAAGTTTCCCCTTCAATGTCAAAACGTTGACGGGGAATACTTTTGCGACTTGTTCGCCGTACAGGAGATTATACACTTTGCACATCATTCTTCATCATGCTCCCATTCGGATTAGATAATGATAACATCATCTCATCATGTGGTTCTAATTGAGAGTGAGTTGAATTAAATTCATCACTTTTTATATTACTCTTATTTGGACGAACTCCACTAAGTTCATTATCTTGATCAAATGTTTCAAATAGGGAGTAATCCTCACCTATTTCGTCTTTCTTAGGAAATTCATTCTCTAAGAATGTGACATCTCGTAATTCGAATTCAGTTTTACTTCCAACTTTCCTACTTACCTATAAACACATACGCTTTCGAGTGTTTTAAGTATCTTATAAAAATGCTCTTTTTCCTCTAGGACCCAATTTGGGAGGGCTCATGAGTATAGGCCCCGATCCTCAGGCACGCGCACATCCCTTACCTTTAGTCGATTTTAAAATGTGATATCTCAGGATTACGTATCGCCAACCCTTTCATTTTCAATATGTACATGCGGAAGTAATTATAAATCTCCAGACAATAAAACAATGTGATAGAAAAGCAATTCCATAATTTTCATACTAAAGTTCTCAATTACTCTTTTATACAAGCACCTCATATTATATAATGCAATACTATTCATAGGGGTCTGATCTAACATTTATCCACATATAGTCAAGGTCTAACAAAATAGGATGGGATCTCAGTCCTCATCCAAGTCGTACTCAGGATCCTCCTCATGGTCATCTTCTTCTCCAAAATCATCATTGAAATCACGTCTCAGCAAGTTCTACCCCCTAAGACACGATTAGTAAACTAATACACCTTAGGGCTGCCTATGCACAACATGAATCAGAAGACTTACCTTGATCTCAAATTCCACATACATATTAGCACCGATCAAATAGGCATCCAAGTAATTACATCACTAATCAAAGTATCGATCAAATCGACCTAATCGATTACACGCCAATAAGACCACTCACAATCATTTCCATTCAATCAATCAATTTACAACATCATAATGAACTAATAATCAATCGACCCAGTCGATTACATGTCATCACGACCCATGCTTGGTCGGCACATTCAATACTATCTATAAGTCCGACCATAGTCTAGGACTGTTCACTCTAAGCTGATATATAGATAGTATAGCTTGCACTAAGCTGATAGGGTTAAGGTATACTGCTCTCGCTAAGCTAACATATCACCCGTAGGCTGATATAGTATACCGGTTGTCGCTACCTTCCCGAGGGTGAATTATTTGAAGAAGGCTAATGGATTACTAAGTCCGAAGACTTGACACGGACCCTCTCAAGTCTTACCAATCGCGACTTGATAGAAATTAATTCATTTAAACATGCCATTTCAATTTGGAGCCGCCACTAACCAATTAGGTTCAGTTAGAAACCAAAGTAAAGTATGAGAGAATACTTTACTATTGCGAACTAGAGATTCAATAGGTCCGAGGACATGGTTACGCTAGATTAATCTAACGCCCTTTCGGTACCTTTTATTTTAATTTTAAAAAAAATATTTGTAGGCAATGTTGATTAATTTTAACCTAAGCTACTAACATGCAAATGGTGGTCATGCGGGTGCACAATCAATAAAATAACATTCAATAAAAAATGCTAATAAAAATGCATGCCCTAAACATGATTTCTAAATGACATGACACCTAATTTTTTTCTTTTAAAAATGTTAATTATATGCAATCTTAATCTAAATTTAATATGCATGAATTTATTTTAATGACATGCGAGATGCAATTCATATGGTATGACTTAAACTTATCACTATATGTATGCAATCTAATTTATATAATCATAAATATGCATGTGTTTCATGACATGGGATGGATGACATAATAATTCTATATGCATGTTCTTTTTGTGATTTTTTAATGATTTTTTTTATTACACATATGCAATTTATACTAACAAAGATGACATGAAATGGGATTATGTGGTGTGCATATTATGAAACCTAAATAACATTTTTTGTTTTGTTTTTTTTTTTTTTTTTTTTGTCTTTGTTCTATTAAAGGAAAATTATCCTAATTCTATATGAATCTTAAAAAAATAAAATACATTGCTTTAAACATGAAATGTTTATGGACCTAAATACCTAAATCCTAGATATGACATATGATGCATGATATTTGATGTGCAAATAACAATGATGCATCAAAATGTACATCTTATTGATAATTTATCAATGACATATTATCTTTATATGAATCAATTATGCAAAGTAATTCATGAATTTGCCATGAAAAGTTGAAATAATCAAAAATTTAACCCGACGTCTCGCGGCTCAATATTTTTGATTATCATGACTTAATATGACAAATTTTCTAATTGGATAATAAATTAAAACAAATCAAGTTAGAATAATAAAAACTACCAAATATCTGAATTAAATTTAACCTAAAAATTTACCTAGTTTAGAGCTAGACCCACTTGAGGAATGGCTCAACAGCAATGAATAGGATGATGGTGCAGATGTGGCGTTAAAGCTTGGTGTCAGTGCCGAACAGGGGTGGTGTTGAGCACTTGGGCTGAGCAGAGGCGCGACTGGAGCAGCTGAACAGAAGCGGTTTCACGGGCCTTGCGTACGGCAACCAGCGGGGAGGAGCTTCGGTCGTTGGGTGGTCGTGGACAGGGCAAGGAAAGCTGCGTCGTCACGGATCGGCATGGCAGTGGCTTCGTTGAGCTGGTGGAGCGGCTCGGCAGTAGTGAGCACAGCGAGGAAACTTTGGTTCGGCTGAGAACACTGATGCAATCGCGGTAGAGGTGGCACGGGGCTCGAACTGCTGCGATGGATGTCCTGCAGGGGCGTTGTTCGGCGGTGGGCAGCAGCGGTGGATCGCGGGCTGAGGCACAGTGGCGGTGTGGGCTCCAGGCGGCAACAGTGAGCGCAACGGGCTGTTGAGGTCGGCGCTCGGGAGGATATTCGTTGGGCGCAAATTGTAGGTTGTGGGCCTCGGGTGGTTGGGCACGGTAGCGTCGGTCGCTCGAGCGTGCAGCAAATCAACCTCAGGTGGCATCACGGGTTGTCGGTAGCAGCAGCCAACGGCAAAAGGGCGCTTGGGCCGTCGGAGCAAGGGCGGAAATGATGTGTGGCGGGGGATGCGTGCCGCGGAGAGATCGACGAACGGCAGACGAAAACGGCAATGACAGAGGCGCAATGGAGCAGGGTGGCTCCGGTGTTCGCGGACGAGCGTCGTAGGCGTGAAAAAAAGAAGCGGAAACGGCCGTTGCAGCTGGGCGGAGCAAAATCGAAGCCGGCAAGAGGAAGGTGGAGGCGTGCAGCAGAGGGAAGAAGGTGATGATCAGTAAATGTCCAATCACCTTTTTCCTTTTTGCTTTCTTTTTACTTTTCCCCCTTTCCTTCCTTTTGTGTTTCTTTCCTTCTCTCGACAACTCCACGAACAGCTCCTTCTCTCCCTTCCTTTTTCTTCTTTTTCTTACTTTTCTCTCTCACCTGACACTCTCTCTCACTTGTCTTTCTCACTTTCTGCCACTGTACTTTTTTCTTTTCCTCTTCAATTTTGCTATTTTTCTTGGATGAACAATGAAGAGAAACTCACCACCCATGTGGTGGCGTCGTTGGTTGGGCAAGGGACCTCTCACGAAAGGGCCTGCGTTCAATCTACGGTGTCGTCGTTGCTTAAGTGCTAGCATGTCTTAAGTGGGTTGTCGGGGGTGGTGGGTCCTCCCGCTTACGCAGCCCCCCAGGGTTTACTCTCCACCGCGAAGCGGCGTTCGGAGGTTCCCTGGGTCACCAAAAAAAAAAAAAAAAAAAAAAACAATGAAGAGAAACTCCCGCCCCCTCTTCACCAAAGCTTTGTATCCTGTATTTATAGAGGAAACACTCGAATTTGTTTTTGCAGGTGAAGATTTGCACATATTTGCTCAACCATTCAACAAAATAGTGGCTCCAAAATCACGGTTATTGAGTTTTTGAATTCAAAATTTTTTTAAAAAAATTCCCTCTTAATCAAAGATTATCTTTTAATTCTATTTTCTAAAATTAAATGAGGTGCCAACACCGGTATACTACTCTTACTAAGCTGACATATCAAAGCCCGTAGGATGATATAATATACCCTCGATGCTCACCAGAAGTTGCCAGATCCACTGATCCGATATAATAATATACTCACCAGAAGCTGCCAACTATACTTTTATAGTATGCTGAAAATAATATATGCTCACCAGAACTTGCTAGCCATACTTTTATAATATGCCAAAAATAATATATATGCTTACCAGAAGTTACTAGTCATACTTTTATAGTATGCTGAAAATAATATATATGCTCATCAAAAGCTGCTAGCCATACCTTTATAGTATGCCGAAAATAATCATTTAATCAAATCACCATTTTTATCATTTCTAATAAAAATACCAGTGCGTGGGCACACGGTCGGCCTTAGCCAAAATAATATAATTTCCTTTCCACAAATCTCACCATTATCTGTAGTCCACCAAAACACTTTTGGTGCTGTCAACCAACACCCGGTTATTTTCCAATTAATAATCAAAGATTATTCCATTAAAGAATAATTCCCAATTTCACAAATAATTCAATTTAGCACAAAATAAAACTCAATTAAATAAACGAATTGCACCACAAAAATTAGCACAAAATTCGGTCATTTGGCCATCCCAAAGTTGAATTTTCGAGAAATAAATAATTAAATAAATAATTTCGAAAATTAATTAAATAAATACAATAAATTCAATTTAGCACAATATAAAACTCAATTAAATAAACGAACTACACCACGATCATCAGCATAAAATCCCGGTCACTGGCCATTCCAGTTGAATTTCTGAAAAATAAATAATTAAATAATTAATTTCGAAAATTAATATTAAATTCCTAAAAATTCCAATTATGCCCGAATTGCCTAATTAACACCCGATAAGGGTTGGGAAAAATCCCAAGTAGCATTCAATAAATAGCACGGGCCATTCTCTAGTTAAGTACACTAACTATTTCACTAATATACAATGCAATTAACTAATAATCACTAATCCATTCTAATCTAACCACCTAATTACACTTAACTAACACTAAACAATATTTAAGCATAATTAGCAAACTAAGAATGCATTAGTGAGTAAGACTTACTTGGCAAAGCGAAGATCGGAACATTGCAATGATGATGTAATGGCGGCCGAATTCCAACCTTTGGTGGTGTCGATGAATACTCGTGGGCTTGGACCAGGCCTTAATCTTAAGCTTGGGCTTGCTGAAAATGGACTGAACCAAGTGGGCTTCGCTAAACTGGGCTTCTAAAATTTTCACAGGCTGATGGGCTTGATCCACTAGGGCTGGACTGAGCTGAAATTGGGCTGAAATCGTGTGGGCTGGAGACTTCAAATGGCGGGCTTTCGGGCCCAACTGGACTGAGACTTTGCTGGGCTTGAAGATGACACACATGGGCTGGCCTGACTTCTTCAATGGGTTGAAATCGTATGAAGATGGGCTGAAGACACGGGCCTAACTGCTGGGCTAAATTTTGGTCTAACTTGCGGCCCAAAGAAATTCACTAGGCTGGAATTGGGCCAAGATGCCGCATGGAGCTGGGCTGCAATTTACGTGGACTTCAAGTGGCCTAGCTGCTGGGCCGAACAAGGGAATCAGCAAGGGACACTAGGCTGAACAACTGCTGTAGAGATGGGCTTCGCTGGCCTCGTGGGTGCTGGGCTTGATCACAAATGGGCCGAGCGGTGTGAGAAGAGGACGCGGACGAAGACGAGGAAGAGAGAGCTGCTTCGGTCGCTTGACTCGCTGGGGAAGAGGGACGCTGGCACGCGGCAGCTTGGTCGTTGCTTGTCTTCATGCTAGAGGAGCAGCAGCGAAGGAGATCGGCAGCTGAGGCGGTCAACAACCAGGGAGATGGAGCTGCTTCGTTGACCTGGTGAAGACAAGCCGAAGTGGAGCTGCAGTGTCGACGTGGAGTTGCTGCTAGGGAATCAGTGGCTTCGATGGGACGATGATGCTGGTTCGTTTGCTGGCTTCGTGCAGCTGAAGATGAAGACGCGTGGATGGCCGATTGAAACCGCTAGTGTGGATCGAAGCTGCTGGAGCTGCCCTCGGTTGACGACGCTGGGCGAGTGGAGGCTTCATGGGGGTTGAACGCATGGACGGCTATCAGAGAAGACCACGCGTTGGAGAAGCTGCAAGATGGAGGGTCGTCGGTGGCTTCGGTCAACAAAAGGCCCTCGGTGGATGATGCTGTTGACCGAAGGGAGACAAGGTTTGCCGGAGGGTGCTCGTGAGTGGGCTTGCTCGATTCTTTTTGTACGGCCAAATTGAAGACTCGAAGGAGGAAGAAAAAGAATCATAACAGAAGTAGCGAGTGGATAGGGGAGTCGACTAGCGTGCGAAGGATGATGGGGACAAAGAAAGTCAAACATGGTTATCTCTTCCATTGATTGCTTGTCCTCTAAAAACCTTCAAGTTTATCCCTTGGTCCCCCAACAATTCTTTCTTGAATATAATTTCACCATTTATTCCAAATTAAAGCCAAAAATGCAGCCCTTAGTCCAATTTCGAATTTCCTTAATTTTTTGCTCCAATTTCTTTATTTGATTCTCCAAAGCAACGTCCAATTTTGCTGAAGAAAAATCCTAAACAATTTTCTATAAGTCCTCAATACCCAAAGGCTCGGCTTGGAAGTCAAAACTCACTTAAATTCGGCCTGTACGAATTTCCGTTAATTTCCCTTGCGACATCCAAACCGATTTTCCGTAAAACTCTCGGAATCTCTGAAAATTTCTCGGAAAGACAAGACGACGTCTTATAAATGAACCGTGACATGCTCAAACGTCCGATTCTCGAAACCGAATTTAAGTTCGTGGTTAAAATTGACCGAACGCGATTTTAGTCTGATCCGACCTATTGAGTAACTTTTATGGATTTTACCGCGGTTATATCCTTTAACGGCTTTACCAAATAAATTGGTTAACTCGTGAGTGATCAGCTCAAAGAAAAAGGAATCATGGGCGCGTCGACAAGATGTCCATTTCATATATTTGGGATGGGGTTGAAATTTGGGATGTCACAGTTTAAAAAAAAACTTAAGTCCAATTTTCTACCTATCCATAACTCATATGGAGTGGAAAGTAACTGATTTGGAAGGCACCGGGTTAAGTATATATGCAACAGTTAATAACGCATCACTCCAAAAAGTGATAGGTAAGTTAGTATGCGCTATCATGGACTTAACCATTTCCAGTAAGGTTTTGTTCATTCTCTCCGCAACACCATTTTGTTGAGGAGTATATGGAATAAGTAATTGTCTTTCTATTCCTTTTTCATCACATAATTTTCTGAACTCATCAGATAAATATTCTCAAACTCGATTGGATCTCAATACTTTTATTTTATTGTTTAATTGATTTTCTACCAAGTTCATAAATTTTTTGAAACAACTAAATACTTCAGATTTATGATAAATCAAATAAACATATCCGAATCGAGTATAATCATCTCTAAATATGATGAAATAAACAGTCCTATACCATTTCTCTCATATTCATTGGACCACAAACGTTAGAATGAATTAAATGCAAAGAAAATTTAGCTCTTTTACCTTTTTCAAAATGGTTTCCTTGTCATTTTTCCTATTAGGCAATACTTATATATGGGCAAATCGATTTTTTCAATGTTGCCCAACAAGCCCTCTTTGGCTAGTTTATTCATACGTTGTTGGCCAATATAACCAAGTCTAGCATGCCACACATTCACATCATTATCATATAAATTAGGTGACGTGAAAAGGGAATAACAAACATTAGCATTACCATAGTCAACATTTAATACAATGAAACCACCTAGAAAATAACCACAATTAGAGTAGTTTGTATTCAAAAACAAATCCACACCATTATTATGGAAGTTCATACTAAAATCAAGCTTTATCAACACTAAAATAGATACTAAATTTCGACAAATCTCTGGAGTATATAATACATCATATAGGAACAAAGTGCGTCCACCACGCATGTTCAATTGGCAGATGACAATCCCTTTTACTTTGACTCTAGAGTTATTTTCTACATAGATCTACTTAGTTCCAGTTGGTACTTGTCGAAATTCCACGAATGATCCTCTATCCTTCGCTATATGGTATGTCGCTCTTGAATCTACAGTCCACAAATGATTAGACTCAATTAAGAATACAAAACTTGACACATAAGCAAAGTTTTGAAATGTAAAAGAGGTGTATATCTTCTTTGGCTTACGACAGTCGCGAGCATAGTGACCATTCTTGTCACAATTGTAACACTTGACCCTTGATAGCTTCTTCATTCGATGACGCTTTCCTCTTTCATGTTGGTCAACTTTGGTTTCTTCTCTAAAGCACTTGCTCCATTGTCTTTCCTTTTATTGAACCAGTCAGAACGTTTGCGCTTGGAGCTTGAAGCTCCATGTGAGCTGGAACCAGCATGATAAATTTCAATTTTTAACTTAACCGCCAAGAGGCGGTCTTCTTCCAGCTCAAGATGACGCACTGCATCTTCAAAGATTTTGATATTCTCATTGTGGATCAGGTACACCTTCATATGCTCCCAACTCTAAAGCAATGAACGAATCACTGCTTGCACTTGCTACTCATCAGTCAGGACATGGCTAGCATTTTTCAGCTCATTAATCATATTTGACATCTTTCTTAGGTGTTGTTTCATGGTTTGACCATGAGACTTCTTATAAGAGTCAAACCTAATAGTAAACTGTCTTAGTCTGGTCACCGAAGTATGGCCAAATCTTACTGTCAATACTTCCCACATTTTCTTGGCATTCTCAAAATGCCTGAACTCTCACATGACATCATTCTCTATGCTACTCAGTAACGTAATGCGAGCAAGAGAGTTCTTTCTCTTCCATACAGCAAATGCATCCTTATTTTCTCTTATATTGTGTAGTGTTTTCATTTTCAAGTTCTTCCATAGTTAGGTTAAGAGCTTATAGTGCATCTTGCTCTTCTAGCACATATTGAATTTTCATATGCTATATTTCATTGTTATCGCCGTTGAACTTCTCACATTTATTCAGCTCAGCGACTATACTCTTTGTGGTTGAAGCCATCGATCTGAACATATCAGACACATATGCACAAATTATTAATACCTATCATTTATGCATCTATTTTGCACAAACCCATCATATTAATTAATCATTTCAAGTAAGGTTTCAGAATCAAAATGTCACTATGTTTCCAATCATCATCCAAAAATCCTAACTTTGAATTATTATTAATATAATCTTCTATGCAAAATAAATTTTTTGAAGTTACAAAAACTTTTGTGAACTACCCACAACAGTTAATAATAACATAAGAAAATAATATTTGACATTCAATAATGATAGAATAATAATGCTTTCACATAATGTAACTAACATATCAGTTGCTACACCAACAACAACTAGATAGAAAACATTTACATAAGATGTCCATAAAGCATACTGAATAAAGACCAGTCAAAACATCTAACGCCAAGACAATATATGAACTGGGAAAGATTCATTTTTGTTCCATTTTTTGATATTTTCTTCTTTAAATTCCTTAGACATTCTAGGCAACCACGGTAAAACATACGAGTACCCCTTAGGATTTCTCCTTCGCACATTCATCCCCGTCGGATTGAAGTCATCCATAGGTCGCAGTCTTTGTGGCTTCAATATGATAATGTCCATTTATAAAAGCCATTACAAGCATTTTATACGTAGTAGCTCTATTGACCTCCCATAGGCAATTCAACACTCTTTGCCATATCAGTGGAAGAGTATTTATGAAGAATCGCACCATCTCAGAATGTGACATGGGACGACCATTCCATATGACCTCTTGTATTTTACTGTTGACCTCGAGAAATGATTAATCAGTCAACTCAGTTGTCAACCTTGAAAGCCTTTCCTTTTGTTCATCTGTAGTTGCGCATATAGGTGTGCGCGCCTAATAAGGAGGCATTGTTCTTGCAACAAACGCAGAACAAATAATGGATTACTTATAATCCACATAAACTTAATTGGAAAAAGAAACACATCATTTTCCTCCTTTTTTTCTTGGGTCAACGGTCAACGGTTAGAAGAGTTGAGGTCAACGGGTCGGGTCGGGTTGAACCAACCGACCCGGCATGTGCCATGCACATGCGCGGCTGATGTCACCATGACATCTGCCAGCACGTGCCATGCTTGCACGGCTAATGTCACAATGACATCATCTGGCATGTACCACGCTTGTGCATGGATGACGTCACGATGCAACCATGCGTATGCGTTGCATGCGCCTAGGATCGAAAAAGCGCGTGCGGAGACCAAATCGGCCCGTGCGTTGCACGCGTCGACGACACCAATTCCTTCCGACCACGCGTGGCGACGCGTCCGGTGGCCTCCGATGGCAATCCACCACTCTATTTTCTCATATCAACGAGAGCTTCGACCATACATTATCAGAAACGAACTTTGATTTACAGAAAATCACAAACATGGGTGAACAATACGCGGATGTCGGGATTTTTTGTCCCCGATCGGCCAACGGTGGTGTTTTACGAAAATTCAATCAAAAGCAATTCATAAAGATGAAAAGGGATTTGGAAACATGAACATGGCTCTGATACCAAAGTTGGGAATAACGGATTCCCTAAAACTGATCCGATACTCAATCGAATCCCTAAAACGAACGCGGAAGACGAGCCCATGAGTCACATGTACCACCGATCAAAGATACACTACGGAATCGAGCGTACCTTGTCTTTCATAGATTAAACACCAATGTTGAAGTTCGAGGAAGAATTCTGATCCCGTTCTACCGAGGAGCATAATGTTGCTTTTAGGAGGAGAGAACTCTAAAAACGTACATTCTTTTTTGGAGCGTTGTTACTGAGAGAGACGTATTCCCTCTCTATCTAAAATGCTACTTCAAACAACATAATCCTTCGTACCAAAACAACGCAACCTTTCACATTGTAACCGTTCCTCCATGAGCCCTTAACTTGCAAGCCAGGTTCTTAGGCCCAACATGGGCGAACGGGCCTACTTAGACCCATCAACACATAGAAAAACCCATCACCTTCAACTTCAAAACCCTTCGATTGCTCTATATATATTTCTTATTTTAGGTCTGCATGAAGAAAAGCCGTCTTTACATCAAGTTGTTCAATTTCTAAATTCAAATTGGCGGCCAACCCAAGAACAATTCAAATAGAAGACATCTTTATAACCAATGAAAAAATCTCTTTAAAGTTTATGCCATTCTTTTGACAAAAGCCCTTCACAATAAGTCTAGCATTGTGTCATGATTGCAAACTATTTTATTCTATTTTCAACTTGTACACCCTTTTATTTGTGAGTGTTCTCTTACCCTTAGACAATTTCACCAATTCAAATTTGTGGTTCTCATGTAAGGATTTAAGCTCCTCTTGTATGACTTATGCCACTCATTCTTTTGTTTACATGATATAGCTTCTTCATAAGTCTCTGGCTCTCCTGCATCAGTGAGTAACACATACTCATGCGACAAATATTTTTGAGAAGGCCTACGCTCTCTTTCAAATCTTCTAACTTGAGACATGATAGATTGCTTTTGCTCAACTATTTCACCTGTCCCAGATGAAGAATCACATTATGTGATGATTAACCATCTTCATGATTTCCATGCACTTCTCCCCCATGATTTCTATCAACATCACAAGGATTTTGGCTGAAACTAATTGAACATTAAGCTATATTCTTTGATCTCTCCACCTTGTCAATGTCTTCAATAGTTTGATACTCATAAACACCACATCTCGGCTTCTAATGATTTTCTTTGCAACTGGATCCCATAACCTGTAGCCAAACTCTTCATGTCCATAACCTAAGAAGATACACTGTTTAGACTTGTTATCAAGCTCAGATCTTTCATCTCTTGGAACATGCACAAATGCCCGACAATCGAATACTTTTAGATGGCCGTAGGAAACATCTCTGATACTTCAAACTCTTTGCCAAACATCCCCCTTAAGAGGAACCAATGGAGAAAGATTTATCAAGTCTATTATTGTTCTCATCGCTTCACCCTAATATGACTTAGGCAACTTCGCATGAAAAAGCATACACCGAATCCGATCATTAATCGTCTGGTTCATTCTCTCTGCTACTCCATTATGCTGTGATGTTTTTGGAATGGTCTTCTCAAGCTTGATACAATAATCCCTGCAATAGTTTTCAAGTGGGTCTCTATATTCACCATCGTTGTTAGCTCGAACACATTTTAGCTTCTTCCCGGTTTCTCTTTCCACATTGACATGGAATTGCTCGAAAGCTGCAAGTACTTGATTTTTAGATTTCAAAGTAATAGCACACACTTTTCTATAACAATCATCAATAAATGTCACAAAGTATAATGTACATCTAAGAGTTCTAGCATCCATCTAACAAACATCAGTGTGAACTAAATCAAGTACATTTGATTTCGTGTGTAGAGATGAATTATGAAATGAGAATCTATGTTCTTACTTGTAAGACAATGAGTGCATTCCTTTAGATTTTTTATCCTTTAAAGGTAAAAGATTCTTTTTAGCAAGAGTTTCAAATCCTTTCTCGCTAAGATGACCCAGCCTCATATGCCATAAATCAACCGAGGAATCATCCACTGCATTTACCTCTTCTTTAATTAAGTTAGCTTATATAGTGTAGAGAGAACCTATCTTCTTACCTTTTGTCACTACCATGGAACCTTTAGTCAACTTCCATTTGTCATCAAATAAGGAATTGCAATAACCATCATCATCTAAGGCAACCGTAGAGATCAAGTGAAGTCGAATATCTGGAACGTGTTTCACATTTTTCAAAAACAAATTACATCCGACATCGGTCTTCAAATAAACATCTCCCATGCCAATAACTTTGGAAACATCACTATTTCACATTATAATACAACCAAAGTCACCGCCATGATAAGAAGTAAAGTAATCATGCTATGAGGTGACATAAAAAGAAACCGTGGAATCAACAACCCACAAGAGGGCCCGTTTGGTTCGGCTTTTGGGGAATGTATTTGTAGAAATGTAAATACCTTTGGATGAATGGGGTTTTCCGAAATACAAATGTCGTTTGGTAAAATTTGCATTGAGAAACGATTTTGGCCAAAATACCGTTTGGTAAAATTTGCATTTGTAATTAACTTTTATTAAATTAAAAAAAGCAAAAATATGTTTATATTTTTTTTTTGAAGTCCGCCACGGATTTGCCGAATCCGGCGGCCAAACCGCCTGAATAAAAAAATATAACATATTTTTTATAAAAATATTTTTATATTTTTTATATAAACATATTTTTATATATTTATTTATTTTTTATTAAACATAAAATATATTTATATAAAAAAACATATGTTTATATTATATATATTTTATGTTTATTTTTTTAAATAAATATTTATATATATATTTATTTAAATCGGATATAAAAATAGATATGTTTATATTATATAAAAAATATAATATATATAATATATATTTATTAAACAAAAATAGATATGTTTATATTTTTATATAAAATATTAAAAATATATATTTTTATATAAAAATTTATAAACATATTTATTTTTATATTTATTTTTATTTAGGCGGTCAATCGGCTTCTCCACCAGAGAGATGAACAATACCGGAAGTTGCATTCCAAATATGCAACTTTCCAAAGGATCTCAAGAGTTGCATTGGGCTAAAGGCCCTTAGAGCCACTTGGAGATGTAATTGCATCTCGCCAAAGTTACGCAAAAAAACGAACCAAACACCCTTGCATTTGGCCAAGGGACTTTAGAGCCCAAATGAGCATTCCAAATGCTGAACCAAACAGGGCCAGAGTCTTGGCATGTAAGATTCACACATCCGTCGTCACATACGAACACAATATTACCACCGGATGTAACCGCCGTTGTAACTTGTTTCTCTTTTTTCTTTCAATCTCCATTTCTATCATGAGATCTATCTCTCTTTGGCAACCAACACTCTTTTACATAATGTCTCATTTTACCGCAATTATAACACTTCACACTCCTCCTCAATCTTGATTTTGCCCTTCCTCTTGGCTTGCCTCGAGTATCATTTCTTTGAAACCTTCTTAAATGACTTATTGCCATATTTTCTATAACAAGAGCATCCGATATAGAAACACAATTTAAGCATTTTCTTCTTGTTTCTTCATTGAACAAACTTTCTTTAACCATGCTCATAGAAAGCACACCAAAATGAGCCAAGTTGTTTAACGCCACAACTAAGATGTCCCAACTATCGGGAAAAGTACCAAGTAATAAGCATGCTTGCAATTTATCACCAAGATCAATTTCAAGATTTGTCAATTGATTTACAACATCTTAAAATTCACTCAAGTATTCCGCCATATTACTCCATTCCTTTTATCTCAAATTCACAAGTCGCTTAACTAGAAGAGTTTTATTTTGTGGAGTTTTTCTCTCATAGAGATCTTGTAATTTTTTCCACAAAGTAGCCGCCTTTGTTTCTTGAGCAACATGATGAAACACACTATCATCAATCCATTGTCGAATAAACCCAACCGTTTTCCGATTTAATCTCTCCAATTCTTTGTCTTCCTTATCTCCTTTGACTTCATCACCCTTAATAGGATCAAACGAGTCTTTGCAATATAATACATCTTCCATTTGAGGCTTCCAAATATAATAATTCGAGGCATTTAAATTAAACATGGTGCCGCTAGTTTCTTCCATTTAACACTAGAATTTCAACCTAGCTTTGATACCACTTTGTTGGGGAGAACTCGGGTACAATAATTCACCACAAGCCAAACACAATCCATGATCAATTTCTCCCTTAAACTAAATCAACTAAAATTCTCTTAATCCTCAGCAACAACCAGCAATATATAACCTCACAATATGCAAATATAATGCCAAAATGATAAGTAGACAAAATAAATAATGACACCAAAAATTTAACGTGGAAAACCTAATGTAGGAAAAATCACGGACTGCCCAAAAATATCCACTAATCACTAAGAATAGGAGGATACACAAAGTATTATCTTCTAGTCATACAGTAGAGGCTCAACATTAATATTACAATTATCTTTTTCTCACCATATAGGTAGATAAATAAATTTGGGGCAAGAAAACCTTAACCGCAACTGGAGAATTCAGAGATGGTTCTCGATGAACAAAAACCATCAACTTGTAGCCATTGGTCTCACGAACAACATACTGAAATTTGAACCAATTCTGTCAATATTTGGCCTTTGAATTGAAGCCGCAAAATTGCAGCCCTTCTTTTCTTCTCTTCTCCCATGTTTCAACAGTTTTTTGTTTTCTCTCTCCTTTTCACTTTTGGATGCACACTTGCATGACCACCACTTCCACTTCTTTTTGTTCTTTTCTTTTCTTTTTTGTTTTTTTTTCTTTTATTTAATGCTAGCTGGGCCCCACATGAAGGTGGACCCAGCCAACAGAATTGTCCTTTAATGAGAGGTCATTTTCCGCCTTCTTCCCTCTCATTTTCCCTCGCTCTTAACTTTTGTGAGTTTCTCAGCCATCTTTTTCTTACCAGTTTGCATAGAGATTCCCTTACGGAAAGTTTACAGGGTGTTTCCACATCCTTATCAAGAACAACTAGAGGTCCTGCTTTATCTTTCAAGCCCTCCTCCGTTGACGCAAGCTCAACCTCGTCTAAAGTAAGACTTCACGCATCTTTTTGGGGCAAACAGCCATTGTTCGTCACGCGTTTTCTTAAGTGCTCTTACTCCTTTTAAGCTTCAACATTCTCGAGATAAGGGATCCTTTAAGGGAAGATCCCTCTGTGCCTTCTTTCTAGCCTCATGAGGTTGTGAGTGAGATCTAAAGGGATAGACCAATCATATTTTGTAATCCTTGAACTGAATCGAGCCAACAGAGCCAACCTTCTTGATCTGTCTTTCTTGTTTTTGTCCCCAAATTCCTGATATATGGCCTCTTCCAAAAAGAATTACCATGTGTTCGTGAGTTTCAGAGACATAGATGTCCGCAACAACTTCCTCAGTCATCTCTACGTAGCTCTAGATCAGAATGGAATATTCACTTTTTTGGACAGTGAGGAGCTCAGGAAAGGAAAGCAAATATCGCCATCGCTTATGAGGGCAATCGAGGAATCGCGTGTCGCGATCATCATTTTCTCTGAAGACTATGCTTCCTCACGGTGGTGTTTGGATGAGTTGGTGAAGATCATGGAGTGCAAGGCACAAAAGGAGCTGATTGTGTTGCCAGTATTTTACAAAGTGGAACCAAGAGAAGTTAGAGGGGGGAGAGAGGCTTATAGGAGAGCTATCGCTAAGCATGAGATCAAGTTCGGGAAGAATTCGGAGAAAGTGAAGAGGTGGAAGAAAGCTCTCCTCAACGCTGGTAGCTTGTCTGGGTGGTATATTAGTGATGGGTAAGTAAATTGATGTGACGCACTGCTTTGCCATTGTTAGCCAGTGATTTTTTGTTATATTTCAAACCGTATGCAATAGACTACCACTGAAAGCATTGATGTTGTCAAGTCGGTCTTTTGAAATTCGAATGAAGATACAAAGCGGAGATATACTGAACAGCAGATTCAAAATTCGAATAACCAAAACTTCAAGCTAGCAGATTCTTTGAATTCGATTCTTGCTGTGTGGATAATGAGAACTTTTTGTCTTCGATGAAAGTGTGGTTTAACAATTCCTTAGTCATTATTGTCTTCAGGCGCAGGTTCTTCTTAATTTTTCCCTTGGGCAGATGTTGGGCAGGTTCACCAGATGTGTTAATTTCTTTTTCTCTTATTATTTGCTAACCTTGTTATGTTATTTTCCTCACGACGTTTGAGGTTGAATTCCTGCCACGTTGAAATGCTAAAGCATGTTTATCTTTCTTTTGAGTGCTCATCAGAAATGAAGCGGAGCTCATACAATGCATCGTAAAGGATTTATCAATTCATCTAAAGCGAACACCCTTACATGTTGCTAAGTATCCGGTTGGAATAGAGTCCCAAGTTAAAGAAGCGATATCATTGTCACAAGAAAAGTTGGATGGTGATGATGTTCTCATGATAGGTGTATGGGGACCTGGAGGCATAGGGAAGACGACCATCGCTAAAGCGATATTTAATGCTATGGAAATACAGTTTCAGGGATCTATCTTTTTGGAGCAAGTTAGAGAAACTTCAAATAAAATCAACGGTCTAGTTGATTTGCAAGAAAAAAATTCTATCTCGGATCTTATCTCCTAGACATCTACTGGTTTGTAGTGTCGATGAAGGAATTAGTTTGATAAGAGAAAGACTGTGTGGCAGGAAGGTTCTCCTAGTTCTTGATGATGTCGACCAGTTGCGTCAAATGAATGCATTAGCTGGAGAAGGCAATTGGTTTGGTAAAGGAAGTAGAATCTTTGTAACATCAAGGGATAAACATTTGCTAACTTCTCATGGCATAAATCTTGTGTATGAAGTTAAACCTTTAGACCATGATGAGGCACTAGACCTTTTTAATCAGCACGCATTTCCAAATTGCAAAAAATCTGAAATAAGAAAGGATCTCATAGATAGAGCACTGCATTATGCTGGCGGCTTTCCATTATCTCTCGAAGTGTTGGGCTCATTCTTTCGTGGAAGAAATGAACCAGCATGGGAAAGTGAGCTGCGTAAACTTTCCCAGAGTCCTGACAAAGATATCAATCAAGTTCTGAAGATAAGCTTTGACGGATTGGAGAATGATGAAAAACAAATTTTCCTCGACATTGCTTGTTTTTTTAAGGGAAAAAGTATAGAATACATCAAAAAAGTTCTCGACAACTGTGGCTTTGAGACAACTATAGCAATAGAAATTCTCATTGAGATGTCCTTGATAAGAAAAGAGCATGGGACCTTGCAAATGCATGATTTGGTTCAATCGATGGGTCAGAATATTGTTAATCAAGAATGTCTTGATGACCCCGGGAAACGATAGATTATGGCTTTTTGAAGATGTTGAGGATATTCTATGTGAAGACACGGTAAGAGTTATTTATGTAAACATTGTTATATCTCATTTTTATGATACTTTGATTTGGACAATATATTTAAATCTCAATGAAATTTTGTGCGAGAACTGAATTTTCTCTGTTATGAATAGGAAACGAATGCAGTAAAGGCCATCGTATTGGAATTGCGCGAACCAAAAGTGAGAACTATGAATCCTGAAGAGATAACCATAAGTCCAAATGTTTTCGGAAACATGAAAATGTTGAGAATGCTTATTTTGATTGAAGTGCATATCATCTCATCGCAAGGTCTTGTTTGTCTCCCTAACAGTCTGAGATGGCTTGAATGGCCAAATGCCCCATTACTAGAGTTTGGCTCTGGTCCGAAGAAACTTGTTGGACTTGATATCCAGAAAAGTCATATCAAGCAATTTGACGGAAAACTTAAGGTTAGCGTTAGTGATAACTAGCTTTTCCCTTTTTATAACTACAAATATTTTCAAAGCTTAATGATTGTATTCATATTTTCTTTTCCAGAATTTTAAATGGTTGAAGTACATCAATTTTAGTCAATGCAAGTCCCTGGTTAGTGTTCCTGACCTTTCATCAATTCCAAATCTGGAGAACTTGAATCTTGATGGGTGCAAAAGCTTGGTAGAGGTTCACCAATCCGTCACATGTCACGACAAGTTGAAATTTTTGTCACTACAGTTTTGCTCTAACCTTAGTAACTTTCCTCACACACTCAAGGCAAAATCTCTTCGAGCCCTCGATCTCTTTGGTTGCTCTAAACTCAAGAAGTTCTCTGATATACCGGAAAAGATGGAACGTCTAGAAGAGCTTGATCTAGGTTGGACGGCTATTGAAAAACTACCTGCATCAATTGAAAATCTTCTCTCTGTGAAGATGATAAATTTAACAAAATGCAAAACACTCCCAACACTCCCATCAAGTGTCTATAAGTTGCAAAATCTTGAGCATCTGAATCTTGGAGGCTGCTCCAATTTTGTCATGTTTCCAAAGAACTTGAAGGATTCAACCAATCCTAATGGCAATCTAGGATTCCAAAATTTATACCGGCTAGAACTTAAGGGCTGCAATCTCTCAGAAGTGGAGTTCCTTGAGAGTTCTTCCAGTTTTCCGAAATTGGGGCACATAAATCTTTCCGGAAACAAGTTTACTCATCTACCGACATGCATCAATAAATACCATGATTTGGAACACTTGTATGTCGATAAATGCAAACAGCTACAAATGATTCCTCAGCTTCCGCCAAATATTCATGCCCTAAGGGCAGTTGGTTGCAGATCTCTACGAAAATTCCCAGATTTGTCGAGTCTCTCCTCCAACTGCCTTTGCGTTGACGTGTCATCATGTCATGAATTATTCCGCAAAGGGGCAAATACGGCTCATGTGTTATCGCGCAAGGTTAGAGACTCTCTCTCTCTCTCTCTCTCTCTCTCTCTCTCTCTCTCTCTCTCGCACTCACTAACTATGAGTGCTTGATATGCGAACTATTTGTATGACAGGAGCTCCCGAAGATGAGATATGTTGACATTACCCTGATTGGGAGAGAGATGCCAGAATGGTTTCTCCACTGTAAAGACAGTTCCATATCTTTCATGGTTCCCGGGGACTTGAGTGACAAGTTCTTAGGAATAGCACTCTGTATTGTTCCTGGCCCGAAGGAAGGAAAAGCGGTTGATGTAGCATGTAAAGTCGATATTGATGGCCAAGGGTGGTTTTTACGGACTAGATGGTTTCTTTCAATGAAATCTGATAATGTGTGGATTCAATATTTCCCGCGCAGCAGGCTACATATAGAAGGGGAGCTTCCGCGAGATGATTGGAGCCATTTTCGAGTTCGCCTCAGTGTATCAGAAGGAAGATTGATTAAGTGGAGATTCCGTCCAATAAACGAGCAAGAGGAGGATGATCTGAAGATCGTGCTCCAACACCATCAGCCGAATGAAACAAATTGGTCTTTGGAGGAAAGAGACTCAGAAGAAGACAATTGGAAAGACACCAAGGAAGAAGAAAGTTCAAGTGAAACAGATGCTGAATCTAAAAAGCTCTCTCAGCCGAATGAAACAAATTGCGCTTTGGAGGAAAGAGACTCAGAAGAAGACAACTGGATAGACACCGACGAAGAAGAAAGTTCAAGTGAAACAAATTTTGAATGTAACAAAGAAAAGTATGGAGATTTACAGAGTTGCCGTTGTGTCACAGGAAGTGCCTGTCGAAGTTTCAACTCGTGGAAGAAGCTAATATTGGGGTCATCGTACGGACGAAAAAGACAATTAGAAAGCTCGTACAAATATATATATAGAAACTTCAAGTTAAACAGATGATGAATCTTGATTTATTTTGCTTTTCCCTTTTTTCCGTCCCTACAGGATGTTTTTGATTGTCTGCTCCTTCGATTCTCATTCAGAATCATTGTGAAATATAGGTTTCATATCATGCTACCGACATGGTTGAGGTTGAGGAGCTTTCTTTTCCCCTCTCTTTCTTTTGTGATTCGTGATGCAGAGTGCATTAATACAGAATTAAGTGGATGCTTGTTGAATGATCATGGTCTTCCAAGTTGCTTTGTGAAACTCATCACATAGACCTCACTTCTGTCACCTCTCTTCATCCAATCAATGATGCCAATCAAGCTTGATAATTTTGAGATGGTAAGTTTCGCTCAATCTAATGTGATCATCTTTTCGGAAATGTTGATATGATTGTGTCAAAGATCAAAAGGTCCATGCAGGGAAGACTAGTTGATTCCTCTGTTGTTACTAGTCAGATTGCATTCCCTCCACTTCCTTCTAATATTAATCAGACACATCACTTTAACCTAGTTATCGCATTAAGTGTCTTACCATGTCTGTGTCGATTCTCAAGCTTCTGCAGCAACTTTTTGTAGCCAATACCTCATACATTGAAAGGCAACTTCAAACTAATGCAAAGCAACAATATCACCCGCCAATCTCTCTAGTGAAATGGCTATTCTATACGACAAAACTAACGTTGTGAGGATCTTCATTCCAATTCACATCTGGTCACTCCCATCATTCTCTCTATCTCATCAACAACGCTTGCATCCAATCATCTTCATTCCTATCGAAACCGAAGAGCGTGAGAGAGAGAGGGAGAGAGAGAGAGATGCAGATGGTCATGGAATATAGCCACCAATCGGCATGAAGCGAACTTGCACAATCCGGCAAGAGGAGCATATCAACTGGGCCAAAAGGTATTTTTTTCTTGTTATGGATGCAATATTGCTGGATGATAGACACATCTTGCTACAAAATACAATAAAATATATTTACGTTATAGCATATCATCTTTTCATTTCTTAAAACTTAATCATCCAACTCATTTCTCTGATTTTTATTATAATTATTGGAAGGATTTTGTTAAACGAGTGTCCTAAGAGTACTTATTAAGCACCCAATCGACGAAATTTTACAATTTCTAATGCGCAGACCCTCCTTACCATAACCCTACCAAATTGGAAGTGGACAGGCAAAAGCAAACCCAAAAGAAGGAGAAAGGATTTGACTGTTGACTCGAGCGGGGACAAAGCAGTGGGATTATCCAGTTCAAAGTTGCAATGCCAGGTCATCTCCACGTCAGATGCAAATCCGAACTCTTTTATCCACTCAAACGACGTCGCATAAAAGCATCATCCTCTTCGCTACCCCACCCAAGCCAAGAAGACGCCGTTGACTCATCTCTCTCTCTCTTAATCATGCCTTCTTCGATGGCGTTGCTGATCCTCCGTCGCAACCTCCATGGTCGAACCTCCTCGCTCCTCCAGGCGAGGCTCTTCTCCCGTTCGCCGGAAGAGGTGGCGGCGGGGGCTCCGAAGCGGCGAACCTCGGAGCCGAAGCCCATCGAGAAAATACTGGTGGCGAACCGAGGCGAGATAGCTTGCAGGATCTTTAGGACGGCGAGAAGGCTGGGGATTCCGACCGTCGCCGTCTACAGCGACGCCGACGCCGGCGCTCTTCACGTCAGGTCCGCCGACGAGGCCGTCCGCATCGGCCCCGCTCCGGCTCGCCTCAGTTACCTCAGCGGAGCGTCCATCGTCGACGCCGCGCTTCGCGCCGGTGCTCAGGTGAGGGGTTGAGAATTAACTATCTGCCGTTTGAAGTGCCAGTAATCGCTGCGGTTGGAGGATACGGGATTTCCATGTAGCATGATTCCATGTTAGCCTCTGGCCGTGAGAAATGGTCGTGTTCGTTAGAGCAGTGGTTGTTAGCTTGGAGTGAGTGGAATTGGTGACGGTGGAGGAAACTTGTGAGAATTTGAGTTTCAAGTATTGGAGCTTACTAGTTCCCATTTATTGTTGCCTCCGTGAACTTACTGCTACTCTACAACATCGTGAAGTTTAGATGGATGATGATATTATATACGCTATGCTGATGAATGCTGAGGGAGCATTTCTCTGTGTCGAATTGTTTCCAAGTCTCTGGACGAATTAACATTTCCAATTGTTTCTTGTCTTTATGGGTGTTGCTCTAAATCCCAAGTTAGTTGGCCTTTTGTTGGGTGAAAGAGCGGTTGAAGGGTTATGGATATCTGCTCTATAGTAACCTGATGTCTGTCAATTCAGTAGATTGCAATTGCCTAATTTGTTAGTATGTGTGGGGCATGCTTTCAGCATGGCTATCTTTTTTGATTACTAGGCTATCCACCCAGGATATGGTTTTCTGTCAGAGTCAGCTGAATTTGCTCAGCTCTGTGAAGATAATGGTCTCACCTTCATTGGTCCTCCTGCATCAGCTATTAGAGACATGGGTGACAAAAGGTATGAAAGAGGAACCTTCTGCCGTCGTATGTTCACTGTCTCTATACTAATTGGGTCTGCTTAATTGGTTCCGTTTGAGAGACAAGAATTCTGTATCTTTGTTCTTTGAATGATACTATATGTTTATCCAGTGCATCAAAAAAGATAATGGGTTCTGCTGGGGTTCCGCTTGTGCCTGGGTATCATGGTGATGAACAGGACATTGACTTTATGAGATCGGAAGCAGAGAAGATTGGTTATCCCATTTTGATAAAACCAACACATGGAGGTGGGGGGAAGGTATGTTTTTTTTCTCTGTCGAAAAGATCACCGATATATCTAATGTTCTTAGAGATCTAGAGTTTGACATCATATTCAAATGCATTTAGCTTTCCCTTTCTTTTCGTTTTCCTTGAGGCTGTTACTATCTCACAACTTATTCTTCATACATATAGGGTATGAGGATTGTTCAAAGTACAAATGAATTCGTTGATTCCTTCTTAGGAGCACAACGTGAGGCTGCTGCTTCTTTTGGCGTAGACAAGATCTTACTGGAGAAATATATCACAAGACCGAGACATATAGAAGTCCAGGTACCTATAATGCTGATAAAACAAAAAGTATTTAAACAGAATGCACTTGTTCTCTTTGTCAGTCATGTCCTTGAGCCCAAGTGGTCTCTTGTTTATCTGAATTTTTATATCCAGCGCAACATATCAATCTGTTTGAACTTGCCTGATCGATGTTTATGAATATGTCGTGACCAGCTAAATTGTTTCTCTTATTGTTTTAGATATTTGGAGACAAGTATGGAAATGTACTCTACTTAAATGAGAGAGATTGCAGTGTACAAAGAAGACATCAGAAGATTATTGAAGAAGCTCCTGCTGTAAGAATTGCATTTTGATTCTAATCTTGGTTTTCACAATTTGGAACTGCTAGACTATAATGAGAGTGCCACTGGTGCAGCCAAATGTTACTAGCGACTTCCGCACCCACTTGGGTCAAGCTGCTGTTTCCGCAGCCAAGGTACTATATCCGAATTGATTAGAAGCTGTATTATATTGTAAAACGCACACCATTGGATTGACTATATTAGCTTAGCAAGCTGTTTTCTCTCAACGCCCTTTTGCAAGCAAAGGACTACAATTGAGATAACTATTCAGTTCAGAATACAGTCTATAAAATATCTAATATATATGGTCAGAAGAATCACAAGTTGAATGAATTGGCAAGATATAGTGTATATGTGTCACCGACGACATAGTTACTTGCAAAATAGGCATACATTAGACAATGAGGTAGTAGAACAAAGAATAGGACCATGTGCCAATATGGACCTGGGCACAAGAATCTGCATTGTACTGAGAAATTCTGTCTTTATGGCTTTGTTGTCTGCTCAGTATAAAGGTGGTCTTAGATGGACTTAGGGGATTAACCTTTGCAGTCTTTTTTCATTTGAGTACCATTGCCTTTTGTCTAGGTGCCAGTACAACAATTCTTGCCTTATCTCTTGCCATTTATGTGTATGCCATGAACTTTGAGGAAGTATCCTAACCTTAGCAGCTAATTTCACTGTTGTTATCACTTACTTCGTTTCACCTTTGATCAGACTTGAAATTGGCTTTGCCCAAGTCTAGGGATAATCGTTGGCTTTCATGACAGTACAGACTAGCTGCTGCTGAAATTCAGGGTCCAACTAAATGATTCCAGATAAATAGATTCCGTTTTGACAAATGTCCCCTACCACAAGTTATTGATGTTTGGTGCAAATGAGATTTGTCCCTCCTATCATTATGAGTCCTGCATGTAAGTCAATAGTTTTGATTTCTTGTGTTTGTGTGGACAAGGAACTGTTCTTTTCTGAGTGCATGAGTTTATTGATGAACTTTTGGTCTTTGGATCCACCAAATCCAAAGTTCGATGTTCTTGTTTAGCTCACCATACAAAGATCATGTGCCTAATGGATTACATATATGGCTGCTGAATGTTGATCTTGGTTAATTATCTGTCTTCTTTCGTCATAATTCTGATGAACTGCTTAATACATTTATGTTTCCTCTTGGAATATTGAGGCAAAGTTCCTTTACAATATGTGAAGGCAGTAAATTATCACAATGCTGGCACTGTGGAGTTCATAGTTGATACTGCTTCTGGCCAATTTTACTTCATGGAGATGAATACCCGTCTACAGGTGCTTTGATGATTCTATCTGTCTGCTTTTTGAACTTACGTCACAGATGGAATCTTTCTAAAGTTTGTTTTGTATTCTCTGCCAGGTTGAGCATCCTGTGACTGAGATGATTGTCGGTCAAGACCTTGTCGAGTGGCAAATTCGTGTTGCCAATGGTGAACCCCTTCCCATTGATCAGTCAGAGGTTCCATTGTTAGGTCTGTGATTTTTCCCGTGAAGTCATAGCAAAGTACTTCCTACATGTTCTCTGGATATGTGTTCATTATCAACTTGTGATGATGTAGTTGAACACTAGATGACCTGTGCAATGCACTTTTGATAATGGGCCTGTGCATGTGTGTGAGCGCATGCAGGCACATGTGTTCAGAGATTTAATTATGGAGATATATATAAAATACATCCCTCTTCAGCATTTTTGTTTGGAGGGTTTGCAAGTAGTAAGGGTTGCAGGGAAGAAAAGGTAGTTTATTTCTAAGTGAAATGTTCATTATGTTTTTCTTTTATGGCCTATTATATGGCAGCATTTTGCCATTTGGTTGTTGGCAAGTAGAAGTACAACTGGCTTAGGTAAATGGTTCAGATGTTCTCTATAAACAGTTGTCCTTCTTTTTTATAAACTTTGACAAAGGAATATATATTCAGAATAATAATACATGCTATCTTCTTATTCATATTCTTGATGACAGGTCATGCATTTGAAGCCAGAATATATGCTGAAAATGTTCCTAAAGGATTTCTTCCAGCGACTGGAGTCCTTCATCACTATCGTCCTGTTCCAGGCACATCAAGTGGTCAGTTACATCAGAGATCTAGCTAAATTTCCATCAGATAATTTGACATTGTTTGAAGATCCGTCTTCTTCTTTTGGAATGAAGAATTGTAATGCTTATAATGATTTTCCTTTAAGAAACTCTTCCCTGTCTTGTGCTTTTGAAAAGCTTTGATAGTGCTGAGTTGGCCATAATGTGCTGGATATGTCATCTGGCAGTGAGGGTCGATACTGGAGTTGAGGAAGGAGACACTGTTAGCATGCACTATGATCCTATGATTGCGAAGCTTGTTGTATGGGGAGAAAGCCGGAGTGCAGCACTGGTTAAACTGAAGGATAGCTTGTCAAAGTTTCAGGTATCTTTTATGAAGATATCAGTTCTTCGATGAGAGCAAAGCACTTATAATGATTCTTTTGAACTATCAAATTTATGTACATGGATCGCTAGTTTGATAGGTCTTTGGGCCTGACTGAACTTTCCTTCTTGAGTTGTCCTATGGCATTGCAAAATTAAATGAAGCGCAATAATGAAACACATCCATGACATGATGAGTGCTATCCTTCTGATGATGACTACAGAATTTAATTCGACTTTATTGTTTGAAATTTCTTATAGTTTCCTCCTTTAGAAGTTTCTTTTGCTTTAGTCTAAGATGATCAACTTTGACAGGTTGCAGGCCTTCCAACCAATATAAATTTTCTCAGAAAGCTTGCTAATCATTGGGCATTTGAGGATGGAGATGTGGAAACTCATTTTATTGAGCACTTTAAAGATGACCTCTTTGATGATTCCTGTCATGAAAACGAGGCATACAAGGAGGCTATATATAGTGCAGCCCTGGTTGCTGCATGCATTTGCAATAAGGAAAATTCAAATTTTAGAGAAGGTTTTCCTGGTGAATTCAATGTGCTATGTGATTGTATTGTCTTCCATTCTTTGTAAAATTTCCTTGTAATGTGAAATTTCTCTTTGCTCAGGAGGCAATGGATTAAACTCCATATGGTACGCTAATCCCCCTTTTCGAGTCAATCACTGTGCGAAGCATGTCTTTGAATTTAAGTGGGATAGCGATTATGATAGCACTGGCTCAAAACCACTGGTGCTTTCTCTTACTTATCAGGCTGATGGGCAATATGATATCGAGGTACTTTCCCATCTGCAGTAAGTTAAATATTATAATTAGCTGTAAAACCACTCCAAAAAAATATTTATTATGAATTTTCAATTGTTACCGACAATTTGAGCATCATTTGCATAGATGAAACTCATAATGCTCTTCATCTTCTCACAGGTAGAAGGAGAAGGCACTTCCTTGGGCTTTCATGTCAAAGTGACATACCTAGGCAACCATGAATTTAGAGTTGAAGTCGATGGTGTCAGTGTTCAAGTTAGTTTAGCAACCTACGAGAAGGTATAATTCTGTTCTGACTGTACTGTCTTTTAATCTGTGCTTTCTTGTGTAGTTGCTTATAAAAATTCTTATTGGGGAGAAAAATCATATGCCCCAAATTAGATGGTTGTGGTGTGGTCCTGCAAGTACTTTATCTGTAAAGATTGCAGTAAACCTATCATTTAAGTCTGCACCCACGATAATTGGTTCACCATGCTTTTCTTAACCATAATTTTCCAAATTTTACATTTAGTTTTCTTTTTCTTTTTCTGATATGAGCCAATCGGGAGGGCCACATTATCAATCATCTGTTGCCAAAGGAAGTTACAAGAATAAAAGAAAATAATTAACAACACTAAGCAAGAAAAATGCCATTCACTTGCAAACAAAAATTATAAATGCTTAAAGTAATTTGAATATAGTATAGATGAAGAATATTCTTAATTAATCTTAGGAAGTTTTCTGAGTTTAGTTCTATCAGCATGGTCAGTAAACTTAGTCCCAATTGTTTTCAGCATTTTAGACCATCATTAAATGCTTAAATACATGTCTGGTGAGTATATATTTCCTTATGAAAGATTGAGTCGAGTCATACTTACTCGTACTCCACAAAACCATAAAACTCAGGTTGTTGCATCTTCGTCTTCGGGGATGTACAGTTAGGTGTAATTTTTTAGTCAGCTAGTCATGACACAGTATTCCATGTGAACAAGATTGAGCTCAAATTCTAGTTGAGTATCTATGCTCTACTTTGGTTTATATGACTTAAGCTCCAAATCATGATCAATGTCTGAAACTTTGTTGAGGGATGGTCAATGTCCTATCTTACCTGTAAGTTCGAGAGTAATTGATTAGATGCTCCATCCTCTTCTGTTAATGAAGAATTTGGTTTTGGCAGGATTTGGATAAGCATATTCATATCTGGCACTGGTCTAAACATCATCATTTCAGACAGAAACTGGGACAGCCATTGTTTGACGACGACGACAGCCAGCACAAGCCCAGTTTTGAGATGGCATCACATCCACAGGGAACGGTAGTGGCACCAATGGCAGGTTTAGTGGTTAAGGTCCTGGCGAAGGATGGGATGCGAGTGGAGGAAGGTCAACCTATATTGGTTTTAGAAGCAATGAAAATGGAGGTATGCGGTAGTGCTAGATTCACCTGGTACATTTCACCTCTATGTTCCCCTGTATGGAAGAACTGAAAGTTTCCGTCGGTCACAGCATGTTGTCAAAGCACCGTCTGCTGGGCATGTTCATGGGCTTGCCGTAACTGCTGGTCAACAGGTTCCTGACAGTAGTGTTCTCTTCAGCATCAAGGTTAGCAATTTCTTTACGACGAACTTTTTCAACGAGTCAACTATTCTAAATGAAGATTGGTTGAGTATTTCTCCTGATATTACTCGCAGGAATAGTATCCAGACCAGAAAGAATAATTCAAAATAAAACAAATCAGTGCGTGTGACGAATTGTTACAATGACGGTGATTGTTTGTGGCTTAGTGGCATCGCTGCTGGTTAAACTTGAGATGGCGCTCATTTGCGACAAGGAGTGGAAGTTCACTCAATGCCGGCAAGGACAGTCACTAAAATGTATCAAATGTTATTCGTTACATTGTATATTTACACAGCCAAACGCGCAATTTCTGCTCTCGTCTATTGGTGGAGTCAATCGGACCTGTAAAACATGTACATTTTTCCGGAATCATCGGCAGATGTTCCATGTATTGGATGGCTTTCGTCCTATGAGCTTATGTCCTAGTTTTCTCTGCTACTCCTAGGGGATGGACGTATCATAGTAGTTCTAACGGTAGTTCTCTTGCAGGTTGGTTTAATCTAAATCTAGCTAGTTTATGCAAGGGTTAAGCTACGTCACTAATCAGAGTGGTATAACGAATACGTTGTCGCTTTTATCTAAGTAAGAATCAAATGGATAAAACAAAGATAGAAGGGAGAGGCTAGTAAGGATGATCGATTCTTGGTTCCCTTACAATTCTTGGTTCGGTCTAATTCAACGGAATCGGTCGAACAAGAAGTGAAAGAAACAAGATTTCTTGAAGAATTTCTTTGTATTAACTCTGCTTTGATATGTATTCTTTACATGTATTTATATTCCAAAGTGTAAACAATAAAAGGAAAATACAGAGATACAAAATCATTTTGAATCACTAATAGTTATCAATCTAAATCTTAGATTGATTTAAGTATCTTCAATCAAATCAATTGCATAAATAATTTCTAATACGGTTACTTTATTTTATTTAGTTCATAATTTTTCTAATTCTTTTAAGGAATAAAAAACAGTATAAGTAGTTGATCACGTTACCGGACACCAATTCTGCTTTTAGGAATTGGGAACTAGATCAAATAGGACCCAGTCAGCCGGTTTATTCCAATCTGGGCAGAGTTCTTCGCGCGGGTAATCCGTTCTCCATACCCTTGGAGGCTCGTCCCACTTCCACTTCAAATCAAACGGACCCAACCCACGTAGATCTCTCCAAACAGCGATCGGCGGTCGTCGTCTATAGACACCTTCCCCCCTTTTTTTAATGGACAAATCACTATCCCTCGTCCACGTCAAGCTCCTAGCCTTCGACCTCCTCTCCCTGTCCCAATCCCCGCCCGACACCCCGACCTTCTCCCGCGACGGCGTCTCCCTTTCGCGCGCCGAGGTGCTGGGCGTCGTCGTCTACCGCGAGCACAAGCCCGGCCGCTTCCTCAAGTTTGCGGTTGACGACGGCACCGGCTGCGTCCCCTGCATCCTCTGGCTCAACCACGCCACGTCTCCCTACTTCGCCCGCCAACGCCCGCAAGGCGTTCGACTGATTGCCGACGTGGCGAACAGCCAGGCTTCGCTGGTGAAGCTGGGCGCGGTCGCTCGAGTGCGCGGCAGGATCACGAGCTACCGGGGCGCGGTGCAGATCACGGCGTCCAGCGTCGCAGTCGAGAGGGACCCAAACGCAGAGGTGCTGCATTGGCTGGATTGCTTGAAGCTGGCTCGAAGGGTCTATGATCGCCCAGGATCGTGAGAAATGCTTGCACGGACGGTGCCCATGGACAGGACCCGATTGCTATAGATGACGGTTTTCCGCAATGTCGATTTGATCTGATAGTTCGAGACGCTTATAAATACGCTATTCATTTCCATATATATCAAGTAAACGCTTCGCTGCACTTGCTGTCGAATGGTAAGATGTAACAACCATGCATTTATTAGTAGACGTAAGAAATCATGTCAAATTCATGGAAGCCGCCGTGCGATCATCGGGATTGTTCCATGAATTTGTAATTCTTGTATCTGATCCTGCAACCTTGAAGCTGAACCTGCGCTCCAATGTTCCAAGTACACTCGTCTCATATCCATTTCCACGCGACAATCAAGCACGACTTGCAATCCAAAGGCACGAGTACACTGTTGCAGGCCCCGTGTGCATAATCATCCAGCGCTCCATGGTGGTTTTCAGATTTGTAGTAGTAGTTATAACCGTTGTCGGATGTATGCTCCACGACGCGAGGGAGGGCCAAGTCTATGGCATCATCGAAGAGACTAGATGGATCGTACATGTCGCCGTTACCTATCTTGTACACTTGATTAACGTTTGGAATGGCACTAACCACATGGTAGATGAAAAAGAGCTCTATCACAATAAATGTCAAGGTTTGTGCAAAGCAGCCATGGAAAATTGTGTTTGGTTGCTCCCCGTGTTTGTCCCTATTTGCACTATTTATTGTAGTGTTTCTTTGGTGTTAATGAAGTGCCGAACGAATTATTTTCTTTTTCTATATTTATCTCCATTGTTTATCACTTGCTACAACCTAACCTATGGAGGACGATCTCTCTCTCTCTCTCTCTTCCAATGCACTTTATATTGTCTTAGGTACTCAAACCTCCACTAGAACTTTGGTCTTTGAGCAAACTCAAATGAAGTTGAGAGAAAAATGAAAAGACCAATGACAATGCAAAATATATAAGTAGATGATGTATCTATCTTGCGAGATCTTATACGAATTCCATTATTGTTGTTTTTTTCTATCGACATAGGCTCTTTCTTGAAAAGTAAAAAATACATATTGAAAATAGCAGACTCCAATTCGTTTAGACCTTTTTGAGCAAAATGGTCCTTAGTTTCTTCCCGATCAGATTGAAAAAAATTATTCTAAATATATAAATGACGGTAAAAAGAACCATTGCACGAGCATGGTTTAAATGGTAACGGCCATATCTGATTTTACATATCACAACTTTCGCAAGCTAAAGATACAAGGGCTTAAAGCATAACAATGAATAAAAGACTTCTGAACTATCCAAGATTCCTTTTCATCAGAATCTATATACTAATTCGTATGATCGATTTACATAACACAGCTAATCAAATGAAAGAGAAGGGTTTGGAAAAAAGGATGAAGCGAAATATAGCTGCTACACCAAAACTAGGCGCAAAGAACAAAATAGCAAAACCTGAGATGTAAGTCCCAACTACTTCAAGAAACAAAAGTGCCCATAAAAAAAGGGACTAGAGTACACTGTCATGTAGCATTCCCATTTTCTAAACTCAAATTGAGATAGCGAGTGTCCCAAAAGACAAGAAGTCGTGTTTCTTTGAGGATTAATCCAAACAACAGCGTCTCAATCTATGGTACCCCACAATATCTGCACAAGGTTTGAGAAATTAAAATGTGTACGAGCAAAAAAGCATGTGTTGCTAATGCAGCATGCTTCATCTGAAACATCTGATACCAAAGATGAAGCAATAGTTTCTTTAACAGGCACTGTACATATGGATGCGTCGGTTGGCTTACCTAGAGTCTCCACTCTAAAAATGCTCGTGTAATGTATACCACATTGCAACCAATTTTCCTGGCAGGTCTCACGGCATATCTAATTTATGGTCATGCATGTGAAGTGGAGGTTGACTCAGTATCTCTCTTCCCCCTCCAGAGGATGATCTGCTCATCCTTAAATAATATAAGAACACATGGTACCAAATCCTGCATGTGTGTAATACAGACATTAAGCTCTAAAAAGACAAATACAGATCAAGATGAAAGTAAAAATGTTAACATCCCAAGCAGAAAAGGAAGAAAAAAATACAAAGAAATTTAGAGAGCATACTCGAAGTTTCACACCAATCAGTTTGCAGTCACTTGTACCCACATTTCTGCAGTCTAACCTCACAACCTCTTCAGTCTTGAATGCTTCCCTCACTTTCTCCACCAATTGACATACACACCATTCCTCGCTGATATAAAATGAATAGTTTATCATGTCGTATAGAGATCGATTATAGCAAGTAAGAAAGAAGTAGACCTTAGTAAATGGCTGAGCCATTGGAAACAAGTTTACTCACTAAGTTTCATTAAAGGGGGAGAGTTCAGTCCTCTGTTTCTCATTTCTTTTGTTTCCTCAAAATGTCAACCCTTCTGCAACATTCTTCACAAGCTTCGGGTATATTGGTGCATAAGGCTTCCACAGCATGAGAGGTATAACTGGTTTTTGCTTTGGATCATAATGTCAACCTCGATACAAGAGGAGGATATTGATATTGCGGTAAATTATCTTCCCACCAGATTTGTCCTTTGAGAAAACCAGTAACCCGCCAAACAAGAGACCATGAAAAGGCAAAAAGGGTTTCATCATATTCTCAATCAGTTTATTCAGTTAATACCTCAAGGTGAAAGCACACATTGTCCATGTCAAGCGTCGGCACTCCCAGGCACTTAATCCTAGCAGCTTCGGCCCTTTTCCAGTGATTGTGGATGTCATCCAACATGTTGTGAGTAACTCCTCCTTTGCCTGCGCGAAAATAATGACATCAATCAGAGTGCAGTCAGAGGTAAAGGAAAATTCCACAAAGGGTGAAAAGGAGATAATGACAAAGCGTAGCAACATCTCTCATTGACTCTTCTCGACAAAACTTCCATGTTCTGCCCACATACCATAATCGAGTATCTCAAACTAAGTCTCTATTTTCAATTCCACCGAAGAAGATAGCTTGCACCCAAATCACACTAGTTAGAATGTCAGTCTGCTGACTTCGCCGAAGGATTTGCAAAATCCTCATCTCACCCAAATGCGTTCATATCATTACCAGAATATTCAGAAGCAGCATTGGTACAGGTATCTAGCACAGCAACTCTACTAATGAGCAGGCAAGCCAATCAAGAAAAATCAAAACTTACGAAAAAAATCCAAAAACAGGTTAATTTTATTCATCATCAACAGAAATTTCTTAAAGATTTTACAATCTACACCAGGCCGTAGCTCATCTAATCATTTGAGGCCTCGGGGATCATCAGAATTATCGCTACAAAGAAAGGACGAAAAACGCACACTTACCCAGATTAATCTGGCGATTGCAATCGCAGTGCCGATACCGCTCCACGAGCTCCGCCAGTTCCTCCTCCGAAAGCGGAGCTCCCAGGACCCGTTCCCTCTCCCCCGCCGCCTTCTCCAGGTCCGGCGCCTCTCGGGCCGGCGCGGAAGTCCCCGTCTAAGTCATGTCGATCCGGCCGGGCCCGAAGAGAGAGAACCGCGGCGGCTCGCGGAACCCGATGGGCTCGACGGCGGCGCTGGTCTCCGAGTACGAGTACCTGAAGTCGAAGGGGAGGTCCGGCCCAACCGGGCGACCCGGGTCGCCGTTGACTCATCAGTCTCGCTCCCTCCCTCCCTCCCTCCCTCCCTGACTAACAATGCCTTCTTCAATGGCATTGTCGATCCTCTGTCGCAGCTTCCATGGTCGAGCCCCCTCGCTCCTCCAGGTGAGACTCTTTTCCCATTCGCCAAAGGAGACGGGGGCTCCAAAGTGACAGACCTTAGAGCCGGAGCCCACGAGAAAATACTAGTGGCGAACCGAGGCTGGAACAACGACTATTAAAGAATTTCCTGCATCAGTTGAAAATCTTCCCTCTGTTAAAGCAAATACATTTGCAGAAACCTCGCAAAGCTCCCTCAAGGGTTTATAAGTTGCAAAATCTCGAGCATTTGAGTCTTCGAGGCTGCTCCAATTTTTTAGGAACCCTCTGTAAAGCAAATACATTTGCAGAAACCTCGCAAAGCTCCCTCAAGGGTTTATAAAGTTGCAAAATCTCGAGCATTTGAGTCTTCGAGACTGGTCCAATTTTGTCATGTTCCTAAAGAACTTGGAGGATTCAACTGATCCTAATGAAAATTCAGGATTCTCAATTCCATAGAACTTAATGACGGCAATCTCTCAGAAGTAGAGTTCCTTGAGAGTTCTTCTAATTTTCTCAAATCAGCGCATCTAAATCTTTCGGAAAACAAGTTTACTCATCTTCCAACATGCATCAACAGATATCATGATTTGGAACAATTGTACGTGGATGAATGCAAGCAACTAGAAGACATTCCTCAGCTTCCGCCAAACGGGTATATCCTAATGGCAAAGAGCTGCAGATCTCTACAATAATTCCCCGATTTGCTGATCAAATCCCTTTTTGGTTTTGATCCAATTAATGAAGAAGTTATCAAATCCAAATTTTAAGCAAAATAAAGCTTGGTTGTAATTAAATGAGAGAAGAAAGACAGTCGATACCACATTCTATAGTTGGATCAATTCTTCGACCGGATATGAAATAACATTTCGTGCTATCTCAAATAAAGTTTAAGTGTAGTTGGCCAGTTCCATGAAGAGCCACGAGTTTAAGCATGTACTTGACAATTCTTTTTAAAAAAAAAGCCTATCTGTCAACTTTTTTCGCAATAAAAAAGAAAAAGAAATTAAAGTAGAATTGTGAAAAGGCACAACTACTTTATATATAATTGTTTGCTTTTGCAAAATTTTATGATATCATTAACAGATTATATGTGATTATATTTTGATATGATTATTCCATTAATTTTGTAACTTATTAATTTCTAATATATTTTGAATTACTAATCCAGCCTAAAGCATAGGCATTCATGCCAATTGATTACACATTTCTCTTTTTGAGCATTTACACGATTTAACATATTATCAATGTGCTCCCAATCATTGTGATCCATCCTCTAAAAACATCACACTTCGTTAGTCCAAGTCACTAAAATTCAGACTACAACCTCGTTAGCCATTGTTTTGGTCATGCTATTGTCGGCCATATTGCCGGGTCACCGATGCCATGTTGAGACGGTTGTTGATTGAATCTTATGTAGGCTTGCTTTGCATAGGCCCCACAAGCTTATCACAATTAATTTTGCTAAAATATGGTGCACCTGTTATTATAGTGACAAGGCACTATTACTATAGCTAAAATTAAGTCGCCGCTTCCACAAACTTATGGTATAACAAGATGTACTGTTCAAACAAGCAATTAACTTCCATAAGTACTGCATTAAAAAAAATCGAGATAAAATAATAGACATACCTTAAAGTAAAAAATCAAATGTTGTAAGACATCTTCTATTTGCACGGGCTCGTCGTTGGCAAGAGATAATCGTTTATTGATAGTTCCTTCTCATCGTCATTAAGTAAATTTGACTTTAAAGATTATTTTGCTCATTGCATTTTACTAAATTTTGTTGTGTGACATTATCTTTGTTCGTTAAGGTTTCCTCCATATCATAAGTAATCCATCTATTTCAACTCAGGAAAAATTATTTGTGAAAACTCATTGACTTTTCCATTGTTAAGGTTTTAAGCTAATATTCTAAACATCAATGTACCTTGAAATAACTAAATATGAAATTAGAAAGTTCTTTGAAAGAAAGTATTCCACTAACAAGTTAAAATAAATAAATAAAATATAGTGATTTGGTCAATTCATCAACAATATCTTCTAATTATTACATGTATAATGAGTTTGATTAGGTGGTGTAGAAACATTTGTTTTAGTTTTGCATCAAAAGAAAATTGTATTCTTTACTTAAAGTGGGCAGAAGCACCAAGAACCTACTTCTACATTTCCACTCAAATTTCATCTATCTTTAATTGTTCCTACAGTTTAGTCATATAATTGAGCCCGAAATCCTCCTTTAACGAGGGGGTCATCTTCTTAATGCCTTCTTCCCTCTCATTTTCTCTCTAACCTTTTTGAGTTTCTCAACCGTCTTTTTCGTACTGGTTTGCATAGAGATTGTTTACCAGAAGTCTACAAGGTGCTTCCTCATCTTGATTAAGAACAATCAGTGACACCGCTTCATCTTTCCATCTTGTAAAGTGTTCTTCACACGTCTTTTGGGGCAAAAAGGTATCATCACGCGTTTGCTTCAGTGCTCTTGCTCCTTTTAGCGTCAACATTCTCAAGACAAGGGATCCACAAGGGAAGATTCCTCTGTGCCTTCTTTCTACCCTCATGAACAGGAGTGAGATCCAACGGGATAGGCCGATGATATTTCGTGATCCTTGAATCAAATCGATTCAACTTTTCCAACCTTCTTAATTTCTCTTTCTTTTGTTTTCTTTTTCCTTTTTTCTTCTTTCTGCCGTTGACTCGTCAGTCTCCAACACCCCCCCCCCCCAACTAACAATGCCTTCTTCAATGGCATTGTTGATCCTCCGACGCAACTTCCATGGTCGAGCCTCCTCGCTCCTCTAGGGAGAGTTGTCCCATTGGCCGGAGGAGGGCCAGAGAGGCGGTGGCTCCAAAGTGATGGACCTCAAAGCCGGAGCCCACAAGAAAATAATAGTGGTGAACAAAGGTTGGAATGATGACCATTAAAGAATTTTTTGCATCAGTTGAAAATCTTTCCTCTGTAAAGCAAATACATATTGCAGAAACCTCGCAAAACTACCATCAAGGGTTTATAAGTTGCAAAATCTCGGACATTTGCGGTTTTGAGGCTGCTCCAATTTTGTCATGTTGTCAAAGAGCTTGGAGGATTCAATTGATCCTAATGACAATTCGAGATTCTCAAATTTAAATGACTTAGAACTTATTGGCCGCAATCTCTCAGAAGTAGAGTTCCTTGAGAGTTCTTCTAATTTTCCCAAATTGGCGCATCTAAATCTTTCCAAAAACAAGTTTACTCATCTTCCAACATGCATCAAGAGATACCATGATTTGGAACACTTGTATGTGGATGAATACAAGCAGCTAGAAGAGATTTCTCAGCTTCCGCCAAACGTGCATATGCTAATGGCAAAGAGTCACAGATCTATACAAGAATTCCCTGGTTTGCTCATCGAACCCCTTTTTATTTTGATCCAATTGATGAAGAAGTTATCAAATCCAATTTTTAAGCAAAATAAAGCTCGGTCGTAATTAATTGATAGAAGAAAGATAGTCGATAACACCTTCTGTAATTGGATCAATTCTTTGACCGGACATATACTTGACAATTCTTTTCAAAAAAAAAAAAATCCTATCTGTCAACTTTTTTCACTATAAAAAAGAAAAAGAACTTAAAATAGAATTGTGAAGAGGCACAACTACTTTATGTAAAATTGTTTGCTTTTGAAATTTATGATATCATTAACAGATTATATGTGGTTATATTTTGATATGATTATTTCACTAATTTTGTAATTTCTTTATTTTTTTAATCCAGCCTAAAGCATAGGAATGCATGCCAATTGATTACACGCATTATTTTTTTTAAGCATCTACATGATTTAATATGCTATCAATGTGCTCCCAACCACTGTGATCCATTCTCTGAAAACATCACGCTTCATTAGCCCAAGTCACTGAAATTCGGACTACGGCCTTGTTAGCCATTGTTTTGGTCATGCCATCGCCGATGCCCTGTCAAGACGGTTGTTGATTGAACCTTATGTAGGCGTGCTTCGCAAAGGCCCCACAAGCTTATCATAATTAATTTTGCTAAAATATGTTGCACCTATTATTATAGTGACGAGGCACTATTACTATAGCTAAAATTAAGTCGCCGTTTTCCCGTATAACAAAAATTGAACGTTGTAAGACGTCTTATGTCTGCCCGGGCTCATCATTGGGAAGAGATGGTCATTTATTGATGGTTCCTTCTTATCATCACCATTAAGTAAATTTGGCTTTAAAGATTATTTTAATCATTACATTTCACTAATTTTTGTTGTGTGACATTATCTTTGTTCATTTAGGTTTCCTCCACATCATAAGCAATCTATCTATCTCAACTCAAAAAATATTATTTGTAAAAACTCATTGATTTCTCCATTGTCAAGGTTTTAAGCTAATATCTTAACCTTAAAATAATTGAATATGAAATTAGAAAGTTCTTTAGAAAAAGTAATCCACTAACAAGTTAAATTATAAAATAATATGCAGTGATTCGGTTAATTCATCAACAATACCATCTAATTATTATATGTATAGTGAATTTTATTAGGTGGTGAAGAAACGTGTGTTTTTATCTTTTTTTTGAAAGAAAACTAAACTGGGTAGAAGAATCAAGAACAAGAAAAGTGTCCAAAAGTCATAAACCTTTTGTAGTTGTACTAATTTAGTCTTAAACCTTTTATTAGTGCTAATTTAGTTCTAAACCTTTTGATTTGATGCCAATTTAGTCATTTTGGCTAATTTTGGCTGAATTTTGTTAACTAGGCATCGATTGGCTGATGTGGCACAGCCAGTGCTGACATGGGCCTTCGCGACCTGCTATAGGAAGGAGGAGGAGGAGGAAAAAATAAAACATGAAAAATAAAATAAAATATTATTAAAATATTATTAAAATATTATTAAAAGTTGTTCACGTTAACATGGATTATGCAATGTCAGCAAAATTCGATCAAAATTAGCCGAAAATGAATAAATTGACACAAACTAAAAAGGTTTAAAACTAAATTGGCATAAAATAAAAATGTTTATAACTAAATTGACATAAATAAAAAGTTTAGGACTAAATTGGTACAAATACAAAAGTTTTAGAACTTTTTTGACACTTTTCCCCACCAAGAACTTATGCATTTTAGCTCCTACTTCATCTTTCTTTATTTCGTCCTACGGTTTAGTCCAATAATTTAGCCCAAAGTCTACTTCAATGAGGGGGTCATCTTCTTCCTGCCTTCTTCCTGCCTTATCCCCTCTTATTTTCCCTCAATGAGTTTCTCAGCCATCTTTTTGGTACTGTTTTGCATGGAGACTCCTTACCAGAAGTCGGCAAGGTGTTTCCTCATCTTTAACAAGAACAATCAGTGACACCGCTTTATCTTTCCATCATGCAAAGTATTCTTCACACGTCTTTTGGGGCAAAAAGTCACCATCACGCGTTTGCTTCAGTGCTCTTACTCCTTTTAGGGTCGACATTCTCGAGAAGAGGGATCCATAGGGGAAGATTCCTCCATGACTTCTTTCTACCCTCATGAACAGGAGTGAAATCCAACATGATAGGCCGATAATATTTCGTAATCCTTGAATCAAATCGAGCCAACTTAGCCAACCTTCTTAATTTCTCTTTTTTGTTTTGATTTTTCTTTCTTCTTCCTTTTGTTGGTGTCCGGCCACCGACCATGGCCAAGCCGGTTGGCTTTGCCTGGGCAAGGGTGAGCCCCATTGAGGGGAGCCCTCACCTAAGCAAGGCTTGCCCAGGCCAAGGTGGCCTCGCTTGATGTCACTTTAGTAAAAGTGATGCTAAGCGCCAAATTTGGCTTAGGCAAGGCCGAGCATTGTCAGCCCTCCCTTGGGTGAGGGCTCCACTCACCGAGGCTCACCCTCACCTAGTTGGGCCTCACTTGTGGTGAGTGAGGCTAGCCTACCCAACCATCACTTGTGACCGGCCATTGGTAATAGGAAGAAAGGGAAAAAAGAAGAAGAAAAATTCGAAATAAAATATCAAAATATTATATAAAATTATCCATGTCAACATCGATCATGTCACTTAAGACGCCCAATGGTAATGTCAATAATTGCTTGTGGCTGGCCGTTGTTGTTGTGGTCATGCTATTGTCGAGGTCAAGCCATCACCACAACCCTAAGTCGCTGATGCCCTGCCACGATCATTGTTGATTGAACTCTATGTAGGCTTGCTTGGCATAGGCCACACAAGCTTATCACAATTAGTTTAGCTAAAATATGGTGCACTTGTTATTATAGTGACGAGGCACTAGCTAAAATCAAGTCCTCACTACCCCATATGTATGGTATAACAACATATACTATTGAAAGGAGCAATTTTTTTATGGCTCGAAAACAAGCAATTAAAGTCAAAAATCGAAAGTTGTAAGACATCTTCTATCTACATGGGCTCGTCATTGGCAAGAGTTAGTCGTTTATTGATAGTTCCTTTTTATTATTACTATTAAGTAAATTTGACTTTTAAGTTCTATATATTTATCAATCGAATTATTTTAATCATTACATTTACTGATTTTTGTTATATGAGTTTCCTTATTTTTTCGACATTATCTTTGTTCATTAAGTTTCCTCCGTGTCATAAGTAATCTATCTATTTCAATTCAGGAAAAACTATTTGTGAAAATTCATTGATTCTTCCTCTATTGTCAAAGTTTTAAGCTAACATAGTAAAAAACAGAATGGAAAAAACCACCAAAAATCTTAAATTTTGTTAACTGTGACACATTTACCCAAAATTTTTTTATGATACAAAAAATGCCAAACTTGTATCTGTGTGTACATAACACATTTTCCTCAAACTTTTTCCTATGACACCAAAAACCTAAACTTATATTTATGTGACACATTTATTCTAAACTTTTCTTTTGTGATACTAAAAATCTCAAACTTTTTCTATGATACCAAAAATTTTGGGTAAATGTGTTGCACAAACATAAGTTTGGGATTTTAGGTGTTGCAAAAGTTTGAAGTGAATGTGTCAGATAGATACAAGTTTGGGATTTTTAGTGTTGCAAAAAATTTGGGACAAATGTATCATAATTGATGAAGTTTGAAATTTTTGATAACTTTTACCCAAAATAGAAAATAATACACAGTGATTTGGTTAATTCATCAACAATATCTTCTGATCATTATACCTATAACGAATTTGATTAGGTGGGGTAGAAACGTGTGTTGAAATGGAGAAAATATGCCGAAGCTGTTTCGGTAGACGTGACCAAAAGCAATCAAGGTTCTACACTTGCTTTTTCATCTTTCTTTGAAGTATCCTGGGGAACTTCCACGAAAGTCACTTTGTATGATCAGCGGCTCCGGTAAAGCGGGTAGAATTATCAAGAACCTGCTTCTGCATTTCAGCACCTATTTCATCCTTCTTTTAATTCTTCCTACAGTTCAGTCGAGTAATTCACCCCAAAATTGTCCTTTAGCGAGGGGGTCATCTTCCCGCCTTCTTCCCTCGCATTTTCCCTCGCTCTTAACTTTTCGAGTTTCTCAGCCATCTTTTTCGCACCAGTTTGCATAGAGATTCCCTCACCGAAAGTCTGCAGGGTGTTTCCTCATCCATATCAAGAACAGTTAGACGTCCTGCTTTATCTTTCGATCCCTCTTCCGTCGACGCAAGGTCCACCTCATCTAAAGTAAGTCTTCACACGTCTTTTTGGGGCAAAAAGTCATCGTCCGTCACGCGTTTTCTTCAGTGCTCTTACTCCTTTTAGGCTTCAACATTCTCGAGATAAGGGATCCTTTAAGGGAAGATCCCATATTCTTTCTAGCCTCATGAGATTGTGAGTGAGATCCAAAGGGATAGACCGATCATATTTCGTAATCCTTGAATTGAATCAAGCCAACAGAGCCAACCTTCTTGATCTGTCTTTCTTGTTTTTGTCCCCAAATTCCTGATATATGGCCTCTTCCAAAAGGAATTACCATGTGTTCGTGAGTTTCAGAGGCACGGATGTCCGTAACAACTTCCTCAGTCATCTCTACGCAGCTCTGGATCGGAACGGAATATTCACTTTTGTGGACAGTGAGGAGCTCAGGAAAGGAAAGCAAATATCGCCGTCCCTTATGAGGGCGATCAAGGAATCGCGCGTCGCGATCATCATTTTCTCTGAAGACTATGCTTCCTCGCGGTGGTGTTTGGATGAGTTGGTGAAGATCATGGAGTGCCAGGCAAAGAAGGAGCTGGTTGTGTTGCCAGTATTTTACAAAGTGGAACCAAGAGAAGTTAGAGGGGGGAGAGAGGCTTATAGGAGAGCTATTGCTAAGCATGAGATCAAGTTTGGGAAGGATTCAGAGAAAGTGAAAAGATGGAGGAAGGCTCTCCTCAACGCTGGTAGCTTGTCTGGGTGGCATATTAATGATGGGTAAGTAAATTGATGTGACGCACTGCTTTGCCATTGTTAGCTGGTGATTTTTTGTAATATTTCAAACCGTATGCAATAGACTACCCCTGAAAGCTGATTGATATTGTCAAGTCGGTCTTTTGAAATTCGATTGAAGATACAAAGCGGAGATATACTGAACAGCAGACTCAAAATTCGAATAACCAAAACTTCAAGCTAGCAGATTCTTTGAATTCGATTGTTGCTGTGTGGATAACGAGAACTTTTTGTCTTCGATGAAAGTGTGGTTTAACAGTTCCTTAGTCATTAGTTTCTTCAGGCGCAGGTTCTTAATTTTTCCCTTGAGCAGATGTTGGGCAGGTTCACCAGATGTGTTAATTTCTTTTTCTCTTATTATTTGCTAACCTTGTTATGTTATTTTCCTCACGACGTTTGAGGTTGAATTCCTGCCGCGTTGAAATGCTAAAGCATGTTTAACTTTCTTTTGAGTGCTCATCAGAAATGAAGCGGAGCTCATACAATGCATCGTAAAGGATTTATCAATTCATCTAAAGCGAACACCCTTACATGTTGCTAAGTATCTGGTCGGAATAGAGTCCCAAGTTAAGGAAGTGATATCATTGTCACAAGAAAGGTTGGATGGTGATGATGTTCTCATGATAGGCATATGGGGACCTGGAGGCATAGGGAAGACGACGATCGCTAAAGCGATATATAATGCTATGGAAATACAGTTTCAGGGATCTATTTTTTTGGAGCAAGTTAGAGAAAATTCAAACAAAATCAACGGTCTAGTTGATTTGCAAGAAAAATTTCTATCTCGGATCTTATCTCCTAGACATCTACCGGTCTGTAGTGTCAATGAAGGAATTAGTTTGATAAGAGAAAGACTTTGTTGCAAGAAGGTTCTCCTAGTTCTTGATGATGTTGACCAGTCGTGTCAATTGAATGCGTTGGCTGGAGAAGGCAATTGGTTTGGCAAAGGAAGTAGAATCTTTGTAACATCAAGGGATAAACATTTGCTAACTTCTCATGGCATAAATCTTGTGTATGAAGTTAAACCTTTAGACCATGATGAGGCAGTAGACCTTTTTAATCAGCATGCATTTTCAAATTGCAAAAAACATGAAATAAGAAAGGATCTCATAGATAGAGCGCTGCATTATGCTGGCGGCTTTCCATTAGCCCTCGAAGTGTTGGGCTCATTCTTATGTGGAAGAGAGGAACCTGCATGGGAAAGTGCACTACATAACCTCTCCAAATGTCCTGACCAAACTATCAACAAAGTTCTGAAGATAAGCTTCGAAGGATTGGAAAACAATGAGAGGGAGGTTTTCCTCGACATCGCTTGTTTCTTTAAGGGAAAAAGTATAGAATACATCAAGAAAGTTATCGACAACAGCCGTGACTTTGACACAACTATAGTAATAGATATTCTCATCGAGAGGTCTTTGTTAAGAAATGAGCATGGGACCCTGCAAATGCATGATTTAGTTCAGTTGATGGGTCAAAATATTGTTAATCAGGAATGTATTGATGATCCTGGGAAACGCAGTAGATTATGGCTTTTGGAAGATGTCCAGGACATTCTATGCGAAGACATGGTAAGAGTAGTTTATGTAAACATCGTTATTTCTCATTTTTTATGTTATTTTTAGTTGGATAGTGTATGTAAATCTTAATGAAATTTTTGTGTGAGAACTGAATTTGCTTTGTCATGGATAGGGAGTGATTGCAGTAAAGGCCATAGTATTGGACTCGCCTGCACCAAAAGAGGGAAGAACAATGATTCTTGAAGAGAGAACCATAGATCCCGATGCTTTCAAAAAGATGAAAAAGTTGAGCATGCTCATTTTGAAAGAAGTGCACAGCTCATCGCAAGGTCCAGTTTATCTCCCCAACAATCTGAGATGGCTTGAATGGTCCAATGCCCCGTTTCTAGAATTTGGCTCTGGTCCGAAGAAACTTGTTGGACTTGATATCCAAAAAAGTCATATCAGACAATTTGATGGCAAATTTAAGGTTAGCGATAGTGATAACTAGTTTTTCCCTTTTTATAACCGTAAATATATTCAAAGCTTAATGATTGTATTGGTATTTTTTTTCCAGAATTTCAAATGGTTGAAGTACATCAATTTCAGTCGATGCAAGTCCCTGGTTAGTGTTCCTGACCTTGCATCAATTCCAAATCTGGAGAGCTTGAATCTTGATGGGTGCAAAAGCTTGGTGGATGTTGACCAATCCGTCGCATGTCACGACAAGTTAAAATTTTTGTCACTACAGTTTTGCTCTAACCTCAGTAACTTTCCTCACACACTCAAGGCAAAATCTCTTCAAGCCCTCGATCTCTTGGGTTGCTCTAAACTCGAGAAGTTCTCTGATATACCGGAAAAGATGGACCGTCTAGAAGAGCTTGATCTCAGTGGGACGGCTATTAAAGAACTGCCCGCATCAGTTGAAAATCTTGTCTCCGTGAAGATAATAATTTTAAGAAAATGCAAAAGACTCCCAACGCTCCCATCAAGTGTCTATAAGTTGCAAAATCTTGAGCTTCTGAATCTTGGAGGCTGCTCCAATTTTGTCATGTTTCCAAAGAACTTGGAGGATTCAACCAATCCCAATGGCAATCCGGGATTCCAAAATTTACACCGACTACATCTTGATGGCTGCAATCTCTCAGAAGTGGAGTTCCTGGAGAGTTCTTCCTGTTTTCCCAACTTGGGGTTCCTAGAGCTTTCCGGAAACAAGTTTACTCATCTGCCAACATGCATCAACAAATACCACGATTTGGAACACCTATGGGTCGATAAATGCAAACAGCTACAAAAGATTCCTCAGCTTCCGCCAAATGTGCAGATCCTACTTGCAAATGGTTGCAGATCTCTACAAGAATTCCCAGATTTGTCGAGTCTCTCCTCCAACTACCTTCACGTTGACGTGTCATCATGTCGTGAATTATTCCGCAAAGGGGCAAGTACGGCTCATGTGTTATCGCGCAAGGTTAGAGACTCTCTGTCTCTCTGTCTCTCTGTCTCTCTGTCTCTCTCTCTCTCTCTCGCACACTAACTATGAGTGCTTGATATGCGAACTATTTGTATGACAGGAGCTCCCGAAGATAGGTGTTGACATTACACTGATTGGGAGAGAGATGCCAGAATGGTTTCTCCCCTGTAAAGACAGTTCCATATTTTTCATGGTTCCTGGGGACTTGAGTGACAAGTTCTTAGGAATAGCATTCTGTATTGTTCTTGGCCCAAAGGAAGGAAAAGCGGTTGATGCTACATGTTCAGTCAGTATTAATTGCCAAGTGCGGTCTTTCGGGATATCACGAAATCTTTCAGTGAAATCTGATACTGTGCATATTCGATATCTCCCGTTGAATATGGAAGGGGAGCTTCCGCGAGATGATTGGAGCCATTTCCGAGTTCGCCTCCTTGTATATGAAGCAAGATTGATTAAGTGGGGATTTCGTCCTATAAACGAGCAAGAAGAGGATGATCTGAGGATCGTGCTCCAACACCATCAGCCGAATGAAGCAAATCGGTCTTCGGAGGAAAGAGACTCAGAAGAAGACAATTGGAAAGACACCAAGGAAGAAGAAAGTTCAAGTGAAGCAGATGATGAATCTAACAAAGAAAAGCTCTCTCAGCCGAATGAAACAAATTGGTCTTCGGAGGAAAGACACTCAGTAGAAGACAATTGGATAGACACCGAGGAAGAAGAAAGTTCAAGTGAAACAGATGAAGTTTGCAAAGAACAGCTCTTCAAAGAGTTACAGGAAGTGCATTGTGAGCCAAGAGTTGCCTGTCGAAGTACCAAATCGTGGAAGAAGCTAATATTGGGGTCATCGTACAGACAAAAAAGATGTGTAGAAAGTTCGTGTTGGAAGTTTGTTCGTAGAAAAGAACCAACTAAAATTATCATGAGTGGGAACTTAAGTGGGAGGAAGCGTGCCAATTAATAAGTGTGGGGTTTCTTTAATGTAACTAAAGAGATGATTGGGTGTGAGCTAGACTTCACAATACCCGTGTGCGGGTGCACGATTATTTGGCGCACTTAGCACTTTGCTTTTGCGCGCCTGCAGTTTAATTAGCATTAATCCCTTTGTTATTTTATTTTATTTTATTTTTTCTTACGGTTATCTTATTAATCAATTCAAAAACCCATGCTCGAAAATAGATAATATATTATTCTTTTTCTTTATTGAGTACGGGTTTTGGTTGTTTTTGTTTTTGAGAATTTTCAGAAATTATTAAAAAAAATCAAAATTTTATGTGTTCAATTTTGCAATTTTTCAGGAAGAGTTGTCTATGTTTTAAGACTGTTTTATATATATATATATACATGTCGGTTTTTTAGAAGAACGAGTATGTGATCATTTTTTATCTTTTTGAGCCTTCTTTATGAAGATTACAGCCATCATTTAAAATGTTTCCTAGAAAGACCCTAGAGAAATACTAGAATTGTTATCTAGTATTCTCATTTTGAGACTTTGTTGTATCTTAAATGATATTTATCGGTGACCATTAGCAATTTTATGGGACAAATAAATCCTTAAAGAAAGTGATATCACCCTTCAAAATCCGACTTTATTATTCTAAAGATCCGATTTCATTGTTTTACCCAATTCGAAGCCATATTTTTTTAACATGTACAGTTGAATGGATCCATACAAAAAGCTCATGCAATACAGACAATGAATCTTGATGCATTTTGCTTTTCCCTTTTTTCCGTCCTTACTAGATGTTTTTGATTGTCTACTCATTTGATTCACATTCAAAATCATTATGAATTATAGGTTTCATATCATGTTACTGACGTGGCTGAGGTTGAGGAGCTTTCTTTTTCCCACTCTTTCTTTTGTGATTTGTGATGCGGAGTGCATTTATCCAAAATTAAGTGGATGCTTGTAGGATGACCACGGTCTTCCAAGTTGCTCTGTGAGGCTCATCACATAGACCTCACCTCTATCACCTCTCTTCATCCAATCAATGATGCCAATATTGTTGTGAAAATATGGCTTCGAATTGGATAGAACAATGAAGACGGATCTTTAGAGTACTCAAGTTGGACTTTGAGGCGTGATTCACCGGCAAATATCCTTCAGGATACAACAAAGTTTCAAAATGAGAATACGAAATAACAATTCTAATATTTCTCCAAGATTTCTCTAGGAAACAATTGAAAATATAGTGTTTTTTTTTTTTCAGAGAGAATTCTCGAAAATGATCACACACTCGTTCTTCTGAAAACTGACATGTATATATATAAAACAGTTTTTTTTTTTTTAAAGTAGGCAATTCTTCGTGAAAAGTTGCGAAAATGAACAAACGTATTCTTTCAAAAAATTGCTCAAATGAACAAAGGCGTCTATTCGAAAGAAGTTAAAAGAATGAACAATTGCAACCCTTCGGGAAGAGTTGCAAACTAAACAGTATCTTTTCCAAAGGTTGTCTTGAAAAGATACAAACAAAATTAGAAATAATATATATATATATATATATATATTTAAAATAAATAAAATTAGAATTTTTTATTTAAAAAAAATAATTTTCAAAAATTCTCAAAACAAAAACAACATTTGAATTGATTAAAATTAATAAGATAATTGTATGAAATCAAAAATAAAATAACAATTGCAACCATTCGGGAAGAGTTGCAAACTAAATGAGTATCTTTTCCAAAGGTTGTCTTGAAAAGACACAAACAAAAATTATAAATAATAATTTTTTTAAAATAAATAAAATTTCGAATTTTTTATTTTTAAAATAATTTCCGAAAATTCTCAAAACAAAAACAACCTCTGAATTGGTTAAAATTAATAAGATAATAGTACGAAATCAAAAATAAATTAACAAATGGATTAGTGCTAATTAAACTGCGGGCACGCAATCATGCCAAAATCGCGCATCCGCACGCAGGTATGGTGAGGTCTAGCCCACACCCAATCATTTCTTTAGATACATAAAAGAAACCCCATACTTATTAATTGGCCAACTTCCACCCATTTTTCCTATATGGGACAAGGAAAATGCACTCTTTTTGTTTTTACAAACAAACTTCCAACAAATACCTCATGCTCGACAATTTTGAGATGGTACGTTTTGCTCAATCTAATGTAATCTTCATCTTTTCGGAAGTGTCAATCTGATCGTGTCAATGATCAAAAGGTCTATGTAGGGAAGACTAGTTAATTCCTTTGTTGTTACTAGCCATATTGCATTCCCTCCCACTTCCTTTCAATGTTAATCGCATCAAGTGTCTTACCATGTTCGTGCCGATTCTCAAGCCTCGCTAGTAGTTTTATGCAACCAATATCTCATACATTGAAGGACAACTTCAAACAAATGCAAAGTAGCAGCATCATCCACCAATCTCTCCAGTTAAATGGCTATTCCGTATGACGAAAATGATTTTATGAGGATCCTCATTTCAGCCGACATCTGGTAACTCCCACCATTCTCTCTATCTCATCAACAACGCTGGGATCCAATCCTATCCATTCTTGTTGAAATCGAAGAGAGAGAGAGAGAGAGAGAGAGAGAGAGAGATGGAGAGAGATGGAGATGGAGATGTAGATGTAGATGGTCATGGAATATAGCCATCAAATGGCATGAAATGAACTTACACAATTTGGCAAGGGGAGCATATCAACTAGGCCAAAAGGTCTATTTTTTTTTTCTTGTTATGGATGCAATATTGCTAGATGATGGACACATCGTTTCTACAAAATACATGAAAGTACATTTACGTTATAACATATCATTTTCTCATTCCATAAAACCCGATCGTTCAGCTCATTTCTCTTCATTTTTATTATAATTATTGAAAGGATTTTTTTAACGAGTGTCTTAAGAGTACTTATTAAGCACCCAATCGACGAAATTTTACAATATCTAATGTGCAGACCCTCCTTACCATAACCCTACGAAATTGGAAGTGAACAAGACATAAGCAAACCGAAAAGAAGGAGAAAGGATTTGACTGTTGACTCGAGCGGGGGCAATGCGGTGGGATTATCCAGTTCGAAGTTGCAATGCCAGGTCATCTCCACGTCAGAAATCCGAACTCTTCTATCCGCTCCAACGACGTCGCATAAAATCATCCTCCTGTTCGCTACCCGTCCCAAGCGCCGTTGACTCATCATTCTCTCTCTCTCTCTCTCTCTCTCTTTTTCTTGGTAAAGTTCTCTCTCTCTCTCTCTCTTAATCATGCCTTCTTCGATGGCGTTGCTGATCCTCCGTCGCAACCTCCATGGTCGAACCTCCTCGCTCCTCCAGGCGAGGCCCTTCTCCGGTTCGCCGGAGGCGGCGGCGGCCGCGGAGGCTCCGAAGCGGCGAACCTCGGAGCCGAAGCCCATCGAGAAAATACTGGTAGCTAACCGAGGCGGAGGCGAGATAGCTTGCAGGATCATGAGGACGGCGAGGAGGCTGGGGATTCCGACCGTCGCCGTCTACATCGACGCCGACGCCGGCTCTCTCCACGTCAGGTCCGCCGACGAGGCCGTCCGCATCGGCCCCGCTCCGGCTCGCCTCAGTTACCTTAGCGGAGCGTCCATCGTCGACACCGCGCTTCGCGCCGGTGCTCAGGTGAGGGGTTGAGAATTAACTATCATGATTCCATGTTAGATTCTGGCCGTGAGAAATGGTCGCGTTCGTTAGAGCAGTGGTTGTTAGCTTGGAGTGAATGGAATTGGTGACGGTGGAGGAAATTTGTGAGATTATGAGTTTCGAGTATTGGAGCTTACTAGTTCCCATTTAGTGTTGCCTCCGTGAACTTACTGCTACTCTACAAATTTTGGATGGATGATGATATTATATACGCTATCCTGATGAATGCTGAGGGAGCATTTCTCTGTTTCGAATTGTTTCCAAGTCTCTGGACGAATTAACATTTCCAATCGTTTCTTGTCTTTATGGGCGTTGCTCTAAATCCCAAGTTAATTGGCCTTTTGTTGGCTGAAAGAGCGGCTGAAGGGTTATGGATATCTGCTCTATAGTAACCTGATCTCCGTCAATTCAGTAGATTGCAATTGCCTAATTTGTTAGTATGTGTGGGGCATGCTTTCAGCATGGCTATCTTTTCTGATTACTAGGCTATCCACCCAGGATATGGTTTTCTGTCAGAGTCAGCTGAATTTGCTCAGCTCTGTGAAGATAATGGCCTCACTTTCATTGGTCCTCCTGCTTCAGCTATTAGAGACATGGGTGACAAAAGGTATGAAAGAGGAACCTTCTGCCATTGTATGTTCACTGTTTCTATACTAATTGGGTCTGCTTAATTGGTTCCGTGTGAGAGACAAGAATTCTGTATCTTTGTTCTTTGAATGATAATATATGTTTATCCAGTGCATCAAAAAAGATACTGGGTTCTACTGGGCTTCCGCTTGTGCCTGGGTATCATGGTTATGAACAGGACATTGACTTTATGAGGTCGGAAGCGGAGAAGATTGGTTATCCCATTTTGATAAAACCAACACATGGAGGTGGGGGGAGGGTATGTTTTTTTTCTCTGTCGAAAAGATCACCGATATATCTAATGTTCTTAGAGATCTAGAGTTTGACATCATATTCAAATGCATTTAGCTTTCCTTCTCTTTTCGTTTTCCTTGAGGCTGTTACTATCTCACAACTTATTCTTCATACATATAGGGTATGAGGATTGTTCAAAGTGCAAATGAATTCGTCGATTCCTTCTTAGGAGCACAATGTGGGGCTGCTGCTTCTTTTGGTGTAGACAAGATCTTACTGGAGAAATATATCACAAGACCGAGACATATAGAAGTCCAGGTACCTATAATGCTGATAAAACAAAAAGTATTTAAACAGAATGCACTTGTTCTTTTTGTCAGTCATGTCCTTGAGCCCAAGTGGTCTCTTGTTTATCTGAATTTTTATATCAAGCACAACATAGCAATCTGTTTGAACTTGCCTGATTGATGTTTATGAATATGTCGTGACCAGCTAAATTGTTTCTCTTATTGTTTTAGATATTTGGAGACAAGTATGGAAACGTACTGTACTTAAATGAGAGAGATTGCAGTGTACAAAGAAGACATCAGAAGATTATTGAAGAAGCTCCTGCTGTAAGAACTGCATTTTGATTCTAATCTTGGTTTTGACGATTTGGAACTGCTAGACTATAATGAGAGTGCCACCGGTGCAGCCAAATGTTACTAGCGACTTCTGCACCCACTTGGGTCAAGCTGCTGTTGCCGCAGCCAAGTTACTGTATCCGAATTGATTAGAAGCTGTATTATATTGTAAAACACGCACCATTGGATCGACTATATTACCTTAGCAAGCTGTTTTCTCTCAATGCCCTTTTGCAAGCAAAGGACTACAATTGAGATAACTATTCAGTTCAGAATATAGTCTATAAAATATCTAATATATATGGTCAGAAGAATCACAAGTTGAATGAATTGGCAAGATATAGTGTATATGTGTCACTGATGACATATTTACTTGCAAAATAGGCATACATTAGACAATGAGGTAGTAGAACAAAGAAGAGAACCATGTGCCAATATGGACCTGGGCACCAGAATCTGCATTGTACTGAGAAATTCTGTCTTTATGGCTTTGTTGTCTGCTCAGTATAAAGGTGGTCTTAGATGGACTTAGGGGATTAACCTTTGCAGTCTTTTTTTATTTGAGTACCATTGCCTTTTGTCTAGGCGCCAATACAACAATTCTTGCCTTATCTCTTGCCATTCATGTGTATGCCATGAACTTCGAGGAAGTATCCTAATCTTAGCAGCAAATTTCACTGTTATCATCACTTACTTCGTTTCACCTTTGATCGGACTTGAAATTGGCTTTGCCCAAGTCTAGGGATAATCGTTGGCTTTCATGACAGTACAGACCAGCTGCTGCTGAAATTCAGGGTCCAACTAAATGATTCCGGATAAATAGATTCCATTTTGACAAATGTCCCCTACCACCAGTTATTGATGTTTGGTGCAAATGAGATTTGTCCCTCCTATCATTTTGAGTCCTGCATGTAAGTCAATAGTTTTGATTTCTTGTGTTTGTGTGGACAAGGAACTGTTATTTTCTGAGTGCATGAGTTTATTGATGAACTTTTGGTCTTTGGATCCACCAAAGCCAAAGTTCCATTTTCTTGTTTAGCTCACCGTACAAAGATCATGTGGCTAATGGATTACATATATGGTTGCTGAATGTTGATCTTGGTTAGTTATCTGTCTTCTTTCGTCATGATTCTGATGAACTGCTTAATAGATTTATGTTTCCTCTTGGAAAATTGAGGCAAAGTTCCTTTACAATATGTGAAGGCAGTAAATTATCACAATGCTGGCACTGTGGAGTTCATAGTTGATACTGCTTCTGGCCAATTTTACTTCATGGAGATGAATACCCGTCTACAGGTGCTTTGATGATTCTATCTGTCTAATTTTTGAACTTATGTCACAGATGGAATCTTTCTAAAGTTTGTTTTGTATTCTCTGCCAGGTTGAGCATCCTGTGACTGAGATGATTGTTGGTCAAGACCTTGTTGAGTGGCAAATTCGTGTTGCCAATGGTGAACCCCTTCCCATTGATCAGTCAGAGGTTCCATTGTTAGGTCTGTGATTTTTCCCGTGAAGTCATAGCAAAGTACTTCTTACATGTTCTCTGGATATGTGTTCATTATCAACTTGTGATGATGTAGTTGAACACTAGATGACCTGTGCAATGCACTTTTGATAATGGGCCTGTGCATGCGTGTGAGCCCATGCAGGCACATGTGTTCAGAGATTTAATTATGGAGATATATATAAAATACGTCCCTCATCTGCTTTATCGTTTGGCAGGGAAGAAAAAGTAGTTTATTTCCAAGTGAAATGTTCATTATGTTTTTCCTTTGAGTGGCCTATTATATGGCAGCATTTTGCCATTTGGTTGTTGGCAAGTAGAAGTACAACAGATGCCTTCTTGGAAATTGATTTTGAATTATAGTTTATTATGAACTTTCAAATGTTACCGACAAATCAAGCATCGTTTGCATAGATGAAACTTATAATGCTCTTCATCTTCTTACAGGTAGAAGGAGAAGGCACTTCCTTGGGCTTTCATGTCAAAGTGACATACCTAGGCAACCATGATTTTAGAGTCGAAGTCAATGGTGTCAGTGTTCAAGTTAGTTTAGCAACCTACGAGAAGGTATAATTCTGTTCTGACTGTACTGTCTTTTTATCTGTGCCATCTTGTGTAGTTGCATATCAAAATTCTTTTTGGGGAGAAAAATCATATGCCCCAAATTAGATGGTTGTGGTGTGGTCCTGCGAGTACTTTATCTGTAAAGATTGCAGTAGACCCATCATTTGAGTCTGCACCCACGATAATTGGTTCACCATGCTTTTCTTAACCATAATTTTCCAAATTTCACATTTAGTTTTCTTTATCTTATTCTTTTTCTGATACGAGCCCATCGGGAGGGCCACATTATGAATCATCCGTTGCCAAAGGAAGTTACAAGAGTAAAAGAAAATAACAAACGACACTAAGCAAGAAAATGCCATTCACTTGCAAACGAAAATTATGAATGCCTCAAATAATTTGAATATAGTATAGATGAAGAATATTCTTAATTAATCTTAGGAAGTTTTCTGAGTTTAGTTCTATCAGCATGGTCAGTAAACTTAGTGCCAATTGTTTTCGGCATTTTAGACCATCATTAAATGCTTAAATACATGTCTGGTGAGTATATATTTCCTTATGAAAGATTGAGTCGAGTCATACTTAAAAAACCATAAAACTCAGGGTGTTGCATCTTTGTCTTCGGGGATGTACAGTTAGGCGTAATTTTTTAGTCAGCTAGTCATGACACAGTACTCCATGTGAACAAGATTGAGCTCAAATTCTAGTTGATTATCTACTCTCTACTTTGGTTTATATGACTTAAGCTCCAAATCATGATCAAAGTCTGAAACTTTGTTGCGGGATGGTCAATGTCCTGTCTTACCTGTAAGTTTGAGAGTAATTGATTAGATGCTCCATCCTCTTCCGTTAATGAAGAATTTTTGTTTTGGCAGGATTTGGATAAGCATATTCATATCTGGCACGGGTCTAAACATCATCATTTCAGACAGAAACTGGGACAGCCATTGTTCGACGACGACGACAGCCAGCACAAGCCCAGTTTTGAGATGGCATCACATCCACAGGGAACGGTAGTGACACCAATGGCAGGTTTAGTGGTTAAGGTCCTGGCGAAGGATGGGATGCGAGTGGAGGAAGGTCAACCTATATTGGTTTTAGAAGCAATGAAAATGGAGGTATGCGGTAGTGCTAGATTCACCTGGTACATTTCACCTTTATGTTCCCCTGTATGGAAGAACTGAAAGTTCCGTCGGTCACAGCATGTTGTCAAAGCACCGTCTGCTGGGCATGTTCATGGGCTTGCCGTAACTGCTAGTCAACAGGTTCCTGACAGTAGTGTTCTCTTCAGCATCAAGGTTAGCAATTTCTCTACGACGAACTTTTTTAACGAGTCAACTAATCTAAATGAAGATTGGTTGACTATTTCTCCTGATATTACTCACAGGAATAGTATCCAGACCAGAAAGAATAATTCAAAATAAAACAAATCAGTGCGGGTTACAAATTGTTACGACGACGGTGATTGTTTGTGGCTTAGGGGCATCGCTGCTGGTTAAACTTGAGATGGTACTCATTTGCGACAAGGAGTGGAAGTTCACTCAATGCCGGCAAGGAAAGGCAGTCACTAAAATGTATCAAATGTTATTCGTTACATTGTATATTTACACAGCCAAACGCGCAATTTCTGCTCTCGTCTATTGGCGAAGTCGATCGGACCTGTAAAACATGTACATTTTTGGGGATTCATCGGCAGATGTTCCATGAATTGGATGGCTTTCGTCCTATGAACTTATGTCCTAGTTTTCTCTGCTACTTCTAGGGGATGGACGTATCATAGTAGTTCTAACGGTAGTTCTCTTGCAGGTTGGTTAATCTAAATCTAGCTAGTTTATGCAAGGTTAGGCCACGTCGCTAATCAGAGTGGTATAACGAATACGTTGGCGCTTTTATCTAAGTAAGAATCAAATGGATAAAACAAAGATAGAAGGGAGAGGCTTGTAAGGCTGATTGATTCTTGGTTCCCTTACAATTCTTGGTTCGGTCTAATTCAATGGAATCAGTCGAAAACAAAGTGAAAGAAAAAAGGTTCTTGAAGAATTTCTTTGTATTCACTCCACTTTGAAATGTATTCTTGACATGTATTTATATTCCAATGTGTAAACAATAAAAGGAAAATATAAAGATACAAAATCATTTTGAATCACTAATAGTTATTAATCTAAATCTTAGATTGATTTAAGTATTTTCAATCAAATCAAGTGCACAAATAATTTCTCCAACTGGTCGCCGGCGAGGATGGCTAGTTTAGCCCCTTGCCAATTGGTTCCTAACCTTCGACGGTCGGTTCTAGATTTCTCACTATGCCAATTTCATTTATGCGCCCTCAATTTCCCAAAATTTTGCAAATTGATCCTCGAATTTCATAAAATTGCATTTTGACTCATAATTGAGCATTTTGATGCAATTCTCGATTTTGACTCGGGTTTTTGCATATCAAATTCACTAGATCATTTACCCGACACCTCTAAATCATAATAGAGCCTTCAAAATCAACTTTCGACTGTTGGATCGAAATTTCGACCGTCGGATTGAACTGACAAATGCAATTTGACGGTTTGAGGGTAGTATATAAGCCCATTTTCCCTCCATTTTTAAGGGGAGCCTTATTTGCACGAAATTATCCTTTGTCCTCATATCTCTTTCTCTCTCCCTTCTCTGAAATCTCCCACCAACTCTCTCTCATCTCTTCATCTCGCGCGTTTTTCGATGGCCGGTGTATGCCCCCACGCCAGTGACTTTGCCATCATCGACCAATTCCCCGATCTCCATCATGATATTTTGGTAGCCGATTAAAGCTTTTGGAAGCCTTATCAACAGCTTGATCTCTCCAATCAAGCCGATCAATCTCCAAGTTTCACCGCCGGCTTTAGGGACCGTTCTATTTCAGCATCAAGCCAACGATCTAACCGATTTGTAAGTGATCTTTGCTATTTAGGTCTGGTTCATGGTGGTTCGAACGTGTTCCGGTGATTTGATTTAATTGATTGCAATCAAAATCAACATAATACGTAAAAGGTAATAATCTCGATCTCGAACCCTGTGAATTGAGACCGGATCCTAAAGGTAAAAAGTTAATTGCTTTAAAATCTAATGATGATTCTAATGATACAGATTCAGAAGATGACCTGGACGATGAAGAGTTAGCACTTATGATAAGAAGATTCAAGAAGCTGAATAGGAAGGGAAGAAGATTTAATTGGAAGAAGTAAGACACTCAAAAATACCAGAACAAATCAATTGAGGATGATGAAGTCAATAAAGATGTGGTTTGCTTTGAATGTAAGAAAAAGGGACACATCAGACTCAACTGTCCTCTGTTGAAAAGAAAGAAATGAAGAACTGAGAAATTCAAGAAAGCTCTCAAAACAGAAACATGGAGTGATCCTGAATGTGAGGAAAGTGATAAAGAGTATGCTAACATATGTCTAATGGCCAATTCAAACTCAGACTTAGACTCTGAGATAGACTCAAATAATGAAATCAATGTCACTATAAAAAAAGAAAGATCAAATGGCATTTGGATAGTGGCTACTCTAGACACATGACAGGAGATTCAAGTTATTTTATAAAGTTTATACAAATAAATGATGGAAAAGTTTCATTTGGAGGAAACAACAAATGAATAATTGTTGGATGCGGAACTGTGAAGATTGGAAGCTTTACAATCAATAATGTTTCCTTGGTGGAAGCTTTAAACTACAATCTACTCAGCATCATTCAACTATGTGACACTAGTTTTAGAATCAATTTTCAAGAAGGCATTTGTTCGGAAACTAGTAAATATCTCTCTCAATCTTTCACTGGATGAAGACATGAGAATATTTACTTTCTGGATATAAAATCAGAAAGTTCTCAGTGTCTAATCTCTATTCAAGATGAAGCAAATCTTTGGCACAAGAAGCTTGGCCATGTTAACATGAAGCAAATTGCCAAAATCTCTTCAAAGAAGCTTGTTCGTGGACTTCCAAGTTTGACTTATCAAAAGCCTAACTTATGCACACCTTGTGTTTTGGGAAAACATGTTAGAAGTTCTTTTAAACCTACAAATCAAATTTCTACTAATCGAGTTTTGCAGCTTCTGCACATGGATCTCTTTGGACCAACCAGAACACAAAGCATTGATGGAAAGAGATATTGTCTAGCAATCGTGGATGACTACTCTCGCTTCACATGGGTATATTTCCTAGCAAGTAAGTCTGAAGCATTTTCTTACTTTTCAAAATTTGCCAAGAAGGTTCAGAATGAGAAAGGTTATGCTATTTCAAGCATACGGACAGACCATGGAGGTGAGTTTGAAAATCAGAACTTTGCAAAATTCTATGATGAATATGGTTTTCAACATGTTTTCCCTTCTCCATATACTCCAGAACAGAATGAGGTTGTTGAAAGAAAGAATAGATCTTTGCAGGAAATGGCAAGAACAATTTTAATTGAGAGTAATATTTCTTCTCGTTTTTGGGCTGAAGCTGTCTCTACGGCTTGCTATATCATTAATAGAGTATTTTTAAGACATATTCTAGAGAAAACTCCTTATGAATTGTTTAAAGGGAAAAAGCCAAATGTTTCTTATTTTCATGTATTTGGTTGTAAGTGTTTTGTTTTGAAAAATGCAAATGATCGAATTGGTAAGTTTGAAGAAAAGTTAGATGAAGCAATTTTCCTTGAGTACTCTACCTCGAACAAAACATACAGAGTCTTCAACAAAAAGACTCAATCTGTGGAAGAATCAATAAACGTCAAGTTTCAAGAATCTATGTAGAATCAACTAGATCAGACTCAACTTGAAGAATTTGAACCTACTCCAAACTTTACAAAGTCTATTGTCTCTGAAGTGGTTCAGACTTTTGAAGAAAAACAACAAGCAAAACTAGGAGATTCAACTGAAACAGAGGATCAACAAACTTCAAGACCAACCAGTAACTAGAAGCATAAATCTAGTTATCCCAAGGAACTCATCATTGGCAACATTGATGAAGGAATTCACACTAGATCCAAAAGGCGAGAAGAGTCTAGTGCTCTGGCACTTGTTTTTGAAATTGAACCAAAAAGTATAAAAGAAGCCTTGACTGATGAAAGCTGGATTGAAGCTATGCAAGAAGAGCTTAGATAGTTCAGCATCAATGATGTTTGGGAGCTAATTCCTAAACCTAAAGGTAAGTCCATCATTGGAACTAAATGGGTTTTCAGGAATAAGGTGGACGAGAAAGAAAAAGTGGTCAAGAACAAAGCAAGACTTGTGGCTAAAGGATTTACACAAGAAGAATTGATAGACTATGATGAGACATATGTACCAGTAGCGAGGTTAGAAGCAATTAGATTCTTACTTATTTTTGCTTGCTATACAAATTTCAGGCTATTCCAAATAGATGTGAAAAGTGCATTCCTAAATGGATTTATCCAATAAGAAGTTTATGTGGATCAATCACCTGGATTTGAAGATCCAAGAAAGCCAAACTCAGTCTTTAAATTGAAAAAGGCCATGTATGGATTGAAGCAAGCACCTCAAGTCTAGTATGAAATGTTAAGTAATTTTCTTACTCAAAACGATTTTGTTAAAGGAAAGGTAGATATTACTTTGTTCATTAAAAGAGAAGGTAAAGATTTTTTACTTGTCCAAATTTATGTTGATAATATTATTTTTGGATCACCTAATGAAAATCTATGCAAGAAGTTTTCTAAATCTATGCAAGATGAATTCGAGATGAGTATGATGGGTGATTAACCTTCTTTCTCGGATTACAAGTCAAACAATTGAAGAAATGAATTTTCATTCATAAAAAAAATATGCAAAAGATCTCATCAAGAAATTTGGATTAGAAAATTGCAAAAAGACTGAGATACCAATGTCAAATTCTTCGAAGTTGGACAAAGATGAAGGAGGAAATAAAGTTGACCAGAAGCTCTATAGGAGTATTATTAGTTCACTTCTTTATCTTACTACTTCTTGACCTGACATTTTGTTTAGTGTTTGTATTTGTGCTAGATTCCAATCAAATCCCAAAGAATCTCATCTAAGTGCTACAAAACGCATTATCAAATATGTTGCAACTACTCCAAAGCTAGGTCTATGGTATCCAAAAGAATGAGACTTTACTCTCATTGGATATTTAGACGCAGATTTAGCAGGTTGTAGAGTTGATAAAAAGAGTACTTCTGGCACTTGTCAATTGCTGAGCAACAAGTTGGGCTGCGCATGATAAAATTTCTATTTCTTGATTTCTCTGTTTCTCTATTCACTGGAATAGGTTTGGAACAGAAATCCGTTTGGTAACGCAATTTGATTTCTCTAATTCTGAAACAGATTTCTATTCCAGAAATAGATTTGAAGAAGAAATCAAAAGCTAAAATTTTTAGCTTCTCAATTTCTGAAATAGAAATTGAGAAATCAATTTCTGGCCAGAAATCAATTTCTATTCTAGAAATTTTGTCATGCGCAGCCTTGGTATCTTGGTTCTCAAGAAAGCAGAGTATCATAGCTCTTTCAATGGCTGAAGCAGAGTATGTGGCTCTTGGAAGTTGTTCTCAAATCTTGTAGATAAGGTAACAACTAAGAGACTTTGGAATTGAAAAATCATGCACTAAAATCAGATGTTACAATACCAGCGCTATCAATCTTACAAAGAATCCAATTCTTCATTCAAGAGCAAAGCATATAGAAATTCGACATCACTTCATTAGAAATCATGTTCAAAATGGAGAAGTTATGATTCGGTTCATTGACTTGAAAAATCAGTTGGCAAACATATTTACAAAGCCATTGGAGAAAAGTTTATTTGAGTATATTCGCACTAGACTGAACATAATATCTTCTACCGAGTAAAGTCTGAAGATGGTCAAACTTAGAACGTCCAAATGATACAACTGTAAGTTAATTCTTCATTGCAACTAATTTAATTTTAGGAAGAAGTCTTGAAAAGGTACGTTTTCAAATCGTTAGTTATTTACCTTTAGAAATTGTCTCTTTCAAGTTTTGAATTTATGGCAGTTTTTCTTTTCAAAAACGGCAGTTTTCCATTTTCAAAAAGGCATTTTTTATTTTTCCTTTGTGACGATTAGAATACCCCGGTTCACTTGCTTTACATACTATCGATTTTCTTCTTCTCCATTTTCACTCACAAACCCTAGAATACAGAACTTCACTTTCTCACACTTTCTCTCTAGTTTAATCCAAAAAGTTTTCACCTTTTTACACGTTCGAGTTCGAGGAATCCCTCAAAGGAAGTGACAATGTCTTCTCAAAAAAAGTCTTCTAGAATTGCGAACATGGGACTATGGCGTATGCGTGAGGGTCCTACGCACTTTGATCTAACCGAGGAAGAAGACTCTCCTCAACATCAGCAGTAATGTCAACAACAACATTCTCAACTGCGCTACTCTTCTCAACACAGGACTTAAGATCCTCCATAGCAACAACTTGAAGAAGAAGTTTTGGAGGATGTGGATCCTATAAGAATGCTGAAACTCGAATTTCTCTAGAAACTTTACTCTAAGTTAAAAGTGGGTGGAATGGCGATGACTTTTATTGATGAGTTCTTAAGCGAGAGAGGGTATAAGAATGAGACTCATTTTTTGAGAACATGAAGAGTATGAGCATTGCGCCTGTAGGCACGGCAGCAAGGGCATTTGCCAACTTTCCAAACGATCCACGCTTTGGTACTTTTAATTAGCCTGAAGGGAAAGACGAGGATGAAAGGCTGTTCACGAATTTTCAGCCTAGGATGGGAGTCGCTACCAATATTCGTGGTGAGAGGACGAATTTATTTTGATCTAAGGATCACAAGAGGACTTACTTGAAACTGATGAAGCGAGGCCTGATGAACCCTAAAAATGTGGACTTTAATTTTCTTGATTCATTGAAAGTGAATTGAGGGAGAAATTTGCACTCTTTCAACTTGAACCTTTTTGCTCTAAGACGACTATCGCCTACCTAGAACTTACGGCTTACTTCTATTCAAATCAGTCTTTTCTAGATGCGAATAGATTTTCCTTTACTGTTAGGGACGAAGAATTTGTGGTCGATGTAGACACATTGGCTGATGTGATTGTGGTGGAAAGAGGACATTTCCAACCAATTAGTGTGTCTATTGCTCATGCTATTTTAGAACTTGTTCGGGACAGATTTGCTTAGGGCAAGAGTTCTTACCCTAGAATGACTGCCTCAAATATCTTACTTCACAAGATCGTGATTAACTACATTAGACCTAAATCAACGTCAAAGACTAATGTCTCTCATTCGAAATCGAAGTTGATGTATGCTCAACATTGGCTTTAAGTTCTCTCTGCCTCACACCATCCTCATGCATATGTATAGGACATTGGTGAAGGACAAGGGGCAACTTCCTTATGTTGCTCTAGCCACTCGACTTTTTAGACATTTCAATATTCAGCCTCCTGCTATCCTGTGTGTTCGAACCATTGCTCCAATGGTGATTAGACTGAAAATGGTCTCAAAGATGCGTCTGAAGGAGCTGAACAAGGTTTTGGAGAGCATTAAGGAGAAGTCCCTTGTCAAGACACGACAAGACTCTACAGCAAGAAAAAGAAAAGGCAAAGAGCCCATCAGCGAACCTATTAAGAAGTGAAGAGCCCTCATCTTGCAGATGAAGAAGATGAGGACGGCATCATTCTCTTTGCCTTTGCCTTGAGGAATTTATAGAGTTATGTGAGCTTTAAAGAGCTAGAGGAACGAGATCAGAAAGAGAGAGAAGAGACAGAGAAAAGAAGGAGAGAAGAGAGGAGAACAGAGGAAGAGGAAGGAAGAAGGGAGAGAGGAAGAGAACAAGAAGAAGAATAGGGTCAAGATGACTCGATTGAGCCAACACTTGGTGTATCCTTGACAGAAGACTCGGAGAAGTCAAGGAGTGGAACTGCAGTGGAAGGAAAAACTAAACATCACTTATGAGCTGAAGAAGAACAGGAAGAAGAATTATTTTCTCCACCTAAAGGTACAGAAATAGGGGGAGCTGCTGACAAAAGAGATATTTCTTCACCTATCTTTACTAGTGATGTTAGTCGTTCTCTAGCAAATCCAAAGGATGTCTATGCCTCTCAACATCCATAAGCTGATCTTGAGGCATCCTCTCCAAGTACTAGTGATCGAACAGCGGATGTTCCCTCACATCTCAAGACTCATAGAATTGACTTGGCTGGACCCAATGCTACTTCAGAACCAATGGCAGACTTTCAAAGGTTGTTGGATATCCTTTGGGATTTAAAGGGTCAGCAATATGCTTTCAAGTTTGAGATAAAGAATATGGTGACAGTTCTAAAGACAATAACAGACTCTCTATAATAACAGCTACAGGCCCTAAAGCTTCAAGTGGAAGACAATGCCAAGGGTGAGGACATTAGACAGCTGAAGGAGTCACTGAAGAAGTTGGAAGACAGTGTCAAATTCATGGGGGAATTCCAGCTCATTCGAATCCCCAAGCAACCATGATTTTTCTTTACCCCACTCTTTATTATTCTCCACTTTTTGCTATTGACAAAACGGGGGAGAATTTGTGTAGATTTGGCCTAACTTTTTTTTTTTCAGCTGACTTATCTTTTGAGCACAACATCTTTTTGCTTGGTTTGATTTTGGTTTGACTTTGGTTTTAATGTCTTTTTGTTTGGTTTGTTTGGACTTTAGACTCTTGATTATTTAATCTTGGGGAGAAGTACACTATCAGTGCCATAAGTTGTGTACGGCGCTCACTTTGGTGTCAAAAGTTTTTGTCGGATCACTTAAGTGCCAAATCGGAAGAAAAATGATCACTTTGGTGCCACCGGCGAGAAATTCCAGCCAAAATGATTACGTGGCTTTTATATTTAAAAACAAATCGATAAACCCTTTAAACGGCGTTGTTTTCCTTCCTACTTAAGAACAACATCGTTTTGCCGTCATATATGGATGGCTTAGGAAAAACGACGCCGCATAGCTCATTTGGGATTGAAATTAGGGTTTTTTTTTTTATTCATCCTTGTCGACCTAGCTTGCTCGGCCACCGTCGCTTGGCCATCGTGCTTGGCCACCGTGCTCAGCCACCGTTGCTCGGCTAAGAAGTGATGGGAAAATAGGAGGCGAGGTGGAGGAGGAGGAAGAGGAAGAAGGGGGGTTGAAGGTGTAGAGAGAGAGAGAGAGAGAGAGAGAGAGAAGACGAGGAGTGCGAGGGAAACAAGGAGGGCGCAGATGGAGATGGTGGATTGAGCTCTGCTTAGAGAGTAGCTGGTGTTGGTGTTGTTCTTCGGGGAAGAAGACGACGTCGCCATGGCTTTTCTCTCTCTCTCTCTCTCTGCTGGTGTTGTTCTTTGGGGAAGAAAACAATGCCGCCATGGCTTCTCTCTCTCTCTCTCTCTCTCTCTCTCTCTCTCTCTCTCTCTCTCTCTCTCTTTTGGGATTTAGGGTTTCGACTTGGGATTTAAGATACCAAACCACATCGTTTGGTGGTTTACATGCTGATTGTACTCTCCAGCGAGCCACATCAGCGTAAAAAATTAATAAAAAACTGCCACGTTAGATTTCCAGCCAACCAAATCGGTGTTGGCATTGAAATGATCGTTTTTCAAAATTTTTAGCACTTAAGTGATCCGACGGAAACTTTTGGCGCCAAAGTGAGTGCCATACACAACTTATGACATTGATAGTGTACTTCTCCCTTTAATCTTGAATCCTTTTGATGCCTGCAGTAACTAATTTTGTGATACTGATTGTGGCTGGATAATTAATTTATTTTGCAGGATTAACATGTTTTCTATGGTTGCAGAATCGACACTATCCAAGTCCTAATCAAATTATTTTTATGAGATATCATGTATTACTTAAGTGTTGCAGGACAAAAGTTTTCAAATCTGCAGGAAAGTTTTGTCACCATAAAAAAGGGGGAGATTGTTGGAGAAAACTCCTTTACTGTTTTGAAGTTGACAAAACGTTTCCAAAAGTCTAGTTTGAAAACTTCTAGACTCAAGTGGTATAGTCTAAAGAACTCTAGATTCTACTGTCAAAGTCTGAAAACAGCCAGACTTAAGTTTCAAAGTCTGTCCTCATTGACAGTTTCCAGACCGAAGAATGAAGACCTATCCAGATGCCGGATTATCTTCAAGGATTCAATTCGTATGGTTTTGGAAGACCTTTTGGCTGGATATAACATCTAATCATTTGGATATTCTTATTGGAATTTACTTCGATATGAAGATCTTTTTGAAAGGCGAGCAAACTTGGGTGGTTCTACTTATGTAAACCAAGATCCTGATTGTATGGACGGACATGATTGACGAGCTATATCATGTATTGCTTAAGTGTTGCAGGACAAAAGTTTTCAAATCTACAGGAAAGTTTTGTCACCATAAAAAAGGGGGGAGATTGTTGGAGAAAACTCCTTTACTGTTTTGAAGCTGACAAAACGTTTTCAAAAGTCTAGTTTGAAAACTTCTAGACTCAAGTGGTATAGTCTAAAGAACTCTAGATTCTACTGTCAAAGTCTGAAGACAGCCAGACTTAAGTTTCAAAGTCTATCCTCCGACAGTTTCAGGACCGAAGAATGAAGACCTATCTAGATGCCGGATTATCTTCAAGGATTCAATTCGTATGGTTTTGGAAGACCTTTTGGCTGGATATAACATCTAATCATTTGGATATTCTTATTGGAATTTACTTCGATATGAAGATCTTTTTGAAAGGCGAGCAAACTTGGGTGGTTCTACTTATGGAAACCAAGATCCTGATTGTATGGACGAATAGGATTGGCGAGCTTTCATCACAAATCATTCAACAACTCAAGATCACCTTAATTGATTCTGTCCAACGGGTAAATTGGAAGAACTCATTTGGAAAGTGTCAACGGTCATGAAGGCATGAAGGAGTATTTAAGGATGACTCTCCGGTTGTTTGAAGGTGTGCGTGAAAGAAGAATTTCAAAGTCTGAATCTCCATAGTTTCTTGTTCTTTCATTCATCAAGTTTAAAAGTTGTACACAAAAGAGAGAAATACATAGAGAGACTCTGGGAGAGATCAGCATAAACTTTTCACTGAGAGAGTCGAGATCATGAGCTGTAAGATCTCTTTTGATTCATAGTGAAAACCAACCAGTGGACTGTCAGCGCAGGAGAGTGGACGTAGGCTTGAATTAAGTCAAACAATTATAAACCTTGTGTTCAATTCTCTCTCCTTAACTTCTTAGTTTTATTGCTTTATATAACTGTTTAAAGCTATTTACAATTCTTGTTATTTATCTTCAAAAGGCAACGCGTTACTTCTAAATCTTGGAGAAAATTTTATTTATGCCTATTCACCCCCCTCTAGGTGTTGTACTAGCCCTTTACATTTTGTTATTGCCAAATTGTCATTAGGTATTGCCCAATTTTGCTATCTTTACATGCTTGTTTTGAAATTTCCTGATATGAACTTGATTGTGATTGTTTTGATAAACTTCTTAGATTAGTTTATGCATGAACCTATGTCATTTCATCTTCATGAAAGTCGCTTTAAACAACTTAATATTCATTGTAAAATGATTTTTAACAACTTTTCTTTTCAAATCAAATTTAAAAAAGCTTTGGTACATGTGATGTTTGTGAAAACCATTTGCTAAGAAAGTCTTCTCCAAAGCTCGATTTGGCTTAAGGAATAGTAATGGTTTGGATCATATTCAAAATGCCTACGACGCTTGTAAGTGCATTTATGCAAGCCCTGAGCTAATCTTGGCAATTGAATGTGTTCCATAGTCTAGATATTCCTTAATCCAAAATATTTTTCAAATTTTTTCTTAAATCTTGATTTGATATCATGAAAGTCATGGTTTGAATTGTATTCAAAATGCCTATGATGCTTGTGAGTATATTTATGCGAGCCTTGAGCTAGCCTTGGCAATTGAATGCCTTTTATAGTCGAGACATCACTTTGTCTCAAAACTTTTCATTGATGATTTCGAAAGATGTCTTTAAAACATCACATGTACCCCCCCCCATGCATACAATCACGTCGCTTATTTAGAAGTGCCTGCGTTTGTGATTGGCGCATGCCCTTGGTAGTAAGTAACCCGTCGACGGTTTATTTTCTTGCTTGATTGGTTGAAAAACAAGGTCAAAAAGACCTGTAAGCATGTTTAATTCCTACAATGAATGTGGCTTTTAAATGCATGATAGAGTCAATGCATGATATCCAGAGAAAACCTTGAGATCACATAGATCGCTGGGTTAGGAGATTTATAAGTGTTATTGGCCATGCCAGAACACAATTGTTATATAATGGCTATAAGTCATAAAATAGATTGAGTGGGTGTTTAGAAGGACCTGCGCATGAATTACAAAGGCCAAACCTAAGGCCCAAATCTTCTTTTTACATTGAATTTCTTTCGAAAGATTGATTTTAGTACGATGTTGTGCTTTTGATAGTTTTGACATGTATGCCTGTTTCTTTCCAATGCATGTACCTAGTTATAGATTTCCTAGACTAGATCTAGATTAGGATCCTGAAGATGGAGAGGACATGAAAACGATGAAAGTCGATGTCCATTCTGACCATTATTTTGTACCATTCATCCTCAACATATGTCTCGGGTTCTCATCATCTGTATAAGAGCCTGACGAGTTGGGGGTTCTCTTGTTCTCTTATCCTTTTCAATTGTGTTTCATTTTATATTTTATGGGATTGCACGGTAGATTTACCATTTTCCATGATTGTTTACTTTATGTCTCGCAATTTTCAATTCAATTGTGTGTTTCTTTTTCATTTTCTTTAGAAATAGATTAGCATGAAAATGATCAACCACAGATGATCGCTTAGTTTAGAACTAACTATCCCGAAAATGTAAGAAGAAATACATGGACATGTTAGGTAAACACAACATAATATTTAGATACCGAAAGGGCGCTAGTAGAAATATTGGCGTAACCCAAGTCCCTGAACCTAGATATTTTGTTATGTAGAAATTAAGAGGACACTCCCAACCCTCGATTAGCCCAAAAATGAGGCTAATGGCAACTCCTATTTTATTTTTAAATTGTCCTAAACAACTAGACCGTATAAATGAACCCATCGCACAAGGTACAAGTCCAAATAAGATTCACCATGTTTTAGCATGCCTGCATGTGGAAAATTTCTAATGGATGAAGTGACGTCATCATTAGGAAAGAGTATTAGAAGTAGGGCTATCTTGGTAAAGGTATCCTTAAATCCGATATTTACACCCAACCTCCTCTCTCGAGGTATGTTGCTTGTGTGGGTACGGGTCACGACACTCCGTTGTCACACGGCGTACGAGTTTAGAAGAACTCGCAACTTTGTAAAGGGAACTCAGAAGAGGTTTGTCTGGGGGATGAGGTGATGACATCGTTGTGGTTAAGAACCGTGAGGAAATTTTCATGGTCAAGTATCCCTAAATCCAACCTTTCCCCCTTCCTCTCCTCATGAAAAGGATCAGGTGGCAAGATCAAGTCGCGACAGTATCGCTTAATGAGCAACCGAAAGTACAATTCTAAGAAAGACGAGCCATTTGTCTACTGCTCTCAGATAACTATACAATGCAAGGTCGATTCTCTCCAGACTTCACAATTTTTTCCAGTTTCTCCAGGAGTTATAATTGAATATACTAGTCGGTGGGTTTTTTTTTTCACATTTGAGAGTCCATACAAGGAAGCCATCAAGACTGTTTTCAATCGAAAAAAGCAATATTGTCCATGGCCGTAGGAAGTGATTGATAAAGGCAAAGTAGTGTTGGAATATCCTCTCGAACTTGGTCCTCCAATTTTATTAAGAATACTCATAACTGGTACTTCAGAGGATACTGATACTCATAGATCGACTTTCCATAGCAAGAAGATCCGGAGGAGGACCCAGAACCATTGGAGGAGGAAGACTTTAGGGAAAGACTGATCAAGCCTTGGCCTAGAGCTATTGAAGGTATATTCGATTGCTCTTCCCTAGTCTTGTTGTGCTCTTTACTGACTTTTCCTCTATTATCTAGATGTGTTCGAATCTTCATTACACATCAAAGATAGAGACGTGCTAGGTGTTATAATTTCTCAACTCAAGTGAAAGAAGAATACCTTTCCTCATTCGATGAGGAAACATCCTAGACTGTCTAGTTCTACGTCTCCCAATGACTCTAATAATCTGGACAACCTACTCAAGGCCACAAATGAAGATTTCTAGGGCACATAAATTCATCCTCTAATTTATGAGAATACTGGAGTTGTTCTTATCCCTGTTCCTCTAGCAATTCATGGTAAATGCTGTTTTATTAAGTATTGACAGAGTTTTAAAATTATAGTTATCAATGCATCAATTAGTAGCAGGGACTTACCCTAGCACACCACACCCCAGTTTTCAATCAAAGAGACTATTGCGAAGCCTAGTATGTATGAGGTCTCCTTGCTTAATTTTAGCAAATAGCTTAACTCTTACCATTGCTTCTTTCTCTTTTTGAATGTGCCATCATGTACACCTTAAACTCCACCAACTATTACACCTTTGGTAGCTGATGTCACCCCACCACAAGTTCCTTTTTCTACTTTTGCTAAGTCATCCACAAAGAGAAAAGAACTTCTTTAGCTATCCTGGCTAGTATTATCAATGCTCTTAATGAAGCTTTTCATACTCTAGCTACTGACACTTATGATTTGACCTAGAAATCTCTTCAGAAGTGGTCAAACTTGATAAACTAAAGGATAGGATAACATGATTTCTATCTCTCAAGTAGTTGTGTCGCGACCTACCCCTTGAGGGGAGGGATTAGGTTTAGGGGTAATGCCTAAAGGACGGGCCTAAGGCTCATGATTAGGCACGAGCTCTCCCAAGCCCATATCTCACGTGACATTGGGATATTTTTAGGAATTTCACAAAAAATAGTCGCAACTAGCCTATTAGGATCGGTTAAAAACCAAGTGAGGTATGGGAGTACACCTCACTTCCTATGCAACTAGAGAATCTAGGGTTGGGGACTTGATTACACTAATTAACCAATTAATGCCCTTTCAATACCTAATCTTGTTCATTTAAAAAAAAAAAGGATTTTTGTCAAGCAGTTTGGATTGATTTTATACATATCCACTAACATATGAGGTGATCATGTGGGTGCGCAATCATTAAAGTAACAATCATAACTATCAAGATCCTAATTGCAGTAAAATTAAACACATGCAATTAAACATAATTAGATATGTAAATTAAATATACGATATAATCAAAATACAAGCAAATAAAGGCCTAATTACACTACGAAGGCAAGATATGGCAATTCATAACCAAACCCTATCATTTTTTAGATTTTCGTAATTTTTTATAAAAAAATAAAAAATAATATATATTTTTGGGCCGGACTAGGTCGGGTCCCGTCTGACCGGACCCGAGTTTAGCCCGGTTGGCGCGGGTTGGGTCTGATCTCGATTCGGCAGCCCCAAGTAGGCCTGAAGCTTGTGCTTAGCCCAAAAGGTCCCCTCCTCTCTTTTTAAAACAAACCAGGCCCACAAGCCCACACTACACCAGCCTAAGCCCACAAGCCCAAAAGCCCAAAAGTCAAATGGCCCGTCGTGATAGGCCCAAATGAACGAAAACCCTACTCGAAAATTGTACCCGGCCTGGCTCGTGTGACTCGAATTCTGGAACCCTCGAGCTCGGTGACCCACGGCGCCGAAGGGGTTGGCTGGGACTTCGATAGCAGCGACACGGAGGACGACGCGACGTGGTGGACGGCGGCTAGGGTTCTGGGTGGTGAAAACGGCGGCAACGAGCGGCTAACTTAGGTGGAGCGGCGATGGCGTGAGAATCAGTGACGGAAGTGATCAGGCGATGCGGCGGTGGATCTCGGAGGCGGTGAGCGGAAGCTCGGCAATTGCAGGTTGCGGCAAAGACCGGTAGGCGAGCAAAGGCAAGAGCGATCGACGCAGCAGTGGCGGTCATCGAGGGCTGCAGACGAACGGTTGTAGGTCACGCTTCCGGCTCGGCAGAGGGCTAGCACGGGTTGCAAGTGAGGCAGGGCCGGCGGTGGCGGAGCGCACGACATCAAGTTGAGGTGGCAAGGAGGGTAGCGGCTCAGACGGCGTTGGACAGTGCCACCGCTGCGCTCCTCCCCTCTGTTCCTTCTCTCTCTACTCTTCTGCTTCGTTGCTTCTTCACACTGGTGTCTCTGCTCTAGATCTGGGTTCTGGGGAGACAATGGCGGTCGCAGTTGGTCAGGCGGCAATGGCTGCAGGAACGGCGACAGCGAGTCTTCTGTTGCTTCCTCTCTCTATTTCCCGCTGTTTGTTTCTCCCACTCTCCCTCCAACTCTGTCTCCCTAGTCTCTGTTCTTGCTCGACCCCCCTCCCTCTCTTTCCCTACTCTTGCACGAAGATTGGCAGAGGAGGGAGAAGCTCGGCGCGGGCCGAGCTGAGGGGAGAGAGGAGAGGAGGAGGACCGGGTTGAGCCAAGGCTAGATTTGGCCCAACTTGGCCCCCTCGCATCCCCTTCTTTTTTTGTTTCTTTTTGTTGTTTTTTTAAAATTTTAATTAATTAATAATTAATAATTTTAATTTTTTTTAAAGTTTTCTTTTAAATGCATTTGAAAAATTATGTGTCAACAGCTACCCCACTTTGAATGTAGCCTCGAAGAGGTTGTATTCAAAGACAAAAGACACATAAATTATTTTGGCGATAGACCCTGGGTGCATAGGCACGTATCAGGTCGACGGAAATGACTCATAACTATGGAAGCACACTGCATCATAAGAAGAACAAGAGAGACTCCGGGCTACAGAAGCCCACCGGGTTATAAGAAGAAAGAGATGGACTCCGAGTTATAGAAGCCCATCGAGTCATAAGAAGAATGAAAGGGACTCCGGGCTACAAAAGCCCACCGGGTCATGAGAAGGAGAGAGACTCCGAGCTACAAAAGCCCACCAAGTCATAAGAAGAAGAGAGGGACTCCATGCTATAGAAGCCCATCGGATCATAAAAAAGAGAGAGACTCCGGGCTACAGAAACCCACTGGGTCATAAGAAGGAGAGAGACTCCGGGCTACATAAGCCCACCGGGTCATAAGTAGCCCACCGGGTTATAAGAAGAAGGAAAAGACATCGGTCTACAAAAGCCCACCACGTCATAAGAAGCCCACTGAGTTATAAGAAGAAGGAAAAGACATCGGGCTATAGAAGCCCACCGAGTCATAAGAATGAGAGAGACTCCAGGCTATAGAAGACCATCGGGTCATAAGAAGAATGAGAGTGACTTCGGGCTACAGAAGTCCACCGGGTCATAAGAAGAAGGAGTGGGACGAAGTCTCATCGTGTAACAACGGTTTCGACCGGGCTGAAAATACATGATTTGAGAAAAACCCATGAACCTTTGTAGATGGCATGGTTTAAGGTTGACCATGAACCTTTGGAGATGGCATGATTTAAGGCTGACCATGAACCTTTAGAGATGACATGGTTTAAGGTTGACCATGAACCTTTGGAGACAGCATGGTTTCACTAAGGAATCCTGTCAAACTCAACTTGAGCAAATGTCATTAGGGACGTCATTAAGAGACGTATTGGCAATATTGTAGCATTAATTGAACAAGCTAAGTCCGACTGTTTTAGACAAACATTTGATATTAATTAGTATCATGTAGTGCAAAAATGTCATCTTATTCGAGGATGTATCATTAATCATTAAATTCTCCAAGAGTCAAATTCTTATCAGAATGGCTACAACTCATGAACAATGCTCATTAAGCATGCTAAACTAGAGCTTCTTAGTCAGAAAGGTTTACTCACACACTCTCGATAAAATGGCTGCTTGATCCCATCCATTCGCATGGGAACTAACTGATTGCTGATGGTATCTCACATAACCGAGATCAAAGGCTTTTAGAAACATTCGTGATGAGCACAATCTGATTGATCAAAGGAGTATTTTAAAAGGACTGCAATATAGGCTTGATTAGGGCTTACACAAAGGGAATTACTGCTTTGAGGCCAATAAAAAAAACATTTGTCGCTATCTTCATCGGTTTACAAGTCGAGAACTTGGAAGATAAGATAAAATATAATTACTCCCAGTCTTTCAAGCAGTAGCTTCTTTGTGACATTCTCATTTTCACTCAAACCATCCCAATCAGAAAAGACTTCGGAAGAGGGTTGTAATGTTGGCTCGGGAGAGGCTCGAAAGGCTTAAAATTTTCAATAGGGTTTTTAAGAGTCAGTGATCATCATGGCATCGTGATCAAATCACTGATTTTTCGAGATCATTTGGCTTGTGAACACAGCACATCTCGAAAATCTCTTAGCTAATCATTTTTGCGCGAGAGCTTTGCTCTTTTCTCCAATTTTCTTTGCCCTTTGCAATGATTTTTTTTTTTTTTTTTTTTTTTTTTTTTTTTTTTTTTTTTTGCAGGCACTTGGATTTTGATAATTTTTCTTTCACTTAAAATGCAGCATTTTGGCTCTTTTTCTTGACGGACATTGGCCTTACTTTTATCAGGCACACTACTTTTTCATGCCCCCTAGTTTGTTGAACTTTGTGCTCTTTGAACTTTTGGAGCTCTTATGACTTTCGAGATGCTTTTCATGTTTTCTCATAAATGCCAATTGTATGTGGTCAATCCTTATGCCTTGCCCCAATGAAGGGAGATGATCACTGCTCGGGATTCAGAAATGAATAATTAGGCCTAAATTGGTTAAAGCAACGGGTATTAGTGTTTGAGTAGAGAAGGAAATGCTCTTCTTCACCTTGGGATGAGTCAAGCTTTGATGAGAATTCCTCTTAAGCTATCTCCAGAATATTGATGCAAGTGAAAGTAATAAAATCTTTCTCAATCTTTCGCTCTACAACACGATCGTAACCCCCTATGCTACCCCAATGTAGGGTCGTTCTCGACAAGGGTACTTTGAATGATCATCTTTTTTTTCGGCCAAAAGGGTAGCAAGAGATTAGTGCACCGCTTGGGATTGATGAAGGAAACGCCTTTATCATTTCGATCTTTGCGCTCAATGCGAATGAATCATTTGTCCTAAGAGAAAGTTGTTTTTCACTCAACTCTCAAAAGTGTTTGAAGGACATGTTTGGAAATGGCTTACCTTTCTTCATCCTAAGCACTTCTTGTTTGGCATGGTTAACGTCTCCATTTCACTCTGCCGAGATCATCTGAGTAGATCAATCTCCATAGGGAAATTTGATTCAAAATGAATAACCCACAAAACGAGAAAACAATTTTGAGATAAAAAGGATGCTCAAAAAGTTTGTAGAAATTTTTTTTTTGTAATGGAAATTCTTCGTTCATTTTTTATATTTATTATTATTATTATTATTATTATTATTATTATTATTATTTTGAGAAGAAGGGTACTTACCTGCGACATGGTGACTCGGTAACCCTGTAAAGAATGTGAAAGAATATGTTAGTGCAAAAATCTTTAAGGATTGAAATGTTAGAAACAATACATTATTACCCTTCACTTGCTTTTATCCTTTGGGTGCTAACAATTCTTGGATTCACCCTTGTGGATATTTGGTAACTCGACATCACCCTTCACTTGCATTTTCCCTTAAGTGTTTGATGTCTTCCTTTTACTCGAGGGCAACATTTGATGACCGATTCTCTTTCGTATACATCTGAATCTTGAAGTATTGTCTTAGTCTTACAGACCGCCAATAATCATCTCCATGCAAAGATTGGATGCCCAGAAGAGATGAAGATAGTTAGTAGATAACTTGATGGTGACATTTCCTACACGGCTTCGACAAAATAGATGAGTGCAAAAATCAATCTCCATCCTAGCTTGAAAATCCTCTTATTTGTACGGTCAAATGAGAAAATGTCAAACAGTGGCCGTTATTCACATCCTGCGGGAAGAAGACAATGTCAATATATGAATGAGAGAATGATCTCTTATTGAGGTCGCCTCTTACAATGAAATCAAGGCGACGGTACATGCCCCATAGTCCTTATTACGGGGTTTTAGTATTTCGCCAAGATTTTATCATAAGAGAAGGGGCATCATTAAAAGACCGATTGACGACTATCAATCGAATATCCACTCTATTCCAAAAGTTTCATGGAAAAGGGGCATTGATTTCTGAAAGATTGATTTGTGATTTCACTCTTGCAAAAATGAAGTGACTTTTGTTTTGAGAAATCTATATACAAAATGGAGAGAATTTGATTAAAATAAGCAATTTCAATTTTTGTGCCCCGATGTATAATGGCAACTCGAAATTTTTTTTTTTAATGTGATTTTGAGCCCATAACTAGAAATTTAAAAAAAAAAAAAAAAAAACCATGTCTTCAACATGGCCAAATCAAAGTGTTTAGAACTTGCATTCAATGTTCATTTCAAGAGTGATTGCCAATTTTTTCAATTATAAGCCTACAGTACCAAGAGCAATCGATTGATGTTTGTGAATTTCAAGATGGAAGTTCAATACAAACTGAGCAAATAAAAAGGAAAATGATACTTACAATGGGTGCCGATCTTTGTCTCTTTTTTTTTTTTTTTTAAAGAAAAATTACATAGATATGCACATGGGATGTGGTTCGATTTCTACTCTATAAGGCTCAAAATGGAGTCATAGGATCACCGGACCGAACCAGCAAGAGTGCGGCTAGGTCATGTTACCCATGACTTCGGCTTCGTCAAAGAATCGACCCGTGTCACATGATTGCAAACTGAGGTGGGTACCTTTGACATGAAGAAAGAAATTTCGGGGTAGAGATGGGCGACTCGTACTACATGGTTGTAGTCGGAGTGGTATCCACCTCAACACCATCCTAAGTGATCCTATGTGGCCTAGGTCCGGCGGCAGGTAATGTGCGCTATGGTGTAGTGCAATGTAAGGAACGCAGGCATGATAATTTATAAGCAATTAGCACTTCATACATAATAAGTAAATCATACATTCTTGCATCTCCTTGTAAGACAAAGGTAAGCAAACACTACCCCTTATACCTCCTATTCTGCAAAAACATTTAACACCTTTAATGTTAGGGGCGTACCTGAAATCCTCGCTACCAAACAAAAATATTTTTGAACAAAATTAATTTTGGCCTAAGTCCTCTAAGGTTTAAAACCAAGTCCCCAGCGAGTCGCCAAGTTGTCGCGACCTACCCCTCGAGGGGAGGGATTAGGTTTAGGGGTAAGGCCTAAAGGACGAGCCTAAGGCCCATGATTAGACACGAGCTCTCCCAAGCCCATACCCCGCATGACATTAGGATATTTTTAGGAATTTCGCAAAAATGAGTCGCCACTAGCCTATTAGGGTCGGCTAGGAACCAAGTGAGGTATGTGAGTATACATCATTTCCTACGCAAGTAGAGAATCTAGGGTTGGGGACTTGATTACACTAATTAACCAATTAATGCCCTTTCGGTACCTAATTTTGTTTATTTTAAAAAAAAAAAGATTTTTGTCAAGCAGTTTAGATTGATTTTATACATATCCACTAACATATGAGGTGATCATACGGGTGCCCAATCATTCAAGTAACAATCATAACTACCAAGATCCTAATTGCAGTAAAATTAAACACGTGCAATTAAATATAATTAGATATGCAAATTAAACATACGATGTAATCAAAATACGAGCAAATAAAGGCCTAATTATGCTACGAAGGCAAGATATGGCAATCCCTAACCAAACCCTATCATTTTTTAGATTTTTGAATTTTTTTAAAAAATAATAAAATATATATTTTTAGGCCGGATCGAGTCGGGTCCGGTCGACCGAACCCAAGTTTGGCCTAGTCGGCACGGGTTGGGTCCGGTCGGAGACCGGACTTGGGTTCGGTTCGGCAGGCCCACAAGCCCACACTACACTAGCCTAAGCCCACAAGCCCAAAAGCCCAAAAGTCAGATGGCTCATCGTGATAGGCCTAAACGAACGAAAACCCTATCCAAGAATTATACCCAGCTCGGCTCATGTGACCCGAATTCTGGAACCCTCGAGCTCAGTGACCCGCGGTGCCGGAGGGGTTGGCTGGGACTTCGATGGCGGCGACATGGCGAACGGCACGATGTGGTGGAAGGCAGCTAGGGTTCCGGGTGGTGAAAGCGGCAACGACAAGCGGTTGACTCGAGTGGAGCAGCGGTGGCAGGAGAATTAGTGACAGAAGCGATCGGGCATCGCGGCGGTGGATCTCGGAGGTGGCAAGCGGAAGCTCAGCAACTGCAGGTCGTGGCAAAGATTGGCGGGCGAGCAGAGGCAAGAGCGAGCAACGCAACAACGGCAATCGTTGGGGGCTACAGACGAACGACTGCAAGTTGCGCAGCAGGAATGGCGATGGCAGGAATCGGCGGAGGGCTGGCACGGGTTGCAAGTGAGGCAAGGCCGGCGATGGTGGAGCGGACGGCGTTAGGTTGAGGCGGCAAGGAGGACAATAGCTTGGACAGCACCGGACAACGCTGCCACTACCCTCCTCCCCTCCGTTCCTTCTCTCTCTACTCTTATGTTGCGTTGCTTCTTCACACCGGCACCTCTGCTCCAGATTTAGGCGGCAGCGGCGACAGGAACGGCGACGACGAGTCTTCTGCTACTCCCTCTCTCTCTCTTTCTCGCTGTTTGTTTCTCCCGCTCTCCCTCCAACGCTGTCTCCCTGGTCTCTGTTCTTGCTCAATCCCCCCTCCCTATCTTTCCCCACTCCTGCACAAAAATGGGCAAAGGAGGGAGAATCTCGGTGTGGGCCAGACTAAGGGGAGAGAGGAGAGGAGGAGGACCAGGTTGGGCCAAGGCCAAATTCGGCCCGACCTGGCCCCCTCACATCCCCCTTCTTTTTGTTTCTTTTTATTGTTTGTTTTTATGTTGTTTTTTTAAAATTTTAATTAATTAATAATTTTTTTATTTTAATTTTTAAATTTTTTTTTTTAATATGCATTTGAAAAATTAGGTGTCAACAAGTTGTATACCTATGATGATGAACAACCAGCCTACTCTTTCTCAGCTTAAATCACTGATGGGTGAACTCAACGAGGGTATGTTGTTGATCTCCTACCTCCAAACCTTAAATCAGGGCTCAAGGATTTCTAAAATGAGTTTTCTTCTATCTACGATACTTATCATCAAAACCGTAGTCAGTTGATAGCTTTAACTATCCCCAAAGAAATTCCTTTTGAGTCAAGTGATTGAGTGAAGGAAGCAGAATAGCAAGTAAAAGACAATCAACAATCTCCGCAAGCTATTATGAATGAAATAGCTGACCTTGATAGGGAGGAGTTTGTTCTTGGAAAAACAGAAGATGGAGATTGAAAGTAGGTTCGAAGAGGTATGCCAAAAGCTAGAGACCAAGTTCAATGGCAGGAGTGAAGATCGACTGTGCAAGTCTATAGCAGTTCTGAAAGGAACGAAGGCAGAAGACTATGCTCATCGAAAGAAGTTGGCTTCGAAACATCATCGTATCACAAATGAATATTTAAACCAGAACCTTGGCTTTGATTCGTTTATGTACAATCTCCAACATGATGTAAAGTCCTTCTTGTACTCGAAATCACCTAAATGAAAATTGTTTGGTCGGCATAGTCTGTCTCTTGTTTTCTTTTAAAATTTTACTTTGTAGCACATTTATTTTTAACTTTCTCTGCTGCGCACCAAGCACAATTATGGCAGGACCTTCAAATGTGCCGAACTTATCCATGTTCCTTAAATGTAGGATAGTGGGCTAAGTTAGTTATTCTCAAAACCTATTTACATCCAATGGCCTCGTTCTTCATCAACACTTCTGCTTACACAGAATGGCAAGCTGCTCCTAAATTTCATGGGTGTCGAGGTGAATTCACACTTATTACGCTTAGATGCGCTCTACGTCCATGAAGAGAGGGGAAGCTTTCCTTAATGTTTATGGACCAAAGTATTGGGACTAGTCATATTACCTTAGGCCCTCATCTTAACCTCTTGCCTCCTCCATCTCTTCTTGCAAAGTGCTTTCGTCGTTATTATAAAGAGATTCTGCCCATATACCAGTCCTCCATATGTACTTTTCTCTGGTCAACTCCCAATTATAGCTTAAACTCCTATCCTCCTTTCGATAGTCAATTTTTCAACTGGTATAAAAGACTGAAGAAGGAAGTTTCAAGCGTATGGAATGATACCAAGACTGATGAATGCTTGAAGTTTTGCTGCATGTCTATCGATCCTCTAGAGTATTTTTTTCAATTTACCTTGTCAATTCTTGTACTTTTGCTCTATTATTCTCAACTATGTTGTTAGCTTTTTTTCGGAGTTTCTTGTTTAAGGAATTAATCTAACGATATGCATTACAGAATTTCTTCCCATTGATTCAGCTCTTGCTCATGAAACTTTCTTCGGTTTTTCCCAGCAAATCATCATGTTTCAAATCCCGAGAATGCCATACAGACTCCACAATGCCAGTACATTCTTCATTTTCAAGCCAAAAAGCTTTGAATTTAAATTTGTTTTTTCACTATCTCAGATAAGAGAGACAATAAAATTGGGCTGTGACTTGACTTCATAGCAGGCGATGCATTGGTTGTGCAATAATACTCTCCAACCAATCCACACTACAACACACTCCATCTAATACTTTTGTTACCTTTAACAAAGGCCTATCCCTCCCAGTTATTCACCCACGTAAATGCACTTACATTCAACATCTAAGTGAATAGCCTTTTACAAAAACTCAAAAGGCTACTAATCATTAATGGTCCGCAATCTGCCTCCCCATCTTTCCCCAGTGGTAAAGAAATTTCACTTAAATCTCCTAGATAAATTCAAGGAAGCTGGTTAATGGTTTTATTCTTTTCAACTCTACCCACAGCAATAGTCTTTCCTGGAATACATTTGGCGCAGGAACAAAAGCAATCCTCATGATCTCGTTCTCTACACATATCATTGATGGACTTTTCTAAGGCCGATTCAACATTAAGAAATACTAAATCAATCCATGTGACTACTACTACTCATGCGATTCTCATTAGATTCACCACTAAATAATGCTGAAAGTTTAGTCATTTCTTTATACGCTGCACAAGATGTTCCTCACTGTTTGTCTCCATAAGAAGAGGAACATTAGGCCTTTGTCTAGCCATTAAGGCTTTCGAAGCTTGGGCTTTTGAGGTATGTTCAACTCTTGACAATTAATGGTGTAGAAATGAAATTGGCATGGTGAGGGTCTCGAAGCCGGTCGCTGGAGGTCAGAATTAGTTGGCAAGGGTCCGAACCGGCCTCTAAGTAGCACCGACATGCAACACAGACACGCGATACAACACGACACGACATGTTGACACGTCATGTCTCAAAAATAGAAAATTCCGACACGCTGGGACACGTATATTAAATGAATAGTTTTATTTTTAATTAATTTGATTCAAATTTATAAATAAATAATTAATTAAAAAAGAACCTACAATGATTTACCCTAATCATTCAAAGTACTTTTATTTTTCGAAATTACTTTTTAATTTCATTTAATAATTTTTTCAATTAAATAAAAATACCCCCCCCTGGCGGCGCCCAAACTCCTTTTTTTCCCTCGTCTCTTTCCCCCATCCCCAAATTTTTTTCACTTTTTTTTTCCTCCCCCACCACCACTTCCCCCTCCCTCCAACACGCCAAGTCCCTTTTTTATTCTTTTATTTTCCTTCTCAAAACCCTAGCAGCGCCCTTCTTCTCCTCCTCCTCATCGCACGACCCTTTTCTTCTCCTCTTCCTCTCGATCTCTGCTTGCACTCGGTCCTCATCACAATCGTTCACCACCTCGCCTCCAACCCTTCCTCCCTCGTAGCTGCAACTTCATTGCTGATCCATCGCAGCATCATAGAGTGGCGGCCCTTGCCTTAGTCTCTGCTCTTTCTCTTGCTGTCTCTCACTGTCGCTGGCTCGCCGTCACTCGTGGCCTCATTTCTGCTCCCTCGCCCTCGCCTCCACCCTCCATTGTCTTTTGGACACGCGTGTCGAAACGTGTCGACAAAAGTTAACCACATGTCGACAAATCCGACACGTGGTCAACGCATGTCCGAGCGTATCGATGTGTTCAACACACTCCGACATGTGTCAAACACGACACGGAAGCACGTGTAACATGTCCGTGCTACCAAGGTCATGGACAACTAACATTGGGTGAGCTTAAAGAGTGTGCCGATATTGACTTGGTCTTCAATGGCATAAAGACACCACTTCATTCTGCTACAAATACCCCGGCCGCTCGCATTGCCATTGAAACAAGAAAAGCCTCCTTCTCATAGCCTAAAACATCCTGTCCAATGGCGGCATCATCTCAAAAACAACTCTCAATGCTCTTCCTCATAGTTTATGTCCTTCTCATGCTTATCATGCAAGAAGTGTCTCGTCCTGCTTCATCCAAAAGCTCTCCTCTATTGGCCTTTGCTCTTTCAGGTAGCCAAACTAGAGTTGAGGAAGTGGAGGCACTCCTAAAATGGAAATCTAAGCTCAACAGCGAGAGTCGCTCTATCTTGTCTTCATGGAATGGAAGCGACCTTGTTCTTGGCATGGACTCAGTTGCAGTCCTCTCGGAAGCATCATCACTTTGAACCTCTCGAGCTCTGCCATCCATGGTACACTTCACGATCTTGATTTCTCTTCATTGCCTAACTTGGTCACCCTTACGCTTGCCAACAATTCACTATTTGGGAACATCCCCTCGAGCCTTGGCAATCTTTCCAAGCTTGCTTACCTAGACTTTTCTCAAAACCACCTTTCTGGACACGTTCCAACCCAACTCGGATTGATGCGGTCTCTAGAAGTTCTGAGATTGTCGTCAAACAACATCACTGGTCCAGTCCCCGGCTTTATAGCAAGTTTGAATAACTTGACTTTCTTATACCTCGAGTACAACAAGATCTCCGGGTTCATCCCTCGAGAAGTAGGAATGCTCAAATCTCTCAAGGATCTGTTTCTACATCACAACCGTATCACTGGTCGAATTCCTTCTTCCATTGGAAATATGAGCAGCTTGATGAAGTTATGGCTTATGAATAATGATCTTATCGGGTCCATTCCAGTAGAAATAGGGATGTTGGGGTCTCTTAGTGAGCTTGATTTATCAAGCAATTACCTCAATTGGAACCAACTCTAGGAAATAGGGATCTATCCCAAGAACTCTAGGAAACTTGAGCAATTTAGGCTTTCTTTACTTCTATTGGAACCAACTCTCTGGCCACATACCTGAACCAACTCCGCTTGCATGGTAGAAGAAGATATAGATTTTTGTTTCTCACTTTTCCATGATACTGCACCTCCCGCTAACATGAATATATATCCTGTTGTCGACTTCCTATCATCCTCACAACCAACAAAGTCTACATTTGAATATGCCAATAATCGCAAATCATGAACATATTTATAAATTAGCATATAATTTCTTGTTCTTTTTAAGTATCTCAAGACCTTTTTAGCACCAACCCAGTGATCGTGTCTTGGATTTGACTGATATCTGCCTAAAAGCCCTGTTACAAAGGCAATGTCTGGTCTGGTGCAAACTTAAGCATACATGATATTTCCAAGTGCATTAGCATAAGGTATGTCATTCGTTTGATCTTTTTCAAAATCTGATTGAGGACATTGTGAGAGACTCAACTTGTCACCTTTAACAACAGGAACAGTTCCTAGTTTGCAATCATGCATGTTGAATCTCTCCAAAATACGATCAACATATGCCTTTTGAAATAAATCTAACATATGACGAGAACGATCCCTATGGATTTCAATGCTAAGAACGAAAGATGCCTACTTGCAAAAAAAATGTCATTCACATAAAGTATAAGAAAAATAAATTTCCTCCCACTAACCTTGCAATATATGCATTGATCTACTTTGTTATCAATAACACGAAAAGAAGTAACAACATTGTGAAACTTCAAGTACCATTGTCTATAAGCTTGTTTGAGACCATAAATAGCCTTCTTCAATTTACATACAAACTTACCTGAATCATTTGCTGCAAAACCTTTAGGTTGCACCATATAAACCTCCTCATCAAAATCTCTATTTAGAAAAGCAGTTTTAACGTCCATCCGGTGTAATTCCATGTCAAAATGAGCTACTAACATCATGATCACTCTAAAAAAGTCTTTAGAAGAAACTGGAGAAAATGTTGCTTCATAGTCTATCCCTTCTCTTTGAGTGAAGCCCTTGGCCACAAGTCTGGCTTTAAATTTCTCAATCTTTCATTTTTAATCTCTTTTAGTCTTATAAACCCACTTGCAACCTATGGGCTTACAACCTTTCGATAATTCAACAAACTCCCAAACACCATTATATTTCATAGATTGCATCTCATCTCTCATTGCATCCAACCACAAATTTGATTGAGGACAGGATACTGCATCTATATAAGTCACTGGATCTATAATGTAGCGTATATCGTAATCATGTTCTCTTAAATAGACTATATAGTCCGGTGGTATAGCTGAATGCATTTCCCTAGTAGACCTCCTAAGTGGAGCCATTGGAACCTCATTTTGAGTATAAGGAACTTGAAGGATTTCATCTGTGGCCGTTTCATCAATAGGATTCTCAGTGTTAACAAGTTCAGTTCGTGGCACAGTAGGCTCTATAATTGTCCACATAGATAAGGAGAAAAACATAGCAAGTCTCATCATGTTTTCATGTTCACTAATTTGCGAGCAACTATGCTCTTTGGCTTCATCGAATTCCAAAAACTTGGCCGTTTGTGATTCCACAATCCTTGTTCCTCCACTTGAATTATAAAACCGATATCCCCTTGAATGTTCTGAGTAAGATACAAAATAGCATCGAGTGATTTTAGCCTCCAACTTACCTAATGTTGGATTATACAATCTTACTTCTGCAGGACATCCCCAAACCTTGAAATGATTCAAACTTGGTTTGCGTCCAATCCATAACTCAAAAGGACTCGATGTAACAGCTTTGGTAGGAACACGATTCAATATATAAAGGGCTGTTTTTAAAGCCTCACCCCATAAAAAGTCAGGCAAATTAGTCCTACTCATCATACACCTTACCATATCTATGAGAGTACAATTGCACCTTTCAGCCACACCATTATGTTTAGGACTTCCAGGCATAGTGAACTGAGTCACTATCCCAGAATCCTCTAAGTATTTAGCAAATGGCCCTTTAATTTGTCCAACATTGCTATGTCTACCATAATATTCTCCACCTCGATCAAATCTAACTACCTTTATTACCTTTCCTAACTGTTTCTCAACTTCAGTCTGAAAAATCTTGAATTTGTCGAGAGATTCAAACTTTTCCTTAATCAGGAATAGGTAACCATACCAAGAATAATCATCAATAAACATGATGAAATAAAAATTTCTACACAAAGTTGCATTATAGGGTCCACTGATATCGGTGTGAATGACTTCTAGTAAGTCAGAATTTCAAACTGCGGTTTTCTTCTTTATCTTAGTTATCTTTCCTCTACAACAGTCTATGCAAGTCTCTAGGTCACCTTTAAGAGTAGGCAGGATGTATGTCTTTATCAGCCTTTCTACAGAGTAGGCAGGATGTATGTCTTTATCAGCCTTTCTACTCTTTCTTTAGATATATGACCTAGTCATTTATGCCATAACGCATAAGACTGTTCCTTAGGTAAAGGTCTTTTGGGAACAACATTTTCAACTGTATTAGCGACGTATATCATTGGGAGATAAACACAATTTGCACAATTTATTGAACATGTTGCAGCACCCAACCTTATTTGAACTAAAGAACATAGATACAGTATTGTTCTTTATTTCAAAAGAGTAACCACACATATTCAAACATGATATGGAGACTAAGTTCCGTCTAAAGAAAGGTACATAAAAAGTGTTTCTCAATATCATATTAAAACTAGAATCTAAAATCAAAATGATATCTCCCACGTACTCAATGTTGATCTTGTCATTGTTTCCCACAATGAGCTTTGATTCATCATGATTTAGTATCCTTCTGTTTGTGAATCCCTGTATGATAAATGCAACATGATTAGTCGCACCATTATCTAGCCACCAAGAACTAGATGGGGCTTTAGATAGGTTGGATTCACAAAAAAATGCCAAAGAATCATTACTTTTATGCTCATTTTTAGGCAACCAAGCTTTATATTTATCACAGTGTTTCTTTATGTGTCCCATCTTCCTACAAAAGTAGCAAATGACACCCTCCCTTTTAAAAGGTGCATTTCTAGGAGCCATAGTGGTGGATGGGCCAGCAGCTTCAAGATTTCCTCTCTTATGAGCCATATTGTTAAAAGTGCCTATGGCTTTAGGATTTATTCTATGATGTGCAATCCATTTACCCTTTCTACTGGCAGAACTAAAGGCTTACATGGCAAGATGCCCTCTTTCTTTTTTCAATTTCTCTTCCTCTGCCACCACTCTAACTATAAGGTCATTGATTGACCAAGCCTCATTTTGTGAACTATAGTTCATTTTGATAATTCCAAAGTCAGGAGAAAGAGTATTTAATGCTTGATGCACAATGCAAACTTCAGGGATATCAACCTAAAGAATTCGGAGTTTTATTTGAAGATCTACCATCCTAAGCACATAATTACTAACTCCAATCAAACCATCATACCTTATATTAAAGAGTGATTGCATAAGTGTACCTATCTCAGTATTGGAAGAGACACGATGCCTAGCCTCCAAAGCTTCCATCATTTCCTTAACAGTACAGTCAGTTGGCAAGACACTCATCAAATGTTTCTAAATTGACCGTTTTATAATAAGCAAGCAAATTCTATTACTCTTTTCCCAGGCAGCAAAAGTACTTTCTGGGCTTCTGTACTGGCATCAGTAACGTCTGCCGGCCTATCCTCAGTAAGAGCAATATGAACATCTGTCAACTCCATCCCAAATAGAAAATCATCTTTCCATTTCTTAAAGTTTAATCCAGTAAGAACCTCAATTGCAATAGAATTGTCATTTATAGAAAAGGTCACTACTTATACAAGCAATACATATAATTAGCATTATGTGAGTGATAAACACACATCTCAAGAGCTACATACATCATCATATAAGCACCTTTGGACAGAATACATGACATGCAATTGTATACTCTTCACATAACAGTGGTTCATGAAAATATATTTTAACCTTTAGCGAATTCACCACCTTTGGGTATATGAACCACTAGGGTTAGTCATTTTTCAACCATATGTTGTACATGAATTCCTCCGTAAACTAACACACAATCATCTCCTTTGGGAGTACAATCATACATCAGAACATGAGACATCCCATTACAATATAAGACCGATGTTTCTCAAATCCAATCAAATGTGCCACTTTGGCGGTCACAACTCAATTGAATCATCGAAACTTTCTCATATCAGGGATATAATTTTATGACTCACACTCACCTTTCACATGTGATTTTAGACTTGATGACAATGGCTGTTTGTCAGTAAAATCACAAGTCATGATAATTGCATTGCTCCATCCACTAAAACATACTACTAATAAATCAACACTATATATATTCCTCAAGTGACAATATAATCATAAGCAGAAAATTGCATTTCCCAAACCATGCAGAAATATTCCAAAATTACATCAAAATTCACGTCTTTATGGTTTTACACACAATTTCATATTCTTAAAGGCATCAAATAATACAAATAAATACACCAGAAGATAGGAAATTCACATACGAGCACGTCAACATCAACCACGCGCCAAACAGACATCACACGCACCCTCACGCGCCGCTATAGTGTGGAAAGCGTGAGTAGCATGTGCTGGCATCCTAAAACCAGCCCAAAGCCAGTCCCACCAGTCCGACCAGTCAACGAGTCAAACCGGTCAACGGCCCAACCAATCAACGATCAACCAGGTTGGGTAAACCTGGTCAACTCAAGTCGGGTCAAGCTGATCAACTTGGGTCAAGTCAAACCGGTCAACCCGAGTCGAATCCGTGGTGACATCATCGGTAGCGTCACATGCCACGTGGCGGTCACACGTAAGGCGGCTTACGTGATGTCATCACGAACACTTGTCCATGGCGGTGGCGAAGTCGGCGGGATGACATCACTAATGACGTCATCACCGCTGAGGCGGTGCGTGCACGTGAAGCCACGTGGCGGTCCATGTGTCGGCACGCATGAGCGTGCGTGCAGGCACGTGAGCCACGCGTCAGCGCACATGAGCGTGCGTGCGAGCGTGTGAGCCACGCGTCAGCTTGCATGCACGCACGCGAGACAGCACGGCGGCGTGTGGCACCGCCTCTGAGCTCCGTCTCAGCGCGTGGAGGCGCGTGCGGATGTTTCCGACCTCATCTCGATGTGTACGAGCCATCAAAATTCTCGTATGGAAGAGTAGAAGCCATTTATACAATCAAAATTCACTTTCACCACACCAAAATTCACGAAAATGGGCGAAACATTCCAAAGGTAAGTGAAATCCAAAATTCTTATCGCCAATGTATTTGGCCTCCGCCAGAGACGTGCCACCCACCAAAATGCTCAGTTCGACGAGAAGAATCCAAATATGTTTTCAAAATCAAATTTCAACGGGTAAAATTTCTGAAAACGGGCCAGAAGCAACAGTTCAGATTCTAGACTATGAGACTCTGATACCAAATGTAGGCTGTCGGAACGGCTTCCCAAGATCGACATAGCTAGAAACTCGAACATCCTAAAGGAGAAAACAAAGATTTGCATACCTGATTTTGAATTCATGATTCTAGGAGCAAAACGACAACAATCCAAGCGTTTGACGCTAAAGATCTTCTCCTTTATGACCCTCGGTTCTCGGCTCGATGAGACCACCACTCACAGCTTGCCTTATGTGAGGTGAGAGAGAATTTTGGAAGAATGAGGGCTAGAGAAGGGACCTTAGCGCTATTTATAGAGTTTTGGATGGACCCTTTTATCACAGGCCGGGCCCAACTTGGCCCACACAAGCCAGGCCCATATTCGACTATTAAGAAACTTTGTATCCTACTTTATTAGATCAACTCCGTAAAAACAGTTAATTACAATCTCAATTAATGTAACCCACATTAGGAAAATGCTTACACTATATGCACCATGAATGCTTTCCCCCGATAATTCATCGAGACATATCAAGCAAGAATATTTTACTGGATGAAGAATATGAAGCTCACGTCTCGCACTTTGGCACAACTAAGTTTCTAAAACCCGATTCATTCAACTAGACTTCATTTGCAGGCACATTTGGATATGCAGCTCCAGGTAAATTCTTTTCATGAGATTTTACTTCTTTTCATTCCTAAGTACGTGATGTTTCCCACATTCAACAAATCCTACTTAAAAGATATATGAATAATTTGGCTCCATTTGTTTAACAGATACCTAACATAAAATTCGACGTTCTTCAAATGTTTTCCTTTGAGCAGAGTTACTGAAATGTAAGCCACGTTAAAGGATAAGATAAACTGCTGTTATTAGTGAATGGGAATTATTCAAATCACAATGAAATCTAAAGAAAGTATAACGTGATTTGCAGTAGAGAATAGTTAGCTATGATGAAGAGTTGGTGAGAGTTGCTACTTTCATGAAATTATATTCTCTATAATTTGAAGATTCAAACGGTTTATATCCTTCTCACATATTATTTTTTCAAAACAATAACATTCAAGAACAAAGAGGAGATTGAAATGGTGAAGAGTACTAAGTCCTCTTCTCAAGGTAAGGATACGATATAAGTACATGATTGGATAAGGATTATTACATGTTTTTTTTTTCTTTTTGAATTTAAAGCTCCGTCCAAATACAAGGTTTTTTAAAACTGGTTTTAATTACTTAAATTTGATCTAAAAGACTAAAAGATCAATTTAGAAAGCGTTGATAAGATCAAGTGAGAAAAAGAACTGTTCTATTTGCAGAACTCGCCTACACAATGGAAGTGAACGAAAAATGCGATGTCTATAGTTTTGGAGTCGTAGCAATGGAAGTGATAATGGTAAGACATCCGGGCGATCTCATATCATTCTCTTGTCTGCATCTCTACCATCATCAAGTGATTCGACAGTCCCACATTGCTTGATGAAAGAAGTTTTAGATCAGAGGATTCCATACCCTGAGGGCGATTTGCTAGGAAAAGTGGCTCTCATGATGAAGATCACATTGAGTCCCAAACCGGAGCACCGTCCGAGCATGCAACAAGTTTCTCAAGGGCTATCAGCACATTGTTCATTCCTGTTCAATACGTTAGAGAGCATAAAATTGGAAGAATGAGCCACTATTAGAGACCTTCCTTATTGAGCAATTCTTGTCTTGTCAGTATATATGTATTAGTTATCCATGTCATTTTATATCATCCTAATATTATTACTAATGTGATTACAAAGTACTTGTCATTAAAAATTAGTGAAAACGCATCAATTCTTGTTAATTTCGAAGTTAATTCACATCGTATTGTGTCAATTTTGTCCTTCTCTTATTAAATTGCAGTCATATTTAAGCCTTGGTCTCATGTCCACCACTGGAATCGCCATCTCTAGTCTTGCAAATACTGGAAACTATGAGCCATGATAACTCTATAAAAATAGAGTTATTTTACCTATTTTAGGCAACAATTAATGCATTATCTATGAGAAAATATTTGGATTTCCTTCTGATTATTTAAATTTTCCTTGTTTATGCAGAATAATGAGATATGGAGAAGATAAGGAAAAGAATGGCAATTATCGTGAATTCAAATAAAAGCAGCAGTGGAAGATGGATATCAAATCAGGAAATTCTTGATTTTGTTCCCGATGTTATCGCAAGCATTGAGAGATAGATATTTTAGATTTCCTATAAATAGGAAGAGAGAGCAGCTAGGGTTTTTTTGAGCTAGATTGTTTTCCATTGTTCGAGAGTTTTTCAAGTATTTTGAAGAGAAGACAAAAGTGGTGACAGAATTCTTGTTCTTTGATTCAAGATGCTGGGTTTGATTTATATTTATATTTTTATTTCTTATTCTACTATGTTCTAATTTTCTTTTGTTAGGGCTACGATGTAGCCTAACCATGATGATGTGAATTTCATGATTTTTATGTTCTACAATTGATTTCATTCATGTGAGTTATATATTATTGCGTTTAATGCTTTTGAGTGACTGGCCACCACTTGAATGATATGATGTGCATGTTTGAGACTGAGAGGTGATAATATGCAATTGCTCATTATAATATATAACCATGAATTAAACGTGGATAGAAATATACCGCGTTATTTGTGTAGCTTTCGGTGATAAGGTGATCCAAAAGACTCATTGTAAACCGGGAATATTCATAGTTTTTAATGCACTCATGTTTATTTTAATTTACATAGAGATATAGTGGATTAATAAGCTGAGTAGGTTTGCTATACCTAGAGATAGGATAGTAAATAGATTAGGAAATTCCGCTATCACATATTTGATATCGTTCTTGTATTCACAACAATCTGAAATTCATATATAGTGGTTATGGTGAAATCGGATGCTCTAACATATTTATCTGATTGATTTTACTGCATTTAGTCTACAAATTTCGTTTTTAATTCATTCTTAATTATATTTTGATTTGTTAGATAAATTTTAGAATTAGTCTATTTTAGTATTTAATTGGTTTATTAATCATCGATCTCCGTGGGACGATACTTTATCTCATCATTATATTACTTGTTCGATACGTGCACTTGCGTTTAGAATTTTACGAACAAGCCATTAGCTAATTCTGTCCGTGAAACTTCAAACGCATGTATCTCCTCCATCCGACATTAGTGTTTGTGCGAAAAAGTACGTGATTTCCAGTTTCTGGGAAGTGCGTGGATCCCAATCTCATAACTGGAATACAATGCACGAGCGCCACCAGTGTTTTTGACGACGGTACCGGATGAACTTCGGTGGTTTATCAGGAAACTGAAAGCAGACTCACCCTCGGTTTGGTTCAAGTTCAACCAGACTGTGGGGGTTCGCATTCAGTTCTTTGTCAGCCCTGTGGCCTTACGTTGTTCCTATTCTTGTTTCGTCCCTATTACCCAATATTGACCAAACTTGGACTTTTGATGTCTCGTCTTACATCTAATTGAAGTAATTCATGATTATCCGGAAAGCTCGCAAACTCAACTTTCAAACGGTGCCACCGATTGAAAGCTTACGAGATTCCAATCAAATTATAGATATTTATGTATATGATATCTTCAGATCCAATCGTTGGATTTCGCCAATTTGGTATGGTCAGGATGCTCTTGATAGATGCTACCCAATTATTCCATCAAATCAAAAGGTCGAACTTGCAAGGCTTCCGGTCAAACTTGCTCAGACCGTGAAATTTTAGGTAAGAAGTAAGTTGTCTATGTTTCTTTTACCCTATGTATAAGGTCGGGATGCTATCTACATTCTTGCTCTTATAGCACATGAAGAGCGCAAAGACCCCCAACGAGGCAATCAATCTAAGCTTAAAAACTGGATTTTTTAACATGACACCGGACTCACATTCTACATTAGATTATTTTTTTTTAAAAAAAAGAAATAGTATAAGTAGTTGATCCAGTTACCGGACACCGGTTCCGCTTTTAGGAATTGGGAACTAGATCAACACACTCTGAAATAGGATCCAGTCAGCCGGTTTAGTCCAATCCGGGCAGTTCTTCGCGTGGGTAATCTGTTCTCCATACCCTCGGAGGCTTGTCCCACTTCCACTTCAAGTCAAACGGACCCAACCCACGTAGATCTCTTCAAACAGCGATCGCCGGTCGTCATCCATAGACACCTTCCCCACTTTTTTTAATGGACAAATCACTATCCCTCGTGCACGTCAAGCTCGTAGCCTTCGACCTCCTCTCCCTGCCCCAATCCCCGCCTGACACCCCGACAATCTCCCGCGACGGCGTCTCCCTTTCGCGCGCCGAGGTGCTCGGCGTCGTCGTCTACCACGAGCACAAGCCCGGCCGCTTCCTCAAGTTTGCGGTTGACGACGGCACCGGCTGCGTCCCCTGCGTCCTCTGGCTCAACCACGCCACGTCTCCCTACTTCGCCCGCCAACGCCTGCAAGGTGTTCGACTGATTGCCGATGTGGCGAACAGCCAGGCTTCGCTGGTGAAGCTGGGCGCGGTCACTCGAGTGCGCGGCAGGATCACAAGCTGCAGCGGCGCGGTGCAGATCACGGCGTCCAGCGTTGCAGTCGAGAGGGACCCAAACGCGGAGATCCTGCATTGATTGGATTGCTTGAAGCTGGCTCGAAGGGTCTATGATCGCCCAGGATCGTGAGAAATGCTTGTACGGACGGTGCCCATGGACAGGACCCGATCGCTATAGATGACGGTTTTCCGCAATGTCGATTTGATCTGATAGTTCGAGACGCTTATAAATATGCTATTCATTTCCATATATATCAAGTAAACGTTTCACTGCACTTGCTGTCGAATAGCAAGATGTAACAACCATGCATTTATCAGCAGACGTAAGAAAAATCCATGGAAGCCGCCGCCCAATCATTGGGATTGTTCCGTGAATTTGTAATTCTTGTGTCTTATCCTGCAATCTTGAAGCTGAACCTGCGCTCCAATGTTCCAAGTACACTCGTCTCGTATCCATTTCCTCACGACAATCAAGCACGACTTCCGATCCAAAGGCATGAGCACACTGTTGCAGGCCCTATGCGCATAATCATCCGGCACTCCATAGTGGTTTTCAGATTTGCCGTAGTAGTTATAACCGTTGTCGGTAGTAGTTATAACCGTTGTCGGATGTATGCTCCACGACATCAGGGAGGGCCAAGTCTATGGCATCATTGAAGAGACTAGATGGATTGTACGTGTCGCTGTTACCTATCTTGTACACTTGATTAACGTTCGGAGTGCACTAACCACATGGTAGATGAAAAAGAGTTCAATCACAAGAAATGTAAGGTTTGTGCAAAGCAGCCATGGAAAATTGTGTTTGGTTGCTCCCCGTGTTTGTCCCTATTTGCACTATTTATGGTAGTGTTTCTTCAGTGTTGGTGAAGTGCCGATTGAATTATTTTCTTTTTCTATACTTTGTCTCCATTGTTTATCACTTGCTACGACCTAACTTATGGAGGACGATCTCTCTCTCTCTATTTTCCAATGCACCCTATATTGTCTTAGGTACTCAAACCTCCACTTGTCACGCCCCGAACCCTGAGCACGCGCACATCCCACTGCGGTCGATCAAATGCGACATTCCCAGGTAGTGTCGCCGACCCCATTCATTTATTAATGCGCATGCGGAACGTATTATAAAACCCCTGACAATAACATACGGGATAGAAAAGCAGGAAACAAAATCACAACATAACACTTTCATAATTCAACAGAATTACAAACAGAGGTCTACGGCCAAAAGTCTACAAAAGACCGGCTCTTAAAAATGAATTGTCCTACGACCTACAAGTCGGGCACATTCTCTAATCTTAAGACTTCACCTCTGCAACTCCTCAAGGCCAACCAAAAGCTATCCGGTCGCTCCGTCCACCAGGGACCTGAAATTTTAATCCCACAACCGGGATGAGACGATGTCTCAGCAAGTTCAACCCCCTAAACCCCTATTAGAAAGAAAATACGCCCCCTGTGTGGCCTAGCCACATCACATTAAGACTTACCTCGCAATAGTCTTCATCTCGGTTAGCACAATTTATATAATTCAACCACGTACAATTATGGTAACCAAACAACCATGGCACAATCACACCATCGAACAATTCAACCACTTGGATCGTCTCAAATGATCAATCGACTTGGCCGATTACATGTCAATTCAACAATTCAATCATTACTCTTAATCACGGCCCTATAGAAAGGTTTAACCACCAGTGGCAATCACGGCCCCACTCGGCACGACCTTTATTTAGGTGGTCCATCACGGCCTCACTGGGCATGACCTCTCATAGGTGGTCCATTACGGCCTCACTGGGCACGACCTCTAATAGGTGGTCAATCACGGCCCCATTAGGCACGACCTTTCTTAGGTGGTTTATCACGGCCCTATTAGGCATAACCTCTCATAGGTGGTCCATCACGGCCCTACTAGGCACGACCTCCAATAGGTGGTTAATCACGCCTCCATCAAGACGACCTCTAATAGGTGGTTAATCACGGCCAATCTCCCATCAATTTCAACACTTGGATTTTATAAAGAATCCCTATCTATCGCAATCACACTCAATTTGCCACAATCAATCATCAAATTCAAATTCTAAATACACAGCAGCGATCGGCACGAAATTCTGAGAGTTTAGGGTCCCGACGAAATTTTCGAATTTTAATAAATAATTAAATTTATTCCGAAAATTAATTAAATAATAATATTCATATTTTTCGCAATCCACATTTAATTTATGATATCCGACCATCAATTTCAAAATCCGAATACATAGCGGCGATCGGCACGAAATTCTGAGCAACCGGGTCAAAAATAATTTTTCCGTTTTTTTTAATAATAATATATTAATAATTTCGAAATATAATATAATATTATAAATTCCAGAATTTCGAAACAATGAAATAATTCAAAAATAAAACCCTATATGTCCCATCAAGGTTTATTATTAAATAAACTCTCTTAGCCTTTAATTAACCACACTTTAAATTAAACAAACCTTTTAATCCAAATCACAATTAAATAAACTAAAATAACCACATAAACTTGCTTAACTTAAACTAAGCACACTTATGGCATAATTAACCATCTAATCAAGATTTAGTGAGCTAAACTCACCGGATTAGCGAACCGAGCGGACCAAAACGACGGGGACGACGCAAGAATCGACTTTCCTCAAAGCAGCCAAGCATCCGGGCTCGGGAAGGCGGCCAAAACGGCCCACAAATGGGCTGCCATACCCATTTTCTGCAACTACTGATTTGGGGTCGGAGGAGGCGGATCCGACGGCGATTCGGGCGGAGGAGGGCGGTGGCAGCTCGTCGGTGGCTCGGACGGACGAGGCGCGGCTAGGCGAGGCCTCACGGCGTCGGGGGGAGCTCCGGCAGCTCCTGGATTTCTCGGACAGAGGTAGACGCAGCTGGGCGCCGGCCAAGCGCGGGCGAGCGCAGGCGGACGGGTAGCGACAGCGACACACGGCAGCGTCGAGCAAGCGGCGAACGGGGACCGGCGGAGGCGTGCGACGGCTCCGGACGACGTGCGGCTCTTCCTCTGCAAATTTCTGGGCGTCAAATCGAAAGAAGAGGGAGGAGAGAGTTGCTCGATGGACAAAGAGGAAAAGGGAAAGGAGAAGGGGGCTCGGCCAACGGCGGTCCGGCGCGACGGCGAGGCGGCGAGCTCCAGTGATGGGCGGCGGATGGCCGAGCAGCGATCGGGCGGACGCAGCTCCTCCTTCAAGCTTCGCACACCCTCTTTCTCTCTCCAAAACCCAAGGAAGAAGATGAAGATTGAAGTGAGAGGTGCTTTTTAGGGACCAATGAGCATTTGACACTTGTCAACACCTCATTTGCTTGGCTTCCATCAACATGACATCTCCTGCATGATGTCATCTTCCACTATCTCTTCTCCCACAACATTATTCAATGGGTGCAATATCATTTCCGCCGGGGTCCAAATCCTTGTAAATTAATTTATTCAATTCTCATCAATTCTCTTCCAATTAAGTCCAATTGAAGTCCATAAAATTAATCCAATATCACTATTATTCAATTCACATCTTCATTTGTCCATAGAACTAACTTAAGTCCCAAAAGCAAGACCAAATGCGGGCCTACTAATTTCTCGAGCCAAAATAGCCATTCTCGGATTTAATTTGCCAAAGAACTCTGATTGCATGAAAAATCTTCCAAAGATGAGTTAATATTCCTAAAATGATTTATGACACACCCAGACTTCCAATTTCTGAATTCGATCTCAATTTCATGGTTAATTTCATTTTGGCACGATACTAGCGTGGCCCAACCTACCGGGTAGCCTTTAGAAATTTTCATGCATTCGACCTGTGGTTGATCATCTCAAGCCACAATGTACATCTTTGAATCATTAACGACTCTCGGTTGTTGAGGTAATCTCAAGGTTTCAAATACGAACACAGGGTACCCAATCGATAGAAAAAGTTAGTCCAGTGTCGATCGACAAGGATTGTGCAATCCGATGGAATCACCCACACTCGATCACATGCCTCTGTTGAGTCAACCTATCTCCGGCCTTTAATCGATTTTTATTTGTGCTGTAATGACCCTTGTAGATTAGCTCGGTCGAAAGGTCGCTTCCTGGTCAAATTCTCGAGTCTGATGCATTAGAAACTCTTAACGGCTTCACCCAATAGACTAGTTTTCACACGAGTGGCCGACTCAAGGAAAAGAACTATATGCGTGCCAACGAAATGTCCGTCTTAATTTACTGAAAATAGAATCGGAAAATCGGGATGTCACATCACTAGAACTTTAGTCTTTGAGCAAACTCAAATGAAGTTGAGAGAAAATGAAAAGACCAACGACAATGCAAAATATATAAGTAGATGATGTATCTATCTTGCGAGATCTTATACGAATTCCATTATTGTTATTATTATTTTCTATCAACATAGGCTCTTTCTTGAAAAGTAATAAGTATCGAAAATAGCAGACTCCAATTGCACGAGCATGGTTTAAATGGTAACGGCCATATCTGATTTTACATGTCACAACTTTCGCAAGCTAAAGATACAAGGGCTTAAAGCATGACAATGAATAAAAGACTTCTGTACTTACCATCCAAGATTCCTTTTCATCATAATCTATATACTAATTCGTATGATCGATTTACATATCACAGCCTAATCAGATGAAAGAGAAGGGCTTGGAAAGCTAAAGATACAAGGGCTTAAAGCATGACAATGAATAAAAGACTTATGTACTTACCATCCAAGATTCCTTTTCATCATAATCTATATACTAATTCGTATGATCGATTTACATATCACAGCCTAATCAGATGAAAGAGAAGGGCTTGGAAAAAAGGATGAAGCGAAATATAGCTGCTACACCAAAACTAGGCGCAAAGAACAAAATAGCAAAACCTGGGATGTAAGTCCCAACTACTTCAAGAAACAAAAGTATCCATAAAAAAAGGGACTAGAGTACATTGTCGTGTAGCATTCCCATTTTCTAAACTCAAATTGAGATAGCGAGTGTCCCAAAAGACAGGAAGTCGCGTTTCGTTGAGGCCCAAGGCCTTCTTGCACGATGTCTTCGTCCAAGCAACAGCGTCTCAATCTATGGTACCCCACAATATCTGCACAAGGTTTGAGAAATTAAAATGTGTATGAGCAAAAAAGCATGTGTTGCTAATGCAGCATGCTTCATCTGAAACATCCGATCCCAAAGATGAAGCAATAGTTTCTTTAACAGGCTCTGTACATACGGATGCGTCGGTTGGCTTACCTAGAGTCTCCACTCTAAAAATGCTCTAGTGTAATGTATACCACATTGCAACCAATTTTCCAGGCAGGTCTCGCAGCGTGTCTAATTTATGGTCATGCATGTGAAGTGGAGGTTAACTCAGTATCTCTCTTCCCCCTCCAGAGGATGATCTGCTCATCCTTAAATAATATAGGAACACATGGTACCAAATCCTGCAAGTGTGTAATACAGACATTAAGCTCTACAAAGACAAATACAGATCAAGATGATAGTAAAAATGTTAACATCCCAAGCAGAAAAGGAAGAAAAAAAAACAATGAAATTTAGAGAGCATATACTCGAAGTTTCACGCCAATCAGTTTGCAGTCAGTTGTACCCACATATTTGCAGTCTAACCTCACAACCTCTTCAGTCTTGAATGCTTCCCTCACTTTCTCCACCACATTGACATACACGCCATTCCTCGCTGATATAAAATGAATAGTTTATCATGTTGTATTGAGATCGATTATAGCAAGTAAGAAAGAAGTAGACTAAGTAAATGGCTGAGCCATGGGAAACAAGTTTACTCACTAAGTTTCATTAAAGGGGAAGAGGTTAGTCCTCTGTTTCTCATTTCTTTTGTTTCCTCAAATGTCAACCCTTCTGCAACATTCTTCACAAGCTTCGGGTATATTGGTGCATAAGGCTTCCACAGCATGAGAGGTATAACTGGTTTTTGCTTTGGATCATAATGTCGACCTCGATACAAGAGGAGGATATTGATATGGCGGTAAATTACCTTCCCACCAGATTTGTCCTTTGAAAAAACTGGTAACCCGTCAAACAAGAGACCATGAAAAGGCAAAAAGGGTCTCATCATATACTCAATCAGTTCATTCAGTTAATACCTCAAGATGAAAGCACACATTGTCCATGTCAAGTGTCGGCACTCCCAGGCACTTAATCCTAACTGCTTCGGCCCTTTTCCAGTGATTGTGGATGTCATCCAACATGTTGTGAGTAACTCCTCCTTTGCCTGCGCAAAAATAATGACATCAATCAGAGTGCAGTCAGAGGTAAAAGAAAATTCCACAAAGGGCAAAAAGGAGATAACAACAAAGCGTAGCAAAATCTCTCATTGACTCTTCTCGACAAAACTCCCATGTTCTGCCCTCATACCAAAATCGAGTATCTCAAACTAAGTCTCTATTTTCAATTCCACCGAAGAAGATAGCTTGCACCCAAATCACACTAGTTAGAATGTCAGTCTGGTGCTGACTTCACCGAAGGATTCGCAAAATTCCTCATCTCGCCCAAATGCATTCATATCATTACCAGAATATTCAGAAGCAGCATTGGTACAGGTATCAAGTACAGCAACTATACTAATGAGCAGCCAAGCCAATCAAGAAAAATCAAAACTTACAAAAAAATATCCAAAAAGAACTTAATTTCATTCATCATCAACAGAAGTTTTCATAAAGATTCTACAATCTACACTAGGCAGTAGCTCATCTAATCATTTGAGGACTCGGGGATCATCAGAATTATCGCTAGAAAGAAAGGACGAAAAACGCACACTTACCCAGATTAATCTGGCGATTGCAATCGCTGTGCCGATACCGCTCGACGAGCTCCGCCACTTCCTCCTCCGAAAGCGGGGCTCCCAGGGCCCGCTCCCTCTCCCCCGTCGCCTTCTCCGGGTCCGGCGCCACTCGGGCCGGCGCGGAAGTCCCCGTCCAGGTCCTGTCGATCCGGCCGGGCCCGAACGGAGAGAACCGCTGCGGCTCGCGGAACCCGATGGGCTCGACGGCCGCGCTTGTCTCCGAGTACGAGTAACTGAAGTCGAAGGGGAGGTCCGGCCCGACCGGGCGATCCGGGTCGCCGGCCGGGCTTGATCCCGCGGGTTCCTTCCGGGGTCTTGGGGCTCGGCCGGGGGGCTTAGGACAGAACGGAGGGTCGTCGTCGGCGGCGTCTGAGAGGGGCCGCCGGAGGAGGAGGAGGAGGGCGCGCGAGCTCCCGGGGCGTAAAGGTAGGGTTTTGAGGGCGACCCGCCGGAGAAAAGGGAGTCTCGCCATGGAAGGAGATGGTCCGAAGATCTCTCCTTCAGTCTCTGTGCCAGAGACGATCGAAGGCTGCTTAAAGTTCGCACCTTTACGCTTAATCTAAACCAGGTTTTCTTGTTCCTTTTAGTTGGTAATGAAGTCCTTCCGACACCGGATCCGGCTAAATTCAATTGTCGTGACCGCCAAATGACGTTCGTCCTGTGATGGGATAAAATTTTATGCTGACTGAGTTTTATTCACATCATACTCTTATATTTGCCTTGACATACTTTTGCATCTCATGACAGATATATGGAGTGAATTTTGTCGCATTTGGTGTTAGAGAGACTTGATCAGAGAATTCGTTAATGATTTCATAAGATTAATATAATAAAAAAAATGCCGTTGACTGGACCATCCCTAACGAACCTTTCTATGAGTCCCTCAAGCCAAAAATGCAAGTTGATTAGACTAGAGGTATATAGCGTAGTATCCTCACAAATATGAGAACAAGCATTCTTTAGGAGGTTGTATTGATGAACTTTAATGGATGATTAGGGCTATTAAGGGTAAGGACTTGGTTACGAGGCTTGCTAGTGACTGTATATTACACTTTGATGGTTAGCAAGCGTAGACATTTTCAAAACAAGTCAACTAATATTCGCTTTATTTCGATTAATGTGCGTAAAATTGTAAGAGGTAGAATGAGGAACTTTAGACCTTCTTAGGCAAATGTCGTATTAGCTACTATGTGGAAGTTTTTTGTCTCCATTTTCTCATATTATTAGTTTAGTTTTATAATATTGGTGTGCTCAGAAGCTCCCATACTTGATTCACTAGAATTTCTCTTGCGATGAAATATCTTTTATAGAAAGTTGTTCTTTTGATTTTTAATTGAATGAGAGAGGTTCTAAGTCGACTCCGGATATGAAATATCACAAGTAATAAGAAAATCAACAAATTTAATTCAAAGGGGACTGAACAAACATAAACTATGTTGGACATTAATTGATGACAAGGCCAAGAAAATATAGACTCTGTGATAGAACCAAACATAAACAAACAATGCCATAATTTAATCGACAACAAATCTTGCAAATGCAAAAATGCTATGCTAGAATTTAATCGACGATACAACATCCAAGATAAAGAAACATGTCAAAATTTAATCTATGACGTGGATATGAAAACTACAACTAAGAAACACATCGGAATTTAATCAATAATGTGAGTTTGGAAAATAAAGTTACATATAGGAAAGTAAAGATAACTAAAAGATAGTAAATTTGTTTAATCTATGCGAGGGGAATCTTTAGTAGACGGGCGATGGTATTATAATGTTAATGTCATAATCGCACTTGAGTAGTTTCCAGCAATTGCATCCATGTTCTTCCATCTCCGGAAGTTTTTGTGCCAATGTTCTCTCGAGGCCATGATCTTGTTCTCGAATGGTTGCTTCTTTACAAATGCATGCTAGTTGTTCCACGATCTCAATTGCTTTGTTCTCTCGTGACTTCGAACTTGTAATCATACCTTGATGCTCCTCATGCATTCAACTTTACTCCATCACCCCGATTGTTTATCAATGTTGCTAGTCAACATCCTCATCAATCATTGTTGAACACACGTCATTGTATATTGACAAACAAGTGGTGACAATCGTCGATAATCGCCAACACTGATACTGATTTTAGTTGTCGACAATGGGTCATGTGCTTAACAATATTTGATGCTGTAATAATGTGTTTACTCATTTTAATGACCTGGTCATCTTTTGGTGCAAATGGTACTTCATCTGATTAACAATACTTACATATTTACCAAAAAAAATGTTATAGCATTTAATGTTTAAATACTTTTAAGTCTACCAATCTCAAATTGGAATGGAGTTTTTTTTGCAAGTTTTTCTACTCCTTGATGCTTTAAAATCTTAAATCTGGGGCGCATTTGATGACTTTTTATTGTGGATTGTTTCTTTTATTGTTTCTTTTGATAATGCCATCTGTCCTATGTCACTCGAACTTAGCAATTAACGTATTTAGTATCAATCAATCTGACTGATGAAGGGGCTTTTTTTTTTCGCCTAATGGACAAGTGATAATTGCAAGGAGAAGCGCAGCAGAAAATACAACTATAGATCAATATAATGGAGCCAAGAAGCATATCACAGCCGGCTGTGTGTCCATATATATACATGTGTTTGTGTCTAGGGCATGTGCAGAAGCTTACTAAAAGATCTATCCTCATCAAGCAAAGTTAGCTGATTTTCATTGAGCTAAGTGACGGAAGCAACGTGAAAAGAGGTGGGCATAGGCACATATATATAATGGCTTCCTCACTTAAGCTTGCAATCATCTTTTGTTTCGCTTCTCTTATTCGTAATCGTGCAGAAGGCTTTCCGGACATGACTGTAGTGACGAAAATATGCAACGGGAACATCGTTAATGAGTTCGCCGACTTTCATTACTTGAGGGATCTGGTGATGGAGGAGTTGTCTACCAAGACATCGCGTTCGGGTTTTAATCTTTACGTCGATGAAGGCGCGTCGTGGTTGTTAACGCCTTGCTACGGTCATGCAGCTTGTAACGGAGCTCTTATAGATTCGGATTGCGTTATGTGTCTGGTCGTGGCAAAGAACATGATTCTCAAAGAATGTCGGATAGCTCTCGGAGCTCGAGTGCAGCTTCAAGGCTGTAGAATCAGATATGAAGTGTATCCATTCACCAAAAATTGAATCTCTGTGTTTGATAGAGCCAAGTTTTTCCACATGTTTTTGCTCGCGATAAGTTCCTTTGCGCATTTCGTGAACAAAAATGTACAATAGTCTTTTGTAAGAATTGAATAAGAACATTGGGACGAAATCAAGTGATCAGAGTCTGGAATTGCGCTAAGTGCATTGTCTAACGTTTTATTATTATGCCAACGACATACTTAGGTTTTTCTCTGATGTGTTAAATTGACCCCATTTATTTATTATTCTAATAACTTGTACGAATTACAGTGAAAAATAAAAATGAAAATGTGGGGGTCATCTTGCTAAATCTCCTATTATTGTAGAAGAGATTATGATTAATAACGTATCCTAAAGTCATTTTGAGCAATTGGACCAGAAAAAGTATGGGCCCAATTTATCGCAAAAGATTAACCTAATATTTAGTTCACACTATTGCAATAAATTTTTAGACATTTCAAATGTAAGCTAAGTTGCACATCAATGTATGTCAAAAAAAAAATCTCATTTCAATCATTTTCCATATTATTTAGCCATCACGTTACCATATATGCTTTCGTTTCCATTTCTCAGTTTGGAAATGTCATTATATGTTTATTGTTGGATGAGGCTATTTATTCAGCACAAAGTAATTTAAACTTACCCAAATTGTAAAATGTCTAATTGCTAATTTTCTTTTTAATTACGTTGGAAATACTTTCGGTACAGCAAAATGTATATCAACAGTATCAACTAGTTAATTACTGAAAAAAGCACCACATATGTCCCTCAATGAGCAGCAATATCATTTCTTGATGAAATAACTATATTATTATTATTTTTTAATTATGAAACGATGCCATTATAGTTGGTTTTACACGGAATGAAATCTCAATTATTTATAAGAAAAAAGGGTGACAATTTTATATAGGAGGGACATGCAGTCCCTTAGTGCCAGACGCCATGTTTTCCTCCAATTTTAAGCAAGTTCATATACACAAGCATTTTAATATTTGACGTTAGCTTTTCCCGTAAAAAATATTTAAAAAAAATGAAAAGAAAACTGTATACCCAAAACTCAGTAACTATTCAGTTCCAAAGTTGGATTTTTCTTCATTTGTAAAAGCAAATCAGATATCTATGAATATAATCTAAGAATAGAAATCAAATCATCTAGAGACCAAGTTATGGTAATAGCTTGAATTAGTCAATTAACCATCAAATAGAAAAAAAAATATATCAGCATTATCAATTTAAATTTTTAGAATATATATAGTATATGTTATTATATATGTCGACCTTACTTTTTCGTGCGCGAGACAATATTTATATTTTCCCACAATATTATAGCGGGTGGTCTTTCCTCGCCGCTTTCTCAAGTGCGTCCAGTCGCTCCCTTGTCTGATTCTTCTCCGTTTGGAAAGCCAAAAAGGATAGGGGGAAAGTGAAGGAAAAAGCAGCAAGAAAGTGTAGGGAAAAAAAGGCTGCGAAAATCCCCTTAGAATTAATTTTGTTTGAGAATTAAATTTGTTTGACAAGGGGTGACTTGTGTTTTCACACAGTTGAGATTGAATCACCGGAGAAGATGCTTCTTTTTGCCGCCCCTTATTTCTTTACCAACTAGTGGAATCTAATGAGCTATCGTCTTTGGTGGTTGCTCTATATATAAGATTGTTTTGTGCTCGAGATGGTATGTATAGGTTGTGATTCAGTTGCACAGGGTATGCGTTACACCTATGTGTAGGATTGTGCTTCTCGTGCTACTAGCAAATGGAAGTTCTAAGAAATTTAAAAGGAAGGACGGCATGGCTCTTGCATCTTAATTATTCTCAATGGATTCTGGCTTAATTACTGGGTTTCTTGTCCGTAGTTTTTGGGCAGGGCTTCTAACTTAACCATGTAAATTATGACGACTTTGCATTTCTTCATTTCTTCATCCGTCGAATTTGAGCTTCTTTTTAGGACATTGAATAGCCAACTCATATTCTAGTAAAAGTTACTGAGATTTTATTGGTATCTTTGTGAGATGTTCTTCACTGCTACCTTTTAGAAATGATTAATATCTGTGTTCATGAAGACTATTAAGAAGACTAAGGCTGCTTCTGGTCAAAAGGGGAAAAAAAAGAAAGAAGACTCAGGTTTATTATCATTTGCTAGATTGTAAAAAGAAAAGAACGTAGTGACTGCACATAGGATTGTTCCTAAACAGTTGTGAACTTCCACATGAGCTTATGACCTACAATTTTCTTGTATGACCAGTTGTTTGGGCTGTTGGTTTTCACTAATGATTTACTAGCAGGGGCTCTGTTTTTATGTACTGGTATAGTGGCTTTGTGGGATCATGAGAAGGGATCAAGATGTCAAAAATTCAGACTTCGGAGAGGAGAGTGAAATGCAGATGCTCAGTTCCGAAGATGATGCTGGCACTCAAATTCTAATTCAAGCTCAATCTCTCGTGGAAGGATCTGGTCCTGTCCTAGCATCAGAATACAAACCAGTTCCCGAAGTTGATTATTTGCAGGTCAGTAGTTTCCATTCGGTAGTGCACATGATGTCGTAATAATTCCTCTTTTGGTTTGCTCTTTCCTTTTCCAAATCTATTTTGCTATGTGAATTATTATATCATAGCAGCAGATGCTTTTTGGGTAAGTGGCCTGTCTCCTGTAACATGCTAATGATTTTTTCGCATCTGATCCTGCTCTTTTTATTTTTGTGATCCTTTTCTTTTATTGATTCTAAAGCGCAGCAAGATTATTTTGTTTTTTTTTTTTTTTTTTCTGGAGATTGTTGCATCATGGGAAAATTTATCTTCCCGGAGAGAAGGTTGAAATTCAAATTGGGCTGATATAAGCTGAGAGCCCAAGCTTGTCCTTTCTAGATTTATTACTAGATGAGAAGTGGACATTGAATATCTCAATTGCAAAATTCCTTGTTTTTTCTGTGCAATTATTCAGCTTTTGTTGAGAGATTTTGTGATAGTGAGTGACATGCCATGTTGGGCCAGTAGTGTTGTGAAAAATCATTGGAAGAACAAAATGACTGAGCAATTTGTATTATATTTTGAAATCTTGTTTCCTGATGTGAAAAACATTGCTAGTATCACTCCCAATTGGAGTGTTTTTTTTTTTTTTTGAACAATTCCGATTTAAAATTGTATGAAGAAAAAGGGGATGTGACTTAACCAAAGACAACCTTGTCCCAAGTAAGATCAGGAACATTGCCCTAAAGGCTTCAACTGAGAGGTCCAAAATGACCTTAAAAAGTATGCTAATTCAAGTGACATTTGCCAAATGCACGCAGACTTAAAACCCAACTTTAGAATAGAGTTAAAGATTACACTATCTTTGGAGCATTCAAGTTCATAGAGGCATGTGCTTTGCCATGTAGATAAAGTTTTGGTTTGGTTCATGAGGAATCATCAGCTGCTCTAAATTGGTTGATGAGAAATTTTTCACATTTCACAGGCTAGAATTATGTCACGTGGAATCAAGATCAAGACATATAATTGTTCTTCCTCACCCCTGGATCTCCTTCTTTTTGAAGGTTAAACAATATTTTATTAATAAAGCTATTGAAGGGTTGCCGTCCCTATCCAAAACGACTTCAAACGGGGAGTCTCCCGTAATTCAAATAAGTGGGAACTAGCAATCATTTCTATATTCCAATAAGCTACAAGTACGATATTGAACTTTCCCACCATCCCAAATGTGAAGAGCATATGACCGGATATATCTAAAAGAGTCTTAGTAGGATTCTTCTTGATATACTTTCTTGCTTCTTTCTTTCCAATTGAGCCAAAAAGCAAGGAGAGAAATTATCTTGATTATTTCTTCTTTCTTGAGCAATCCCAGGCCCAAAGTTACACTTGTACTGTTTATCTTGCACCATTCTTCCTCTGTATCCTTCACTTATTATTTTGTTGCATTGTTCCTATCTCTCATTCTTTCTTTCTCTCTCCATCTTGGTTTCCTTCTCTTCTTGGCCAACTTTTTCCTCTCTAATTTCCTTTTGAGATATGTCTCAATAGCACGGTGAGGATTTCTTGTTTGATTTGGATATAAGATATTTTTAGTTCAAATCGTGTAGATCCATATATGCACTATCTTAAATGTATGGTAGTGTTTTTGTTCCGGGGAACAATTTTTTACCAAAAAGATGCGTTTAGTAAATTTGTTCAGGAATAAAAAATGAATAGAAACACTTGGCACCCTGTCCACTCCATTTTCTACATTTGTGGCCTGGAAGTCAAAGCACCATTTGTGACCGACAGAATCTTAATGGCTTAAATCAACAGGAGACAGGCTGTAGTGTTAGTGGGCCACTGGAGGTCATCAGGTTTGTTGGGAAATGGTGTTAGTTCCATGTAAAGCAGTCTTGGTCTCGGAGGATTTAACAAATTGTTAAACGATAAATACATGCAGACATCAATAAATATCTTTATTTATCTCTCTATATGTATATACATGCCTATTACTTAAAACAACTCCTTAAATGTTTTGAATTTACTCTGCTTTGAGGAGTAGTTTTTAAAATTAGAAGAAAATTAAGTTTATGCTTTTTTCCATTGTTTCAGAAACAGAATTTGAGAATATCTTCAATTAGCCTATTGGAACTTTTGAGGCACAGTCTATAGAGATCAAATCCAGTTTCCTAGCTTCAAAAGAGGCATGTGGTTGCTAAAATTTGTTGGGAGTTAACTAGGAAGTGTTTTGAGTACCCTGCATAGGGTCATCCAAGATTCAGGACTCATGTAGGTTGGAGCATGGGTTCCCGGTCACTTCTACCTACTTTTATTGATCGCAAGGGCCAAGCTACTGTGCCCTTGCTTGCTAGTTCCTGACATAGAATTATTCACATGATAAAGGTTCTATTTCTAAACATGAGTCTCTGAATGTGGTGTTTGCTATGTTCTGTGACAAATTCTTGATCTAATTAGAAATCCTATAGTCGAGGTTTGACATCTAGAATTTGAATTTTTGCTACTAAATTTCCTGAATCTAGCTCCTATATATTTTTTTTTCCAAAGTTTATTTTACACATTCTTTAAGCAATTTAATAAGTGGAGTTCAGAATTTATTTGAAGTGATTCTCTTCTTTGGCAAAGACTGATGGAAAGAGTTTTGTGGTGGTGACTTAGACAACAGAACCAGTGAGTTGGTTGATGGACTCAATTGAATTACGCTCACTTGCATTAACTGATGTACATACTATTCCATCACGTACTTCCTTGCTCTTTGACTGAGTTATTCTACTGCAAGTACTTGCATTATCGACTCTCTTATTCCCATGTTATTGAACTCACTAAAATGATTCATTTTTGCAGGAGTTATTGGCCATTCAACAGCAAGGCCCTCGAGCTATTGGCTTCTTTAGGACAAGAAACATGGGATTCATGCATCAGGAACTAATTGAGATTCTCAGCTATGCAATGGTTATAACCATAAGATGCTGTGAATGTGATATGAGTCGTTTTATATTGCATTTGACTGCTGACATCTTGCAAAGTTGTATCTCTATTGTCTAAGAGGCAGATGCTCAATACTATAGCTTGACCTTTTTGACTTTAGGTTGAGGATTGTAGTTAGCTATGGAATGCCAGCACCAAATATCCATTTTCAATTTATAGATAAGGTCTTTTGTCTTGAGAGTACTACTTTCCTCGTAGAAAAACCACATATATACATCGGGGGAATCCGGGACTAATGCAGCCGTCATTAGAGGTGCTTTAAGAGCAGAAAAGCCAGAGCTGCTGACGGTAATCTTACCTCAGAGTTTGAAAAAGCAGCGTCCAGATAGCCAGGAATTATTGTCTAAAGTAAGCTGCCTCCAGTTTTCGGCTATTCTGTATCCAGTTTTCGGCTATTCTGTAATTCAGAGTTCTATTAATTTTTTGCCTGGTGGAATTGTGCTTCTTTAGCCAATATTTGTATGTTGGGATGAGTGGTTTTTTCCCCCTTCATTCTGGCTTCTTTCTTGTTGTGTGCCCCAGGTTCGTCCTACACGCACTCACACACATTGATCAATCTAAGACTGTCATATATGTTCTTTGAACTACATCGTATCAAACAAGTAGCATATACTTGGCTGGTTATGGAACGATATTTTCTGGTGGTTAACCATGGAGAAAACTAAGGGACAAATTGTAAATGTAGCATTTACAACAGCGAAGCTCATTTCTTGAGATTTACCTTATGCAAATTAAAAGGAGGTCGACCAGAATCACAACAAAACCTGCAGTTCTAAGAAAGCAAGTTTAATTTCTGGTTCCCTACAGTATGTTGTTTTGTCCTTAAAAAAGAAAAGGTAATTTGTGAAGCTGTGTGGTGCTTGCAGCATGGTGAGAAAAAATGTTGTACATGTTCATGGTATCAGGAGTACGGAGTTCATTAGAACAGAGTATTTTGTGTAGGTTCAGTTGTGTGAAATTAAATTAGAATTCTGTTCACAGTTGATGTCAATTGCCAAAAGCCAAATGAGCTTGAACTGTGCCAAAAGATTCTTCTGTGCCTTCTTTCTATCCTCATTAACGTGAGTGAGAACCAACGGGATGGACCAATAATATTTCGTAATCCTTAACTCAAATTGAGCCAACAGAGCCATCCTTCTTAATCTCTCTCTTTTTCATTACTTTTTCTTCCTTTTGTTGGTGGCCAGCACCAACCACAACCAAGTTGGCTGGCTTCATTGGGTCAAGGGAGCCCTCCCCCAAGCGAGAGTTGGCCTTGCCCAAGCTAGATTTGGTGAGGGCTGGCCTCATCGGCCGGGGTTGCCCAAGTGAAGGTGATGCTAGGTGCCAAATCATCTAGGTGAACCCTTGCTAGGCCTTGCTTGGGTGAGGGCTCCACTAGATGAGGCTCGCTCTTGCCTGGTTTAGCCCTAAATAGCATCAATACGAGACATGCGATATGTGACACAATACATCGACATATTATTTCTCAAAAATAGAGAATTTTGACATATTGAGACATGTTATATATTAAATGTATTTTTATCTTTAGTTAGTTTGATCTAAATTACAAATAAATAAATAATAAAAATGAGCCTTAAATGAATATACACTAATAATATTAATAAGGAAAAATGTCACAAAAAATCCTAAATTTTTACCCAATGTGATAAATTTACCTTGAACTTTTTTTTTTTGTAACATAAAAAACTCTAAACCTTATCAATTATGACACATTTACCCTAAACTTTTTTTTTTATGACATAAAAAAATCACAAACTTATATTCGCATGACATATTTACCTTAAACTATAAGACGTTTTCGTTTTTACTTTTTTTATTTTTCTTTTTTTTATTTTTTTTCTCCTCTCTTCCCTCTGTCATGGCCATGGCGAAGGGAAGAAAGGAGAAGAAAAAAAGAAAAAGAAAAACAAGAAAAATAGGAAAAGGATAGAAAAAGAAAAAAATTAAAGACAAAAATGCCATTGAACCACATAGTTGGAGTAAATGTGTCACGGTTGATGAAGTTTGAAAATTTTTTGTTACAAAAAAGTTTGAGATAAATTTGTCACATTAGATTAAATTCATGATTTTTGGTGGCTTTTTCTCTATTAATAAATTTATTTTAAAAATTCGAAAGACATATTCATAAATGTCGCGACCAAATTTTCAGGTAAACTACCTAGGGTTTGGCTAATGAATTACTAAGCTTAAACTTAGCCCGGGCTTTCCTAAGCTTATACCAATTGGTTACTCAGGTTGGCTAATGAATTACTAAGCTTAAACTTAGCCTCAGCTTTCCTAAGCTTGTACCAATTCGTTACTCAGGTTTAAGTTTCTTAACATGCAATTGATTTTTTTAATTAGGAGTCGTCACTAATCTATTTTTGGTGGGTCGATTAAAAACCCGAGTAAAGTAATTGGAGATTTACTTTACTCCTACGAACCAGAGATTGTTGGTTCGAGGACTTGGTTACGCTAGATTTCTCTCATGCCCTTTCGGTACCTTTCGTTTTTATTTTGAAAAAAAATGTTTTACAAGTAACTTTGATTGATTTTAAATTTAGTTCCCTAAGATATGAGGTGATCACACGAATGCGCAAACCACAAATTTTACATCTAGATAGAGCAGTGAATAAATTGCAAGATGTACCTCAGGTAATGAAAGCATTTGCATTAGAATTCACATCAACAATCCTAAGTATAATTCATAATTAACACGCAAATTCTTTTTATTTTCACTTAATTAATAAAAATCATGCAATATGCAATGAATCTAATTAAATGGATCTAACAACAATCACTAGATGGCATGCATTTCATGAATCTAATCTTAATGACATGTAATGACATTTTTTATTTTTTCTTAAAAGAATGCAATTTATCCTAAAAAAAATAAAACTAATTTATCCTAAGACATTTTTGTATTTTTCATAAAATTCGAAATCAAGTAAAATGTGAAAATTGTTTAACTAAATTAAGATTCTATTCAATTTGTATTAGGATTTAGGTTAAGCTAAATCCTAATTTAAATTAAAATATTATCTTAACCCAAATAATCCTAAAATGCAATCTATTTAAAAAAATGCCTAAAATTATAATAAATTAAAAAAATATTATCTAAAATTAAACTAAGTGCAATTTTTATCATAATATGCAATGGCGTATAAAATATGCCCTAATTCTACATGACATATGCATAATGATTTTTTGTTATTTTTGCTTTTTCCCCTTTTTTTATTTCGAAATTAATAATTGCCAAATAATTAAACATGCAATCCAAGTTAAAAAAAAAACCTAGCAACCTAAATTAAATGATTGGACTTTTGATTTTTTGATTTTTTAATTTTTATTTTTAAAATTCGAAATAAAATTCAAACCCTAAACCAAGAAATAAAGATAACTCTAGCCTACATTTTTTGGATTTTTTTAAAAATAAAATTAACTTAAACGACACGACAGCAAATCAAAGCAAGATATCCAAATTAATGAAACGTATCTTACGCGAGATCGGGTTGGTCAATTTTACATAAATTGCGAATAGAATCTCGGGCGAGAGATCGGATTGGCAATTTTTTTAAGTGATTGCGAGTCGGATTTTAGGCGTAAAAACGGACTGACAATCACAAATTTCCGAGGCTATTTCGTGTCGAACATCTTATCATTACATCAAGGAATAATTATACTAAAAGAGAGAGCAAATAAAATAAAATAACAAAAATAAAATAAGATAAATAAGTAAAAGAAAAACTACCTAACTTTTTTTTTTTTTTTTTCCCAAGCAAAGCAGCAACGCGATGGTCGCTCCGGTGAGGGGAGTTTCACCGTCGGTCGCCGGTCGTCGGAGCTCCGGCAAGGAGGACCAGCAGCGGGGGGATCGGCGACCAGCGGTGGCGTCGCGAGGAGCAGCGGCAGGCGGCCTCGCTCAGGCTCAGGCAGAGAGCGGAGCGCCTCGGCTCGGGCTCGGGCAGAGGCGTCGGATCGCCGGCAGGTGGCTGACCGAAGTAGCACCGGCGGAGATCTGCAAGCACAGACAAGACAGGGATAACAGCAGCGTCGTCGGAGCGGAGGGGCTGCGATCCGGCTCGGGTCCGGCTCCGGGGGAGGCGCAGCGACGACCGGCACGGGGAAGAGGCAGCAGGAGGCTCGCGGGCCGGTGGGTCGCCAGCGAGTCGGGGGCGAGATCGGAGGGTTGCAGATCGCGGGCGAAACAGGAGCGTTGCAAGGGGTAGATCAGGGGCGACGGATCGCCGGATGCTGGGCGATCGTGGGCTGAGCAGAGGCGTCGCTCGGGCGGCGGTGGCTCGGCAGATCAAGGGAGACCGGCGCAGCGGCGATGGACGAACGACGGCTGCTTCTGGATCTGATGGCGTCGGGGCAGGGCCGCGATGGGGAAGCAGCGGCGTCGGACGCGAGGCGGCTCGGCGAGTGTTGCAGGCGAGACCGGCGCAGCGGCGGTGAAGCAGAGACGACTCGCGGGGCGCCGGCGGAGCAGCGGTGGGCGGCGGCTCGGCTGCCGGCGCGAGTGGTGCCTGACGGAGGCGGTGCCGGTGCAGACCAGGAGGCGGAGCAGCGAGGCAGACGACTTCCTCCTTTCTTTCTTTTTTTCTATTTTCTGGCTGCACGTCACTTCTGCCCTCTTTCGCTTTTTTCCATTTTTTTTCAAACTTTTTTCTTTTTTCTCCTCTCAAAAACCGAAGGCCCCTCACCTTTTTTTGCTCTAAATTTTTCGAATTTCGCCGGCCCCGCGTCCGTACACGAACAACTCCTTTTATAGGGGAATAAAATTAGACCTTTGGTGCATATTTTATTTCCAATTTTACCTGTGCATAATCCCTTAAATATTCTCTTTTGTATTTTCTGAATATTCCATTCAAAAAATTTCCTTTCAGCTCAAAATACATCCCCAGTGTAAGTGTATATTATCTGAACAAGTAAAAAATCTGAACGGAATATGTGAAAAATCCTTCTTTCACCAACGGTCTAAAATAAAAATAACATAAATGTTCCTAAACTATATGCCATGTAATTTTTATTTTGGTAAAAATTAATCCAAAAATTATGTAAATTTAGGTGTTAATAATAAATAATGCGTATTCATCAATAACTTCAACAAAAGTTATCGATGAAGCTAATGACTAATAAGATATTAGAATTAACTTATTTAAATAAATATATAATTTTCTATAATTATTAAATATATTATTATTTAATATTTAGTACTTTTATTTTTTGAAATCAGTTTTTGGCCCCACTCATTTATTTTTCTGACCTTAAAAGAAAAAGCCCTACCCATCTATTTCACCCTTGTTTCTTTTCCAGCTCCACCTGTAACTCCCTTTTTTGAAAATTGAAACCATCCTCTACCCTCGCTTCCCTCCAAAAAGAAAAAAATCACACCGCATCAACATCCCCATTTTTAATTTTTTTTTCTACTCTTCTTCCTAAAACTTAAAAAGGAACCTCTGCATCATGGAAACTCAAAAACCCTAGCCTCCTCCTCCGCTTCCGCCTCCTCCTCCTTGTACGATCCTTTTCCTCTCGATCTCTGCTCTCTCTCGGTCACCTCATCGCAGTCGCTCGCCGCCTCGCCTCTGGCCCTCCCTCCTTCGCAGCCGTAGCCTCGCCTTCGGCCCTCCATCGCGGCATCGCAGTCGCGGCCCTCTGGGTCGCCTTGGTCTCTGTTCTTGCTCTGGCCCTCCGTTGCTCACGGCCTCGCCTCCGCTCCCTCGCCCTTGCCTCCACCCTCGATTCTCTCACTTCGCACTTGCAGACCTGTCCCACAAACCCACCATGCCTCTCGCAATTCCCGACTCGTGTGTTGGGAAAGTTGACCACGTGTTGCAGCGTTTGACACAATACGGGGCTCCTGAGAGTGCCCGTGCTTCATAGGATATAAGGGATCCAATAAGGGAAGATCCCTTTATGCCTTCTTTCTAGCCTCCTGAGATTGTGAGTGAGATCCAAAGGGATAGACTGATCACATATCGTAATCCCTGAATCAAATCGAGCCAACAGAGATAACCTTCTTAATCTCTCTTTCTTGTTTTTGTCCCCAAGTTCCTGACATATGGCCTCCTCCAAAAAGAATTACCATGTGTTCCTGAGTTTCAGAGGCACGGACGTCCGCAACAATTTCCTCAGTCATCTCTACGCAGCTCTATTTCAGAATGGAATACACACTTTTAAGGATAGCGAGGAGCTCAGGAAAGGAGAGCAAATATCGCCGTCGCTTATGAGGGCGATCGAGGCATCGCGCGTGGCGATCATCATTTTCTCTGAAGACTATGCTTCCTCGCGGTGGTGTTTGGAAGAGTTGGCGACGATTATGGAGTTTGAGGCACGGAAGGAGCTGATTGTGTTGCCAGTATTTTACAAAGTGGAACCAAGAGAAGTGAGGAAGAGGATAAAGGTGTACGGGAGAGCTATGGCTAAGCATGAGTCTGAGTTCGGGAAGGATTCGGAGACAGTGAAGAGATGGAAGAAGGCTCTCTCTGACGCCGGTAACTTGTCTGGCTGGGATTTTAGCGATGGGTAAGTAAGTACTTGATGGGACGCATTGCTTTGCTACTGTTGGCTGGTGATTGTTTGTTATATTTCAAACCGCCGCATGCAATTAACTACCACTGAAAGCTGATTGATATTGTCAAGTCGGTCTTTCAAAATTCGATTGAACATACAAAGTGGAGATATACTAAACAGCAGACTCAAAATTCGATTAACCAAAACTTCAAGCTAGCAGATTCTTTGAATTCGATTCTTGCTGTGTGGATAATGATAACTTTTGTCTTCGATGAAAGTGTGGTTTAACAGTTCCTTAGTCATTATTGTCTTCAGGCGCAGGTTCTTAATTTTTCCCTTGGGCAGATGTAGGGTAGGTTCACCAGATGTGTTAATTTCTTTCTCTTATTATTTGCTAACCTTGTTATGTTATTTTCCTCACGACTTTTGAGGTTGAATACCTGCCGCGTTGAAATGCTAAAGCGTGTTTATCTTTCTTTTGAGTGCTCATCAGAAATGAAGCGGAGCTCATACAATGCATCGTAAAGGATTTATCAATTCATCTAAAGCGAGCACCCTTACATGTTGCTAAGTATCTAGTCGGAATAGAGTCCCAAGTTAAAAAAGTGATATCATTGTCACAAGAAAGGTTGGATGGTGATGATGTTCTCATGATAGGTATATGGGGACCTGGAGGCATAGGGAAGACGACCATCGCTAAAGCGATATATAATGCTATGGAAATACAGTTTCAGGGATCTATTTTTTTGGAGCAAGTTAGAGAAAATTCAAACAAAATCAACGGTCTAGTTGATTTGCAAGAAAAATTTCTATCTCGGATGTTATCTCCTAGACATCTACCGGTCTGTAGTGTCGATGAAGGAATTAGTTTGATAAGAGAAAGACTTTGTTGGAAGAAGGTTCTCCTAGTTCTTGATGATGTTGACCAGCGGCATCAACTGAATGCGTTAGCTGGAGAAGGCAATTGGTTTGGCAAAGGAAGTAGAATATTTGTAACATCAAGGGATAAACATTTGCTAACTTCTCATGGCATAAATCTTGTGTATGAAGTTAAACCTTTAGACCATGATGAGGCACTAGACCTTTTTAATCAGCATGCATTTTCAAATTGCAAAAAACATGAAATAAGAAAGGATCTCATAGATAGAGCGCTGCATTATGCTGGCGGCTTTCCATTAGCCCTTGAAGTGTTGGGCTCATTCTTACGTGGAAGAGAGGAACCTGCATGGGAAAGTGCACTGCATAACCTCTCCAAATGTCCTGACCAAACTATCAACAAAGTTCTGAAGATAAGCTTCGAAGGATTGGAAAACAATGAGAGGGAGGTTTTCCTCGACATCGCCTGTTTCTTTAAGGAAAAAAGTATAGAATACATCAAGAAAGTTATCGACAACAGCCGTGACCTTGACACAACTATAGTAATAGATATTCTCATCGAGAGGTCTTTGATAAGAAATGAGCATGGGACCCTGCAAATGCATGATTTGGTTCAGTTGATGGGTCAAAATATTGTTAATCAGGAATGTACTGATGATCCTGGGAAACGCAGTAGATTATGGCTTTTGGAAGATGTCCAGGACATTCTATGCGAAGACATGGTAAGAGTAGTTTATGTAAACATTGTTATTTCTCATTTTTTATGTTACTTTTAGTTGGACAGTTTATGTAAATCTTAATGAAAGTTTTGTGTGAGAACTGAATTTGCTTTGTCATGGATAGGGAGTGATTGCAGTAAAGGCCATAGTATTGGACTTGCCTGCACCAAAAGAGGGAAGAACAATGATTCCTAAAGAGAGAACCATAGATCCTGATGCTTTCGGAAAGATGAAAAAGTTGAGCATGCTCATTTTGAAAGAAGTGCATAGCTCATCGCAAGGTCCAGTTTATCTCCCCAACAATCTGAGATGGCTTGAATGGCCCAATGCCCCGTTTCTAGAATTTGGCTCTGGTCCGAAGAAACTTGTTGGACTTGATATCCAAAAAAGTCATATCAGACAATTTGACGGCAAATTTAAGGTTAGCGATAGTGATAAGTAGTTTTTCCCTTTTTATAACTGTAAATATATTCAAAGCTTAATGATCGTATTAGTATTTTTTTTCCCAGAATTTCAAATGGTTGAAGTACATCAATTTCAGTCAATGCAAGTCCCTGGTTAGCTTTTCTGACATTTCATCAGCTCCAAATCTAGAGAGATTGAATCTTGATGGGTGCAGAAGCTTGGTGGAGGTTCACCAATCTGTTGCATATCACGACAAGTTAAAATTTTTGTCACTAAAGTTTTGCTCTAGCCTCAGTATCTTTCCTCACACACTCAAGACAAAATCTCTTCAAGCCCTCGATCTCTTTGGTTGCTCTAAACTCAAGAAGTTCTCTGATATACTGGAAAAGATGGAACATCTAGAAGAGCTTGATTTAGGATGGACGGCTATTGAAGAACTGCCTGCATCACTTGAAAATCTTCTCTCTGTGAAGTTAATAAATTTAGCATTTTGCAAAAGACTCGCAACGCTCCCATCAAGTGTTTATAAGTTGCAAAATCTAGAGCATCTGATACTTAGAGGCTGCTCCAATTTTGTCGTGTTTCCAAAGAACTCGGAGGATTTAACTGATCCTAATGGCAATCTGGGATTCCAAAATTTATACCGGCTAGAACTTGATGGCTGCAATCTCTCGAAAGTAGACTTCCTTGAGAGTTCTTCCAGTTTTCCCAAATTGGCGCACCTAAATCTTTCCGGCAACAAGTTTACTCATCTGCCGACATCCATCAACAAATATGATGATTTGGAACACTTGATTATGTCTAAATGCAAGCAGCTACAAAAGATTCCTCAGCTTCCGCCAAATATGCATATGCTATGGGCACAGGGTTGCAGATCTCTACAAGAATTTCCAGATTTGTCGGGTCTCTCCTCCAAATTCCTTACTGTTGACTTATCTTCATGTCGTGAATTATTCCGCAAAGGAGCAAACACGGCTGATGTGTTATTACCCAAGGTTAGACTCTCTCTCTCTCTCTCTCTCTCCCGCACTCACTAACTCTGAATGCTTGATATGCGAACTATTCGTGTGACAGGAGAACCCGAAGTTGAGTTACGCTGACATTTTGCTGAGTGGAAGAGAGATGCCAGAATGGTTTCTCCACTGTAAAGACGGTTCCATATCTTTTATGGTTCCCAGGGACTCGCATGACAAATTCGTAGGACTAGCACTCTGTTTAGTTCTTGGCCCGGAGGAAGGAGAAGTGGGCTGTGGCATCGAAATTCTTATCAATGGCCGAAGAGGCTTTTTCCAGACAAGACGCATCTATTTTCCGAAATCCGATCTTGTGTGGGTTACATATCTCCGAAGGAGTAAGCTGTATAAGATGTGTAAAGAAACGAAGTTTCTGCAAGATGATTGGAACCATTTCCAAGTTCACCTCACAGCAAACAAAGGAAGATTGAAGAAGGGCGGATTCCGTCTAATATGCGAGCAACAGGAGGATGAGCTGAGGATCGAGCTCCAACACCATCAGCCAACGGAAACAAATTGGCCTTTGGAGGAAAGAGACTCGGACGAAGACAATTGGATAGACACCGAGGCAGAAGAAAGTTCAAGTGATGAACTTGTCAAAGCAATCGACCAAGAAAATGAAAGACGCTCACTTATCTTAGCAGATAAGATCATCTTGTTTGGACGACTAGATGGTTGTGGCGCTCCTCTTAGGAACTGTCGAATTTTTGGGCACTGTTTGGCGCAGCGACTCTTGAGGGAGGAAGGTATGAGATTCTGATTCCAGTGCCTTTTGCTTTTCCCTTGTTCTTTTTTCAGTGTCTACTGCAAGTTTTTGGATGTGTGCTCCTTCAATTCAAGTGCAAAAATCATTATGAAATACAGGATTCATATTGTGCTACTGACAAGGTTGAGGTTGAGGAGCTTCCCTTTTCCCCTTCTCTCTTTTCTTCTTGTGGACGTAATATTGCTGGATAAATGGACATACTACTGCTCACGAAAGTGCATTCATGTCGCATCGTTTGATCTTTTCATTCCTTAAAACCCAATCCTCTCCCTCATTTATCTTCATTTTTATATTAATTATTGGAAGAATATTGTTCAGCGAGTGCTCTGGAAATTCTTATTTAGCGCCCAGTCGAAATTTTATGATTTTTAATGCACGGATTGTTCCAGTGTTTTGCAAAGTCAATATTAATTTGATTATTACGAGCGACGTATGCAGAACAATTTGGGGAGCCCATGCCCATCCAGGAGATAGTTTGCATGATCACGAGGACGAGGATGGGGACGAACTGCGGGATTTGGAGTGAAGCCGTCTACAGCGACGCGGCGTCGGTCCGAATCGGGTACACCTGTCGTGAGAGATTGGAGTTGTACTTCGGAAAATGTGAGATTTTGAATGCTGCGCCAGTCCGACAGTTGAATTGGGTATGAAGTACTCAAGTCGGACAATTGAAAAGATGCGAAATCGGCACAAAGTACTCAAGTCGAGCAATTGAAAAGATACATCGGTCCAAATCAGGTACGAAGATGTGATTTCGAACGAATTTTTAGAGTATTCAAGTCGGACAATTGAAAAAATGGTTGTAATTTTTTTTTTTTTTTTTGGGTGGGATTTAGCCCACACCCAATCATTCTTTAGGTACATAAAGGAAACTCCATACTTATTAATTAGCCCACTTCCTCTCACTTTTCCTATGTGTGAAATAAGGAAAATGCACTTAGTTTGTTTTTATAAACAAACTTCTAACAATTCGTCCTCATCTAATGTAGGTAGATGGCAGTTGGAACACAAGCAGATAACATCTCAGCTTGAAACTATGAGGAGGGTAGATGCAGGATCCCTCATCTACAAGCATGTTCTTTTTGCTGGGCTGATAGCGCTAATTGCATCAGCAGCTTATGTCTTCCTACAACAAATTCTCCTTCATAAGAATCCTTGAGAGAGCTTTTTTGGGCTCTGGAGAGCACTTACAAGTGTTAGAGAAACTCATTTATTGTTTTGAAGTTGACAAAATCTTTTCAAGTCTTATATCGGAAGACCGACAGACCATCAGATTTTAGTCTCAAAGTCTATCCTCACTGATAGTTCTAGACTTAAGTATGAAGACTTAATTAACATGATTATTATTCAGATGCAAGATTATCTTCAAAAGTTTTGATTCATATGATTATTGGAAGACCTTATAGCTGGATTTCACATATACTTGATTAATTATTCTTATTGGAAATTACTTCAATATGAATATCTTTGAAAGGCGAACAAACTTGGAAGGTTCTACTTATGGAAACTTAAGTTTCTAATTTGTATGGGCGAATAGGATTGATGGGCTTTCAACACAATTTATCTAATGACTTGATATCACTCAAATTGATTTTGTTCAATGGGTAGATTGAAAGAATTCATATGGAAAATGCCAACGGTCAAGAAGGCATGAAGGAGTATTTAAGGATTGACTCTTTAGTTGTTTGTAGAAGTCCTTAAAAGAGAATTCCAAAGTTTGAAGTTTCTAGACTCTCGCCTTTTCATTCATCGAGCAAAATTTGTAAGACTGTGTGAGAGTTTAGCAGAGACTTATCACTCTGATAGTCGAGATCACGAGCTGTAACATCTCTTTTGATCTTTAGTGAAATTCAGCCAATAGGCTGTCAACGAGGAGATTGGATGTATGCTTAACTTAAGTCGAATAATTATAAACTTTGTGTTTATATTCTCTTTTCCCTTCTTACTTTTATTTATTGAGTGTTTATTAGCTCAAGTTGAAACTCGTTTAGTGTTTATCGTTTTCTAAAAAGAGAAAATTAGTTTTGCCAAGTCCTGTGAAAATTTTTATACACATCTATTCATCCCCCTCTAGGTGTATTCATTAGCTCTTTCAACAAGCTCTGTGAATTTCATCATTATACATCTGTTACAAGAAGGTACGTAAGTCTATTTTAAGAACTTCATGGTCTTGCTCCTTGATTTGTCATTCTGTTCCCATTTCAATGCAAACCAGAGGGAGAGGACAAAGGAGAGATAATTTAAAAGTTGCTTTCTCTTCCAATATATTGTAGGGGACATTGTTTTAGCATTTGTATTTTTTTTTATGTCTTTGTTGCATAACTGAATTTTTTACCATCACCATTCATGTTCTTATAGGAGCTTTGTGAATACTATTCACCCCTCTTCATTTCTATTTACGGCAGAAGTACAGCCTAAGTGTCATAACTTGGCATCGGGGGATACTTAAGTGCCATAACTTTAAAATGGTACACTTGAGTGCTAGTTTTGAAGTTAAATGTGACACTTAAGTGCCACTCCAGCGAAAATCCGATCAAATGGCTTACGTGGCGACTTTTCGGCGAGTTTGGTCCAAAACGGCGTCGTTTTGCACGTTGATGTGGCAGAGAAAACGCAAAAACGACGCGTTTCGTGTCTACGTGTAAATAATAATATAAAAGTTAATTAAATTAGATTTAAAATATTCAAAAATTTTAAAAAATTTTTAAAAAATTAAGAAATTTTTTTTTAAAAAAAAATGTGGGGAGGTCAAACGGGGCGGCCGAGGGCTGAGCCTTCGCCGCCACCGCCTCCCCGGCCGCACGGGAAGGGCCGCAGACGGAGGGGGGAGGGTCGGCCGGGGTCACGGGCCCCCGGCCGTCGCCGGGAAGGGCCGCAGACGAGGGGGGAGGGTCGGCTGGGGTCACCGGCCCCCAGCCGACCGACGGCGAGGGCTGCGAGCCCTCCCCCCCTCCGTCTGCGGCCCTTCCCGGCGACGGCGGGGAGGCGGCGACGGCGAGGGCTCGGCCCTCGGCCCACCCCGTTCGACCTCCCCACCTTTTTTTTCTTAATTTTTAAAACAAATTTTAAAATTTTCTTAATTTTTTAAATTTTTTCTTAATTTTTTAAAATTTTTGAATATTTAAATATAATTTAATTAATTTTTATATTATTATATACACGTAGACATGAAACGGCGTTGTTTTTGCGTTTTTTTCGCCACGTCAGAGTGCAAAACGATGCTGTTTTGGACCAAACTCCCCGGAAAATTGCCACGTCAGTCATTTGGCAGGATTTTCACCGGAGTGGCACTTAAGTGTCCTATTTTACTCTGATATTGGCACTATTATGGCACTTAAATGTTCCTCCGTGCCAAGTTATGACACTCCAAGTGTCCCAACCTCTCTATTTACTATATAAGGCAACATATTCTTGATGAGCCCAATCCTCTCCCTCATTTCTCTTCATTTTTATATTAATTATTGGAAGAATTTTGTTCAGCGAGTGCTCTGGAAATTCTTATTTAGCGCCCAGTCGAAATTTTATGATTTTTAATGCACGGATTGTTCCAGTGTTTTGCAAAGTGAATATTAATTTGATTATTACCAGAGACGGAAGTAGATCACAATTGTAAGCCCACGCCATTCCAGAAGATAGCTTGCAGGACCACGAGGTTGGAGACGAGCTATGGAATTTGGAACGAAGCCGTCTTCAGTGACGCGGCGTTGGTCCGAACCGGGTACACCTGTTGTGAGAAATTAATTCCGCTTACTAGATTCAAAAGGTCCGTTTGGGAACCACTTCCCAAAGCCTTTTGGAGGTCTAAAGATACTTGGGCAAATGCCAGCCCGTTTGGCAAAAAAATTTTGAACCCACCTTCTCCAAAAGCCAGCCTAGTGAAAAAAACTGGGCTTGAGGTAGAGTCTTTTGAACGACAATTGGTATTTTTATTACATTAGTTAAAACTTATTTCTTCTTGTTTATTTCTATCACAACAAGATGGACTTTACCTAGACTAAGAATAGACCAATTATTAAATCTTGGATGGAAATTTCTTTTACCCATTTCTCTTGGTAATCTATTATTAACAACTTCTTTCCAACTCCTTTCATTATAAAGGAAAGAAAAAGGACTAGGATAGTGCACCCGAAATTTAGGTCGTGACAACCAGGAACACCTATTGTGAGAGATTCATTCCGGTTACTCAAGTCAGACAATTGAGAAGACGGCTGTAGTTTTTTTTTTTTTCGGTGGGGTCTAGCTCACACCACACCCAATCATTCTTTTATGGACACAAAGAAAACCCACACTTATTAATTGGCTCACTTCCTCTCACTTTTCTTATGTGAGACAAGGAAAATACACTTAGTTTGTTTTTACAAATAGATTTCCAACAATTCGTCCTCATCTAATGTAGGTAGATGACAAATCCAAAGATCCATCAGCAGTTGGAACACAAGCAGAGCCTGGAGAAGTAACATCTCAGCTTGAAACTGTGAGGAGGGTAGATGCAGGATCCCTCATCTACAAGCATGTTCTTTTTGCTGGGCTGATAGCGCTAATTGCATCAGCAGCTTATGTGTTCCTACGACACAATTCTCCTTCATAAGAATCCTTGAGAGAGCTTTTTCGGGCCCTAGAGAGCACTTACAATCTCTGTGAATTTCATCATTATACATCTGTTACAAGAAGGTACTTAAGTCTATTTTAAGAACTTCATTGTCTCGCTCCTTGATTTGTCATTCTGTTCCCATTTCAATGCAAACCAGAGGAAGAGGACAGAGGAGAGACAATTTAGAAGTTGCTTTCTCTTTCAATATATTGCAGGGACATTGTTTTAACATTTGTATTTTTGTATGTCTTTGTTGCATAACTGAATTTTTTCCATCACCATTCATGTTCTTATAGGAGCTTTGTGAATACTATTCACCCCTCTTCATTTCTATTTACTATATAAGGCAACATAGTCTGGATGAGCCATGATGACTTCTTGTTTTCTTCCTTAAGAGATAAATCGGAAGTCTTTGGAATCTGGGGTGTGGATCCGAAGCTGGGTTTAACTAACCCCAGAAGGGAAAAAAAAAAAAAAAAAACCAGAAAACCCGACCCGACCCAAATTTTCGATGAGGATCTAATGTGTTTTGGGCCGGGTCATAGAATATGACCCTTATGATTCGGGTCGGGTCGGGTAACATCAAAACCCGACCCGACTTGATCCATTGACACCCCTAGCGATGCTGGCGCCAGTGCTCTCCACGTCAGTCCCCCAATGAGGCCGTTGGCATCGGTCCTTCTCCAGCTCGCCTCAGCTACCTCAGTGGAGTGTCCATCGTCGAGGCCGCCCCTCTCGCCGGTGCTCAGGGGGGAGGCGTTGAGAACTATCTGCCGTTTGAAGTGTGTGTAATCGCTGCGATTGGAGGATGCGCGATATCGCATTTGGCATGGCAGAATGTTTGATTCTGGTTGGGAGAAATAGTCGTGTTCGTTAGAGCAATGGTTGTTAGCATGGAGTGAACGGGATTTGGTGACAGTGGAGGAAACTCGTGAGATTGTGAATTTCAAGTATTGGAGCTCAATTCCTATTTGTTCATTAAGGTTTCCTCCACATTACTCAGGAAAAACTATCTGTTAAAGCTTATTCACTTTCTCTATCGACAAGGTTTTAAGTTAATATTCTAATTATCGATCTACCTTGAAATAACTTACTATCAAACTAGAAAATCCTTTCACTGCTATTAGACACTTATGAGGATGAATGAGGAATCACGCATTGCCATCATCATTTTCTTTGAGGACTATGCTTCCTCATGGAGGTGTTTGGAAGAGTTGGCGAAGATCATGGAGTGCAAGGCACAGAAGAAGCTGATTGTGCTGCTGGTGTTTTACAAAGTGGAACCAAGATAAGTGAGGGGGAAGAGAGGCGTGTAAGAGAGCTCTGGCTAAGCATGAGCCCAGGTTTGGGAAGAATTCGGAGACAGTGAAGAGATGGAAGAAGGCTGTTTTCTATGCCAGTAACTTATTTGGGTGGGATTTTAATGATGGATAAGTAAGTAATTGATGCGACACACTACTTTGCCATTGTTAGCCAGTGATTTTTTTGTTATATTTCAAACCGTATGCAATAAATTACCACTGAATGCTTATTGATATTATCAAATTGCTCTTTTTAATTGATATTGTCAAACTTGCTGAGGAAGCAACACTATGGGAAGGAGACTAGGTCATCCTACAGACCATATATAAAATCAGAAGTGGGTCCTCCTGATACCCGTCCCTTTTGCTTCATATTATTCCCGACATGGTTGGGGTTGAGGAGCTTCCTTTTTCCCTCTTTCTTTTATGATTTGTGACGGAGATTGCATTGATACAGAGTCAAGTTGATGCTTGTTGACATTAGATTGATATAATCATATCGGAAAAGACATGAGGCTTAGCCTATTTGATGTAAATTATTAATGGATTCAAAAAAATATGAACAAAAGAAAAAGGAGAGAAAAGGATAATGTAGGAATCTGCTTCTAGGATGGTCACATGTAACAGACAATCGAAAATCGGTTTATTGGTTTTTATCCTGCTTTTATTCCAATTAAATTCCGTGTTTTTTCTCTCTAGGATTCCATATTTTGATTCACTCCATGACCTTTAAATTCAAAATTCTTCTGGGTCCTCTTGGCTTTTTTCTTCTCTGCCTTTTCTTGCTCCTTCTGGCTTTAGGTTTCTGTGCATGGCCAGCTGCTCACATTACTTCTCAAAGCAAGATTGACAGGAATCCTATATTAACAACGCTAATCTCAGTTTGAGATTGCAAAAGTTTCTTTTTTCTTTTGTGTTTCTTTGTTGATTCTCTTGGGGAGTTATTGTCTGGAGAAGAGTTCGTGCATACTGCAATCAAAAGTTACTCAGAGGAGCTGTACTTTTTTGGGCGTTTCTCTAGTTGTGTTTTTCCTGGCATCATCTGTACCATATGACTACAGGTGCTCGAATTACGGTTCACGCTCGCAAGCTTCTTGCGGTTCGTGCTCTTGCGTTTGCCCTTTGAAGAGACAAATATTTCCCTTTGTTTCAGGTAAGTGTAACGGTAGAGATTGAGTTAGTATATCGCAGAGGCTTCCCGGTTCGCAATCAGAAGAACATGTTTTCATGATGGTTGGAGTCAGTTTTGTATTTTTCTTCTTCCATGCTTTTTTTTTTTTTTCAGTAGAAGTATTGGAACTTTAGTGTTGAGTAAATCCAGACTAACTGGTTGAATTTTTGTTTGTTGAGAACAATTAATGATGAACAAGTTTGAGTCTTTGATGGCTTATAGGCAAGTTGGTAATGTTTGTATTTCGCCTTATTGGAGTGTTGCTGGTAAGGCTTGGTATCTTGTCCTGGGTAATCTTGCGTCCGATGTGGTCGATTCATCAATCTATTGTAAGAGTTTTCCTTATGTGGGCTACATTAATTTATATTGTAATTACCGTTTTTCGGGGTTGGTCTAATAAGGTAAGGCATAAGGTTTTCTTAATAGTTGAATATGGGCCTGGCATTGTGTGGGTTGAGTTGGGCCTGGCCCGTGATGAGAGGGCCCGTCCAAAACTCTATAAATAGTGCTAAGGTCCCTTCTCGAGTCCTTAATTCCTTTAGAAACTCTCTCACCTCACATAAGGTAAATCGTGAGTGGCGGTCTCATCGAGCCAGGAGCCGAGGGTCATAGAAGAGAAGAACCTGAGCATCAACTCATCATTTGAGCGTTGGATCGTTGTCATTCTGCATAAAGAACGATGGATTCCATATAAGGTACACACATCTTCGTATTCTCCTCCTACATGTTCGGTTTTCTAGCTACACCGATCTTGGGAAGCCGCCTCGGCGGCCTACATTTGGTATCAGAGCCTCGTAGTCTAGAACCCGAACTATTGCTTTTAGCTCATTTTCATAAATTTTGCCCATTGAAATTTGATTTTGAAAACATATTTGGATTCTTCTCGTTGAGCTGAGCGTTTCAGTGGGTGGCACACCTTTGGTAGAGGCCGATAACGCCGACAATAAGAATTTCTGGTTTCACCTACCTTTGGAACGTTTCGCCTGCTTTTGTGAATTTTGGTCCGGTCAAAGTGAATTTTGATTATATAAATGGCTTCTACTCATCCATACGAGCATTTTGGTGGGTTGAATGTCTCTAGACGATGCAGGAAACAGCCGCACGCGCCTCCACGTGCCAAGACGGAGCTTGGAGGCGGAGCCACACGCCGCTGCGCCATCTCATGCGCGCCATGCGCGCCGACGTGTGGACCACCACGCGGTCTCACGCGTGCGCGTCGACTCATGGACCACCACGGCGATGATGACGTCATCTCGCCGACTTTGCCACCGCATGACACGTGTCCTATGATGATGTCACACAAGCCGCCTTACATGTGACCGCCAAGTGGCATGTGACGTCACCATAGACCCGACCCGTGTTGACCGAGTTGACCTGACCCGAGTTGACCATTGACCCGACCTGGTTTGACCGTTGACCTATTCAACTCGTTGATCGGTCGGATCGTTGACCGGTCGGACCGGCTTCAGACCGGTTTAGGCCGGATAAGGAGGCAAGTGCATGGGCCTCACGCGCCTCACATTCCAGTGGGGTGTGACAGCGCGTACGACGTCGAATTGGCGTGTGGTTTGAACTGTTGCGCTCGTATGGACGTTATCTACACTATTATGTGTTTATTTTATATATTTGATGATTTTATGAATGTGAAAATGCATGTGAAACCCTAAGGTACGTGCTTTCGAGGGTATTTTGTGTGTATTTTTCATGTATTTCTCTATGATTTTGGAAATACATTGCAAGCTCACATGTATATTATCACATAACAAATGTGTAGAGCATTAATTCATTGATAACATGTATAAGGTTCAGCATGTATCAACAAATGGAGCAATGTGATTGGTGTAATACGTGATTTTAGTGACGTATTACCCCTGTCATCCGATCTAAAATCACATGTATGGAATAAATGTGAGTTATAAAGTTTATATCCCTAATATGAGAGAGTTTTAATGATTCAATTGGGTTGTGACCGCCAAAGTGGCATACTTGATTGGATTTGAGAAACGTCAGTCTCGTATTCTGATGGGATGTCTTCTATTCTAATGTGTGGTCATACTCTTAAAGGAGGTGATTGTGTGTTAGTTTATGGAAAGATGCATGTGCCAATTGCATATGCTGCTTGTTATTAAATTATATTATCAGTAATGGCAACTCCATTGTAATTGAGGTTCCTATTGGTTAAATTTTAAGTAGTGAAGATGATTTTCTATTAGGGATGGATATTGGTAAATGTTCATATTGCTCTTACTTTGAATAAGCTAGCAATCTCACTATTAGTAATATGGAATCAAAAGCATTCCTTGTTGCTTAGGAAATGGCAATTGAATTTGTCCATCATCCATGAGACGTTCCATTTAGGAACACTTGAAAATGGTTTACCAGCTGATTGCATTATTAGAAGGATGATGAAAGCCTTGGTGACTTGAAATTGTGTCTTGTCTATTGCCGTGATTGGTATAAACACAAGGACTCTTCAACATAAGGTGTGATGGTTTTGATGAGGTTAAGGATTACATCATAAGGATGGTAGATTTCAAGTCCAAAAATCATACTCATCAATGAATTCATGAAACCATCGGTCATTCTGACAATCTGGTCTTAGGATATCACCCTTAAGAGAAATGATGTCATTCACTGTTTTTGTGGAAATAAATGACATATAAAGATGTTGTAATGATATAAAGATTGATTGTCCAAGTTTAAGTCTAAAGTTAATAATTCATTGACATTCATTTATGAATTCAATTCCTATCAAAAGCCTTATCCGGTTCTTGGTGGCTAGATAGCGGTGCAACAAATTATGTTGTTTACCATAAAGGAATTCATAAATCTAAGGAAGCCAAATCAGAATGAATCATCACTCATCATGTGAAACAACATTTAATGTCATTTTAGTGGGAGATGTTTTTTTTTTTTACTATGGATACTAGTTTGCATCTGATGTTGAAAAACACTTTTATGTATCTTTCTTTAGACATAACCTATGATACACGGACACGTCCCACATGCCTCCGTGTCGTGTCCGACACGTGTCGGACACCTCGACACGCTCCGACACGCTCGGACACGCTCCGACACGCGGTCAATGCGTGTCGAATTTATCGACACGTGGTCAACTTTTGTCGACACGCTTCGACACGCATGTCAGAGGGCGGAGGAGAGGGAAGTAGAGATGAGGCCGCGAGCGAAGGCGAGCCCGTGACGGCGAGAGACGGCCAGAGAAAGAGGGCGAGGGCCATGAGAAGAAACTTTAGGAGGGAGGCGCGCGTGGGGGAGGGCAGTGTCGTCGAGTGGGGCGGCGGCGGCGGCGGCGGCGGCAGCGGCAGCGGCAAGGGGGAGGCGTCGTGCGTCTGGGTTACTCCCTTTTCCGCTCCTTCGGCGAATGCTGGTGCTTTTCTTGATCGAGTCTTCGATGCTTTCGGAGATAGGCGTCGTGCGGTGAGGAGGAGGAGGCGAGGAGGAGGAGAAGAAGGGGCCGCGCTGCTAGGGTTTTGAACTTTTGAGAAGGAAAAAAATAAAAATGGATGCGAGGAGGAGGAGAAGAAGGCGCCGTTCCGCGCTGCTAGGGTGTTGAAAAGAATAAAAAAAGACTTGGCGTGTTGGAGGGAGGGGAAAGTGACAGGAGGGAGGGGGAAGTGATGGGTTGTCAGGTGTTGGGGAGGGAAAAAAAAAAAGGAGAAAAAATTTTTGGGGGAAAGAGACGAGGGAAGTTTGGGCGCAGGGGGTGATTTCGAAATATGAAAGTAAATTTGGGGGAGGGGGAATTTCGAAAAATAAATGTAAATTTGAGATAATGAAATTAAAAAAAAAGTGTTAGATTTATTACTATTATTAGTATAAATTTATTGTAAACTCTTTATTTATTTATTTGTAAATTTGAATCAAATTAATTAAAATTAAAAATATTTATTTAATATTTAACGTGTCGGAACGTGTCGAAATTCTCTATTTTTTGAAAAATGACGTGTCGCGTGTCGTGTCGTGTCGTGTCACGTGTCGTGTCGCCGTGTCTGTGCTACATAGGACATAACCTAGTTCTCGTGTCATGTCTGGAAGTGCACGGTTATTCTTTTGAGATAAAGAGCAATGCCGTTTCAATATTTTATAAGTCAAATGAAGTTGGATGCTACAATGGGTCAAATGAATTGTACCAATTTTACTCATCTCTCAAGGATATGTACATCGTTTTACAGTTGAAAATGTTGTTTCCAATAGAGATTTACCCGAAGAATAATCTTTTGCATTGTAGCATGAATTAATGTCTTGATGATATGTCTAAAGAAAGAGTAAAAGACTGATAATGTTGATGTTTAGTCTACTCTTGAATGTTACCTAAAGACTTGAGTAGACTATTGTAGAAATAAGATAATTAAGATAAAGAAGAAGACTACAGTCTGAAGTCCTAACTTGTTAGTGGTCTTCGACATTGATGTTAATGACCATAAATGGTAAAGTTTTATAGAAATATTGATGACTATTTTCTCTTGATTAAAAAAAGTCTGAATCTTTGGATTTATTCAAATTCTTTCATATTAAGGTCAAGCAACAGTTGGGATGAGTCTTAAATATTGTCAGATATGACTGTGGTGGTGAGTGTTTTGACTATGGTAATGCTGGATAACTTAAAAGGCCATTTATCAAATACTTAGAAAGATTCTGAGATGGAAACTTAGTTTACTATATCCGAAAATCTTGGAATAAATTGGTGTGGCCGAAAGGCGTCATTCCACCATGATGAACATGACAGTGAGTATTATTACTAGAACTAATTTATCAGGTTTTCTATGGGGTGAAACAACCCAATATGCACTGAATCGTGTTACTACCAAAGGTGTTCCATTGGCTCATTTTTGATTTGTGGATCGGACGTAAACTTGACTTAAATCATCTTAAGGGTTGGAGCGTCCTGCAGAAGTTTGGTTATATAATCCAATATTAAATAAGTTGGAATCCAGAACCACTCGGTACCCAGATCATTTGAAGGGATATCAGGTTTTATTATCTCAGTAGAGGTACAAGAAATGTGGAATCACAGACAGTAAAGTCTCTAGTGTGACATTTTGAAATTCGACCCCGTTTCGATAAAGTGAAATTGGCATTTCGTCGACGTGCCTATGGCATTTTTTCTCTGAGCTGATCACTCACGAGTTAACTAACCTATTGGGTGAAGCTGTTAAGGGATGTATCAGCTGTAAAATCCCTAAAAGCTACATAATTGGTTGGATTGAGCTAAAATCACGTCTCGATCGATTTTTAACACGAAATTGAACTCGATTTCGGGAATTGAATTTTAAGCGCGTCATAATTCTTATTTTTAGGATCTTGTCTCATCGCTCGTCAATTTATTGATTGGTCCGAAATTTCAATAAAGAAATTATCGGAAGAAAAATTGAAGCCCAAAAAAGAAATTGAAAGGAAAAGGAAAATTGAATTATTTAATTAGGTATTTCCTTTTTTTTTTCCCTCTCTCTCCCTCTCTTTTCTTTTCTTTCTTTTTCTCTTTTTTCTCTCTCTCCTCTCCCCTCTCCCTTTTCCCCCATTCGTGTGGACATCCTTCCCCCTCCCACCACCGACTTCTCTCTCCTCTCTCCTCATCTTGACCAGTCAACCCTTATCTCTCTCTTCTCTTTCCTCCTCCCCCACGTGACCGTATTCTTCTTCTTCTTCCTTCCTCCGCACGTCCGAGCGAGCGAACCAGGAGCGGAAGAAGAGCCGACGATCGCAGCTCGCCGAGAACTGTCGCCGCCCGTCCCGCAACCGCACCGGAGCTGGACTGCCCGCACACCCGAGCGCCCGCTGCCGTCACACCGTTCGTCGCTCGCTGCATCGCCCCTCCCCCGAGCGAATCCGCGTGGCCTAGCCCCTGTTCTGCCCCCGTCCGGCCATCTCCGGCCACTGCCTAGCCCCGCCAGACCTCCCCTGTGTCCCCCTCGCCCTTCGCCGGCTTCCCCTCGCCGCCCTAGCCGCCGGAGCGGCCCTGATCAGCCCCGACCAGCAAGCCCACGGAGTGGGTTTCAACGACTTCGGGCCCGCTTTTGGGCCGTTTCCGGGCCCCTGATCCGTGAGTCGCTTTGGGAAGTTTCGTTCCTCACGTCGTTGCCGTCGGATTGATCCGATTTGCGCGCGATTTGGTGAGTAATCTCACTAATCCAGGATTAGTTGGCTAATTATGCTTAAGGTTGGTTTAGTTTTAATTAATTATGTTTAGGTTGTTAGATTAGAATAAATTAACAATTATTAGTCAATTGTGATGCGATTTAGATAAATTGAATGTGTAATTAGCAAGTAGACGTGGTCTACTATTTATTGGAAGTGCCTCGGGAATTTTCCCGACCCTTGGTGGGCTCCAATTAGGCTTTTCAAGCCTAAGTGGATTTTTTAGTATTTAAATATTAATTTTCGGAATTAAATTAAATAATTATTTATTTTCCAAAATTCAACTGAGATGGCCTGGAATCAGAAAATTATGCTGATGACCATGGTGAAGTCCATTTATTTAATCGGGCTTTATTTTGAGCTAAATTGAATTTTTAATATTAATTATTAATTTTCGAAATTAATTAATTAATTAATTATTTTTCGGAAATTAAGATTTTGATGGCTGACAATCGAAATCTCGTGCTGATTGTCGTGGCGCAGTCCGTTTATTTAATTGAGCTCTACGTTGTATGGAATTACATAAATTGTGATATTTTAGGGATTTACCCTAAATTGATTGGAATTGATTGAGATTGAATTATTGATTGGTAAATGGCCAAGTATGTTTATTCAACATTTATAATGCTTTGTTGAGTTGTAAAGTGAGTAGAGTTGTGAGAGTGATTTGAATATACTCTTGGCTAAGATCCATCAAGTATGTTAATATTATGTGAAAATTGAGTGAGTTGATGAGTATGTGGGGATTCATCCCAAGATTGATCAGTGTTGGCATTCAATTAGAATTTGACTGTGAGAGGTTGTGAGTTAAACCTCGGAAGCCGCCGAAGTATGGCTATGCCAGTTGGGCTGAGATTTGCCACCCAATATGAGTCGCGCCTGATAAGGCCGTAATCTGCCACTTGATATGGGTCGCGCCTAATAAGGCCGTAATTTGCCACCTGATATGGGTCGCGCCTGATAAGGCCGTAATTTGCTACCCGATATGGGTCGCACCTGATAAGGCCGTAATCTGCCACCTATTAGAGGTCGCGCCCATTGGGCCGTAATTTGCTACCTAAAGGTAGGTCGTGTCATTCAGGACTGTAATTTGTTGCCAAGATTTGGTAGTCTAGGCTTGCGAAGTTGTGAGTACAATTTGAGACTGAATAAGGGAAATGACTGGGAAATGATCCAACTGACATGGAATCGACTAGGTCGATTGATCTTTGCTTTAATATGATATTGTGAAATGATTGATTGAATGGAATTGATCGTGAGTGATTTTGTTGGCGTATGATCGACTAGGTCGATTGATCGAAATGTTGATCTGTGATGTGATTGCTTGGATGCCTATTGAATTGTGCTAATATGCAGGTGGAATCTGAGGCCAAGGTACGTCTTTTGCCCTGTGCGTGTATAGGCAGCCTATAGTATAATGGTTTACTAATCGGACTTAGTGGGGTAGAACTCGCTGAGACGTAATCTCATCCCAGTTCGGGGAAAACATTTCAGGACACCGATGAGAAGCTGAGGAGGAGGAGTCTGAGTGGGAGAACTCTAAGGTGAAACCTGAGGAGAAGAATTTTGGAGAAAGATGATAATCCCGAGAGGAGTCTTGAGTACGGCCCGGATGGCTGAGAGTTTATCTTATTTTGAGATCTCCTTTTTGATGTGAATAGTTATGAAGTGGTTTGTGTTTTGTACAAAAATTTGGTTATAAATTTCAATATGAAAAATATGGCCCTGCTTTTCTATCCCATCGTTTTATTGTCTGGGGATTTTAATTGCTTCCGCATGTGCTTAAAAAATGAAAGGGTCGGCGATATATTGTCCTGGGATATCGCATTATACAATCGACCAAGTGAGACGGATGTGTGCGTGCCTGAGGATCGGGTCGTGACATCCAGTTTAAGTGGTATCAGAGCGAAGTTCAAGATTGGAGTGATAAGGAGCGTTGACTATGGGATAGTTAGTAGGAAATGCCTTTAAATCCATGCTGGTGCATGTCTATGTTAGCTGAATGCTAGAATTGTTTGTTGTCTGTGGATCGCTCACCTTCTAATCCATTGTGGGTTTGGAAGACGGGTTGCAGTGTAAAGACTGAATCATGAACAAGGAGGAGCTAAGAACTCCTAGTAAGAGGACAATGTCCTTTGTAACTCGGGATGAAGCACTGACAAAGGTCGGTACCCGAGGTGGTTGTGGCAGAGTGTTGGCTCTGGCCAGCTTGAGTATAAGAGTACCACCGCAGGTTGGTACTAGTGTAGCAACGTCGAATGATCCTAAGTTCGATAGGATTATTCTGATGCTAGTGTTCCATGGGAATTGGATGAGCCAGCAGGCTTAGGATCGAGCCGCCGTCAATGCCGCAGCCGCCGTTGTTATCACCTCACTTGTTGAGATCCAGAGTGGAGATGTGATTCGGGAGCGAGTCATTGCATTCGAGCCGAGGTATAGATCCAGTTCAGGCAGAAATGGACATCGGTCAGAGAAAAGACCGAGGTCGAGAGAAAAGTATTTTATTCCACTCACGAGGAAGGGTGGGATAGTCAAGTCAACATCGAGTCAAGTAAATCAAGTTGTTCCGAGCGTGATGACAGAGATCGATCTTATGTCCTTCCTAGGATGCGAAATTGTTTGGAGTATAACCAACAGGGATATCTGGTCAGGAGTGGTCCTAGCAGACTGATGGGCCAACCCTAAAGAGTGTGTGCTGTCACTTGGCAGGAGATAGAAGACTCACTTGATAGGTGTCAGAATTGTAGAATGAAGCATGGATAAATCCAGTGTCTGAGTATGACTAGAACCTGTTGTGATGATGCCCAGCATAGCCATCGGGTGAAGGACTGTCAATGGAAGTCTAAGGTAGCATAGACATCACTACTGTGGCCAGAACGCCACTAGAATGGCGAAAGGAATGGGAGTAGAGTTGATCTTGCACCGATAAGAGAAAGAATGTGTTGGAAGTGATTTTATCAGAGCAGCGTAGCAGAGCTTTGTGCTGAGTTGGTAGAACTTAAATTGTTGAAGTAAAAGTGAGAGAAGGGAATCACTAGCAATAGTTGTGCTTGACTAGTTGCTGAGGTGTGAATTTGACGCCGCATGAATAGTGTAAGTTCATGGAGCATCTTGTGATAATGAATCATGGTCATTACGAGTTTATAGTGATGTCGTTTGGGTTGACGAATGCTCCAGCTGCCTTTATGGATTTGATGAACAGAGTGTTCAAGGAATATCTAGATCAATTTGTGATCGTGTTTATAGATGATACCCTGGTTTATTCGAGAAGTAATGAAGAGCACGATGATCATCTGAGATTAGTGCTTCAGACCTTAAGAACACATCGGCTATATGCTAAGTTTAGCAAATGCGAGTTTTGGCTGACTCGTGTTGCGTTCTTAGGTCATGTGATTTCTGGAGAAGGAATCTCCGTTGACCCGAGCAAGATAGAAGCCGTGATCAAGTGGCCGAGACCGACATCAGTGACAGAGATCAAAAGTTTTCTGGGGTTAGCAGGTTATTACAGACGGTTTGTGGAAGGGTTTTCATCGATACCGTTGCCTCTGACGAAGCTCACGAAGAAAAATGAGAAGTTCATATGGACAGACAAGTGCGAGCGTAGTTTCCAAGAGCTGAAGGAAAAGCTTACTACCGCACCTATACTGATGATTCCATCTAGTCTTGGAGGATTCGAGATCTATAGTAATGCGTTATTTAAGGGATTGGGTTGCGTGCTGATGCAACATGGCAGAGTTGTTGCATACGTTTCTCGGCAGTTGAGACCTCATGAATTGAATTATCCAACGCATGACTTAGAACTCGCAGCCATCATATTTGCGTTGAAGATTTGGAGGCACTACTTGTGTGGGGAAAAGTTTCAGATCTTCACGGACCATCAGAGTCTCAAGTATTTGTTCTCTCATAAGGAGTTGAACATGAGACAACGGCGATGGATGGAATTGCTGCAAGACTACGACTGTGATATTTTATATCACCCGGGAAAGGCGAACAAAGTCGCCGATGCATTGAGTCGGAAGTCTTCAGTGGCACGGATCTTGGTTAAGGAGTGGAACTTAATCGAGAGAGCTCGAGATTTGGAATTCAAATTTGAGGTAGGCCACCTCTCAAGTTTTATGGCCACCCTCAGAATTGAGCCGGATGTCCAAGTCAGAATCAAGCAACTTCAATCGACAGATCCAGACGTACATAAAATTCTTCAAGAGGATACCGATAAAAGAAAGGCTGATTTTCAAGTTTCAGATGATGGGGTACTTAGGCTTCGTGGACGTTTGGTTGTACCTGACGATGTAGAGCTTAGAGAAGAGATTTTATTTGAAGCACATCGTAGCAATTACAGCGTTCATCCTGGAAGCACTAAGATGTATCAGCATTTGCGTCAACACTATTGGTGGTCAGGTATGAAGGCGGACATCGCCAAGCATGTGGCCAAGTGTTTGACTTGTCAGCAAGTAAAAGCCCAGCATTGCAAGCCGGGAGGATTTCTGCAACCTCTCGCGATCCCAGAGTGGAAATGGGAGCATATCACGATGGACTTCGTGACTGGACTACCAAGGAGTCAAAGGGGAAATGATTCGATTTGGGTAGTAGTCGACAGGCTGACAAAGTCGGCTCACTTCATTACAGTCGAAAGGACCTGAGTTTGGATAGACACGCAGACCTGTATGTGCGTCAGGTGGTTCGTATGCATGGAGTGCCAGTTACGATAACATCTGATAGAGACCCGAGAGATACTGCTACTTTTTGGCAGAGCATGCAGAACTCCAGTGTGTTGGGATAAAGTCGGAGAAAAGAAAATCACAGGTCCAGAGTTGGTTCAACAGTCAGTAGATGCCGTGGCAGTAATCAGAGACAGATTAAAGACCGCGCAGAGCAGGCAGAAAAGTTATGCAGATAAGCGTCGAAGGTTTTTGGAATTCTAAGTTGGTGATAACGTTTTTTCTGAAAGTGTCACCAATGAGGGGAACTTCGCGCTTTGTTAAGAAAGACAAGCTGAGTCCGAGGTACGTAGGTCCATTTGGGATTCTTGAAAGAATCGGAAACCTAGCGTATCGTTTTGCGTTGCCGCCAAGATTGGCACAAGTGCATGACGTCTTTCACGTGTCGATGTTAAGGAAGTACGAGCCTGACCCGACCCACGTGCTCAATTTCGAGGAATTGGACGTGGATGACCGTGTGTCATACGTTGAAAGCCCGGTCCGATTGTCGATTGTAAAGAGCAAGTTCTATGTACAAAGACCATTCCGTTGGTCAAAGTGGTCTGGCAACACCACGGCATTGAAGGAGCGACTTGGGAGACTGAAGAATCGATGAGACAGTTGTACCCCTGCCTTTTTGAACAAAGTGTAATGGTTTAAATTTCGAGAACAAAATTTTTATAAGAGGGGAAGAGTTGTGACATCTTGAAATTCGACCCAGTTTCGATAAAGTGAAATGGGCATTTCGTCGACGTGCCTATAGCCTTTTTTCTCTGAGCTGATCACTCACGAGTTAACTAACCTATTGGGTGAAGCCGTTAAGGGATGTATCAGCTGTAAAATCCCTAAAAGCTACCTAATTGGTTGGATTGAGCTAAAATCACGTCTGATTGATTTTTAACCACGAAATTGAACTCGATTTCGGGAATCGAATTTTAAGCGCGTCATAATTCTTATTTTTAGGATCCTATCTCATCGTTCGTCAATTTATTGACGGGTCCGAAATTTCAATAAAGAAATTATCGGAAGAAAAATTGAAGCCCAAAAAAGATATTGAAAGGAAAAGGAAAATTGAATTATTTAATTAGGTATTTCCTTCTTTTTTTTCCTCTCTCTCCCTCTCTTTTCTTTTCTTTCTTTTTCTCATTTTTCTCTCTCTCCTCTCCCCTCTCCCTTTTCCCCCATTCGTGCGGACAGCCTTCCCCCTCCCCCCACCGACTTCTCTCTCCTCTCTCCTCATCTTGACCAGTCAACCCTTATCTCTCTCTTCTCTCTCTCTCTCTTCTCTCTCTCTCTCTTCTCTTTCCTCCTCCCCCACGTGACCGTATTCTTCTTCTTCTTCCTTCCTTCGCACGTCTAAGCGAGCGAACCAGGACCAGAAGAAGAGTCGACGATCGCAGCTCGCCGAGAGCCGTCGCCGCCCGTCCCGCCACCGCACCGGAGCCGGACCGCCCGCGCACCCGAGCGCCCACCGCCGTCCCGCCGTTCGTCGCTCGCTGCATCGCCCCTCCCCCGAGCGAATCCGCGCGGCCCAGCCCCTGTTTTGCCCCCGTCCGGCCATCTCTGGCCACCGCCTAGCCCCGCCGGACCTCCCTCGTGTCCCCCTCGCCCTCCGCCGGCTTCCTCTTGTCGCCCTAGCTGCCGGAGCAGCCCCGATCAGCCCCGACCAGCAAGCCCACGGAGTGGGTTTCAACGACTTCGGGCCCGCTTTTAGGCTGTTTCCGGGCCCCGGATCCATGAGTCACTTTGGGAAGTTTCGTTTCTCGTGTCGCCGCCGTTGGATTGATCTGATTTGCGTGCGATTTGGTGAGTAATCTCACTAATCCAGGATTAGTTGGCTAATTATGCTTAAGGTTGGTTTAGTTTTAATTAATTATGTTTAGGTTGTTAGATTAGAATAAATTAGCAATTATTAGTCAATTGTAATGCTATTTAGATAAATTGAATGTGTAATTAGCAAGTAGACGTGGTCTACTATTTATTGGAAGTGCCTCGGGAATTTTCCCGACCCTTGGTGGGCTCCAATTAGGCTTTTCGGGCATAAGTGGATTTTTTAGTATTTTAATTTTAATTTTCGGAATTAAATTAAATAATTATTTATTTTCCGAAAATTCAACTGAGATGGCTTGGAACCGGAAAATTATGCTGATGACCGTGGTGAAGTCCGTTTATTTAATCGGGCTTTATTTTGAGCTAAATTGAATTTTTAATATTAATTATTAATTTTCGAAATTAATTAATTAATTAATTAATTTTCGGAAATTAAGATTTTGATGGCCGACAACCGAAATCTCGTGCCGATTGTCGTGGCGCAGTCCATTTATTTAATTGAGCTCTACTTTGTATGAAATTAAATAAATTGTGATATTTTAGGGATTTACCCTAAATTGATTGGAATTGATTAAGATTGAATTATTGATTGGTAAATGGCCAAGTATGTTTATTCAACATTTATAATGCTTTGTTGAGTTGTAAAGTGAGTAGAGTTGTGAGAGTGATTTGAATATACTCTTGGCTAAGATCCATCAAGTATGTTAATATTATGTGAAAATTGAGTGAGTTGATGAGTATGTGGGGATTCATCCCAAGATTGATCAGTGTTGGCATTCAATTAGAATTTGACTGTGAGAGGTTGTGAGTTAAACCTCGGAAGCCGCCGAAGTATGGCTATGCCAGTTGGGCTGAGATTTGCCACCCGATATGAGTCGCGCCTGATAAGGCCGTAATCTGCCACTTGATATGGGTCGCGCCTGATAAGGCCGTAATCTGCCACCTGATATGGGTCACGCTTGATAATGCCGTAATTTGCCACCCGATATGGGTCGTGCCTGATATGGCCGTAATCCGCCACCTATTAAAGGTCGCGCCCATTGGGCCGTAATTTGCTACCTAAAGGTAGGTCGTGTCCTTTGGGACTATAATTTGTTGCCAAGATTTGGTAGTCTAGGCTTGCGAAGTTGTGAGTACGATTTGAGACTGAATAAGGGAAATGACTGGGGAATGATCCAACTGATATGTAATCGACTAGGTCGATTGATCTTTACTTTAATATGATATTGTGAAATGATTGATTGAATGGAATTGATCGTGAGTGGTTTTGTTGGCGTATGATCGACTGGGTCGATTGATCGAAATGTTGATCTGTGATGCGATTGCTTGGGTGCCTATTGAATTGTGCTAATATGCAAGTGGAATAGCCTATAGTATAATGGTTTACTAATCGGGCTTAGTGGGGTAGAACTCGCTGAAACGTAGTCTCATATCAGTTCGGGAAAAACATTTCAGGACACCGATGAGAAGCTAAGGAGGAGGAGTCTGAGTGGGAGAACTCTAAGGTGAAACCTGAGGAGAAGAATTTTGGAGAAAGATGATAATCCCGAGAGGAGTCTTGAGTACGGCCCGGATAGCTGAGAGTTTATCTTATTTTGGGATCTCCTTTTTTATGTGAATAGTTATGAAGTGGTTTGTGTTTTGTACAAAAATTTGGTTATAAATTTCAATATGAAAAATACGGCATTGCTTTTCTATCCTATCGTTTTATTGTCTTGGGATTTTAATTGCTTCCGTATGTGCTTAAAAAATGAAAGGGTCAGCGATATATTGTCCTGGGATATCGCATTATAAAATCGACCAAGTGAGACGGATGTGTGCGTGCCTGAGGATCAGGGCGTGACATCTAGAGTTCGATGAAAATGCGGGGGATACTTGCTCTTAGACTATTAAAGATAATGGTATGGTGGGGACCATTGTGTCTTTGTCTTTCCCTATACAGACAATTGTGGAGTCTTTTACACTATATATTAAGCTTGTGAGGTTTAGGATATTGTTATTGATACAATTCCTAATAAAGTTTCTCAAGCCTCTCAAGTGCAAGATAAAATTATAGTAGCTCCACCCAAGAGATCTGTTACGAAAAGATGTTCAGTTATACCACCGTACTATATAGTCTATCTGTAAGAGCATGATCACGATATTTGCTACCTGGTCGATCTAGTGACTTGTATATGTAAATGTTGTTTCTTGTCCTCAGTATGATCTATGGTTGGATATGATGAAAGATGAGATGCAATTTAAAACGTAATAGTGTTTATGAGCCTATTGAATTGGTTGAGGGTCACAAGCTCATTCGCTGCAAATTGGTGTATGAGACTAAGAGAAATTTTAAGGGAAACATTGAGAAGTTTAAACTCAAATTACTAATATAAAAAAAGAAAAAAAGAAAAAAAAAAGGTCCATGTGGTATAACTCAAAAGTTTTGCAGCGAATGATTCAGGTAAGCTTGTGTGTAAACTGAAAACCCTTATTCATGGCCTTAAGAGAGTCTGTAGATCAAACAATACTTGAAGTTTTGTAGTGTTATCACTTCATTTAGTTTTGCTGAAAATAAAGTAAATCAATATATATACTACAAGGTCAGTGGGAGAAAATTTAGTTTTCTCAGAATCCATGTAAGTGATAACTTGCTTGCGATAGCAATATTGGATTATTGCATAAGATAATATAAATATTGTTGAGGAATTTTGACTTGAAAGACCCTAGTCAAGTGCCTTTTGTCCTTGGCATTGAGGTTTATAGAAATCGTTCTTGGCGTACATTAGATTTATCTTAGATTGCATATGTTGATTGTATTTTGAACATATTCAATAAGTCACGAGTTGCTGCTGTTGTTAGGACTGATAGATTGAATATTAGCATTATTTTTGTTCAAATTTTGGGAAAATCCAAATAAGGGATATACTTTATGCCAGTGCGTTAGTAAAAGGTCCAGTGTTATAACAAAGCAATAAATAGAAATCTGTATTATCATTTATTGTATAAACAGAGTTTATGACATGCCTTTTAATTGTTACTGATGATATTTGACTTCGAAACCTCATTAAGTTGATCATATTGGATATTTTGAATAGACCCATACGGTTGTATCAAGATAATAACTCTTCAGTGTTGTTTGTCAATAATAATAAGGGTCTCGAGGGGTCTAGATTTATGACGGTCAGGTTTCTGATCATAAAGAAACAATACAGAATGGTGACCCTACAGTAGAGCATATTTCCACAGATGATATAGTTATAGACCCACTAATTACAGATTTTCACCCTTGTGTACTTGAACAACATGTCGTGAACAAGGACTCAGGAGCATCATTGAATGTTGTTGTTTAGTAGGAGCTGTTTTGATTGTGCTTTAATAAAAGCTTATATATGTTGTACATTCAATAGAGTGTTCATGAATGTGTGGTCACCATATTGAATTGATAATATGTAATGAAAATCTCAAGGTATTGTGTAAGTCTTGAGTGAAGGCTGGGCATCTAGTTATCAGCCTTGAACATATGTCTTGATTACACATAAAAAAAAAAGGTTAACCATAAAGATAAGACGTATGTGGGTTCATTAGAACCATAAGGATATTCTCTGGTGACACATCCGGTTTTCTGTGATACTTAAGATAAGAGAATAGTGACCGACAGGGGAGATAACACATAAGGTATTACTCTTTATGAGGTGTTATTCGTTTGCCACACAACTATATTAAATCCATATCAATAAATTTGAAAGCATTCGTGACCATGGAAGGCTCTGTATATGTATATGCAATTATCGCCATGATTTGGTGTTGGAAACTTTATGGGATATGATTGACTATTAAGAATTGTCACTAGACCAACATAAAGATGCGCACATAAAGTACAATCTCAATTAATATAGCCCAAGTGGGAGAATGTAAGAGTTTTCTTTATGTGGGCTACATTAATTTAGATTGTAATTACTATTTTACGGGGTTGGTCTAATAAGGTAAGGCATAAGGTTTTCTTAATAGTCGAATATGGGCCTGGCATTGTGTGGGCCGAGTTGGGCCTGGCCTGTGATGAGAGGGCCCGTCCAAAACTCTATAAATAGCTCTAAAGTCCCTCCTCTAGCCCTTAATTCTTTCAGAAACTCTCTCACCTCACATAAGGTAAATCGTGAGTGGTGGTCTCATCGAGCCAGGAGCCGAGAGTCATAAAGGAGAAGAACCTGAGCATCGGCTCATCATTTGAGCGTTGGATCGTTGTCATTCCACATAAAGAACGATGGATTCCATATAAGGTACACACATCTTCGTATTCTCCTCCTACATGTTCAGTTTTCTAGCTATGCCGATCCTGGGAAGCTACCTCGGCGGCCTACATCTGTCTCTTTTCTACACATATTGCGGTGAAAATGATATGAAGGAGAGCAGATGGGGTTATTTTGAAGGAGCAACTGAGCTTACAAGAAACCATAGCAAAGGAAACAGTGGCGCGCACCAAGGCATTAAGAGAGGATGCTAAGAAGACCTCGTTGAGATTCAGGGTCGAGGCTGAGAAGTGCAATGCCAGGGTGGCGGCTTGTGAGCTAAGCAGAGAAAGGCCTAAAGCATGGCTGGTTGAGGAGCGTAAGCTTGTGGCGTTGTGGGAGAAACGAGCTCGTGACAGAGGGTGGAAGGACAGTGATAAAGTATACTTGTACAGATAAAAGGGAATATGACATAGCAGCTAGGTTCTTGATTATAGGGCAAATTTATAGATGATTCATGAAGTCTTGTGTGAGGTATCACACATTTGAACAGCTTTTGCCAGGTGAATATGAGTTGGAAATAGGGTGCATTCTTCATAAGAGATTAGATTAATGTGTAAGTCTACTCTTTTGTGTAGTCCTCGCAACTACAAGTTATCTACTAGCTGCTCTCTTTTGAGGGCTGCATCTATATTGAAGTTGAATTGCTGATTCATGACATACAGGTTGTCCTGAGTTTTTGGTGCAATTTCTTTAGTAGCAATACTCTATTTTTAAGGAACAACTGCAGCATGCAATTTCTTCGTCGAAATTTGATTTTGTGACATCATGTTGTCTTCGACACAATGTAAAGCTCTATAAGTAGTTTCCCATCCGACCTAGGCCAGGACAAGAACCTAAAGCCGCTAAAAAATATTTATAGGTAAACAGACATAAACAAATCCAAAGGAAGAAGAAGAAAATCCAATCAAAGCTGTAATGCTAGGTCATCTCCACGTCAGATGCAAATCCGAACTCCTCTATCCTCTCAGACGATGTCGCCTAAAGGCATCACCCTCACCGCTGCCCATCTCGACTCCTAAGACAAGATGCCGTTGACTCATCACTCTCTCTTTCTCTCTCCAACGAATGATCATACCTTCTTCGATGGCGCTGTTGATCCTCCGTCGCAACCTCCATGGTCGAACCTCCTCACTCCTCCAGGCGAGGCTCTTCTCCCATTTGCCGGAGGTGGTAGTGGCGATGGTTGCTGCTGTGAAGCGACGGGCCTTGGAGTTGAAGCTCGTTGAGAAGATACTGGTGGCGAACCGAGGCGAGATAGCTTGCAGGATCATGAGGACGGCGAGAAGGCTAGGGGTTTGGACAGTCGCCATCTACAGTGATGCTGACGCCGGTGCTTATGAGGGAGATAGAGGAATCGCACGTCGTGAACATCATTTTCTCCGAAGACTATGCTTGCTCATGGTGGTGTTTGGAAGAATTGGCGAAGATCATGGAGTGTAATGCACGGAAGGAGCTGATTGTGTTGTCAGTGTTTTACAAAGTGCAACCAAGAGAAGTGAGAGAGGGGAGAGAGGCTTATGGGAGAGCTATGGCTAAGCATGACACTAAGTACGGGAAAGAGACAGTGAAGAAATGGAAGAAAGCTCTATCCGATGCCAGTAGCTTGTCTGGCTAGGATTTTAGTGATGGGTAAGTAAGTAATTGATGGAACGCATTGCTTTGTCACTTTTAGCTGGCGATTGTTTTGTTATATTTTAAACCGCATGCAACAAACTACTGCTAAAAGCTGATTGATATTGTCAAGTTCGGTCTTTTGATTGAGATATACTAGACAGCGGACTCAAAATTTGAATAAACAAAGCTTCAAGATATCAAATTCTTTGAATATGATTGTGGTTGTGTGGATAATGAGAACTTTTGGTCTTTGATGAAAGTGTGCGCCAATAGTTCCTTAGTCATTATAGTCTTTGGGCGCAGGTATTCGTAATTTTCATTGGGTGGGGCGGGTTCACCAAATGTGTCAATTTCTTTTCATCTTATTATTTGCTAACTTTCTTATGTTATTTTCCTTATGACATTGGAGGTTGGAATCTTGCCGTGGCTTTGAAATGCTAAAACATTTTCTCTTTCTTTAGAGTGCTCATCAGAGATGAAGCGGAGCTCATACAATGCATCATAAAGGAATTATCAATTCATCTAGAACGAACACTCTTACATGTTGCTAAGTATCCAGTTGGAATAGATTCCCGAGTTGAAGAAGTGATATCATGGTCGCAAAAAGAGTCGGACGATGATGATGTTCTCATGATAGGTCTATGGGGTCCTGGAGGCATAGAGAAGACGACGATTGCTAAAGCAATATATAATGCCATTGAGAGACAGTTTGGGGGATGTAGTTTTTTGGAGCGAGTTAGAGAAACTTCAAACAAAAGCAATTGTCTAATTGATTTGCAACAAAAACTTCTATCTAAGATCTTATCTCCTAGACATCTAACAATCTATACTAAAGATGGAGGAATTAGTTTGATAATGGAAAGACTTTGTTGCAAGAAGATTCTCCTGGTTCTTGATGATGTTGACCAGTTGGATCAACTGAATGCATTAGGTGAACAAGGCAATCGCTTTGGCAAAGGAAGTAGAATCATTCTTTGAATTCAACTCTTGTTGTGTGGATAATGAGAACTTTTTTCTTCAATGAAAGTGTGGTTTAACAGTTCCTTAGTCATTATTGTCTTCAGTGCATTCTTCCTATTTTCCTTGGGGAGATGTTGGGGCAAGATCACCAAATGTGTTAATTTCTTTTCATCTTATCATTTGCTAACCTTCTTATGTTATTTTTTGGGAAAAGTACCAAAAAAATCTTAAAACTATTGAATTGATATCAATTCAGTCATAAACCTTTCAATTGAACCAATTCTGTCTTAAACCTTTATACATTGGTACTAATTTAGTCTATCTAGCCAATTTTGGCCAATCAGCACTAACATAGATGTCAATCGGTGGCCGAACACTAATATGACAATTTTTAATTTTATTTATTTATTTTTTTGTTTTTTTATTAATTTCTTTTTCTTCTCTCTCTTCTTCCTCCTTGGGCTGCCCTTGCGGTGGCCGGTGAGCCTCTAGGGAGGGTTGTGGCCCTTGCTTGGTTTTGCCCAAGGTTGCGGGCAAAGGCGGCTTCGCCTGTGGCTAGCGAGGCCATGGAGGCTATCACTAGGCTAGAGGCTCGCCGGCCACTAGGTGAGGGCCGCAATGACCTCACGCACGACCCTAGGCAAGGGATGCGAACCTAGTGAGGACTTTGTGGCCCTCGTCTAATGGCCGGTGAGCCTTCGGCTTGGTGATGGCCGCTATGGCCTTGCCAGCCACGCTCGAGGCCACCTTTGCTTGCAGCAAAGCTTGGGCGAGGCCTCGCCCAAATCTGGGCAAAGCCACATCACTTGTAGCCCTAGGTGAGGCCATGCGACGGCCGCGACCTTGGCGAGGGCTTCATGGCCCTCACCCAGTGGCTTGAAAGAAAGCAAAGAGGAAGGAAAGGAGAATGAAGCTTTTCCGTAGTTTCTCATTTTGTTTGTAAATGTACAGATTCCTAAAGATATAGAACTAGGTTTGTACAATTCGTGGAAAAAAAGAATTCTATGTATCAATCTATATCAATCTAGATCTAAATCTAATCCTTAATTTATATACACATAATCAAATCTAGATCTTCCAAAGGAATGTCGCATATCTTCTAACACTCCCTCTCAAGCTGGTGGCTTGTAGATATCCAAGATGCCCAGCTTGCTCAATAGATATGCGTACTGTCGATGACACAAGGGTTTGGTGAAGATGTCTGCTGGTTGCTCTGCTATCCTAATTCCTTCTATTTCGATTACCCGTTCTTGGATCTTGTCTCGTGTAAAGTGACAAACCACTTCTACGTGCTTAGTTCTTTCGTGCACTATAGGATTTGCTGCCAATTTGAGAGCCGCATCATTGTCACAATATAATTTCGTTGGGCCCTGCACTTGTACTCCGAGGTCCTTAAGCAACCCTCGTATCCACACCACCTGACAAGTGGTTTTGGCCATGGCTCGATACTCTGCTTCGATCGAAGACAAAGATATAGTAGGTTGCTTCTTGGTCTTCCATGAGAGGAGTGATTCTCCCAATTTGATGCAATATCTAGTGACCGATCTTCGACTAGTGGGACATGTAGCATAATCAACATCATAGTATGCCTTCATCTTCATGTCACATTGTTTAGATAGAAGTATTCCCAGTCCTAGACACTTCTTCAAATACTTCACAACCTTCGGTGCATCGTCCAAATGAGATTGCTTTGGACTGTGCATGAACTGGCTAAGTGCTTGTACTGCATAGCAGATATCAGGTCTAGTCATAGTCATATATATATGCTTCTTGACAAGTCTTTGATACAATGATGGATCTCTGAGTATGGGATCATCATTTTGAGATGTGCCATTATCACATTCTGCAGTAGTCAACTTAGTGTTATGCTCAATGGGAATCACGGCATGTCTGCATCTTGATAAGCCTGCTTCTGATATGATTTCTAAGGCAAACTTTCGCTAACTAAGGGAAATTCCTTGATCAGATTGAGCAATTTCAATTCCAAGGAAATATTTAAGTGCTCCTAAGTCTTTGATGTGAAAGGTAGCATGTAAATAATCCTTGAAATTGTCTATAGCAGCCTTATCATTTCCCATAACAAGAATGTCATTGACATATTTCATCAAATAAATGGATGACATACCTTTAGTCCGTGTGAACAAAGCATAGTCATGTTTAGATTGTTGGAAGCCTGCTGTTGTAAGAGCATTTGCAAATTTGGCGTACCATTGTCTGGATGCTTGCTTCAATCCGTAAAGGGATTTACGGAGACGACATACTCTATTCTCCCCCTATCTCCGTAAGCCTTGAGGAATATCCATATAAATTTCTTCATCAAGATCACCATGCAAGAAAGCATTGTGCACATCCATTTGATGTAGACTCCAATCATTAATAGCGGCAACAGTAAACAAAGAATGAACTGTGACATCGGTGGCAACTAGAGAAAATGTCTCATGGTAGTCAAAACCTTCCTTTTGTGTGAATCCTTTTGCAACCAACCGTGCCTTGTATCGTTCAATGGAACCATCAGCACGATACTTTATCTTGTAGACCCATTTGCAATCAATGGGCTTACAATCGATGGGAGTGGAACAAGATCCCATGTTTTGTTGTCAATTAGTGCCTAAAGTTCGCCTTCATGGCTGTTGCCATTTTGGGTCAACGGACGCCTCATCATAACCAAATGGCTCATTTTCTTCGATAAGCGACTAATACAACATCTATGTTCCTGTGATAATCTATGAAAGGAAACATAGGATGAGATTGTTGCGAGTACCTGGAGAGTTATGAGTGGCACAAATATAGTCTTTAGTCCAGGTAGGAGGTCGTGTGGTGTGACCGAACGCCTTGGATGAGTGACTTCCGTATGTATCTCATTGGGAGGCAGCAACGCAATATCCCGATCTTCCTCAATAGTAGTAGGATCTTCGAGTCTTGTTTCTAAAATATCTTCGAGCGGTTGGGCTTCTCAGCGGAGTGTCCATGTTGTTGTTGGAATAAATGAAGTAGTGGGATGAATATTCCTCGCTCGCTAGTGGTATATAGGTAGGACCTTGAGACATTACTTCATTAGATAAGAGGCCATGGGAAGAGGGTGTCATCCCTGTATTTTCATCTAAAGTTGTCTACTTAGTAAAAGGAAAGGTGTCTTCATGAAAGATGACATCACGACTTACAAGAAATTCCTTTGTGGAAATGTCAATAACCCGATACCCTTTCTGTAAATTGGGATATCCCATGAAAATGCATTGCTGGGCACGTGGACTCAGTTTGTCTCTAGGTCCCACTATTGCGACATAGCAAAGACATCGAAGACCTTGAGATGCTTTAGGTCTAATTTCTTTTGGAATAGCAATTCAAATGGAGTTTTCACTTTAAGTATCGAGTAGGCATACAGTTAATTAAGTAAGCATTTGTGACCACACAATCTCCCCAATAATCGTATGGAATTGATTCTTGGAACTTCAAGGCTCGTGCGACTTCCAATAGGTGACAATGTTTTCGTTCGACCACTCCATTTTGTTGTGGCGAATAAACACATGAGCTCTCATGTTGTATGCCATATGTAGTAAATAATAGGGAGCAATCATAGCTCAAGAATTCTCTTCCATTATCAGTACGTATCCGCCTGAATGGATTTGCCGAACTGATTCTTGGATAATGTTAGAAAACTTTTTAAATGAGAATAAGCCCGATTCTTATACTGCATCAAGAAAATCTAGGTCGCACGAGAATAATCATCTACTATGGTGAGAAAATAACGAGACCCATCATGATTTATTGTGTGGTAAGGCCCCCAAATATCCACATGAATCAAGGAAAAAATCTCACTAGTTCGAGAGCTACTAGATGGAAAAGGCGTACAAGATTGTTTAGCAAGAGGACATATGGGACATATGGGACATTGTGGACATGGAAAGGATGCATTGTGGCCCAATCTCAAATGCATAATGGAATTTCTATCATTGGTAGTCAAGTTACATAATGATGACTTATTCAAAGAATTGCAAGGAAATTTCAAATTACTTGGGAAACTAGTCTAGAAAAAAAGGCCTTCAAAGAGACTACCCAAGCCCATCAGTTTCCTAGTCGAAAGGTCCTGAAAGAAACATGTGTCAGCATTGAAAACTATCCAACATGAATTTTCTTGACTGGCTTTTGACACGGAAATCAGATTAAATTGGAATTCTGGGACATAGAGAACATTTCTAAGAATAATCTGGGGACTGAGATTGACTGTTCTTGTCTCATTAAAGTGAGTAATATTTCCATTGGGTAATTGCACGGAAATTGGGAAATTCAATCTATCAGTTATACTCTAGAAAAATCCCCCGTCACATATAATATGATCGCTTGCCCTTGAATCAATTATTCATGCCTTTCTGGATATTGAGTTAATCAAGCAATGTGTAATACCTGAGAAACTCGCTCCTTTGTTTGAGGTATCCATTTTTTGTAGTGCTTGCATCAGCTGATGATATTGACTATATGAGATGGGTTGGTCAGTTTTTTTACTAGTCAGTCCAGTAACTTGGTAAGCTGCTGAAATCTTTTTCTCATTTTCACCGGGCTTTTCATGTAGTTTCCAACAATTGTCAATTGAATGATTAGTACATTTGCAATAATCACAAAATAATTTACCCTTTCCTTTAAAATTCCTTGATGACGTGGCAAAAATCTGGTCGTCGGTCCCTTTAAGCACGGGCTCATGTCCGCCGTTGGATCCAACCGCCATTGGATCCAACCACAAGATCGAAGACTTGTGAGCCGTCCAATCCTCGCATCCCATATGGACCATCCATCCAATCTGTTTTAAAGGATCTCGGCTCCTCCTTCGCAAACCCTAATTTGGCTCGCCTCTCTCTCTCTCTCTCTCTCTCTCTCTCTCTCTCGATTTAGGGTTGGAGTCTGGCGGCTACATCTCGCCGATCTCCTCGGCCGCGAGCGCAACGCTCCGCGCTCTCACAGCCTCCCGGTGTGGTCCGGTGTCGCGAGCCGCCGACTCTCCTCCCGTACAACCAATTGAAAGATCTGCCTGATCGGCGGCATGGGATCGATGGCGAGGATTCTTGAACGAAAGCAGAGGTATGTTTAGTTCAAAATGAGGAGAAAGCGTGTATCTTTCTCCCTATCTTTGATGGATCTACACTGCTTGATTGTGGATTCTGGGCCTTCGAGCTTCTCCTCGGCCGCTTCGAGGTTATTCCACAGAGACGAGAGCCTGTTGAAACAGGCTGTGACCGTCATGTTCCCTTGCTTCAATTCATTGAGCTCCTGCATTAGGGTAAAAATTTTAGCCTAATCTAGCTTCTCGTACATTTTCTTGATATTCTCCCACATATTTTTAGCGTCTTTTGTTGGTGGGAGTCGGCGCGACCTGCGGGAGACGCAATTACCGATCTAGGTTCAGACCATGTGGTTGCTCTTCCTCCGAGTTGGGCTAGGCATTCATCCACGGCACCGGGATGGTTCCATCGAGGAAACCATCTTTGTCTTTTGTTGCTAGGGCGCGCTGAAATTCCGCGACCATCTTGTATAATTCTCCGGCCCGTCGTTTGCCGGTTGATTAGCCGCAGTTTTGGCCCGTCGGCGGTGGAAATGAACAGTGGATCGCCGGGTTTTGGTCGTCCGGTAAGCGCCGCCGTTGGAAATGGTAGAAAGCCGGGCATGAGGTTCGGGTAGGTATTTGTTCCTTGACCGATTCGTTCGATCCGATTGGATAACACGCATAATAAAAACTTGGGTAGGGATTTGTTCCCATACCCGGCTCTCCCGACCCGCTCATCTGCTTCAATCCGGTGGCTGGGCTTGCCCCATTCGTGGTTGGTGGGCTCTCATCGGCTTAGACGTAGCTCTGGTGGCCCACATATGCAGGGGATGATGAATTTGGGCTTGGCCCAAAATAAAGTGGATAGGGAATCCACTAGTAAGGTTGGCCCGCCTAGGGTTGCCTTAAGTTGAGCTAAGTCTGCATGGGTCGCCACTGTACAGGTTGAACTTGAGTATGCTGCTACTCCACAACTGGGAGTGTCGTGGGATGATGCGAGCCCGCGAGTCTTGAGGCATTGTTTCTCTGGTCAATGGGTTGCCGGTGGCAAAAACGTTGGCTTGCGGGGAGACCATGGTAAGTAAAAAAACTTTCCTTCGAGAATTGTTGACACCTGAAATTTTTTGTCGACATTTTAATTATCCATTTTGCAAAAATATAAAAGATAATGAGCGAAAATATTAAAAAAAATTATGATGAATGATATTAAAAAAAAGAGAAGAAAAAGAAAGAAAAAAAAAAGAAAAGAGAAAAAGAAAAAGAAAAGAAAAGAAAATAAGGAAAACGAAAAAAAAAAAAAAAAGAAATCGGACGGGGGCCATTCGACGGAAAAAAAGGACTCTCTCTCTCTACCAACCGTTTTCTCCGCTCCGGCATTCTCTCTCTCTTGGACTCTTTCTCGCACGCTCTCTCTCTCGAAAACGACTTCTCTCTCGGGGGATCGATCGATTTGGCGGGCAAGCGTTCTCTCTCTCGGCGGACTCTCTCTAGACGGACGGGCTCTCTCGATCCCTACCTCCTCCGGACCCTCTCGAATCCTAGAAGATGGAGCAGCTGCCGATCGAAGAGCTCGAAGCTTGGGGCTCGGATTCGCGCCGAATTTCGGAGGTATCGACTTGGCTCCGAAGATAGAGATCCGAAGTCGATCGACGAAAGCATCAACAGCGGCGCGCGGTAGCTTCCGATCGTTTCCATATTCGCTTTTCCGGTGATTTTGCACGCAAGAAGGCTCGGCAACGATTTCTCTTCGGATCGGATAATTTCCGAGGGTTTTCCCTCTCAGATCTCGGTAAATCTCACTGAGATTATCGATTCATTCTTTCTAGCAAAGTTTTTTTTAGGATCATCTTCGTACTTCCATACTTCCATCCCCTGAAGTTTCGTTTTCTCTTTCTGGCTTTGATTTCGCCGAGTATGTGCTTCTTCTCGCCGACGGACAATGGAGGATGTTCCTCTTGTCGATTTCAGCCTTTGAAGTCACCGCTTGTCTGTTGAAGTTGCGAATTTAGCCATTAAATCAACCGAATCTGGTGATTCACGAAACAAGATTGAAGAATAGATCCGTTGGCGTTCACGAAGGTTGGATCACTCGATCAAGCGTCAAAGTGTCACATACAAGGTATCATTCCGAATCCGTTTGGCAAACTTTGTTAGAAGTGATTGTCGAGCATTATGGAATGGAAGTTGGTCAGGTTGCTATTACTATTTTTATATGCCCGATTCCGAGTTGTCATTGATGCTTGTGTGAAGCTTGTGTTAATGAAGTCTGGCGTGATTGATGGGTGGGTGCTTTATATTGGTTAGGTTTTACCATTGATGATCCTTATGTCCTGATCAGTTAATTCATTGTCTTCATGCTTGCTTGTTTAAAACTTCATGCCGATCACAAAGTCTAGCTTTTCGGGGTCATATACTTCGCAGAAGTAATATCCCAACGTAAAAACACATTTGTATGGAGAGACCTCTCATTTGAAACTAAAAGCATGTGGACAGTTCTTGACTACGAGGGTATATTGTTGTTGCCATCTCTGTTGGATCTCATGCTTGCTTTAGTTTTAATTATCGGGACCTTGTAGTACGATATATTGCATCTTGGATATCTTGCCTTTCCTTTGGTTTTCTTTCGAATGACTCACTATATTGAAGAAGAGAAATAGGATTTTTAAATTCTTGCAGTTTGCAATTATTGTTCTATCTCTTGCCTATCAATCTCTTTTTGTTGGGGATTTTTGTGCCAAAAAATGCAAGACAGCAAATTATATACTTGAGGTAATTGGTGTTCAATTGACCTTGCTTCTCTTATGGGTGCTTCCTTCGGTCGATTGCCTTTATACAGTGTTGTTGGTGATCATCATAGTGTCTGATGAGGCGAAAACCTTTTATGTCGAAGTACATTCTCGACATTGAAAGTTTGGGGCCAGGATGCATTGCAAATCTAGTTAAAATCAATGCTTATATGATCTGGAACAGATTATAGTTAGATGCTGTGATTTTTGAGTATGGATGAGCATGTTCCTGTTAGTTCTATTTTGAACTCTTAAATGCCGTTGTCTTGTGAAGTGATGAGCTAGAAGTTCGACGTGCACATCTTAAGCTTTGATTTGGTGTATTAAAGTCCCCAAATGAAAGTTGTTTGTCAGCTCAAATCCATCTCAAAAATATACACACTGTCCTGAAATTCTGACTTGAAGTACTGCTGCTGTGATTGTTGGACACGCTTGCTATTTGCTGAGTTTCTATTGAATTTTGTTCTTGGATCCTGTGGGCTAGCTGCTGTGTTTTTTTTTTTTTGTGTTCAATGTCTTCATGAGAGTTAAAGACGACTCAAAGACCTTTCCAACGACCCATAGAACGTTCTGATCCGATGTCGTTTACTACTTGAAAATCGCTCGGCATTTAGCACCAGTTTTCTGGAAAATTGCGGTGTTCTGACTTGCTTTCTGTTTCGGATGACCTTCTGTGTAAATCACTTGATACGAGCTGGTTTCTGTTGTTTTCTGTATTCAAAGTCTTCATGGCGGTCGAAGAAGGTTCAATTATCTTTCCAATGAGCTATAGAATGCCCTAATTGGACTTCATTTAATATGGTTTTTGCCTGTCCAAAGTTAGGTACAGAATCTGCCAAATATTTGTCTCTCTGTTTCGGATGACCTTCTATGTAAATCACTTGATATGAGCTGGTAAGTGATGTTATTAGGACTTAATGTCTTCTGGAGATTTGTAATAGACTTCTCAAGCTTTCCATAGACATATTATATGTGTGATTTGGCTATGCTTCTTGCAAAGATCGAGCACTAATCCGGTGTTGCAGTTGTTCTGTTCTGATGTTCAGTTTTAATTGATCTCTGTTTAGATTTTCTAAGTCAGCGTCTCATCAAAATTGATCAGGACATGTAGATCTACAACATAGAAAATTTCGAGAAAATAATAAGGCCATCTGATAGGGTAAATTGCCTGAAGAATGTGCTGTTGATTTTAGCCCTCAGTGACTTGCATTACTTGTTGATTTTCTGTGGCTAGTTGCTGTTAGTCTTGAAATAAGGTTGTAGATGAGTTCATTTGACATCACATCCTTCATTAGATTTGTAATACAAGTTGCAAGTGTTCTAACAATGTATGATTTGCGTGAATTGAGCATCGTTTTCCATGTTAATCGCATGCATGAATGTGTCTAGGTTCTGCCATAATTGTCGTACTTCATTACATGATTATATTTTGTCATTTTTGTGTGGGCTCGTATGACCAAATTAGGTTTAGACTCCTCATGAGAAATGTTCTTCCGGCCACATTCTACATAGAGGATTTTTCTTAAGATTTTTGCAAATCCTTAGGTCATCAAAAATTAATCATGTTCTGTGATGGTCATGTTGAGTTAAGGGTTTAACGGGTATTTGTTTGGGCCTTTTAAGAGCCAAATCATGCCTCATTGTCTTCTTGACATTTGAAACACGTGTTACAAGTTTCGCATCAATTCATGGCATATCATATTTGAATCTCGTTTGATGTGAATATCATGCATGCATTTGGCTAATTGCAATTGAAATTTCTCAAGCATGACATTCTTAGTTCTAAGTCACTTTGCAATGTTAATGACTTGTGTGACTTCTTTGCATTTTGATTTAGAGTTAAATGTTTACCCAAACCTTTTTCGCATTCAACCTTATGTCATGCGCAAGTTTCACATTTTTGTGCATTATCTAGGTGGTCTTACAAACCATTAAACATGCATTAGATTTTATTATGTTTGTGGCTAACATGCACGATTTCACAAATATCAATTTTTGACCATCAATTAGATCTTGATTGGACTTGAACCCTATTAGGAAGTCTTAAGATTCATCTTAATCTTTTAGATGATGTTAATTTTGCATCATTTACATATCATTTGGCTTAGAAATTTGTTTCTTTCAGTTGTATGCACCTAGTTATAGGTTTCTTAGGCTAGGATTAGATTAGTATTCGAAGATGGAGAAGGTGTGAAAATGGTGGAGGTCGATGTCAACTCCGACGTTATTATGTAATATTCGTTTTTCCCGACATATGTCTCGGGTTCCATTTGTTGTATAAAACCCGATGAGTTGCGGGTTTTTCTCTTTTTCTCATACATTTTTCTTTATATCCTTTAGGATTGCATGATTATGTTTACTGCTTTCCTTGATTGTTTACTTAATGTCCTGCAATTTCAATTTCCGATTGATTCCTTTTATTGTTTTTTCTTAGAAATAGAATAGAATTAAAATGATCCCATCTTGCATGATCGCCTAGTTTAGGTTTGATGGCCCGAAAATAAAAAATAAAAATGCATGGACATGTTATGAAAAATGCATTAATAGCAATATTATGATAACCCAAGTCCCCGAACCTAGATATCTCAGTTGCGTAGGAATCGAAGGAACACTCCGACCCCTCGATTGGGTTTTTTAGCCGACTCCCACAAATGAGGCTAGTGGCGACTCCCGTCTATTTTTAGGATGTCATAAATAATTAGACTGTACAAAATTCGCTGTCACGTGGGTACGAGCTTGGGAGAGCTTGTGATCTTGTGATCAAGGACCCCTAAACCCGACCTTTCCTACCCTTGACACCATTTGAGGGTGGCGAGATCGGGTCGCGACAAGAATTGACCCTAATGCCGAATGCAACCTCTTTTTCCGTAGGTTGAAGATTTTTCGGAAGCAAATCGAAGCCCGGAGACTCGATACCATGAAAGAAAGAAAGAGGAAGGAAAGGAGAATGAAGCTTTTCTGTATTTTCTCATTCTCGTTTGTAAATGTATAGATTCCTAAAGATATAGAACTAGGTTTGTACAATTAGTGGAAAAAAAAAGAATTTATGTATCAATCTATATCAATCTAGATCTAGATCTAATCCTTAATTGATATACAAATAATAAAATCCAAATCTTCCAAAGGAATGTCGCATATCTTCTAACATGGCCTAGGCAAGCCTCTCGGCCTAGCGATGGCTGCCATGGCCTCGCCAAATCCGAGTGAAGTTGCCCCACCCATGACCCGGGCAAGGTTAGGCGGGCTACGGCCCTTGCCGAAGGCTCATCGGCCACCGCAAGGATAGCCCAAGGAGGAAGAAGGGAGAAAAGAAAAAGGGAAAAAAATGTAAAAATAAAAAAAAAATTATTAAAAAAATTAAAAAAAAAAATTGTCGTTAGTATCGTGCCACCGATTGGCATTTATGTCAAACCAACCACCAGCCGGCGTCCACATTAGCGTCGGCCCGTCCTTAAAATATGTTTGATTCCTTTTTTACCATAACCCTACCGGCCCGTAAACTAAACTGCATAGGCGACCCAATAGAAGAAAGGTTTTGATCGTTGACTCGAGTGGGGCAATGGGATTATCCGGTTAAAAGTTGCAATGCCAAGTCACCGCCGCCTCGATGCAAATCCGAACTCCTCTATCCTCTCGACGACGTCGCATAAAAGCATCATCCTCACCACTCCCCGTCCCGACTCCCAAGACAAGAAGACGACGTTGACTCATCACTCTCTCTCCTCCTCCTCTCCCACCGACAAATCATGCCTTCTTTCAATGGCGCTATTGATCGTCCGTTGCAACCTCCATGGTCGGCGAGGCTCTTCTCCCGTTCTTTGGTGGCACGGTGGCAGCGACGACGGTGGCTGCCGAAAGCGACGGCCTCGGAATTGAAGCCCATCGAGAAGATACCGGTGGCAACCGAGGCGAGATAGCTCGCAGGATCATGAGAACGGCGAGGAGGCCGGGGTTCGGACCGTCGCGGTCTTATAAAGAACCCGACGCCGGCGCTCTCCACGTCGCTCCGCTAATGAGGCCGTCCGCATTGGTCCCGCTCCGCTTGCCTCGCCACCTCGGAGGGTCCATCATCGATGCCGCTCTTCGCGCCGGTGCTCGGTGTGAGGAGTTGAGAACTAACTATCGCGTTTGAAGTGCGTGTAACGCCTTTCGGAATTATCGTGTTCGTTAGGGCGGTGGTTGTCAGCCCGGAGAGAATGGAATTGGTGACGGTGGAGGAAATTTGTGAGATTATTATGAGTCTCAAGTATTGGAGCTCAATTCCCATCCGTTTCATTAAGGTTTCCTCCACGTTACTCGGGAAAAGCTAACATTTTAAATATGGAAGTACCTAGAAATAACTTAATATCGAATTAGAAAGTTAGAAATAAAAATAATACGCAAAGTGATTTGGTTAATTCATCAACAATATCTTCTAATGATTATATGTATAACGAGTTTGATTAGGTGGTGCACATACGTGTGCTTGAGTGCGTGCTGTTTCGGTAGATGTGACTAATAGCGCCAAGGTTCTCCACTTGCTATTCCCATCTTTCTTAAAATATCTTGGGCAACTTCCACGAAAGTCGGATCGCCGGGTCCGGCAAGGCGGGTTGAATTACCAAGAATCTACTTCTGCATTTCAGCTCCCGATTAATCTTTCTTTCATTTCTTCCCACGGTTTAGTCAAATAATTCACCCTAGAATTTGTTGGGGAGAATTCGGGTACAATAATTCACCACAAGCCAAACGCAATCCGTAATCAATTTTTCCTCGAAACTAAATCAACTGGAAATTCTCTTAATTTCAAGCAACAACTAGCAATATATAATCTCACAATATGTAAATATAAAGCCGAAATGATAAGTAGATAAAACAAATAACGACACCAAGGATTTAATGTGGAAAACCCGATATGGGAAAAACCACAAACCGACCAAAAATATCCACTAATCACCAAAAATAGTAGGATACACAAAGTATTATCCTCTAGTTACACAATAGAAGCTCAACATCAACATTACAATCATCTTTTCTCACCACGAGATAGATAAATAAGTTTTGAGTAAGAAAAACCTTAACTGCAACTAGAGAATTCAAAGACGGTTCTCGACCAACAAAACCATCAACTTGTAGTCCTCGATCTCACAAACAACATATTGAAATTTGAGCCGATTCTGTCAATATTTGGCATTCAATCGGAGCCGCAGTTACAGCCCTCTTTCTTTTCTTCTCTTCTCCCTTTGCTTCAGTAATTTTTGTTTTCTCTCTCTTCTTTTCACTTTTTGGATGCACACTTGCACGACCACCACTTCCACTTCTTTTTGTCCATTTTTTTTAATTTAATGCTAGTAAGGCTCCACATGAAGGTGAACCCAACGAATAAATCTCCCCCTCCACCTCATGTGGGAAGGTTAGTCATGCCTGTTTTTCTTCTACAAGCGTCAAGCTTCATCACGGGCAAGGCCTTGGTGATCATGTCGGACTTATTGTTATCGGTATGAATTTTCTCCAGTATGAATAGCTTCTCTTCTAATTTCTCTCGAATCCAATGATACTTCACATCAACACGTTTCGATCTTAAATGCAATATCGGATTCTTGCTAAGATAGATAGCACTCATGCTATCGTAATATAGAACATACTTTTACTGCTTCAAGCCCAACTCTTGTAGGAATTTTTACATCCATAAGACTTCTTTACCTCCTTCAATAATAGCGATATATTATGCTTCAATTGTAAACAAAGCAAGATTTACTTTTTGCAATCTCGATTGTCATGAAACAACTCCCCTACAAAGATTATTATATAACCCGATGTGGATTTCCAAGAATCAACATCATTGGCATAGTCTGCATCCGAGTAGCCACTCAACTCAGGCATCGCATTTCCATAACACAAGCAAAGTGTAAAAGTGCCTCTAAGATATCTCAAAATGCATTTAACTGCAGTCAAATGCTCCTTACCTGGATTAGAGAGAAATCTACTCACAACACCAACTATATAAGCAATAGGTTTTGTACAAACCATGGCGTACATCAAACTACCCACGGCTGATGCATAAGGAATTTTCATCATCTCTACCTTCTCTTTCTCACTTAAAGGACACGCATTACTACTCAACTTGAAATGGCCTGTAAGTGGAGTACTCACCAGTTTACATGTGCTCATGGTGAATCTTTCAAGCACATTTTCAATATACTTTTCTTGAGATAACCACGGTTTCTTATTCTTCCCGTCATAAGTAATTTTCATGCCTAAGATTTGCTTTGCTAGGCGTAGGTCTTTCATTACAAAAACTTTTTCCAACTCATTTTTCAAGCTCTTGATTTTCTTGGCATCATGCCCAACAATCAACATATCAACCATATAAAATATGAGAATAAAAAAATCATTATCGAGAATCTTTTCATAAAAACACAAAAATCGGAGTTTGTATTACAGTATCCTTGTTCTTCCATGAATGATTCAAACTTCATATACCATTGCCTTGGCACTTGCTTGAGACCATATAAATTTTTCCTCAATCTACATACAAGGTGCTCTTGCCTTCAACTTCAAAATCATCCGGTTGCTTAATATATATTTCTTTTTTTATGTCTTTATGAAGAAAAGCCATCTTTACATCAAGTTGTTCAATTTCTAAATTCAAATTGGTGGCCAACCCATGAACAACTCGAATAGAAAACATCTTTACATCCGGTGAAAAAATCTCTTCAAAGTCTATGCTCTTTCTTTTGACGAAAGCCCTTAACAACAAATTTAGCTATGTATCATGGTTGCAAACTATTTTCTTCTGTCTTCAACTTGTACACCCACTTATTTATAAGTGTTCTCTTACCCTTAGGCAATTTTACCAATTCAAATGTGTGGTTCTCATGCAAGGATTTAAGCTCCTCTTGCATAACTTCATGAAACTCATTCTTTTGTTCACATGATATAGCTTCTTCATAAGTTTCTAGCTCTCCTGCATCAGTGAGTAACAATACTCATGCAGCAAATATTTTTGAGAATGTCTATTCAGATCTTCTAACTTGAGATATGATAGATTGCTCTTGCTCAGCCTATTTCACCGTTTCAACCGAAGAATCAATATTATGTGAGGATTCACCATTTTCATGATTTCCATGCACTTCTCTCCCATGATTTCTATCAACATTATGAGGATTTGGGCTAAAACTAACTTAACATTGAGCTATATTCTTTTGTCTCTCTCGCCTTGTCAATGTCTTTAATAGTTTGATACTCATAAAACACCACATCTCGCTTCTAATGACTTTCTTTGCAACTCGGATCCCATAACTTGTAGCCAAACTCTTCATGTCCATAACCTAAGAAGATACATTGTTTAGACTTGTCATCAAGCTTGGATCTTTTTATCTCTTGGAACATGCACAAATGTCTCGACAACCGGATACTTTTAGATGGCCATAGGAAACATCTTTGCCACTCCAAACTCTTTGCAGAACATCCCCTTAAGAGGAACCGACAGAGAAAGATTTATCAAGTCCACCGTTGTTCTCATCGCTTCACCCCAAAATGACTTAGGCAACTTCATGAAAAAGCGTACACCTAATCCGATCATTAATTGTTAGGTTCATTCTCTCTTACTCCATTATGCTATGGTGCTTTTGAAATAGTCTTCTCAAGCTTAATACCATAATCCCTACAATAGTGTTCAAATTAATAGTGTTCAAATGGCCTCCATATTACCACTATTGTCACCAACACGTTTAAGCTTCTTCTCGATTTCTCTATCCACATTAACATGGAATTGCTTGAAAGCAAGTTAATAGCCCACACTTTTCTATAATAATCATCAATAAATGTCACAAAGTATAATGCACCTCCAAGAGTTTTAATATTTATGCAACAAACATCGGTGTGAACTAAATCAAGTACATTTGATTTTGTGTGTGGAGAGGCACTGAAATGAGAATCTATGTTGCTTACTTGTAAGACAATGAGTGCATTCTTTTAGATTTTTATCCTTCAAAGGTAAAAAGATTCTTCCTAGCAAGAGTTTCAAGTCCTTTCGCTAAGATGACCCAACCTCATATGCCATAAATTAACCAAGGAATTCACCACCGCATTTACCTTTTCTTTAATCAAGTCGGCTTGCATGGTGTAGAGAGAACCTATCTTTTTACCATTTGCCACTACCATGGAACTTTTAGTCAATTTCCATTTACCATCAAGAAGGAATTGCAATAACCATCATCATCTAAGAAACCCATGGATATCAAGTGAAGTCGAATATTTAGAACGTGTCTCACATTTTTTTAAAAACAAATTACATCCGACATCGGTTTCTAAATAAACATCTCACATGCCAATAACCTTGGAAACACCACTATTTCCCATCATAATACAACCAAAGTCACCACCACGATAAGAAACAAAATAATCACGCCGTGAGGTGACATGAAAAGAAGCCATGGAATCAACAACCCACATAGAGTCTTGGCATGTAAGATTCTCACATCTGCCGTCACATACGAACACGATATTGCCATCCGATGCAACCGTTGTAGCTTGTTTCTCTTCTTTCTTCCGATTTCCGTTTCTATTATGGGATCTATCTTTCTTTGGCAACCAACACTCTTTTTACATAATGTCCCATTTTTGTTGCAATTATAATACTCCACACTCCTTCTCGGTCATGATTTCGACCTTCCTCTTGACTTATCTCGAGTATCATTTCTTTAAAACTTTCTTGAATGACTTCTTGCAATGTTTTTTATAACAAGAGCATCTGATGTAGAAACATAATTCAAGCATTTTCTTCTTGTTTCTTCATTGAATAAACTTTCTTTAACCATGCTCATAGACAGTACACCAAAGGGAGCCAAGTTGTTTAAGCATACAACCAAGATGTCCAAACTATTAGGAAGAGTACCAAGTAACAAGCATACTTACAATTCATCTCCAAGATCAATCTCCAAGATTTGTCAATTAATTTACAACATCTTGAAATTCCGTCAGTGTTCCGCCATATTACTCACTTCCTTTTATCTCAAATTCACAAGTCCCTTAACTAGAAGAACTTTATTTTGTGGAGTTTTTCTCTCATAGAGATCTTGTAATTTCTTCCACAAAGTGTCTGCCTTCGTTTCTTAAGCAACATGATAAAACACACTACCATCAATCCATTGTCGGATAAACCTAATTGTTTTTCGATTTATTCTCTCCCATTCTTTGTCTTCCTTATCTCCTTTGACTTCATCACTCTCAATAGGATCAAACAAGTCTTTGCAATATAATACGTCTTCCATTCGAGGCTTCCAAATAGAATAATTCGAGGCATTTAACTTAAACATGATGCCGCTAGTTTCTTCCCATTTAACCTTTAGAATTTCAACCTAGCTACGATACCACTTTGTTGGAGAACTTCCGGGTACAATAATTCACCACCGAGGCAAATGCAATCCAAGATCAATTTCTCCCCAAAACTAAATCAACTAAAATTCTCTTAATCTCCCCAGCAGCAACAACCAACAATATAACCTCACAATATGCAAATATGATGCGAAATGATAAGTAGACAAAGCAAATAGCAACACGATGATTTAACGTGGAAAACCCAATGTAGGAAAAATCACGGACCACCCCAACATCCACTAATAATTAAGAATAGTATGATACACAAAGTATTCTCACTCTAGTCACACGATAGATGCTCAACATTAATATTACAATCATCTTTTTCTCACCACATAAGTAAATAAACAAGTTTGGAGCAAGAAAATCTTAACCACAACCGGAGAATTCGAGAGACGGTTCTCGAAGAACAAAAACCATCAACTTGTAACCATCGGTCTTACAAACAACATACTAAAATTTGAGCTAATTCCATCAATATTTGGCTTTCGAATCGAATCGCAAATTGCAACCCTCTTCTTTCTTCTCTTCTCCGTTGCTTCAATGTTTCTTGTTTTTCTCTTCTCTTCACTTTTTGGATGCACACTTGCACGACCATCCCTTCCACTTCTTTTTGTTCTTTTCTTTTCCTTTCTTTTTTGTTTTGTTTTGTTTGTTTTTTTTCTTTTATTTAATGCTAGTTGGGCCCCACATGAAGGTGGACCCAGCCAATAGAATTTTCCTTTAGTGAGGGGTCATCTTCCCGCGCTTCTTCCCTCTCATTTTCCATCGCTCTTAACTTTTTTGAGTTTCTCAACCATCTTTTTCGTACCCGTTGCATAGAGATTCCCTTATGGAAAGTCTATAGGGTGGTTCCTCATCCTTATCAAGAACAATTAGAGGTCTTGCTTTATCTTTCGATCCCTCTTCCATCGACACAAGCTCCACCTCGTCTAAGTAAGTCTTCACACGTCTTTTGGGGCAAAAAGCCATCATATGTACGCATTGTCTTCAGTGCTCTTACTCCTTTTAAGTGTCAACATTCTCGAAAGGGATCGCTGAGGAAGATCCTACGTGCCTTCTTTCTAGCCTCATGAGATTGTGAGTGAGATCCAAAGGGAAAGACCGATCATATTTCGTAATCCTTGAATTGAATCAAGCCAATAGAGCCAACCTTCTTGATTTGTCTTGTTTTTGTCCCCAAATTCTTGATATATGGCCTCTTCCAAAAGAATTACCATGTGTTCGTGAGTTTTCGGAGGCACGGATGTCGCAACAATCCTCGAGTCATCTCTACGCAGCTTTGGATCGAATGGAATATTCACTTTTGTGGATAGTGAGGAGCTCAAGAAAGGAAAGCAAATATCGCCATCGCTTATGAGGGGCGATCGGAATCACGATGTCGCGATCATCATTTTCTCTGAAGACTATGCTCTCGCAATGGTGTTTGGACGAGTTGGTAAAGATCATGGAGTGCAAGGCAATGTAGGAGGCTGATTTGTGTTGCCAAGATTTTACAAAGTGGAACCAAGAGAAGTTAGAGGGAGAGAGGCTTATAGGAGAGCTATTGCTAAGCATGAGATCAAGTTCGGAAGGATTCAGAGAAAGTGAGATGGAAGAAGGCTCTCCTCCAATCTTGCCTAAAAGAGCTTGTCCGGGTGGTATATTAGTGATGGGTAAGTAAAGCGTGTGATGCACTACTTTGCCATTGTTAGCTAGTGATTTTTTGTTATATTTCAAACCATATGCAATAGACTACCACTCAAAGCTGATTGATATTGTCAAGTGGTCTTTGAATTCGATTGAAGATATAAAGCGAATATGCGAGCAGTAGATTGCAAATGGGTCATAAACCCATATTATGACCATTCATATTATGACTTATTTTTTAGTTAAATGGGTCATATGGATCAAGTGAAAATTAAATATGGGTCGGAAATGAGTTAAGTGAAAAAATTAAATATGGGTCAAAAATGGGTTAGAAAGTAAAACACAAAAAAAGAAATTGATCTAAATGGGTTAATAGGACACTTTAAAGTTTAAACCCATGGCCTTTTTTAATTTTATAAAAATGTTTTTTATAAAAAATCGAAATTATAATTAATTTTCATATTTCAATTTTTTTTCTTTTCTTTTTCTTTTCTTTCTTCCTTCCTTAGCGGCCGGCCGGCGACGAGGCTAGGTGAGGTTGAGCCTCGTCGGATCTAGCGAGGCTTGAGCTCGCCGGCGTCTGGGCGGGGCCTCGACCTTGGTAGATCGGTGAGATCGAGCCCCGCCCGACGCTTAGTGAGTTTGAGGCTCGCCGGATCCGGTGACGCTCGGCCTCACGGCCCATTGGCGAGGGCTCGAGCTTGCCAATGTTGGGTGGGCGATCTGCTTGAACGACCAGCAAGGCTCGAGCCTCGCCGGATCCGGGCAAGACTCGAGCTTGTCGGTGGGCAAGGCCTTGACTTCGCCCGAATCGGGGGCGAGATCCAGAAGCCTCACCTCGACGTCGGCAAGCTCGATCTCGCCCCGTGGTCGATCGTCGGCATCATCGTGGCGGCCGGCCGAAGAAAAAGAAAAATGAAAGAGAAAAGAGAAAAATAAAAAAATAATTATTAAAAAATAAAAATTATATTCTTTTAAAAATAAAATAACTAAAAATTATATTTAAAAAAGTTAAAAAGAATTGTAAAAATTTTCCATTAAATTGTATTGCATAAAAATGTTCTAACAATACTTTGTTTTTATATAAAAAAATCATAAAAAATGAGCTTTTTTTAGGTTTAGTTAAAAAAATTTCATGTTACAATTTTTAGTTATTCAATGGTATGTTCACTTCAAATAAGCATGTGCATAGTCTAGTTTTTTTTTTTATAAATATTTCAATTTATACATTTTTTAATTTTTAATTTTATTTTATTTACTATTTTAAATTTAATTTGAAGTTTTAATCCAATTAGCATATAGTAGAAGTGGGGTTTTCCTAGAATACTAATAGGTTTTAGCAATACGGGTTGGGTCGGGTATGGGTCACTAGATTTACATTACAAGAATATGAGTCAAAACGGGTTAAATGGGTCAAATATAAGGGTCGACCCATTTTCAACCCGACTCATACCCGACCCGACCCACCCATTTGCCACCTACTGAAAATCAAACTCAAAATTCAAATAACCAAAACTTCAAGCTAGCAAATTCTTTGAATTCAATTCTTGATGTGTGGATAATGAGAACTTTTTGTCTTCGATGAAAGTGTGTTTTAATAGTTCCTTAGTCATTATTGTCTTCAGGCGCAAGTTCTTCTTAATTTTTCCCTTGGGCAAACGTTGGGCAGGTTCACCAGATGTGTTAATTTCTTTTTCTCTTATTATTTGCTAACCTTGTTATGTTATTTTCCTCACGACGTTTGAGGTTGAATTCCACCACGTTGAAATGCTAAAGCACGTTTATCTTTCTTTTGGGTGCTCATCGAAATGAAGCGGAGCTCATACAATGCATCATAAAGGATTTATCAATTCATCTAAAGCGAACACCCTCACATGTTGCTAAGTATCCGGTCAAAATAGAGTCCTAGGTTAAAGAAGTGATATCATTGTCACAAGAAAAGTTGGATGGTGATGATGTTCTCATGATAGGTATATGGGGACCTAGAGGCATAGGATGACCATCGCTAAAGCGATATATAATGCTATGGAAATACGAGTTTGAGGGGATCTATTTTTGGAGCAAGTTAGAGAAACTTGAACAAAATCAACGGTCTAGTTGGTTTGCAAGAAAAATTTCTATCTCGGATCTTATTTCCTAGACATCTATCGATTTCGTAGTGTCGGTGAAGAAATTAGTTTGATAAGAGAAAGACTTTGTTGCAAGAAGGTTCTCCTAGTTCTTGATGATGTTGACCAATTGCGTCAATGTTTGAATGTTTTAGGCATTTGGAGAAGGTAATTGATTTGGTAAAAGAAGTAGAATCTTTTGTAACATCAAGGGATAAACATTTGCTAACTTCTCATGGCATAAATCTTGTGTATGAAGTTAAACCTTTAGACCATGATGAGGCACTAGACCTTTTAATCAGCATGCATTTCCAAATTGCAACAAATCTGAAATAAGAAAGGATCTCATAGATAGAGCACTACATTACGCCGGGACTTTCCATTAGCTCGAAGTATTGGGCTCATTCTTTCGTGGGAAAAACAAACCAGCATGGGAAAGTGAGCTGCATAAACTTTCCCGAGTCCTCACAAAGATATCAATCAAGTTCTGAGGATAAGCTTCGACGGATGGAGAAGGACGAAGAGATTTTCCTCGACATTGCTTGTTTCTTTAAGGAAAAAGTATAGAATACATCAAAAAAAGTTCTCGACAACCGTGGCTTTGAGACAACTATAGGAATAGAAATTCTCATTGGAGAGGTCCTTGATAAGAAAGGAGCATGGGACCTTGCGAATGCATGATTTAGTTCAATCGATGGGTCGGAATATTGTCAATCAAGAATGTTACGATGACCCCGGGGAAACGTAGTAGATTATGGCTTTTTGAAGATGTGCAGGATATTCTATGTGAAGACACGGAGAAGAGTTATTTATGTAAACATTGTTATATCTCAGTTTTATGATACTTTGATTTGGACAATATATGTAAATCTCAATGAAATTTTGTGTGAGAACTGAATTTTCTCTATTATGAATAGGAAACGAATGCAATAAAGGCCATCATAGAATTGCAGCACCAAAAGTGAGAAACTATGAATCTGAAGAGATAACCATAAGTCCAAATGTTTTCGGAAACATGAAAATGTTGAGAATGCTTATTTTGATTGAAGTGCATATCTCATCGCAAGGTCTTGTTTGTCTCCCTAATGATGCGAGATGGCTTGAATGGTAAATGCGTTACTAGAGTTTGGCTCTAGTCCAAAAGAAACTTGTTGGACGTGGTTGGATCAAAGCACTTGTATCCCTTTTTGTTGATGAATACCCATGAACACACACTTCTTAGTGCGAGGGTCAAGCTTACCTCGCTTCGAGAGTGCACATAAAACACACACCCAAAAACTCTTAAATGCAAGATAATAAGTTTGTGCCCATAAAGAATTTCCATAGGCGTCTTGTAACCTAGAACATGACTAGGAAGTCGATTAATAAGATAACAGCTAGTTAAAACAACATCGCTCCAATAAGTCTTTGGCATGCCTCTAGAAAATAATAATGCTCAAGTCACCTCAAGAAGGTGTCGATTCTTTCATTCGGCCACCCCATTCTACTGAGGTGTATCTACATATGAAGTTTGATTAATAATGCCCAAGCTGCTCAAATAAGATTGGAAGGTCTGATTAGAATATTCTGTACCATTATTAGTGCGTTAGACCTTTATGCATGTTTTGAATTGATTTTGAATCATGCTACAAAATTCCTGAAAAATAGTGACTACATCACTTTTAGCTTTGAGAAGGTATAGCCAAGTAGCTCATCATCAATAAAAGTTGAATCAATTGGAGCACTCCAACATCCTAATGTACTAGATCAAATACCTCAGAAGCTAAATTAGAGTCTTGAGGAAAAGGTAATCTATGTTGCTTAGCATAATAACAAGAGTCACAAGTATTGCAATTATAAAATAAAGTTCTATCAATAGCTTGCGACACATGGTTAGAAGGACCCATGTGCATGTGCCATAGTCTTGAAGCCTCCATCGAATTCTTCTTTGCCACCAAGGCATTCGTATGATAGTCTAGGACGTAGAGGTCATTTTGGAGCCATCCTTCATCAATCGTCTTCTTAGTACTGCAATCCTGAAACAGCACATTTGAAGGAGAGAAGATAACATTGCAATTTAATTCTTCAGTGCACTTGCTCACCAAAAGTAAATGAGAAGACAAATCAGGCACAACCAAAACATTAGATTTTTGTGAGAACAACTTAAACTGTCTTGCTCCTTACGTTGGAACTTGCATTCTGTTAGCCACAATAATGGGTGGATATGAGGCACTTGAGGAGACATTAAAAAGTAAATTTGAAGAGCTACACATGTGATTGGTAGCTCCCGAATCTATGACGAATGGAGTACTAGATTGGGTTAAAAGAGCAGTATTCAATGTCTTAACCATGTTGGTCGAATCTGATGAAGGACCCGAAGATCCCTAACCAATCCCTCCTTGCCTTTGCATTTGGAGCAGTTGTTGAAATTGTTGTGCCAAGGACTTCGGTTTTGACCGAAACTCTGTAGAGTTTCCTGGAACAAGTTTTGCTTCTTGAACCTTATCTTTGTTGGCATGAAGATGAGGATGGAGTAACCAACACCTGTCTTTGGAGTGATCATCTCTATCACAATGGTCACAATCAAATCGAATGGGCCTTTTATTTTTTCCCTTTGCCAATTTCGCCACAGGTTCACCACGTTGGTTGTTCATCACAACCTTATGAACTGAACTTTCAGAGACTGGTTTATCAAGACAAGGTGAGACACTCATCACTTAACACCTCGTCTCTTCTCCTTGAATCAAGCCACATACTTCATCAAACGTAGGCAATTTTGGACTCATCGGAATTTGTCTTCTCATGTCTTCGTACTTAGGCCCAATGATAGCTAATAATTGGAAGACTCAATCTTGTTGTTCTCGTCGAATGTAATTAGCCACATTTTGGGTTGCTAGCCTATACAGACACAGTTCATCCCACCTTCTCTTCATATTTCCAAGATGGTTAGTGAAGGATTGAGAGGATTCTTGCTTAGAGTTAGTAATCTCTTGTTGCAATTTGAATGCTCGAGATGCATTTTGAGCTTGTCCATACATCTTATTCAACAATTCCCATAAGATTTGAGTTGTAGGGGAATATGTGAAAATCTCATACACTTGAGATTCCATAGAGTTAAAAATCCAAGACAAAACCAAACAATCGTTGGCTTGCCATTCATCAAATTTCGCATCCCTCTTAGGAGGTGCTTTCATTTGGCCATTGATATGCCCAAGCTTTGATTTGCCCCTGAGGACCATAATAATAGCATGAGATCATGGAAGAAAGTTCTTCTCATTTAGCAATATGTTGGTGAGTCCTTGGCTGGTGGTAGTGGAGCCGGTTTCGAGATTGGCTGAACTCGAATTAGTCATGATTTGAACAACAACCATGTATACACCAAGAAGAAGGACATGGATGGATCAAATGCATAAACAAGTATGTACCTGCTTTGATACCATGAATAAATTAAATAAGAAGACGCGATTTAATGAGGTTCAACAATATGCCTATGTCCTTGATAATCCTCTCTCAAAGTTTTCTTTTTGTCATATCGTCCTTGAGAGAGTAACTACCATTTTATTGATGAAGTATAGGAAAGGAAGACAATGAGAAAATAAGGCAATTCCCAAAATTACACAAATCAAACAAATCTACATAATTTCTTTCCAAATCAAACAAATCTAAATAATTTCTTCCCAAATAGAAGGGCTAGCACCAATCATGCCAACACAAGAGGAACCAGAAGAGAAAATACAAAGAATGTCGCGTTTTCAATTACACGTATTGTGTTTACAATGTTGTGTTAGCACTAGAAAAAATAGTCTAAAAGAAAAGGTCAACTTGGTTTGATCAGCTCTGGCTCTAACATCTACACGGCTGCGCGAACCTAACTGGAACTCCAATCACCAACCCACCGGCCACCATCATCTTCCTCTGATGACCGACCGGCACTCCAATCGGTGGACGGGGAACCTCATATTTGTGAGCCGGCGCCGGCCCGGACATTTTTGCCGAAATGTTAATGATGCCATCCGTCTGCACGCCGTTAGAATCCCTCAACCTATAACTGAGAAAATGCACGTGGCCCTCCGGTGTGCCAGGCTCACCGGCGAGATCCGAAACCGGTACCGTCGCTCCGCCGACGAGCTTGTAACTCCCCGACGAGCTCCTGCACTTCACTTCCAATGTAATGAAGCCCGCATGCAGCGGCAAGTCAACGGCCAGTTTCTCGTTCCACTGGGGGTTTGTTCCTTTGTCCGGCGCCGGTTTGGTCGAGCATTCGTGGCCGGGCTCCACTCGGACCGCCACGACCGCGTTCTTCACGGGCTTCTTGTTGAGCCGTAGATTCTCTCCGGATATCAAGGTGATTTCCAAGGCTCGCTTCATCCTTCTTTTTTTCCTTTTCTGGGTCGAAGATCGCCGCTCCGAAAGCTTGAAGTTTGGGATTTGAAGAAGTGGAGTAGATGAATGTGATGAGAAATGTTGAGATGAAGAAGACTGTGAAGAGGAAAGAGGGTGTGTTGTCTGACTATATAGAAGGGGCTGTGCTGTGGAGGAAGGGAGAGAGAAAGAAGGTAGAAGGAGGTGGGTAGTTTCTGACGATCCCTCTTTTTTCCGTATTGACCGACAGTTGCGCGGTGCAATTAGTTGACGTGCGAGATGGGCCGCGAAGGTCAAGAGACGTGTTTCTTTTGCGAGTCTATTATATATATTTGCTCCCAGTATTGTCAGACGTAATTCCATTTTAGGAAATAAAGTCAATTCCATTTTAGGAAATAAAGTCAATTTTCTGTTCTTTAGTAGGGTTACGCGATGCGCGTGAAGACTGCAAACGGAAACATTCAATTATGGCGTGTATTCGGTGGTCCCGGAAGCTTCCCGATGACGGGGTGCAAAATTTGTTTTGGGGTAAAGTGGCAATTGCATAATTCCATCTTGGGCTGCTGAGAAATAACCCGCTCAACAACTCTTATGAAATTTCGCCCATAAAGACTCCATGATGTTTCTGTCCTTTTGAAGCGTGTAAGAGGAAAAATTGATTCAATGCCGATCCTCAAAGAGGATTAGCTTACGATCAAGATTGTTTGTCATTTACTTTCTTGTTAATTCATGAACACCAAAAAAAAAAAGGAGACGAAAATTTAATATCATCGTTAGAATTTAATGATGGCCCGTTTTTATGTTTAAATTCCACTCACTTTTACCATCCCTATCACTTTAGAAAATGCAGGAAAATTGTCCAAAAAGCGTAAACCTATTTTATTGTGCAAAGTGTAAAATTTTTTCAATTGAGCTCATTTAGTTTTAAATTTTTAATAATTTTCTAATGTAATCCTTTTGGCTGATTTTGATCGAAAATAGCTAGCATGGAAATCTAGAATTTTTTTTTTTTTAAAATTTTCAGTTTTTTCTATGTTCTTTTTTAATGTTATTCCTTAAAAAATTGAGGGGGAACATGGCTAGTGATTAACTAGGTGCTGTCCATAGGAGAGTTGCGATGCCCTGGCTCCCCACTAGGCGAGGCGAGGTAAGAAGCCTCAATGCCCTTCCCTAGTGGCCAATGAAGGCTTGTAGGCTCTCATAAGCTTTTGCTAAGGCCTTGATAACCTCAATCGACCCTTTCAAAAAATATGAACAGTAAAATTAAATAAAACTGAAAAAGAAATTTAAAAAATTTAGAAAAATTACAAAAATTGCCATATTAGCATCAATTGTGTCATTTCAACAATTTTCTATCAAGTTTGGTATGAAAATTTATATTAAAAAATTGTTAAAATATAGAAAATTGTTGAAATAATTAGAACTATATTGATTAAATTGAATAATTTAGAACTGTATAGACTAACATATGTTAAAGTTTAGGATATATTGAATAATTATTCAAAAAAAAGATACATCATATTTAAGTGAAACTCACGCGAAAGAGAAGTTTGTCGGTCTACTATCATTATGTCATGAGAAATATCCAGGAATTTACTAGTGAGGTGATGCGTGTCTGCGTATGAAGACCGTTGGATTGCGGTCAACTCATATGAAAAAGAAAAGAAAATAAAAGAAAATTCGCCCACACCACACGTCCAACACCTCAATCAGTTGGTCTATTTGCACCAGCTAATTTTCAATTTATAAATTACTGACCATGTGAGCCGGCAGATGTCCTGTCACTGTCCCTATGCGGCGCTACCTCATGATACTTGGTATTGTCTACCTTACAAAACGCGCCAACAGAGAACACCTGGGCTGTGATCTGACCTTACATATGTAAGCATCTCAAAATTTTCGACCCCCGTGAAGCCGGGTGTAACACTGGTTCCGTGATAAGGTTTCATTAAAAGCGAAATAGATAATTCGAGCCGCTGAAGGAGGATCGCTGGGATCGCCACGTGTAAATGCGCGGAGCGGATGAAACGTGTGCGGACGCGGACATGCTGACTTTGGGGATTTTTTTAATGTTCTTTTTTTTTTTTTTTGGTCGAAGGATTTTTTTAATGTTGAGTCCTCCATATCATCCACATCTTTCGTCGGTCATGGTCGGGAAACTTTGTGGAACAGAAAAAAAGAAGAAAAAAAGGTCCGGAAATTTCTTTGTAAAATAAAAAAAAAAGTCTGGAAGCTTCACGTGTGTTTCAGGCCTCGTTTTCTCAAAAAATTCAATTGTAACTCCACCCTTAATTCCCCTCCGCAACTTCTTTTTTTGCCTAAAAAGGATTGCCGATTTTTATTCTAATCCCTAAATCTTTCCAGCATCCAAAAACCGCTATTGCTCTTTTCAAATTTATTAATCTCAGGAGGCCGATGTTGTTCTCTACGAAGGTGGAGAAGTTGGTATAGACCATGTTCTTATAATGAATCTTTAGCTAGCCTTAATATTGATAATTTTGAAAAATCTAGTAACATGGGGCATAGTCGAAATTATAGTGAAAATTTTGGATCATTCTATAGATAAAAAAAAAAAAGTTCGAAGCATAATTGAGATTTGATCTAAAGTTTGGAATTTTGTAGGAGATTAAACCAAGAATATATAGATGCATAGCCCGATAAGCCTCTTCTCTTGACTTTTTTTTGTCCAAACGAGGGCCAACATAAAATGCAATGGATCTACATATAAACAAAATGAATTATTGTCCACGAAAACATTTAGACATAAATTATTATAGACAATGAAATTTTTTTTCATTGATTAATTATTTCAAGGCATATAAACAATTATTTTTTAAAAATAATTCCGAATCATTTATTTTTTGCTAAATAAATGGAGCTGAAAATTCAAAAGATTTTTGAAAAGGAAAAGTAGTAATATAGCGTTGTAATATGATTCAACATCAAATGCATTTACAAGCCTCGTTGAGATCTTAGATGCACACCGCTATTTCTATGAAATGGAAGCAATCTTAATCAAGACACTCATATACTTTCGTGGGCTTTGCAGGGAAGGCGTAAGAGAACCCGGTGAATGACCATGAGTTGGCTAACTGTTTTAAGAAAAGGACTCATATGAGATTATAAACACAAAAGCACTTCGATCATTTCAAATACTAAGGCGAGCGTTCTCATATTATCATTCAATTCCTCAAATTAGACGGATACATTGATTATTTAGATTAGATGGCATAAAGGACGGCTGTGCATCTAACTAGTGTTATAACATAAAGGAACACCGCGCTTGTGCTTTTTTTGAAGAAATTCTTACATACTACAAGAGTGAAAAAGAAAAAAATATATCACACAATCTACAATAAGATCATGAGATTAATCATCATCAGCGGGCGTCATGCACCATTCCATGGCCGACTCATTCTATGGGCAAAAAGCAAATAATTATCACTTTAGATTAGATAAGTGAATTCAAAATGATACTGAGTACAACTTAGATTACCAAGGGCAGTGGGCACCTAATAGCATCTGCCAAATTTTGAGCAAGCCATGTGATAGAGAAGTTTTTGTTCATGAGATTCCCCAAACTGAAAAAGAGAAGATTTCAGAAGAATTATCATTTGGAGTTAATTGTATGAAGCTTGGTAAAGGTACCTAGGATGTTTATGACAGGTTCAAAATATATAATCCATCCTCCAATCAAAATTAATTGGGAAATCAGTCTTTCTTTCTTTTTGTGCAGATCAATGATCACAATTGAAAAATTCCTTTGATGATGAAAACGGAGAAATAACATTGCATTGCGAACCAACCTTGCTTCTTATTGGGCTGAAATGATCGGGTCCAAGCTCAACTCGTAATTTGACTTCTGAATCATCATTACGAGGATTCGTGGAAAAAAAACAACGGTGGAGCTATGAGGAATTTTTCGGGCAACGTTCTTATATTTTCTTTTGACGGGCAGTCTGCTTGTTATTGGCCGAGCCTATGTTAACGTTATCAAACTCGTTTAGAGAGAAGAAAATGGTTCATAATTTTCTCTCTTTTTTCTAGGCCGAAAGAAGATTAGTTCAACCAAACCATGCGAAAGCAATCTCATAATGGAAATTCCCACTACCTACCTGAACCAACCAATAAGGGACCTATCCTATCGCGTGGTACCAAAAAGATGATCTCGATTGATGACCAAAACCAAAGCGTGACTGGCAGACCAAAGAATTCCAAATTCATCACCCTTTGCTACTTTTTTAATTGACAATTCAAATGGGTGGGGCAAATCGGATTTGAGTCAAGTTGAAAATGACTAGATCCAAATTGATCAATTTAAATTGTTTTGATGAATTTATATTAAATGTAAATTTAGCGACTTACATCCAACCCAATCTATACCTGACCCAAACTCGACTCAACCTGGATTCCATCGTTAGCAACTTTTCTCCTTAAATTGTTGTTTTTGAAGAGTGGAGTACTCCTTGGATGACTCGTCAGGCAAGTTAGTGAGGGAGTTAGAGGGTCGGGTTATGAAGTGGGGGTGTGACTGTAGTGGTGAAAGTTTAGGTTTACTCAAAAATGCAATTTGTTATGGTAGCATGAAGTTGCAAGCTAGAGGAAAAAAAAATCTAACGATAGCAAAAGCAGAGCAAAGAAGGGAGAAGGTCGCAAGTCATGAAATCGAAAAGGGGAAGAGAAGAGACCGGTGAAAAATGACTAAAGTGGGCTAACAGTGGGTCGAAAGTAAATTTATAATAAATTCACTAAAACTGATGTGTTTTGGGTTTTTTTTTTTACTTTAAAATCCATTCTACCCTTGCTTTAAGTTGAATATGCGTTACGGATCTATTTTGACAGTCTTTCTTTTAGCCGAACTAAATTTAAAGTCAAGACACGTGAGCTGTGCCAAACTTTTATAAATAAGCTCTCTCTTTTTTGGGTGTGTCGTGTAGGTTGATGAATTTTTTCTTTTTGAGTTTGAACAAATGCGTCGAATTTACTACTTGGAATTGATCGAGTCTTTATCCTGTGGGTGATCCACTGGTTTTTTTTTTTTTTTTTTGAGCAAGAAGTGATCCACTGGTTTACGAGGTAGGAATTCTCCACAAAGTACTTTGCTTTTCAACCAGAAAAAAAGCATAAATATAGGCGTATGAAAAAGAAAGCTTTAAATTGTCTAGTAAACATTTGAAGATTTGAATTAATATAGGAGGGAAAAAAAAAGATGCTTGTAGCAATAGCAATATCTAAACTAAAATATTGATGGGAAGTAACATTTACGGGATCAGTGGACAGTATTTTGTTATTTGAATACTGACTAGCTTCATTTTAATGCAAATCTTAAATCTTACTGTTGCTATTTATTTTAATGAACTAAATGGACTCTCATGAAATATTTTGACAATATTCTGAGATGAAAACGCACAGTATGGCGTGCATTGCAATACAGAGATAGAGACGCTTGCAGGGGGAAAGAAAGTATTTCATGATTTTCTTTACAGCCGGCAAAAGAATGCCTCAGCTACGCGAGGGCAATCTCACATCGAAGATTCACCCTCTTCCAGATCGAAACCGTAACAAAAAAAAAAAAAAAAAAAAACTAAAAAAGAATCCCAAACTCGTCAAACTTAATATATTCTCATCTTGAAAATTTAACTTGCCAACGCGCCTCTCAAGATTTACATTGGTTGGGATAACAAATCGGCACGCCGGTCACCGTCCTGCTGTTCTTCTCCCGATCCATCGGAATCCCGAACTCTGGCACTGACGATGATGAAGACGACGAAGTCCCTTTATACGAGGACGTGACCATCCTCACCGAGATATTGATGATCCCGTTGCGCAGGCCTTTGGCGTCTCTCAGCCTGTAACTCAAGAAATGCTGGTAATTCTCTGGGGCGTAGCCTCCGACGAAGTCTGACACCGGGATCCATGCCGTCCCAACAAGCACGTCCCCGGCCGAGGAGCTCCTCCGGTGGACCTCGACGACGACGTAGCGGGAGCCCGCAGGCAAGTCCACGTGGAGCTTCTCGTCCCAGTAAGGGTACCTCTCGCCCCGGGCGTTGGGTTTCGTCGAGTCGTACAACGATGGCGAGCTGTGAGAGTCAGCCTTGACGGTGACGAAGGCGTTGTTCTTGATGGGCTTGTCGTTGATGCGGAGATCTTCGCCGGAGATGACGGTGACTTCCAATCTGCGATGGTGAGTGTTCGCCATGAAACTGGCGGGTGTGCTACAATAGAATGAAACAAAATACGACGGAATATGTATTCATGGACCTTCTTCTCTGATTGTGAGAAGGAGATTAGGATAAAATATATGCCCTTTTTTCTAATGCATATGCACAGAAAACGATGTGATCTTGGAGAACGGTCAAAATGTAAATATGACCTTCATGAAACAAAATAACCAAAAAGGAGAATCTAAGGAAGCACTGGTGTTATCTATTTGGATAATAATGAGAATTACTATGAGGATGTAACGCTTGACTCGACCTCAATACATATGTAAAGTCGTATTAACGAAAGACATTGAAGTTTTTGGTGCGGTTAGTTGCGCCAAGGAATAAATGTCAACAGAAGGGATTAATCTTGAGGTGATCACTCCCCACCCGCTTCCTCTTTTTAAGCGAAAAAAGAAAAAGAAGAAGTGCCATCGTTTTTTCTTTTAGCGATAAATTCTTTTTGTTGACCTAGAGATAATTTGAGTTGTCAATCTCAGCACTGTTCTAAGTCAAAATCGCTAAGAGGACACGACACTTGATCAAAACTACGCTGTACCTACTTTCTGTGACTTAATCTGCATAAGCCGCGATGCCCACGTACAGAAGGCAGACGCCAAGAGGAGTCCGCGGAGACGGTGACCATATCAACGCACATGTCGCAAATATATAAGATCTTTAGCCTTGAAAGATGGGGGTGACGGCATCATGATGTCGGTCTCGTTTGTTCTAATTCGCTGGCACTGAGCACGAAGCATATGTATTCCACAACTTACCCTCATCTGGAGTTATTCTCTCTTTCTTCCTTCCCCCAGACAAAAATAGATTAGTTGGATTGGGATGTTCTTGGGCGACTAGCAAGTCAGCGAGAGACGCTCCCAGCGAAGTTGCTTTTCCCGGGCGTCGTGGCATTCAGATCAGACAAATTCAATAGAGCTCCCGAAGCCACTTTCCAAGCCGTACTTGTATGCGATCGAAGATGTTACATTCACGAGTTGGCGTATGTTGAAATAATTATTTTCACTCAGCACCAAGTTTGATATTATCTCGGAATGCTCGCTCGCGCTTTGATATCACGAACTGGTCAGGGACAGCGGTCACTCTTTCGATGCTGGTAGCACGGGATATCCGAGTCTTTAAGCAAATAAATATTACATATTTCACGTGAGCTCCATTTTTTAAACACTAGACATTAGATGTGGAATATACTTTCGACCGAAAGTAAGGATATTTTACAATTGTTTGACAGTTGAGCTAATTTTTCTAGCATCTAGAAGGCACATCAACGATGCAACTTCTTGGGTAAGGATAATTGCAAAAATAATCTTCAAATTTTGACAAAATGTGCAATGTCGTCCCCGTAGCTTAAATTTGTTTAATGCAATCATTGAATTTAGTCCAATCTCTAAACATTTTCATATAATCTGAGAACTAAATTGAACATATACAAAAAATTCAAGACTGCATTGAATAAATTAAAAGTTCAAGAATAATATAACACATTGGGCTAAAGTATATGGACTATATTGAATAAATTTAAAGTTCAGAGGCGACATTGCATGTTCGGTCAAAGCTTAGAGACCATTTATATCATCTTCCCTCTCTAGTATAATGTGGTTCTTGTTCAAAACTCGTCAAATTCACAAAAAAGTATACAATCATGATCATAATTTAATTACCAAGGGCACGATGACAACCATTCATTTCGAGAAATAGTTTTCGGAAATGTAAATAGATTTTTCTATTTCTATTTCTAGATGAGTTTCTGAGCAAAAAAAAACTGTTTGATAACGATACAAAATTTCTGTTTTAGAAATAAAAATTCGTTTGATAACAAGTATAAAATTTTTATTTCTTAAAACAAAATTTTCTTTTTTTGGAGCAAATGAGATGTCCATTCTTACAAATTTCATATGCTTATGAACCCATTGACCTAAATACAAAGTAAAAGTGTTTTTTTTATTTATAGTAAAGTCTCCCTTTTTTGAAAAAAAAAAATACAAAGTAAGAGTTGTTATATCAAATTTTCTAAATTTTCACACAAAATTCTTTAGCATCCACCTAGATAGGCAATTACAGTCAAACAATATACTTATCAATAGTCTCCATACAATAGAAAAAAGAAATCAATATGCATTACTTTTGAGCATATTAGAAGGTTCCCAAAACTCTAGTAGAATGAAGGTGGGCAACCATATTCTAATCCCCTTCATGCTAGTGTGTCATGTCGATCACCACCACGGTTTACGATATCGAGCAATCGTTTTAGAAAAAAACACAAATAAGTGTATTGGGTAATTTGCGGCAAATTTTACAAAATCGGCGAATTTTACGAAGTGTAATAGAGCTTGTCATAAAGGATCATTACAAATAAGAGAAATCCTCAAGTAAAATATCACATTACAAGAATTGAGATAGGAATCATCAAATACAGTATCACATTACAAAAGCAAAGATTGGGAATCCCCAAATACAAAATAATAGAAATTCATTACAAAAGTTGAAAACACGATCTCATGGAATCTTCGGCATATTATGATCTTTTGCCATCTTATTGGCAATACTTTTTCTAAGCATATTAATCTTAGTAGAAAATTTCATGGAGAAATTATTTTGTTCAGTAAATAGAGAAGTAGAAAATTTCTACTTCGATTTTCGATCAAAATCCATTTCTCGAACAGAAATTTCTTCCGAAATAGAAAAAATGAATAGATTTATCCAACGGATTTCTATTCCAGAAATAAGTTTGGAATAGAAAAATTGTTTCTAGAACAGAAATTCTGGTTTGTCATGCACCCCCAAGTTACCAATGCAAATTAGCATAGACCTTGAAAGATGAAGCATGAACTTACCAGTTATATAAGAAAGGAAAGTTTGGTTTCAAAAATGTGCCTTATCCATGCCAATGATCCTCGTTCATCTGTAAAATTTATGACCTATACAAATGCATTAAGAGTTAGGTTCCCATTTTTTAGGATTCACATTCGGAATACTAGTGTGTGCTCGATTATTTTCTCAAGAGAACATTGCTCGGTTAAATGAGATATTTACATAGATCAATGAATAATTAAAAAAAGTAGGGATAAGCCAAAAAGAACCGACTGAATCAAGAACCATTCAAACTAGACCAAATCGATCAGTTGGGTCCAATTTCCAAAGATGCTGGTTCAACTCCCAATCGATCAGTTGGTTCGGTTCTCGACTTTAGAGATAAAACCGACCATCCGGACCATACTTGATTATTAATTTTTATAAATTTTAATTATTTATTAATAATACGTTAAGAAATAACTTAAACTAAAATTTTTGTATAATTACACTCCATCTCCTTAATACCTTTGTTAGTGCAACATTACACTTGATCTGACCTTAAGACCAAAAACCCTTTGCCTCGGCCGTCGCTATTTAAAGAGGCAACTTGCTTGTTAGCCTCTTCTTCCAACCGATGTAGGGCTAAGCTCACTTTCACACACTCACTCCCTCTCTCTCTTGCTCCCCCTCACCTACAAGTGACAAGTCACTCCAAGAGTCCCATATCAAACAAATAGGAGAGAGCCTAAGAGATTTTGTGTTTTAAATCGAAGCTTAGCCACTGCTTAAGGAATGCTTTCTTCGGCTTTTTGGCTAAGACCAAGCATGAATTTGTATATTGTGATTGATTCATAGTCATGCCAGAGTAGTTAAATTTTCTTGCATGTGCCTACGTGTGTTTCAAGCACATGCGATCGGTTCCATTGGATTGTGCGGGAGCTGATTCGGATCGGTTGGTCCAGTCTTATTCAGTTCCAGCCTCCTTCGGTTCGGTCCTCGGTTTCAAAAATGAGGAATTGGTTCCTTTGATCTGGCTCTCGATTCTAGGGTGGGAACCACACCACTCGGGATTCGATCACCCCTAAACACATGCGATCGGTTCCATTGCATTATGCGGGAGCCGATCTGGATTGGTTGGTCCAGTCCTATTCGGTTCCAGCCTCCTTTGGTCTAGTCCTCGGTTTCGGAAATGGGGAATCGGTTCCTTTGATTTGGCTCCCGATTCCAGGGTGGGAACCACACCACTCGAGAACCGATCACCCCTAAACACATTTGATCGGTTCCATTGGACTGTGCGGGAGCCGATCCAAATTGATTGGTCCGGTCCTATTTAGTTCCAGCCTCCTTCGGTCCGGTCCTCGGTTTTGGAAATAAGGAATCGGTTTCTTTGATTTGGCTCCCGATTCTAGGGTGGGAACCCCACCACTCGGGAACCGATCACCCCTAAATAAAAGTATAGCGGTAATATATTGATTTTAAGAAAGATAATTACATGTATGTTGGTTATGCAATGCAATTCGGGGCAATTTTTTTGGGAAACAAGGAGAGCAAACCTTCATTTCCATCGCATCAGAATATGTTGGAATTAAATGAATAATAATAAGTTTAGAAATTTGGAATAAGAGCACAAATAAGGATTGGAGGGAGAACTCATTAAAATGCAAATGCGTTTGTTTTAGATGTGTGTCTACAAATCTGAACTTCGTAACCTTGACATGGCTCTGCATAAGACTTAGTACAAATGTCTGACAACAATAAATGAAAAAAACAAGAAAGTTCACAAGTTAATAAAAGCACACAAACAAAGTCAATACAATAAATGCATTTGAACGCAAGTGGAGCAGTCCGTGGAGAACCCTTCAATGACATTTGTTGGCATTATTTACCTTCATGCTTAAGTTCCTCTTCTTCATTAAATGCTTGTAGCTTTTTATCTTGATTCTTCTTTAGGCGTCTACCATGAGTTAAGGCTTTCTTTGGAAGAACACCAACAACGGCATGTAGATACAACAACCAATGTGTTCAAATTCAACAATCAATTATATATATATAAGTCACTAGTAAGTTAATTATGTATTGTTTAGTAAATTGTTTTTTTGGAAAAAGCCACCAAAAACCCTAAACTATGCCCATTGTGACACATTTACCATGAATTTCTTATTGTGACATAAAAAACCTCAAAGTGTGCCCACTTTGATATGTTTATCCTAAACTTTTTCTTGTAACATAAAAAACTTCAAATTTATATTTATGTGATACATTTACTTTCTATTAATGTCATGTGATATGATTTGTCAATTAAAACAATATCATTTTTATTTCACTTAAGTCATGTGGATACCATATCAACAACGTTTGCTTTCTTACATTTACATAGGCAGAATTTTAATAGTATCCATTAGTAAAATCTTTCGTCAAGATAAATATATTACAGAGATACAATTTTGAGATTTTAGTGTTCTAGGAAAAAAAAAAGGATAAATATATCAATTGGGCATAATTGGAAATATTCGGTGCTGTTTTTCCAATATTTTCATTTACATTATAATCAAGTGGGTCTACTAAATTTTTTCAATATTGTTAATTTTGACATCCCCCATCCAATCCTGCATCAGACATTGAGCATCGTGCCAATAGATGCTAATTTTTACACAGAGACAAATCATAATTCAATCGATCACTACCGCCTAGGTGGCTCAGTAGACTTTTTTTTTTTTTTTTTTTGGGGGGGGGGGGGGGGGTGTCGGTTCTTAGTAGATTTCAATTGGGCCCAGATTGACTAACTCTTTCCGACGTGAACGGACCTTCCCATTGGGCAAAGAGAGACAAGAAACGAAAAGAAATATCCATTAACTTTTTCCTTGACAATAATAAACTGATTATAAAAGTGAAAATTATATATAATCTCATTTTATAGATAGTATGATGGGATCGTGGTAGAAGGTTGTGTTATTTATCTAAAATGGAATCTAATTTTCCTAAAATCAATCTTAACGGTTGGATTCGAAGAGAGCAAGAAAGAGGTGGTTGAAAAAAAGAGGAGAAATCAAAGAGGAAAAGAACATCATACGGCTTACTTTGCCTAAACGCAACGGATCACCCGCGCGACCTATGCACACTCGTGCGTTGTGCATACCACCGTCTTCGAACACGGAGCTCCGAGAGTGAGAAGAACTGAGACCGAGAAAGAGAATCATCCATGGCTTCATCTTCTCCTTCAAGTCATCTCTCACTGCTACCTCCACATCCACTTTGCTTTCTCTTCCACTTCCCTTCGAACCGATCCACTGCATCCTCGCTCTTTTGACCGACCGATTCCAGGTTTAGGTGCTCGGGTAGTCAAACAGGCTTCTTCACTCGACTCGACTGGTTGATAAAGGAGGAACGGAACAACGACGCCGAGAAGATATCTTCTGGTTTTTCGAAGACCAGAGACAATCTCTTGGAAGAGGTCCTTCATGTTAATTTTCTGAAGAGTTTGAAGTCTGTCGGGGAAGGATTAATTTCTTAAAAGCTTGGTTATGAACTTCATTGTAAGTTTTAGGTGTTGAAGTAGCGCGATTCCTTTTTCTGCATAGAAAAAATAATGAGTCAGACAAAAGTTCATTAATTCACATAAGAGTCGATAAATTTAAAGCGTTTGGTCGAAAGATAGAAGAAAAAAGATAAATGAAAACAAAAATTGAAATATGAAAGTAAATGTAACTTCAAAAGAAAATGGGTAATCCATAATTAATTGGCAAATTAATTGAAAATAATATAATTGAGATTTTCAAATAAAGATTAATAAACTCAAATAAGACTTAATAATTGAGATATTGGTAAAACTGTCATAAATTTTTCATCTCATATAATGAAAAGAGTATATCATAATATGTAGCACATATAACATTAATTGGCATAAATTGGTATATCATAAAATGTCGTAAATGTAATAACTTCAAAAGAAAATTGGTAATCCATAATTAATTGGCAAATTAATCGAAAATAATATGATTGAGATTTTCAAATAAAGATTAATAAATTCAAATAAGAGTTAATAAATTGAGATATCGGTAAAATATCATAAATTTTTCATCTCATATAATGAAAAGAGTATATTATAATATGTAGCACATATAACAAACGCATACACATATTTATTTATTTATTTATTTAGAGTGGATCTTTCTTTCGTTGTCCCCAAATTATATATATATATATATATATATGGGGTCTGCCCGTTGCAAATGAGGTGTCCTTTAGATTGACTAGCGAAAGGCAAAGTTCGTCGCTTTTCAAGTCGTCCGCGAGGGTGCTGGGATATTACTAGGGGTGAGCGGTTCCCGGTTCCGGTTCGGTTCCATCCGGAACCTGGAACCTACCCTCGGGTACAGGTTCCTCCATTTTTGGAACCTGGAACCTACCCGTCAAAACCGAGAACCTGGAACCTACCCTGTCACAGGTTCCGGGGTCGGTTCCAGGTTCCAACAGGTTTTTTTTTTTTTTTTTAGTTTCATTTTCAGGTTTGGCACTGTCTGATCTAGATGATGAAGCGGGCTTAGTCCAATTAATGACTCCGTAGGCAAGTTGGTCAGGGCACTTAGAGGAGTGATGCTGGGTAAGGCATCAAGCAACACCCATTGATTCTTGTTGCAGTAAGCTTGCCTTCCTAAGTTCTGCACCAAAATCTGTGGACCGAACAGCAAATTCAATCAAATTCGAAATCAAATGGAATACTTACGAATTTTAAGCGAAGTGATTGTGGTATATGTATGGACAAGAACGATACATACAAGCCCTTCTGTAGCTCCACATAGTTTGACAATCTACTGCTTGATATAAAAGTTTCTGGTTATGCTTTATGTACCTTCTGAGAGTGATGGAGGGTGGTGCTTCTTTGGCTACTTTCTTTAAACGCCACACTTCGTCGCTCAGTGATGGAGGGTGGTGCTTCTTGTTCACTACACATGACAAAGAAAACTTGTCAATCTTTAAGTCTTTTTTAGTTCAACCAAAAGGATCACGAATTAGCAGTTAAAAATCAAATGTCATAGGCAACTAAACTAATAATTGCAAACTTACAAACTCCTCGATGATAAGCCATATTAGGCGAGCGGCGAGCAGTGTCGGGGCGGCTAGGCGAGCGAGCAGCCTCCACTAGGGGGACAAGCGGCGTCCAACGGCGTCGTCGACGTCAAGCGGCTGAGCGGCGAGGCAAGCGAGGGGTGACGGCGTGAGCACTTCAAACTGGAAAAAACTCTACGAAAGATGATCTCAAGATGTCGCAAAAGTAGCATCAACAACACTACAAGGGAATTCAGCTAACGAATTAGTTGAAAAAGGTTCTGGTAAAGTAGCTTATCAGCTGAACAGGCTCCCCTTTCGCCAGTTCAATCTCAAAACTCAGGTGGGCGAGAAGCAAGCTCGAGAATCGGCTTATCCTCGAAGAATCAATTTCTCCAATCTCTGTGAGACGAAATGTCAAGCATCAAGAGTCAACCGAAAACGATCGATCAAGCTGACCACAACCTTCAATCAATCGCGCCATATCGACACCCCACCCATCCACGAACGAACAGAAAACCCCTTCTTCACGCCTAGCTCATTAACCATTCCGCGAACGAAAAGAAACCCCTTTCTTCACGACCCGAGAACAAAAACACGAAAGAACGAAAACTTTACCATCTCCCAAGCTCAAAAGAGCCCCGGATTCCCCCCGAAATCAAACCGAGCATATCAGATAGCCTCATGCAACGGTTCAATCTCCAACCCATTAACCCGAAAGCGAATCGAAGGCGAGAAGGAGCTGGAATCGGTACCTGTAGGTGACGTCCTTGACGGAAGCGGAGCGCGAGAAGGGACTCCGCGTCGCGCCCCGAGGGGTTCGGAGCAACGATGGCCCAGACGGCCAAGCGAGCGGCGGCGAGGAGCGACGCGGACGGCATGACAGCTTGTCGGGCTCAACGGCAACACGGCTCGTCGGACGAGCGGTAGGTGGTGGTGGTTCGGTGGCCAAGAGGTGGTGGTGAGTAGGGCGTGGGGCGGCGGTGTGGTGGGTGAAGCAGCAGCTAGCAAGAGGAAGGAAGAAGATGAAGAAGAAGAAGAGAAGAAGGGAGGGGGGTTTCGGCCGAGAGAGGGAGAAAGAGGAGAGAGAGAAGAAAAGAAAAAGTTAGGGGGGGGGGCGGAGGGGGCAGGGCAGGAAGTGACGTGAGAGGAAAAAGGTTGAAAAGAAAGAGAGAGAGAGAAAAAGAAAGGGGAAAGGGGGGGAAAAATCGGCAGAAGGGGAGGGAAATCACGTGGGGGGTTGAGTGACGTACTAGGGTTTTTTTATTTTGAATTTATACCGGTTCCGGTTCCCAAAAAAAAGGAACCGGGAACCGGAACCTGTTTTTTCAGAACCGGGAACCGAACCGGACCCTGCGGTTCGGTTCCCCGGTTCCCGGTTCTACCCGGGAACCGTGCTCACCCCTAGATATTACATGAAAATGATGACACATGAAAACATGTGCAGCTCTGCATAACTTTATTCGCGACGTCTAAGGAACCTGTTGATATGATGGAGTCATATATATGTTGTCCCACCAGAGCAGAGGGAGCTACTAAAGAACGACTGACTTACTTTTTTCCAAAAAAAGAAGAGAGATGAACGACTTACTTTAAAGTCAACCCGCCAGTGCACCGCTTTCGGCGTGGCCCAGCAAAGGTGTCGCCATCGTCTCACCAGTATCTCGCCATTATGCATCTTCCTCTTAATGCTCTCAACGCATTGCACGATAAATCTCGTGAATAAACTCTGCAACAATCAATGCCCTGTGACTATAGAGGGTATGTGTGTAATATGCAGACGAGAATATGAGTGGATGGTGAAGTATGGAATTATTTACACTTGACTTGAAAACATGTAATTTGTGTAATGTTCTATTCACATACATAAATGTATTTATGGCGTGTTTGATTAAGCGTTCCTAAAAAATTTGGAGTCTATAAAATTTTCAAGAAAGAGTTAGGGCAATTTATAAAAAAAATTTTGGACCGAATTGGAGGGATACCAGCATTATTAAAACCAAAAATCTAAAGGTAGGGACTTAACTTTGGTTTTTGAAAGATAACTTCTACGGTTAATGATTTTTTTTTCCTTCTAAAATTGTTGCTATTGATACTTTTATAGTCCACTCTTGCCCTCTTGAATATTAATAATCATCTCCCTGCAAATTTGGACCTTGTGGAGTTGGCGAGGAGTCATTGAACAGATGCCAACGAGGGTTCAGCTGGGGTCGCACGCCGTCAGTGTCTCGTAATTTGGGATTGAACAGCCTTGGCAACTCGTTGCAAGGATCCTATGATGTCCAAGTCCAAATTTAGCTTGTCCAAGGCCGTCCAACCTCCATGTTGCTTTGCTTGGGGCCACGTGACCTCAACAACCTGTTGCAAGGCTTGTGCGATTTTGCCCTCGCCTCATCTGACGTCGCACAACTTCGGTGGCTCTCGCCTAGAGTCATGCTGTTTATTGAAGGGCCAGATTTAAGAATCTCAAGGTTGTGAGAGCCTAGCGTCGTCTTGTCTAAGGTCGCACAACTCTTGTGGCTCATTAGATGGGGTCACTTGACATCGGTGGCCCTTGCCTAGGATCGCAACCTCACTTGAGCTAGATTTGTTGCCCAATACTTTTGTTGAGCTTCAACAAGGGTTGTGACGAGATTTGCTATGGCGAGAGTTGCTAATTAGATCACTTGGCCAATGGTCACCTCCAATTGCCGTTGATACCTGCTTGTGGTCACCACCAAAGCTCACCCAATATTCCTGCCTCTTCTGGCTCTGGTCGCCTAGTCGTTTGCCCTTTTTTTTTCTTTTACTTTAAAGTTGATTTATAAAAATATGTTCCAAATAACCAAATGCTATTTGCTGCTCAGCAAGATACCTTCATCCAAAGATCCTTGGGAGAATGGTTTTACATCTCCCTGAAGCTTAACCAAAGGCAATTTTAGTCCTTTTATCACATATGGTTGAAATCTTTTGATTTTGGTTGTAACTATATCATGTTGTAATTGTCTCATAAAGAAAAAGTAATTGAATGAACATGGATCCATAGACCATTTTTAATATGAACATTAACATTTGTAAAATCTATATGAATTACAAGTGAGATTTATGTGATCAATGGCTTTGATTGGTTCAATCCATGTAGGCAATATTTCAAAGACAAATCTCGACTTCGTGATGCGACAAGATGCATATGATCGACTTCAATAGTGCATCTTCTCCAACTTCAACACTTTGAAGCTATGTAAAAAGTAGCTTCCCAGCCATTGTTGTTATGAATATATATCAGTGTTCAAATATAATTGAGAGATTTCTGCCTTTATTATACACAGGTAGATGCTCTCTCTATGTTAGTTAGGAAGCGAGATTGTACAGCTGAGAGCCAAGAGAAACCGCACAAGAAAAGAAAGAACAATGTCGCGTTCTAGAAACAGCATGGCCGGCCACGAATTGAGGTTGCTTACCATACCCATATATTTTGGTCTATTCAAATTTTCAATTGCACATCCTGGGTTTACAATGTTATGTTAGCACAAGGGAAAATTGTCTGACAAAAAAGGTCAACTTAGTTTGATCAGCTCTGGCTTCAACATCTACAAGGCTGGGCGTACCAAACTGGGACTCCAGTCACCAATCCACCGGCCGCCATCATCCTCCTCGGATCACCAACTGGTACTCCGATCTCTGGTCGCGGAACCTCATACGTATGTGCCGGGGCCATTATGGCCATTTTCGCCGAAATGTTGATGATGCCATCCATCCGCACGCTACTAGAATCTCTCAACCTATAGCTCAGAAAATGCACGTAACCCTCCGGTGCGCCAAATTCCCCAGCGAAGTCCAAAATCGGCACTGTCGCTCCGCCTACGAGCTTGTACTTACCCGAGGAGGTCTTGCACTTCACTTCCACGGTGATGAAGCCTGCATGCAGTGGCAAGTCAACGACGAGACTCTCGTTCCACTTAGGGTTTGTTCCTTTGTCCGGCGCCGGTTTGGTCGAGCATTCGTGGCCGTGCTCCACTCGGACCACCACCACCGCGTTCTTCACGGGCTTTTTGTTGAGCCGGATGTTCTCTGCGGATATTGAGGTGATTTCCAAGGCTTGCTTCATCATCTTCTTCTTTGTTTTCCTTTTCTAGGTTGAAGATCACCCGCTTGGAAAAGCTTGAAGCTTGTAACTGGAAGAAATGTAGAGTGTTGAGGTGGAGAAGACTGAAGAGGAAAGAGAGTTTGTGGTTTGGCTATATATAAGGAGGCTGTGTAGTGAAGGAAGGGAGCGAGAAAGAAGGGAGAAGGGGATGGGTGGTTTCTTATACGTCTTCTCCGAATTGACGGAGACGCGTTTATAGAGGTCAAGAGACGAGATGGAGTTTCTCTGAGATGAAGTTTCTCTTGGATCATCCGCTGTTGACTAGTCAAAGTCACTAGTACAAACGGAGAAACCGAGACACATTTAGGAAATAAAAAATTCGTTTGCGGGGGAAGGACCAGACCCTTTTCCTCTACTCAGACTTTTAATTCGTGGATTACACATATACCCACATTACCCAAATCCCTATATTTAATTAAATTCACATGTGGACAATATTTATACTTATTACCCACCATGCCCCGACTGGAGAACCAGGTAGGAAGGAAACACAACCAAAAATAAAGGTAAACTCATATGAATGAATGACACGGCGACGGAGACACTTATGGATTTTGTATATTCTTTATGTGACCCAAATTAAATAATAAGTGGCTCCATGCTTCATATGTAATTAATTTGATGTAAATAATACTAAATTCATTATGAAGTTATTTCTTCAGAATATGATGTTTGTCTATCAAATTTGAACAATTTGTCTATCAAATTTGAACAAATATATATGTCTTGGTCTCATGGATTTGGATCGAAGTTTTTTCTTATGTTAACACTATAAATCAAATGATACTTGCTTATTTGTGAGCTATTATATTTTTTCATAAAGTCTCACTTGCTAAACAAATTGTTGAACGTAATTGAAGGAAAAATGCACCGGCGCCAACCCTCAAATTTCTCGGGAAGATAAGCTTAGGATCAAGTTTGCATGTAATTCGTTTCTTGTTAATTGATGAACACCTAAAAGAAGGAATGAATACGATCTTACTGGCTAGAGTATTCGCATTATCTGATATGTTTAAAATCGAACTACTCTTCTTATAGGGGAAAAAAGACCTAATATTATCAATGACCAATATTCTGATAATCACAAAAGAAATAATGTTTATTTGATTTAATTCTTCCATTACATTTTAAGGTGATTTTTCTTTTGTTTAGTTAACATCAATTTTCAATCATATTTTAATTATACTTTCATTACCATTTTTCCTTTTATACAAGTTTAAAAATCTAATGTCAAATATAGCTTTCTGTTATAAATATTACAAAAGGTATGAACTCATAAAAGTTAAACTTTATAATAATTTAAGATAACATATGTCATGCCCCGCTCCTTCGAGTACGTGCCCATCCCTCAACTGGTCGATTAAATAGTGACATCTCATAACGCATCGCCGACCCTTTCGTTTTTAATACGCATGTGGAAGCATAATAAATCCTCAGACAATAAAACAATGGGATATGAAAGTAGGACTATAAAATTTTAAACTATACCAACCACACTTATATATATATATAACACAACCAATCATATATAATATAAGCCAAACCAAACTTTGATTATCCAAATACTTAAGGTTTAACAAACAGGGGTGGGGGTCTAGAAACCATGGCTACTCATCATCGCTAAACTCTTCTTGCTTCACATCCTCGTCCTCGTTAAAGCCATCTGCCGAGTACACCGGGGAGTCAGAATCGTGTTCGAGCTTGGGATCCTTAGCATCCACCACTGACCCATTCTTGAGATTTGCTATACTCTTCCCAAACGCTACCTCCAAAATGTACAGAGGTATATCAGACTCTTGTACAGGACCTTCCCTTCTCCTGTCGTGGTAGTGACGATACCATGACCGGTACTTATGGGGCACCTTTTCGGGCTCACCCACACCAACCCAGACGGTGGACTTTATCAGCACATACTCAAGTCCTTCGAGGTGGGGGTGTATAGGAATATGATAACCTATCTTAGTAATTTCTTCAGGTATACCAAAATGCACGGGAGGAGATAGAGGTGCTGCCATCTAAGGACTCGAAATGTTGTCCCACAACGGGGCGAGACTACGTTTAAGCAAGTTTTACCCTCCTAAGACCTGATTAGGAAGCCCATATGCCCTAAGGGCTGCCTAAGCACAACACGGGTCATAGGACTTACCTTGGCTTCAGTTCCTTCCTACAAATCAGTATATTTCAAATATACACGAACACATCAATTCACCCAATCAGATCAAACTATTGATCAATTGACTTAGTTGATTACATGTCATCACGACCTTCCCCTGGTCGATACATTCATACTATCTATAAGTCCTATTATTTCAGGATTGCTCACCCAAAGTTTAAAATAGATAGTATAGCTCACCTAAAGCTGATAATATAATATATTGTATATATATGCTCGCCCAAAACCGATAGACTAGGGTCCCTAGGCCATCATAGTGTATTATATATGCTCGCTCAAAGCTGATAATAAGGTATACTGCTCACCCAAAGCTGACATATTGCCCGTAGGCTGATATAGTATACCGGTATATTGCTTGCCCAAAGCTGGCATATTGCCCAAAGGCCGATATAGTATACCATCTAAACCATCCAACATTTCCACCAATTTTTTTTATCATACTTGATAAAATATCGTGTGTGGGTACACGATCGGCCTTAACCAAAATACCATAATTTCACCTCCATAAATCCCACCATTTTATATGGTCCACCAAAATATTTTTGGCGTTGTAAACCGACGCTTGGTTATTTTCCATAATTTAATAATAAAATCCTAAAATCATAATTAAATCAATTCAAGCACAAATTATAGCTCAAATAAATAAATAGATTGCACCATAATAATCAGCATAAAATTTCGGTCGCCGACGATCCTAGTCTAATTTCCAGAAAATAATTAAATAATTAAATAATTATGGAAAATATTAAATAATTGCAATAAATCCAATGCAGGCCCGTAATGCTTAATTGGACGCCGAAACGGACCCGGAAAAATTTCAAGGTTCATTAAATAAATAATAGCACGTGTCTACTCACTAATAGCACTATCTAACCACCTAACATGCACCGGCAGATAATTAAATTAACTAATCTAATATAATATATCCACCTAAACCATGCTTAATTAATCTAATCAACCCTTAAACGTAATTAATCGACTAAGTGGGGATTAGTGAGTTCAACTCACTTGATTTGCGATCCATCTAGTTCAAAATGTCGGGAACGCAACAGGGATCGGCTTTCTCCAAAGCGGGCCAAACTTTCGAGGCCCGTAACCACCTCAAAATGTGCCCGAAAGGTCACTAGAAACCCTCTTTATTCTGATATGTTCTTAACTTGAAAAGAGAGCAACGAGCTCGGTTAAGGACGGGAATGGATCGAGGAAGTTTGGAAGGGCTAAACCGGGGCTTGGTGGGGACTTATGGAGGTTGGAGGCAGACCAAACGATTTTGGCATGGGTTGAGGGGGCTGCTGGAATGGCAGAACAAGCTAGATGGGGCGAGCTGGGTGCGGCGAGGCGGACGTGCGCGGGGCAGCATGCTCAGGCGGTGGAATGGCTTTCGGGCGATGGTGGCTGTGTGTGACGGCATGAGGGAAGTCCGGTGGCCTTACTACTTCTTTGGCTTGTTGGTGTGCGAAAATGAAGGAGATGGAGGGGGAAGGCTGGTCGGCTGCAAGAGGGGATGAGGAGAGAGAAGACAACAAGGGGTCCACAAGCCCTATTTTCCACCATTTGGTCCCCTTGACTCAACCACAGTCAAGGTTGTCTTCTTTGGCTCTCCTTAAGCCACCAATGCACATCCTTGTACACTTGAAATGGTCCAAAATGGGCTAGGCAAGGGGGCATACGAATTTGACATAAATCTCTCTCAATTGGACTTGATTTCCTCTTCAATTCAATCCCATTTGGCCTCAATAAATTCAATCAACCCAACATCGGTCATCTCGGCATTTTTCCTCACCCATAAAATCCATTTACTTCCCAATTTCGCAACCTAAAACGATCCATTTCTTTTTCTGAACAAAAACGGCCCTAGGACAACTTTTTCCCAAAAAGTATTGGGTTGTAGAAAAATCTTCTAAGACTGAGTCGATGCTCCTAGAATTTATTTTGATATGAAAAAACTTTCAATTTTTTGAAATCGGATTCAAATTCACGGTTAATTTCAATCTGACGCTTTTTTAGCGTGACCTAGGCTACCGGGTAGGTTTCACAAAATTTTAGTGCAAATGACTCATGGTCAATTTTCTTCGAGCCACAATTAACCCACTCGACACATTGGTGACTCTTGGTTGTCGTGAAAATCTCGAGGATTCAAATACGGATACTTGGTACCAAAATGATAGAAAAATTAGTATAGTGTCAGCTGACGAGAATTTTCCAATTTAGTGGTGTCACCCATGATTAGCCACACATCTCAGTCAAGTCGACCTATCTCTGACCTCTGATTGATTTTTAACTGTGCTGTAATGGCCTCTAAAGATGAGCATAGTCAAGAAACCGATTTCTAGTTGAATTCTCAGGTCTATCGCATTAAAATTCCTTAATGGCTTCCCTGGATAGTCTAGTTATCTCAAGAGTGATCAGTTTTGAGAACAACCCTATAGGCACGTCGATGAAATGCCCGATTTATTCAATATAAAACAAGATTAAAAATCTAGGATGCCACAACATAGATTCCATGTTCCTTATTGTCATGATGTCTTCATCATTAACATCTTTAGTTAATAATTTTTCTTGACCAATCTTGTAATATTCTTTCATCAATCCAATTACTATAAAAGGAACTCTTCATAAAAAACAAACAAAGAAAAAAATGGTTTAAGAATATCCAATTCAAGAAAAATGTGATGTCTTGACAAATAATGATTAAAATATGATGATCAGGTACCATCTATTGGTTATAGTTAAAGTTAATAAGAGACTAGTAAACTTTCTTTTTTCAAAGAGAAAAACTTGTTTTTCAACGTGTAGATAAAAGAATTTAGTCGCTATGTACATGATTTGAAAGTGTCAAAAGAATTAAAAATCCACAATTTATATCCTTCATATACCTAACAATTACTTTTCTCATTTGTCAATTCTCAAATATTATTTTTTGTTTTCAAAATTGTGAGTATTAAATCGTCTAAAACTAGTTTTTAACATTTAAAGAAGTCGGCTAGCGTTTGATACCTTCCGTTGTATCTTGACAGGTTGAAACTAATCCTCCATTTGCCCCTACTAAGCAAAAGAGAATCTGTGGTCCCGCTAGCACTATTACTATTTGTCGGTAACGGTGCCGTGATGCTAGCCAATCTCAGTCCGTAGTAGGTTGTAATTCGGCCAGCCATAGTAGTACTGTGGCACCACCTATATTTCACATCATAAATTATGAACCATGTGGGCCAGCAAATCTTACCGTCCTCACGCGGCGTCAACCCGTGAAATTTTATGTTCTTTACCATATGGAAAACGCCTAAGAGAACCTTTTTCCAATGGTTTGACCTAAAAAAAATAATATGTAACTGCTCAAAGATTTTGAACAAGTCGATAATGCTGGCCGCCCAAGAGAGCTAAGGATCGCCACGTTTAATCCAAGGAACGGATTGGGTGAACACGCGTGTGCCACGTTGACATGTCTTGATTTTGCTAACGTCAAGTTTTTCTCAATGTTATCCACATCTTCTTTCGTCGTTCGAAGTTGGGAAACTTTCATATGTTTTCCATGAGAATGTACAGATGCACCGGTCCAATGGAATCAATGCTCTTGATTTTCTCTATTAGAATATATGGATGGACATTATCCAAATAAGGGCCGACATAATTTTTTTTTCACGAAAAAATAAGACGGAATGAATGACATGCAGAGATGGAGTTCATATGGAGACACGAAAAGATTTTTGGAAAAGAAAAGGAGAAATATAGTGTTGCAAAGTTTATTCTGTATCACGATTGAATGCATTTGGCGGGCTGATCTTTTAGCGTCATTGAGATCTTAGATTCGCACCATTATCTTTATGAGTGGAAGCAGTCTTAATCAAGACACTCAAAACTATTTTCCTGAGCTTCACGAAGCAAGGCGCGGGAGAAAGTTGGGAACAACTGTGAGTTGGCCAACTCTTTTAAGAAAAGGACTCATATAAGGGATTTATAAACATAAGACTGTGTTCAATTATCCGAATTGCTAGCCTCAAAAATCTCATTATCGATGCTATTTAATTGAGTTTTGACTCACAACTATGGTTTATAGAATTATTAGAATATATTCTTGCCCATTGTTCCAGCACATTGGAAAAAGTACATTAAGGACGAGTTATATAACAAGTGTTATGACATGCTGCCGCTCTTTATTGGAGAAATTCGTAAAATGAGATGCGAATCATCATAGTTTTCAGTAACACGAGGTCACGAGGAAGTTTTTGACATCTAAGTCATCATTGTCTCTCGACGAGGATTCGAGGAAAGAACAGTTGAGCAGTATTCGGCATATCGGTTGAATGTTGTCTTTTTAAAGTTCAAATAATGCTCCCTTTGTATTGCAAAAAATGAATAATTTAACAAATATTTTCTTAAAATTGATGACTTCTATTGCTCAAAATATTTACTTAATGAATTTTTTTTAATTATCAATAACTTATGTCCAAATATTTTCGTGAACAATGAATATATTTTTCATTCATTTATTATTGCTACAAACACATTTTTAGAAAAATAATTTTCAAATTATTCATTTTTTTCCAAAACAAACAAAACCTAAAGGTCACAAACCTAAAAGTCACAAAATTATACTTTTCGTAGGTTGAGCCTACGTTAATGGGTCGAAATTCTTTAGAGAGGGAAGAATAGTTCATGATTTTCTTTATTTTTTGGGCCTAAAGAAGAATAGTTCAACTCATTCGTGGGTAGTTATGTTGGTTGATAATTCCTCTCTTATTGCAAAGGTTAAGAGTTTGAAACCTGTAGTCTATGAAGCACAGACACGTTGTCTGTTATCCGTGCTTCCGTGTCGTGTCCGACACGTGTTAAAGTGTGTCGGACACATCAACATGCTCGGACACGCGATCAATGCGTTTCGAGTTTTCCAACACGTAGTCAAATTTTTTCGACTTGTCTTGACACGCGTGTCGGATGGAAGCGAGGGCAAGGGAGGAGAGACAAGGCTGCGAGTGACGGCGAGAAACCGCCAGAGAAAGAGTAGAGACTGAGGTGAGGGCGGCCGTAGAGACTGAGGCGAGGGCGACCACAGTGATGCTGCAAGATCGGCGACGAGGCTGCAATTGCAAGTGAGGAAGGGTCGAAGGCAAGGTGGAGGAGGAGGAGAAGGAAGGGGGTCGTATGGAGGTTGTGGGGTGAGGAGATGGAGATGGATCGAGAGGAAGACCGTGCGGCTAGGGGAAAAAAGTGAGGAGAGGAAGGGGTTGCGAGGCCGTGTGGCGAAGGAAAAAAGCGTGTCGATAGCTAGGGTTTTGGAAACTCAATGGGGTGAAGTGAGTTAGTGACAGCTTGTCACGTGGGTGGGTGGGGTTGGGAGGGAGGGGGGGGGGGGAAGCGTGAAATAAATTTGGGGTGGGGGGAAATAGTCTGACGTGACGTGGGAAGGTAGGGAAAAAAAAATTGAAATAAATTTAGGAAGGGGGAATAGTCTCTCGTGGGGGAGGGAGGGAAAAAATTGAAATAAACTTGAGAGTGGGGGAATTTTTTTTTAATCGGAAAAAATAAATAAATGAAATTAAAAAATAAAAGTACTGAATTTTAAATGATAATAAATTTTGATCATTGTATAAAATCATATATTTATTTAAATAAGTTGATTCTAATTTCTTGTTAGTTATCAACTTTATCAATAACTTTTGTTCAAGTTAAAAACATATTTCCAAACATGGATACGTATTAATTATGAATATGTCTTTCGAATTTCCAATGAATTAATTTATAAATATTATTAGTGTAAATTCATTGTAGGCTTTTTTTAATTAATTAATTATTTATGAATTTAAATCAAATTAATCAAAAATAAAAATATATATTTAATATTTAACGTGTTGGAACGTGTCGAAATTCTCTACTTTTTGAGAAATGGCGTGTTGCGTGTCGATCGTGTCATGTTGCGTGTCGTGTGTCAGTGCTACATATCATTTATTTGCTAGCGATTTAAGTAAGGGGCCCTGGTGGTGGGTTGTTGGGTTAGTCTTCTCCGAGGTATAGGGGCTCAACCCCCATGAGCCATTTAGGCACGAGGGGTCTGTGGTGAAGTTCTCGGTTACCAAAAAAAAAAAAAAAAAAAAAAAAAAAAAAAGAAGAATAGTTCAACATAACTCCACAAAGGCAGTGTCATATTGGAATTCACTCTAAAAAAGGGGAGATATTCGTCCTATGAAATTGATGACCAAAACCAAAATGCAACTAAGGGCTTGTTTGATGACCAATCAATTCTTGACTATTTCTATTTTTTTTGTTTCTTGAAATAAAATAAAAAAGATTAGAAATCCGTTTGGTAACGTTGGATAATTTTTTTACTTCGGGGATCAAATTTATTCCTAGGAATAGATTTGGAACAAAATCAATAAGTAGAAAATAGTTATTTTTTTTTTAATTCTCGGAAACAATTCTAAAATCAAGCCAATTTCCTTTTTCTTTCTTTTCTTCTTCTTCCTCATCTAGCCGGTTGCCAACCTTGGCGATGGGCCGTGACCAGCTAGATAAGGTCCGACAACCTTGCTAGAGCCTCGCTGAGGTTGGCGATCGACTAAATAAGGAAGAAGAAGAAAAGGAAAAAAGCAAAAGAAAAATAATATACAATTATTAAAAAATTAAAAGTAATTCTATGGCATAAAAAAATTTGAGGGTTGTACTAGACATATTTCATTTTATTTATTTATTTATTTATTTTAGGAATAGAAATTTTATATAGTTACCAAACACTTTTGAATGCTAAAAAACTCATTTGGGGAATAGAATATTAAAAAGATGATTCTGAGTAGAAATTATTATTGGGAATAGATTGATTACCAAATAAGCCCTTAGTCTTTTTGAGTTCAAGCAAGTGCTTCCTCTTTATACTTGGAATTGACCACTTGTTTGTAAGGTTCGGATTCTCCACAAATTATAGGTCTTTTACTAGAAAAAAAAAGTTTAAAATGTCCAGAAAGTATTTGAAGATTTGACTTAATTTAAGAGGGATTAGTCAACATAGACATTTGTGTCTATTTTAATTTTATTGTAGAATACTAATGTTGTTATTTCGGAAAAATTACCCAATCAATTTGGAATCTATTATACAAATGTCAATTTCGTCTTAAACTTTTTTTAATTTTGTTAATTTAGTCCCAAGTTTTTATGTGAAATTTCAATATAATCATTCAAATCAATTTTTGCCAAAAAGCACACTGGCCGTCCCACGTAGCATACAAGTCACATCAACAAATTTTGTGAAAATTGATTGACATAATCACATTAGAACTCCACATAAAAATTTAGAGCTTAATTAGTAAAATTGAAAAGTTTATAACCGAATTGATATCCGTACAATAGATTTATAATTGATTAGGTAATTTCCCATGTTTTTATCTTAATAAATAAAGTGGACTCTAATGACATGTTTTGACAACATTTTGAGATGAAAAGGCACCAATTTAGCATGCCTTGTCATATAGAGATATAAAGATGCTTAAAGGCATAAATGTTTCGTTCGTTTCACGAAAAATAAATTGGTTAGAGAAAATATTTTCCACTAATGGAAAAAAGTATTTTACAATAAAGGAATTCTTTTTTTCATTTTTTGGAAAGTAGAAAACATTTTCCCCACTCTTTCTTTCATCACTCATTTTAATTATTTTTATTTTTATTTTCTTTTTTTAAATTATAATTATATTTTTTATTTTTTCCTTCTTTTCCTTCTTTTTCTTCGGCCGGTCGTTAGCCACGGCAAAGGCCAACAATCGGGCCATTGGCAAGCTTGAGCATCGTGAGAGGACAATGAGGCTCGGGCCTCATAGACTGGTGATGCTTGAGCCTCGCAGATCTGCGCTGCTCCAGTGTCACCAAAGGCCACAAAGCTCGTGCCTCACTAGATCTAAGATGCCCGAGCGTCAGAAGACGATGGAGAGGCTCCAGCCTTGCAGATCGGCACCATTTGAGCATCGCCAGAGACCACAAGGCTGGGGCCTTGTAGTTAGAAGAAAATTCGATTTTTTTAAATAAAAAATAAAAAAATAGAAAAAAAAATGATCAGAGGAAGTGAACGGAGAAAAATCAGATGAGATACCGACCGGCAGAAAATATATTGTTTTTCAATTTCTTATTATATTTTTCGGAAACGCTGCTGCAAAATGAAGGGAGCCAAAATATGTCATGATTTTCTTTATGGGAAGTACAAGAATACCTCAATTTAGTTACGCGAAGGCAATCTCATGTCGGACATTCACACTCCACCGGATCGAAAAAATCAAATGGGACCAACCCCACCCCCTCAACAAGCAACAACCCAAAACATTAAAGAAATCGATACGGTGCACTTACGCTGTTACACCAAAAAGACTTCCACTCTCGTGACCAAACCCAAACCGGAACACGTGTCTCTCAAGCTTTCCATTGATTGGGACACCAAACCGGCACGCCTGTCACCGTCCCGCCGTGGTTCTCCCGATCCACCGGCATCCTGAACGCCGGCACCAATGGTGGCTGACGCGACGAACAGGACGAAGTCCCTTTATACGACGACGACGCAACCCTCACTGAGATATTGATGATCCCGTTGCGTAGCCCCCTGGCGTCTCTCAGCCGATAACTCAAGAAATGCAAGTAATTCTCCGGCGTGTAGTCTCCGATGAAGTCTGACACCGGAATCCACGCTGTACCGACTAGCTTGTCTCCGGCCGAGGAGCTCCTTCGGCGGACCTCAACGACGACGTAGCGCGAGCCCGTGGGCAATTCCATTTGGAGCTTCTCATCCCAGTAAGGGTAGCTCTCGCCCCGCGCGTCCGGTTTAGTCGAGTCCTGCGACGATGGCGAGCAGCGAGTTGGCCTTAACGGTGACGAAGGCGTTGTTCTTGATGGGCCTGTCGTTGATGCGGAGGTCTTCGCCGGAGATGATGGTGACTTCCAAGCTGCGATTTTGATCGTTGGCCATGTCTGACGTGTTCGTAAAACTGGTTGGTGTGCTTTCACGGAACGGAATCTGATGCCACGAAATATGTGTCAGAACGATTCTTATTTGTGGCGACGAGGAGATCAGGGATCCAAGAAAGACACGGACTGGGAAATACAAAGGCGCCTTCGAGTGCATTAGTACAAAAGACGTCCCTTTAATGAAATTTGGTCATAAATGACACTGCAATTTCCTCGAAACACTTCAAGAGTCTTTATTTTTTCTTATTATTAATATAAGGCATCTATAATATAATAATATAGTTTGTTCCGATGTACTAATTTCCACAATTTTTCAGTTATGATGAAATGATTCTTGTAATTTCTTTGAAATCACCTCAAAAGTCATTACTTTAATAATTACTTACATTAGATGGGCAATAAATCAGGGTGCCTGTCCAATTTTAGATTTCCGATGATGTCTATCAGCTAATCAAGTCTAATCTATGGACGGGAGGAAATCAATGAGCCGAATACCTCCCTGGGTTCTGAGATAAGTGATGCTTTTTCAGAATAAACTTTTGCCCTGAGAATTTACTTAGTAATGCGGTAAAGCATCCATGACCATAGTAGGTCTTGGCATGAATGATTTACTTAATGCTTTTTCGAAGAATCGGGACACCTCAATTGAGAAGAAACATAAAGTGGTTCCACCTCCTGGAATTTTCTAAATAGGGAAAGTAAATTAAAGGCGATGGAATTTCCGAGAAAGTGATTGGCTTTATAGTCGTCGGGGAATTACATTACATGTGCCTTTGGACAGCTGACATAAATATTCTCTATTTTATTTAAGAAAAGATGATACAAATGGTCCTTATATTTTGGCCCAATATGTAATACGGTACTTGAACTTTTAACTTATTCAACATTATCCCTAAACTTTTAATTTGTTTAATATGGTCTCTGAATTTTTAGTACATATTTAATGTAGTCCCTAATTTACATGAAAATATTCAATGTTGTCATTGACTTTGAATTAATTGAAGGACATCATGAGATATTTTCATATATTTCAACAATGTATCAAAAGCTAGTGAATCGTATTGAACAAATTAAAAAATTTCGAAACTACATAGCATATTAAGCTAAAATTCAAAAATCACATCAAACAAATTAAAAATTTCAAGACTACAATGCACGTGTGACCAACATTCAAGAGTCATTTTTCTTTTGTTTAAACAATTAATGAAAAATTCTGAATGTGTTAAATATTTCAAATTGCAAGAACCCGTGAAGACGAGATAATGTAAAATAATTAGCTAAAGCTGTGAGCGTATGCTTCTGCTTTATCTGAATAATAATTCTAGACTTATATATGAAAATGCTTGTGCTTGGTATTACGTGCACAAGTTTTCTTGCGATGGGCGACGCAATATTTTAGTCATTTAGTTAGGAGTGCGAATTGACGAGGCATTTGTGAACGACTTTGCCACGTAACCTAATTATATTTCTATACTTGAAGATCATCATCGCTCTGCTTTGTCCAGGATGTTTTTTTCCCTTGGATCTTCGGATAAAAAACAAAGCTACATAAAAGTTCATACATGATATCGACACGTGCATATTTGGTGAAGGTCTATCTGATATAAGGATCCATGCACATGCAGCTCATTTGCGTACTAAATGCATACAATGACTTTAAAACTGTTAGAAATAGTAAAATTGATTTTAGATGAATAAACAAAAGTTTAAATTTAACTTTGGTTCTTACTTCAACTTATGGTGGTAGAATGTGGCGGTGGATTTAAAGGAGATTAAAGATTGCATTTATTTAGCGGAAAGTATTTTTGGGGAAAAAATTTCTTTACTTTTTGGCATTTGAATTGTTCTGGAAAATGAGTTAATTGAAAATTTATAATTAAATTCAAGAAAATAAATTTTAGAAGTGTAATATTTTTTCATGAAACAAACGGAATCCAAGTGAACAACTTAGATTTTGTTTCATCTTCTTTGACTTTTGGAGCCGCGCGAGGGACTCTCTTATCTTCAAGAGTCTTCAACAAACTATCGGCAGCAATGAAATGGGCTTTGTAAAAAATAAAAGGGAAAAAACCACCAAAAACCCTAAACTTTGCCAAAAGTGACAAATTTACCCCAAACTTTTTTTTGTGACATGAAAAACCCTAAAGTTTGTTAACCGTGACACATTTACCCCGAACTTTTATTTGTGACACAAAAAACCCTGAACTTTCATTTTTGTGACACATTTACCCTAAATCATAGGGACATTTTTGTCTTTTTACTTTTAAAAACTTTTTTCTTTTTTTCTTTTTCTTCTTTCTTCCCTCCGCCGGCTCCGGTGGAGGGAGGCCGGCGTCCGGCGAGGGCCACCCTCGCCGGCGTCGAGCGAGGGCTGCCCTCGCTGGCGTCGGGCGAGGTCGGCCCCCTTCGGCGTCGGGTGAGGGCCTCCCTCGCCAGACCCTCGCTAGATCTGGTGAGGGCACCCTTGCCCGACGCCGGCGAGGGTCTGGCGAGGGAGGCCCTCGCCCGACGCCGACGAGGGCCGCCCTCGCCTGCGTCGGGCGAGGGCGGCCCTCACGGGACGCCGGCGAGTGGTGCCCTCGCCGGCTTCGAGCGAGGGCCACCCTCGCCATACCCTCGCCAGATCTGGCGAGGGAGGCCCTCGCCCGACGTCGATGAGGGCCTGCGTTGAGTGAGGGCACCCCTCGTTGGCGTCGGCCCAGGCGAGGGAGACCCTCGCCAGGGAGGCCCTCGCCCGACGTCGACGAGGGCTGCCCTCGCCTGCGTCGGGCGAGGTCCCCCCTCATCGGCGTCGGCCCAGGCGAGGGCGACCCTTGCCAGGGAGGCCCTTGCCCGATGCCGACGAGGGCCGCCCTCGCTTGCGTCGGGTGAGGGCACCCCTCGCCAGCATCGGCCCAGGCAAGGGCGACCCTCGCCGGCGCTGGCTTCCCTCCGCCAGGGCAGCGGAGAGAAGAAGAAAAAAAATAAAAAAAGAAATAAAAGAAAAAAACAGAAATAATAAGATGAAAATGCCCTTAATAGGGTAAATGTGTCACAGTTTGCAAAGTTTGGGGTTTTTGGTGGTCTTTTCCCAAAATAAAAAGAGCCTCACATCTTACAAGTTGGACTTTGTTGTGTTCGGCTGCGTTTGCTACGTTTATTTCAAGAAAAATATTTTTTTGATAAAATATATATTTTGATGTTTGGATCATTTTAGAAAATGAGTCAATTGAAAATATTTTCCTAATTAATAGATAATTTATGCTTAAATTTAGAAAAATGATTTCTTGTTTAAAAAATCAAATATCATTTTTCACAATATGATTAGATATTAGCGCTTCAACCAAAAACTCCACATTTTGCCACGGGAACACCAACACTTATTCTTAGGCCTTTGACAATGGTTGTCAGCAGGGTCCCTCAAGGTCCATCGAGGCCCAGCCCGGGTTTCAAAGAGGCCGAGCCAAGGTTCATAGAGATTGGACTCAAGACACCAATGCCTATGGCCAAGCCTAAGAATTCAATGTCATTGTCCAACTCTCTAGCACCCTAACCTGGGTCTAGAAAGGCCAAGCCCCGACCTTGGTGCTTATGCTCAGATCTCTAACACTTGGGCCTATGTTTGTTGAGGTAAAGCTTAAGTCCATATAGCTTGTGCCCATGTCAATCAAGGCTGGGCTGGAGACCTTGGAACCTAAGCCTAGGATGGCGTTCCTACCCAAGTCCTCAGCACCCACGTCCGAGTCCCTAGCACCTAGGCTTGGGTTTGAGGCTAGGTTGGGTCCAAGACACTAATAACCACTTGAGTCAATCAAGGCTAGGCTCAAGGCCTTGATGCCCACGCCCAAGTCCCTCGAGACTAGGCTAGTGTCCATAGAGGTTGGGCCTAGGACCTTGGTGCTAGAGCCTAGGTCCCTAACACTTGTGCATGAGTTGATCAAGGCCGAGATCAAGACTTGAGAGCTTGTGCCCCAACACCTGGGTCCATGAGGCCAGGCTCAAGTTGGGGTCCATTGAGATCTAATCTGAGACCTTCACACTATACCCCATTCTCCAATTACCTATGCATAAGTTACTAGTGCCCAAATAATACATATTTATTTAGGAAAATCATATGCTTATACTTGTCAAATGACTAAAAATATTTTCCACTTCATTTTAGATTTCAGCTAAACATCACAATTGTCATTTTCCTAGAAAATAACTTTCTAGAAAATATTTTCCACAAATGTCGCATTTTCTGCGAAATAAATGAAGCTTTCAAGTTGGAATTGCTCTCTGTCAAGTCGGCAAACTTCAAGAGGCGGTGATATTATTTTAAATACATTTGGGAGTTCTTTGTTGAGTAGCCTTAGAAGTAGAGAGTGAGAGAGTTAAGTTTAAAGAAAAGCTTGTAGAGTTAAGCTTAGAATAGTGTGGTGTGTTCCTAGTGCAAAGCCTACGCAAAAGGCATTTTGAATCTATTTCTCTCCTTTTGTATTTGTGTGATGTAAGTCCAAAAGTTTCTATACCTTCTGGTTCCATAAACAACAAAAACCATGCATTATCATGTTTGCAATAGTTACTACTAGCTTATTGGTTTATTCTTATGGCCGATGAAGTAATTAATTGTTGTTATAACCTTAAATTGGACTTTTCGCCTAAATGTTTTGCTTGTCTAGTTTAAGTTAGATCCCATCCATGGACTATTTCATCATTCCATTCAGAATGTTATGGAAGGAAACTTTGTTATAACCTTTTCCGAGGTGAATCACTAAGAGAAAACTAATAGATTACTAGGAGGGCACAAACAAACACTCATTAACTAGGAAATAATTTGTATTAAATCCAACCAATACACTAACTAAAACCCCTTTAGGGTTATATAAAGCCAAACTACCTGTTGATGTCTTACTGATTCGAATGGGACTTTTAGAATTAGCTAAATGAACCCATTATTTTATACGAAAGAATCATTTTAGTGTTTCTTATTAGTATTTCTGATATTGCTATTAGATAATAATGAGAATTCCTGTGAGGATGAAACGCTTGACTCGACCTCACTACATATACTGAGTCGTATTAACTTAAAAAAGAAGAAGAAATGATTAATCTCAAGGCGATCAGTGCCCCCTGCTCTCTCTTTTTACGCTATGCAAAATAGTGCTATTGTTTTTTCTTTTAACAATGGATCACTGACGACATTTTTTTTTTTTGTTGACCTAGAGAGAAGTTAGGGTGAGCTGTACCTAACGTCAGAGACTTCATCTGCATGAACTGAGATGCCCACCTAAAGAAGACTTACGCCAAGAGGTGTCAACGAAGACGATGACCAGACCTCAACTCAAAAATCAAGAATTTATAATATTTTTTAGCCTTGAGAATTATAATATGAGGTGACGACAGCGTGGCGATGTTGGTCTCGTCACTGTGATTACGTTATATAATTTTCCAATTTGGTGGTACTGAGTCCGAAGCATACACATTCGACATCTTCCCCTCCTTTGGACTTATTCTTTCTTCCATCCACCACTCAAAGAGATTAGTTGGACTGGGATTTTTTTGGGCGACTAGCAAGTCAGCGAGAGACGTTGCCAGCGAAGTTGCTTTTCCCATGCGTCGTTGCATTCAGACCAGACAAATTCAATACAGCTCTCGAAGTCACTTTTGCAAGTCGCCTTTTGCATGGACAAATGCGATTGAAGTTATAATATTCGTGAGCGTCACTGTCATCGAGTTTGATATGATATGAATGTGTTGTCTCACGATATGATTATTAAGTCGAGATCCAAGTGTTCAAGTCAATAAATAGTATATCTTTCAGCTGGAATCCATAATTTAAAGACCAAACATAGGTGTAAAAAATTGTTTCGACCGAAAGTAAAGACGATATGTAATGGTTTGACAGTTAGGCCAATTTGTCGAGGCTCCAATAGGCACATCAATGATGCACTTTCTTGGGTTCTGGATCCACAGTGGACAATAATACTCTTGTAAAGTGAATCAATATATACAAAAGTGAAATATCCTGTCTTGTATATCACTTACTAGTTTCTAAAAGAGCTAGTATGAGCATCTAGAGAGGGGTAAATATGTGCTAAAGCAAATTTTGTAAAATATAGTATAAAACTTTTCCTTTTAACCTGAGTTCGGTTGATGATAGACTTTGCAGAAAGAATCAGACTTTAACAATTAAATAGAGTTACGAACAAAGTAAAAGAATTCAGGGAAGAGAATAAGAACACAAGGTTTATAGTGGTTCGGCTTAATTCAAGCCTACGTCCACTCTCCCTCACTGACAGCCCACTAGCTGGATTTCACTATGAATCAAAAGAGTCGTTACAGTCTCACTTCCTTGATTTCACAATGTAGAGATTCCGCTTCTTCCAATCTACCCGTTGGATAGAATTAATTAGGAAGATTTCGAGTTACTTTAGGAATGTGATGATAGCTCACCAATCCTGCTCGCTCATACAATCAAGATCTAGGTTTCCATAAGTAGAACCTTCCAAGTATACTTCGCCAATTAATGGATCCAAATTACTCGAATTAAATTCAAGACGAATAATAGATCTTGAGATGCTATCTCCAGCCGTGAGATCTTCTTTAGCCACTCGAATCAAATCCTTAAAAAAATACTCGATTCTGGATAAGTCTTATTCGACAGTCTAGAAACTGTCAATGAGGGCAGACTTTAAATCTTAAGTCTGGCGGTCTGACGATCTTCAGACTATGACGAAAAAGTCTGCAAGTCTTCAGACTAGACTGATAGAAACGTTTTGTCAGTTTCAAAACAAATAAGGAAGTTTTCTCCAACAGTTTCTAATAAGCTCGAAGATAAAACATAAATTTAATATTAAATAAGAAACGCATGTTTGACCAAGAACTTTTACAGGTTGGAAAAATGCATGCTATGCATGCCAATGATCCAATCAATAATCAAATAAAGTTAATGGTCACATGTAAAGAAACTTGATTTCATGTACTTCGGTTATGTAATGCGATTTGGGTTTTTTTTTTTTTTTTTTTTGGTTTTTAAGGTAACAAAGGAGGGCAAGCCCACCCATCGGTGGGTAGTTGAGTTGGTTCAGCTTTGGGCATTTCATCACAGAGGTTCTAGGGTCGAAACTTGCAACTGCTAATATGTCTTAAGGGGGGGGGGTCATGGTGATGGGGTTCTGTGCTAGCTTCCCCCCAGGTATTGACGCTTGGTCTAGGGTGCACCACGCACTCTACAGGCCATGGGGTGGCGAGCATAAGCGAGTCGAGCCCGGCGGATCCTAGGCATAAAAAAAAAAAGGAGAGCAGGCCCTTTTAATGCACTGCATTAGAATGTAATTAACTTGTTTCCATCCCTTATGGTTCCGACAACAACAAAAACCATTAATTATAATGTTTGCAGTGGAAAATTATAGCTTATCGGTCTCTTCTTTATGGTTGACTATGTAAATAATTGTTGTTTTAGGGTCCGTTCGTTTCACGGAAAATGGGCCATTTTTGGAAAATATTTTTCCATAAGTCATTTTCCAGGAAAATGACAATATTTTCTGGTGAACTTCGGCTAAAACTTGAAAATATTTCGAAAAATATTTTCCGGTGTTCAGTAAGGAAAATATTTTCCACTCAACAGATTGGCGAGCATGAGTGTCAAGCTCGAGACTCGCCAGATTGACAAGCGCAAGCTTGAGGTTCACCTAGTGATGATTGACGACTAGCCAAGAAAGAAGAAGATGAGAAACAAAGAAAAGAAAAAGAAAAAGAAAAAGATAAGGAAAGGAAAAGGAAATTAAAAATAATTCGAATAAAAAAGAAAAATACAATTTAAAAATAATTAGAAAAAAAAAAAGGAAGAAGAAGAAAGGGGAGGAGGAAGTGATGATTTGTAGAGATGTGAGATAAGAGAGATCAGTGAGGAAAATGTTTTCCACATTTCAAAAGTGGAAAACATTTCTCCCAATTTAGAAGACATTTTTCCTTTCATGAAAAACATTTTCCCCCAAGAATTAATTTTCTGTGAAATAAACGTCGGAAAATCCGGAAAACGTTTTTCTGGAAAACCTTTTCTGCGAAATAAACGGAGCCTTAATAGTGAGAATTCCGATGAGAATGTGAGAATGGAACGCTTGACTCGACTTTACGCATGCTAAGTGGTATAAACTAAACAAGAAGAAGGAAGGATTAATTTCAAGGTGATAATTAACCCCCCCCCCTCTCTCTTTTCACGCTATGTAAAGTAGGGCCATATCGTTCGTACTTTTGACAACGGATCACTGAGGACATTTTTTTTTTCTTTTTTGTTGACCTAGAGAGAACTTGGGTTTAATCTAATCATTGTTCTAGGTCAACATCGCTAACAGTACCCGACACAAAATCAAGACTACGCTGCGCTTACCGTCTGTGACTTCATCTGCGTGAGCTGTGATGCCCACGTACAGAAGACTAAACGCCAAGAGGAGCCAACGAAGACGATGACCATATGCCGGTCTCGTTACTGTCATTACGTCATTAAATTTTCCAAGTTGATGATCCTGCGCAGGAAGCATATGTATTCAACATCTTCCCCTCCTTTGTCTTGCAGCGACCAGACAAAAAGAGATGAGCTAGACCTGGATTTATTTAGGGCGACTATTAAGTCGCGAGAGGCATTTCTAGCGAAGCTGCTGTTGCTGAGCGTGGTTGCGTATTATATTATACAAGTAATGTGCAACTTTCCAAGTCATTTTGCAAGTGGTCTCTGAAGGGATGAATGCAAACGAAGTTATAATATTCGTGAGTTGACGTAAGTCAAAATAATTAATTTCACCGTAATCAAGTTTGATATGATGTGATATACTTTCTCAAGCTTTGATTATTAAGGAGTGATCCAAGTCAATATAGAGTATATATTTCAGCTGGACTTCATCATTTAAATACAAAACAATAGATGTAGAAAATAGTTTCCACCGAAAGTAAAGATGATTTATACTTTTTTGACAGTTAAGCTAATTTTCCTAGGCTCCAGAAGGCACATCGATGCACTTTCTCGGGATCTGGTTCTAGAGCAAATAATAAGACTCATGTAAAGTGAATAAATACGTATAGAAAAGATATATCCCGTCTTGTACATTGCTCACAAGTTTCCGATACGGATCTGTATAGACCTCAAAGGATATGACATCAATTTACTGTTAAATAAGAGACGCATGTAGGACCAAGAACTTTAGAGCTTTTACAGGCTGCAAAAGTGCATGCCATGCATGCCAATGGTCCTCGTTCCTGCGTAAACTGTAGTTATTTATGTGCATAAACAAAAGTAAGGTTCAAATTTTTAAGGATTTACTTCTACAATACTAGTGTGTGTCCATGATTATATTTTTACAAGAACATAATATGTTTACATAAGAATTTTTACATAGATCCAGTGAATAGTTAAATAAAGTTAGCAGCAACATGTAAAGAAACTTGATTTCATGTAATTCGGGATTTTTTTTTTTAATAACGGAGGAGAGCAAACCCTTTTTAATGCACTGCACTAGAATGTGATTAAATTCTAAGTAGATTATGTATTGTTTATTGAAATTTTTCTATCTACATTATAATCGAAAGGGTAAAAAATTTCAGCTGGACTCCATCATTTAAAGACAAAACATTAGATGTAAAAAATTGTTTCAACCGAAAGTGAAGACAATATGTAATGGTTTGCCAGTTAGGCTAATTTGTATAGGTTCTAAAAGGCATATCGATGATGCACTTTCTCGGTTCTAGTTCCACGGTGGACAATAATGGCACATTTGGGGTGCGCAGGACAAAATTTCTGGTCTGCTCCAGAAATTGAGAAATTAAAAATTTTAAGGTGCGCATGACAAAATTTCTGGAACAGAAATTGATTTTCTCAATTTCTATTTCAGAAATTGAGAAGTTAAAAATTTTAGCTTCTGATTTCTTCTTCAAATTTATTTCTGGAATAGAAATATGTTGCAGAAATAGAAAAATCAAATTGCGTTACCAAGGGCGCGCATGACAAAATTTATGTTTCTCGATTTCTCTATTTCTCGTTTTAACGCGGTTTGGGCAATCTGTTTGGTGGCGCAATTTGATTTCTCTATTTCTGAAACAGATTTTTGTTTCGAAATAGAGAAATTGAAGAAATCGAAGCTGAAATTTTTAGGCTGCGCATGACAAAATTTCTGAAACAGAAATTGATTTCGGCCGAGAAATCAATTTCTTAATTTCTATTCCCCAAACAAGTTTGAGCGAAAAGAAACCCGTTTGATAACGACTCAAAATTTCTATTTCTGAAACAGAAATCCGTTTGATAATAGAACAAAATTTCTATTTATAGGAATAGAAATTGATTAGATAACAACATAAGAAATCCTCAAATATAAATAATAGTCGAAATAATACTAAAACAACATAGGAAATCCTCAAATACAAAATAATAGTCGAAATAATACTAATACATTACAAAAGTTGAAAATACAATTTCATGGAATTTCCGGCATATTATTATCCCTTGCCATTTTATTAGCAATTGTTTTCCTAAGCGTATTTATTTAGTTTCCCTCCTCGGTCAATGTATCGTTTGCAAGCTCATCTTACGTAGGTTTAGACAAGTACCGCGAAAGCATGAATATGGGTGCCATCAATGGCACCTATACATCCTTGTCATTTGATCAAAAACTAATATTATACAAGATTATCAACAAAATAAAATTAATGGTGTAAAGGAATATATGAGAATTCTACCTTAAAGTAACGTTTATGGTTAGGAATCAATCGGGGGAAGATTGGTTTATTTTGATTCTCGAATTGAATTAGTTCAATTGCTCATCCCTAATTTCTTTATTGTTGCTCAATGAACCTTTAATGGCCCTCGCATATCAAAGAGAGAGATTCTCTTGAATCTCTTGCCTTCGAATTAAAATTCAAGATTGTGTAACAATCTAATTATTTTGATTTTGCAAGAATTTTGAATCCGTAAAAAAAATAAGGTTAAATTTCTAGGCACGTTTTTTATTCATCTATTACGTAAGAACTTTTTCTTCAACTGGCCATACGCGTGCCTTTTCTAGGAGGAAAGAGCCCCATTGTTTTTAATTAAGCATTTAAGAACTTTGGTCATTTTTGAAAATTAGGGATCCATTCAATTGCCTTTCATCCTAAAGAGGAAGTTATCAAAAAAAATTTGAAAAAAAAAATGCAAAAAAAAACACGAGCAAAATAAGAAAACAATTAGCAATAATTTGTGAAGTTGTGGTTATGAGTGAATTAATTTAGCAAGAAAGCGTAAGGTTCTTTTATATGGTTTGATTTCAATTTCGATTTCTATTTTAAACTCGGAGAAGTTAAAAATTGTAGCTTCGATTTCTTCAATTTCTCTATTTCTAGAATAGAAATCTGTTTTGAGAAATAGAGAAATCAAATTGCGTTACCAAACGGATTTGCTCCAAACCCGTTCTAGAACAAAGAAATAGAGAAATCGAGAAATAGAAATTTTGTCATGCGCACTCTTAACTTCTCAATTTCTGAAATAGAAATCGAAACTGAAATCAAACCATATAAAATAACATTGCACTTTCTTGCTAACTTAATTTACTCATAACCACAACTTCACAAATTATTGCTAATTTTCTTTTTCTTATTTTGCTCGTGTTTTTTTTTTTTTGCATTTTTTTTTCAACTTTTTTTTTTTAATAATTTCCTCTTTATGATGAAAGGCAATCGAATGGGTCTCCAATTTTAAAAAACGACCAAAGTTCTTAAATGCTTACTTAAAAACAATGAGGCTCTTTTCTCCTAGAAAAGGCATGCGCATGGCAGTTGAAGAAAAAGTTCTTACGTAATAGATGAATAAAAAACGTGCCTAGAAATTTAACCTTATTTTTTTACGGATTCAAAATTCTTGCAAAATCAAAATAATTAGATTGTCACACAATCTTGAATTTTAATTCGAAGGCAAGAAATTCAAGAGAATCTTTTTCTTTGCTATGTAAGGGCCATTAAAGGTTCATTGAGCAACAATAAAGAAATTAGGGATGAGCAACTGGATTGATTCAATTCGAGAATCAAAATAAACCGACCTTCCCTCGATTGGTTCATAACCATAAACGTTACTTTAAGGTAGAATTCTCATATATTCCTTTACACCATTAATTATATTTTGTTGATAATCTTGTATAATACTAGTTTTTGATAAAATGACAATGTTGTATAGGCGCCATTGATGGCACCCATATTCATGCTTCCGTAGTACTTATTTGAACCTACGTAAGATGAGCTTGCAAACGATAACATTGACCGAGGAGGGAAGTCAAATAAATACGCTTAGGAAAACAATTGCTAATAAAATGGCAAGGGAAAATAATATGCCGAAAATTCCATAAAATTGTATTTTCAACTTTTGTAATGTATTAGTATTATTTCGACTATTATTTTGTATTTGAAGATTTTCTATGTTGTTTTAGTATTATTTTGATTATTATTTTTGTATTTGAAGATTTCCTATGTTGTTATCTAATCAATTTCTATTTCTAGAAATAGAAATTTTGTTTTGTTATCAAACGGATTTCAGTTTCAAAAATAGAAATTTTGAGTCGTTATCAAACGGGTTTTTGCTCAGAAACTTGTCCGGAATAGAAATTAAGAAATTGATTTCTGGTCGTAAATCAATTTCTGTTTCAGAAATTTTGTCATGCGCAGCCCAAACGAATTTCTGTTCCAAACCTGTTAAGGGAAAGGAGAAACAGAGAAACAAAGAGAAATAAAGAAATAGAGAAATATAAATTTTATTATGCGCGCCTCTTAGCTTCGATTTTTGCTTCAAATCTATTTCTAGAATAGAATTCTATTTTAGAAATGAAAAAATCAAATTGCATTACCAAATGGATTTTTGTTCCAAATCTGTTTTGGGAAAAAGAGAAATAGAGAAATAGATAAGTAGAAATTTTATCATGCGCGCCTCTTGATAATCATTCTATCCTGGAGAACAATTTTTAATCAGAAATGGTTTTTTTTTATTTTCTTTTTTTGTTCCCGGTAACAATTTCTAGATAAAAGAACGCGTTTGATAATTGCACAAAATTTCTATTCTCGGGATAGAAATGCATTTGGTGAGATTCTTATTTTTTTTAATTTCTTTTAATTTTTTAATACTTTCATTTAATTTTTTCTTTTCCCTTTTTTCTTTTTCTTCCTTCTCATTCAGGCAAGCCTAGCCATGGCGAGCCTTCGGCGAGCTCGCTAGACCTTGCCTAGTCTATCGTCGGCCACCACTAGTAGCGGCGACAGTGGCTAGTAGTGGTTGGTGACCAATTGGGACTGGGAGGAAGAAGAAGAAGCGAAGAAGAAGAAGAGAGAAAGAGAAAAGAAAAGAAAAGAAAAAGTTAGGTTTGATTCTTGAAATTGTTCCCGGGAACAAGAAGTATTTTTTTTTTTCTAATTTTTGATTATGTTTCAAATTTATTCTTGAGAACGAAAAAATAGATTTTTATTCCTGAAAATAAAATTTTTATCAAATAAACTTCTGTTCATTTTTTATTCTCGAGAACAAAAAAATAGAATCGGTTGTTCTAAGGATAGTTACCAAACATGGCCTAAGACTTTTGTAAAGTGAATAAATACATAAAAAGTGATGTATCATGTCCCGTACATCGCTTACTAGGTAAATAAGAAACACATGTTTGACCAAGAACTTTTACAGGTTGCAAAATAGTGTTAGAATATTAGATGAAAACAAACCGAGAATCGAGAATTGGGAAAAGTGTTTTCTTTCTCTGCAATACAATTGTATTGTATAGTTTATAGCCCTATTAATAACGTACAAGCTTGATCTAATTAGAGAAAATAAATATACAAAATTCTAATTTTCCCTAAATATACAAAGTAGATTAATAAGGATCAATTATGGTCAATTATAGGCAACAATATCTTCAACACTCCCCCTCAAGTTGGTGGTTTGTACACATCAAAGATGCCAAGCTTGCTTAGTAGATGCGTGCGTTGCTTTTGACACAAGGGCTTGGTAAATATGTCTGCAGGTTGTTCTGTTGTACTTATTCCTCTTGTCTTGATCACTCCAACTTAGATCTTGTTTCTAACAAAATAACAATCAACTTCTATATGTTTCGTCCTTTCATGAAAAACTGGATTCATTGCTAGTTTGAGTGCAATATCATTGTCACAAAATAGGATGGTTGGTTCTTTTACCCAAACACCAAGATCTTGAAGTAAGCCTCTTATCCAGACTATTTCGCAGCTAGTCTTTGCCATTGCTTGATATTCCGCTTTAGCAGACGATAATGACACAGTCGATTGTCTTTTTAGTTTTCCATGAGAGCAACAAATCCCCCAGTTTTATATAGAATCCCGTAACAGATTTTCTACTCATGGGGCAAGTAGCATAATCTATGTCACAAAACGCTGCCATTTCCATGTTATTATCTCGAGATAATAGTATTCGCAAACCTGGACATCCTTTCAAGTACTTCACAACCTTTAAAGCGGCATTCATGTGAGACTGTTTCGGATTGTGCATAAATTGACTGAGAATTTGCACTGCATAACATATGTTAGGTCTAGTCATTGTGAGATAAATGAGCTTCCCGACAAGTCTCTGATAAATGGAAAGATCTTTCAATAAAGGATCTTCATTTAGGGGTGACAGTTCCTTATCGTACTCAGTTGTGGTTAACTTGATGTTTTGTTCAATTGGAATGACAACTGGCTTGGATCCTGATAATCATACTTATGATATGATTTCTAGGATAAATTTGCGTTGACTAAGGCAAATCCCTTTATCCAATCGTGTAATGTCTATTCTGAGAAAATATTTGGGAGGAACCAAATCATTAATCCAAAATGTGGAGTGTAGGTACCTCTTGAAATGTTGAATGGCAGATTCATTGTTTCTCATAATGAGGATATCATCAACATATCTAAGTAAGTAAATTGATTATGTACCTTGACTCCATGTGAAGAGGGCATAATCATGTTTGGATTGTCGGAATCTTGCAGTTGTAAGTGCAGCAGTGAACTTAGCATACCACTGGTGAGAAGCCTGCTTGAGTCCATACAACGTTTTACGAGGATGACATACTCAATTCTCCCCCTGTCTGCGTAAACCTAGTGGAAGATCCATGTAAATCTCTTCTTCGAGATCTCCATGAAGGAAAGCATTATGAACATCCATCTGGTGAAGAGGCCAATCACGCAAAGTGGCAATAGAAAGAAAGGAACGAACCGTGACTTCCTTGGCTACTGGAGAGAATGTTTCTGTATAATTGAACCCTTCCCGTTGCGTAAACCCTTTGGCCACTAGTCTTGTTTTATATCGTTCGATGGATCCATCTATCTTGTACTTGATCTTGTATATCCACTTGCAGCCGATAGGCTGTCGGTGAGGAGGTGAGGTAACAATATCCCAAGTCTCATTTTCTACCAAGGCTTGTAATTCATCCTTCATTGCTTGTTGCCAATGAGGGTCTTTGACAGCTTCCTCATATGTGGATTGTTCCTATCCCTCAGAGATTCTACTAATGCAACACATATGTTCCGGGGAAAGATGAGTAAAACTAACATAAGATGAGATAGGATGATGTGTACCAGATAACTCTAAGGTGGGACAAAGATAATCTGCTGTCCATGTGGGCGGGCGTGTACTACGCCCTGATCGTCAAGGTTGATATGGTGCACTTACAAGTGGCAGAGCAGAGTTCTTATTTGGATTTATTGGTGAAGTAGAACCCTTCGAAATCACTGCTTGTGGTTCCCCGGGTGCGGCATTATCCGCATAGGATTGCGGATTACTTCCAGGTGTAGAATATGAGACATGAGGAAATAGGACTTGCTGTGAAGGCAACAAATCTTCTTCATTGAGGAATAGACAATGATGTGCGATTGATCCTGAATCTTGATTTAAAAGAAGTTCTTCTTGGAAGGGAAAAATGTCCTCATGAAAGATAACATCTCTGCTAACAATGGAGCAATCGGTAGATAGATCATAGATCGAGTATCCCTTTTGAGAAACAAGATATCCCATAAACACACCTTTAATAGCGCGGGTACCTAATTTGTCCCAAGGGCCCACTGTTGAGACATAATAGAAGCATCCAAAGACACGAAGATTATTAATATCAGGCTATTTCCCAAAAAGTAATTCAAATGGAGTCTTCCAATTTAGGATTCGAGATGGCATCCGATTGATCAAATAGGCTACTGTGATCATATAGTCATCCCAAAATGTTTTCAGAATTGAGGCTTGATACTTAAGAGCACGGGCAAGAGATGACGATGTTTTCGTTCAACCACCCCATTTTGTTGAGGTGTATAGGTGCAGGAACTCTCATAAAGGATGCCGTTTGATGTAAATAGAGAAGAACACTCATGATTAAAGAATTCACGAGCATTATCAGTACGAATCTGTTGTACAGATTTGTGAAACTGATTTTTAATTAATGCAAGGAAATTTCTAACATGAGAAAATACTTGTGCCTTAGATTGCATCAAGAAAAGCCAGATAGCTCATGTATAATCATCCACAATTGTAAGGAAAAGACGAGATCCATCCCGATGTGGTGTATGATATGGTCCCCAAATGTCCATGTGTAGAAGAGAGAAAGCTGTTTTGCTACGTGAGGTGCTTTGCGAAAAAGGCAATTGAGATTGTTTAGCTATTGGACAAATATGGCATTTTGAATGAGGAAATGAGGCACTATGGCCTAGATGCTGATGGAACCAAATATTTTTATTAGAATTGGCATTACATAAGATGCCATTATTTAAAGGAAACGAAACATTGAGATTTTTGGTAAGTGTGGCCCAAAAATAGAGTCCCTCTTGAATTTTACCCTAGCCCATCAATTTCCTAGTCAAAAGGGCCTAAAATAAGTAGATATTAGAATCAAAGATGACTCTATAGAAATTGTCCTCACAAATTTTTGAGACAGAGATGAGGTTGAATTGAAATTTAGGAATGAATAGGACATTTTTCAAGGTAATGGATGGACTGAGATTAACTGTTCCAATTTTGGTGACCGAGGTATCATTCCCATTTGGAAGACAGACGGAACTAACATGAGAGGATTCTTTAACATTGGAAAGGAAACATTTATCGCAAACTATGTGATCACTAGCACCTGAGTCAATAATCCATGCTTAAGTTGAAATGGAGCTTAAGCAATCAAAAGTACCTGTATAACTCGCTGCTTTATCTTGTGATCCCAATTGGCTTAAAGCTCTCATGACTTGCTGGAATTGATCATTACTAACAGGCTGGTGAGCTTTAGCATTTGCCGTGATGGAAATTTCCTTTTCCTTCCTTTCCTTATCTGCCGGCTTCCTATGCAATTTCCAACAATTATCCTGTGTATAATTAGGACGCTTACAATAATTGCAAAAGTTTCCTTTTCCTTTGTTGGAATTTCCGCCATGGTATTTATTTAAGAAATTTTTTGGATTATGGCTGTTAGATCCTCTCCACGTCGGTGCAAACGTGGCCTATTGTGAGCCATTAGAACTGGGCGCCGCCAAGATGTATCCTGGATCGTCAGATCGTCGAGGCTAGCTGTAGCCGTCGGATCCAGAGATGAGATCTCTGCCATTTGCTGGAAAAGGAGCTTGCAAGAGGCCCAGACCGTCCGATCAGCCGATTAAATCGTGGCTGCTCATTCCAGATGAATAAAAGACTTTGTCTTCTCCATTTGCTAACCCTAGGGCTGCGACCACAGCTCTCAATCCGCCATGGCTCCCATGGCCGGACTTCATTACAGCCAGCTTTTGCTCTGGCATCGCCTTAGTTGCAAGAATAACGCAATCTCCGACTTTGAGGTACTCTGAGGAAGCCAGGTGCTGCGACTCTTCCTAGACCGCAAGCTGGTAAATCCGATCGAGTGAGGGTACGGGTTCCATGGTGAGGATTTAGTTGTGAAACAGTAAGTAACTTTCATTTAGTATGAGTAGAAACTGAGTTACCTTCTCCCTCTCCCTTATCGCCTGGTATTGTGCTACGGTTGCTTCGAGTCCCTCCAATTTTTCTTCAGCCATCTCCAATTCATTCCACAGTGCTGATAACTTGTTAAAAACAGTAGATATCAAGAGATTCCCCTTGTCTTAGCTAAGATAGGGCCTGAGTTATGCTGAAAATTTTGTCTGGATTAAGTTTTCCATACATTTCTTGTATATTTTCCCATATTCCTTTAGCATCTTCGGTCGGGGTAGTCCAGTGGCAACCTCCGGGGTGAGGTAGTTGCTGATCCATGTCCGGACAAGCTTATTACATTTCCTTCAGTGGCGCACAAGTCGTTCGTCACTCGGAACCGGAACCATTCCGTCTATAAACCTTTCTTTGTCTTTTGTGATTAGGGCCTAATGGAACTCGCGTGACTAGATGAAATAATTTTCCAGCCCTAACAACTGTTGTGTGATGAGGCGAAGCTCCGATCCGTCCGCATTGGAGGTGTAGAGAGGGTCTCCTGTTTGGGTCAAGCTCCAGTGAAGCCTGTGAAGGGAAGAAAACCCGGTCCATAGGTCGGGTACAAACTTACCCCAAATCCTGATGAACCCGAACCGGTTTAATACAAGAAGGGCCACCCCATCCCACTAGAGTTGGACTGATTATTAAGCTACGGGTCTTCTCCCCTTGGCCCGTCATTGGCTCTCTCAGGAAAGCTGGTGGAACTTTAGGTAGGATTCATCTGACTCATCTGGCCTGGAATAGGTTGAACCTGGATGGGAACCCATTGAACATATGGGCTCGGAAGAAATTGCCCCATATTGGGATGAACAGAACCCTGTCGCTCCTCAAGAGTCGGCACTTGATTCCGTTCTTGTGTTTGGTTTTCCGTCACCCGATCTGTCTATTCATCCAAAGGTGAGTCGCATGAACCTTGGATGTTAGAAGAAATTTCTGGATCTTGGGAAGTCCTAGATTTTGATGCTTGGTTTCTCGGCATTTTTGTTTCCTTGCTGTTTTTAGTTAAAAAAAAAAATTGCAGGCTTAATGTGGAGAAGAAAGGAAACAGGGGAGTATAAAAGAAAGCTAGATGCAGCTTCGAGGGATAGAAGAAGCAGAGAAAGAAGGAACCAAAAAATGGTAGAGAAAGATGAAAAGAAGGAGCGGAAGCTAGAAGTCAGGCTGTGATACCATGTCAGAATATTAGATGGAAACAAACGGAGAATCGAGAATTGGGAAAAGTGTTTTTCTTTCTCTGCAATACAATTGTATTGTATAGTTTACAGTCCTATTAATAATGTACAAGCTCGATCTAATTAGAGAAAATAAATATACAAAATTCTAATTTTCCCTAAGTATATAAAGTAGATCAATAACGATCAATTATGGTCAATTATAGGCAACAGTATCTTCAACATTCAGCTCTGGCTTCATCATCTACAGGGCTGGGCGTACCAAACTGGGACTCCAGTTACCAATCCACCGGCTGCCACCATCTTCCTCTGATCACCAACCGGCACTTTGATCTCCGGCCGCGGAACCTCATATGTGCCTGCCAGTGCCGGCACGGCCATTTTTGCCGAAATGCTAATGATGCCATCTGTCCGCACGCCATTAGAATCCCTCAACCTATAACTGAGAAAATGCACGTAACCCTCCGGTGTGCCAAAATCGCCAGCGAAATCCGAAGCTGGTACTGTCGCTCCGCCGACGAGCTTGTAACTCCCGGACGAGCTCTTGCACTTCACTTCCAAGGTAATGAAGCCCGCATGCAGGGGCAAGTCAACGACGAGATTCTCGTTCCACTGAGGGTTTGTTCCTTTGTCTGGCGCCGGTTTAGTCGAGCATTCGTGGCCGGGCTCTGCTCGGACCGCCACGACTGCGTTCTTCACGGGCTTCTTGTTGAGCTGGATGTTCTCTGCGGATATCAAGGTGATTTCCAAGGCTCGCTTCATCTTCTTTTTTGGTTGAAGATCACCGGTCGGAAAGCTTGAAGCTTGTGATTGGAAGAAGTGGAGGAGATGAATGTAATGAAAAGTGTTGAGACGAAGAAAACTGTGGAGGAGGAAAGAGGCCGTGTGGTTTGGCTATATATAAAGGGTTGGGAAGGAAGGGAGAGAGAAAGAAGGAAGAAGGAGGTGGGCGATTTCTGTTTCTTCTTCGCCGGCCCGACTTTGACGCGGCCATGTTTGTTTAGGTGAGAGAGGAGGGTCACGTAGAACAGGTGACGTAGAACACGAGCCGAGTTAAAGTTGGTTTTTGCGGTTGAAAAGTCGTGGTCACAAGTACAAACCGCGAAATTTTTCTAGATGTTGACTAAATCAATTCATTAGCGGGGGAAGGATCGCAGCCTCTTCCTCTTATCAGTTTAATTAATAGATTATATATATACCCACACACATTATCCACACTTATTTTTAAAGAAATACTCATATGGATAATATGTCAGCCACCATACCTGATTGGAGAACCTGGAAGGTAGAAAACATAAGGACAAATAAGGTGTGTTTGTTTAATTAATAATTTCATGATAAAAGAAAATATATATATATATATATATATATATATATATATATATTTATTTATTTATTTATTTATGTAAATCATTTCTAAGGAAAATTGATAGTTTTGATTTATTTGATAATTTATGAAAGGTGATTTTCTTTTTGCTAGAAGGAAAAATTGTCTTCCACCAAATAAAACTTGTTGTTTTCTATCTATGGAAAAACATTTTCTGTATATCGATAAATTTTTCATTTTCCAAATAACGAAAAGTGGGAGAACAATTCCTGTGAATCAGTTTTCTCAAATAAATGGTACTAAGGAAAACTCTTTACAATCCATGATGCTATGTTACTCAAATTAGATGATATGTGGCTCCATTCCTGATATGTAATTAGTTTGGTATAGTGGAAGGAAGTAAATAATATTAAGTTCATTTACAGGTTATTTCTTAGGATATGATGTTGGACTATAAAAAATGAACAAATATATGTGCTGGTCTCACTGATTTAGATCGAAGTTATTTCCTACACTAACAGTATTGTTTTGCTGGAAAATGTTGATGTAATACTTTTAAAATGGATTGATGTGAATCAACAAAGGTCTTGAAAAGGTCCTTTGTCGATTCTTGAACATGAAACATAAACGACAGGAAAATTAAAATAACTAAGACTGGGGACAGTCCCTGCTGGCCATGTAAAAGGTACTAGATTGTTAAGATAAAGTGGAAGTAAAATTGAATAGCTAGTGCCTTTTGATTGATTGGTGGTGCCTTCTACAAACTACAATCCAAGCATTTATACCCTAGATTGCATGGAATATAACGTTATATGTGCCTCCGTGTCGTGTCCGACAAGTGTCGGAGCGTGTCGGACACATCAACACGCTTAGACACGCGTTGACCACGTGTTGGATTTGTCGACACGGGGTCAACTTTTGCCGACACGTTTCGACACGCGTGTCTGAGGGTGAGGGAGGAGAGACGAAGCTGCGAGCCAAGTGAAGGCGAGCCCGCGACGGCAAGAGACGGCCAGAGAGAGCAGAGAGACTGAGGCGAGGGCCGTGAGGAGGAACTTCACGAGGGAGGCGCGCGTGGGGAGGGCGGCGTTGTCGAGCGGGGCGGCGGCGGCGGCGGCGGCAAGGGGGAGGAGGAGGAGTTCGCGGCGGTGTGCAGCCTCTCGGTGCACAGGACCACGCGTTCCATCCCTGGCAAGCAGAAATCGAGAGGAAGAGGAGAGGAAATGCGTCGTGCAGCGAGGAGGAGAAGAAGCGTCGCTAGGGTTTTGAGAATAAAAGAATAAAAAAAGGGAGTTGGCGTGTTGGAGGGAGGGGAAGTGACAGGAGGGGGAAACGACGGTGTCAGGTGTCAGGTGGAGGGAAAAAAGAGTGAAAAAATTTGGGGGTGGGAAAAAAACAAGGAAAAAGGGAGTTTGGGCGTGGGAGGGTGTGAGGGCTTTTTATTTTTACTTTTGAGCAATGATGTATCGGCGTATCGCGTCGTGTCGTGTCGCATATTACATGTTTGCATTGGTGCAAACTAGACTATTGACATTTAACTAATTCATTTTACTCTAATTTTGACATTTAAATATACATCTCTTAACTTTTACTACTTAAGTCTCTCCCATACCGAATTTTGGTACTCAAAGGGTTCAGCTATCGTTTATTCGATAATTCAAAAGATTGAAAGATACTCCTGAATATCTCCCTAAGCAAAGCACAAAATGTCCAAGAAAATGTTTAACACATTAAGGATGTGTTTATTTTGTGAAAAATAGATTATTTAATCGAAAAGGTTTTTTATTTAATCGAAAGGGTTGGGGGCTTTTTATATAATCGAAAAAAATTGTTAAATAAAATTAAAAAATAATTTTGAAAAATAAAAGTACTGTATGCTGAATCATTAGTGTAAATTCATTGTAGGTTTTTTCAATTATAAATTTGAATCAAATTAATTAAAAATAAAAATATTCATTTAATATATAACGTGTCGGAACGTGTCAAAATTTTTTACTTTTGAGAAATGACGTGTCGGCTTGTTGTGTTGTGTCGTGTCGCGTGTCCGTGTCGATACAACCTAGTTTATACCTACAGTCGATAGTTACAGACGTTTACAAAGAAATCAAACACATCCAACGTGGTTC